>JAUNZM010001016.1:685224-1370448 GCA_033459285.1 Clamator glandarius | reverse complement strand
TGGTGTGTGATGGAGCTGAAACAACCCATGATGCAGTCACAGGAACGAAGGATCTCTGGCTCAGCCCCACACTCCACGGGGCAGTGCCCTGCTGAAGGTCCCTGCTACCCCTCTGGACTCCGCTGCCACCCAGGACCTTGGCTCCCAGCTCAGTTTGTTGGATGCGAATGGCTTTTGCATCAGCAGGGGCTGCTTCTCCATCCCCCTTGCTCCACGTACCACCGCTGCCACTTCCGCACGCAGCAGCACAAGCTGTGTTTCAAAGCCCCAATTTGTCTGTTCAGTGTCTTCATAAAGAAGGGAGAAAATGAAAAAAAGGGGCTGGGGGAAGGGGGTGGGATGACTAAATCGGTAACTTGTCTCTTCAATTTCTCTGCCCCCCCCATACATCCCCTAGGGACACAGGCTTCAAAGAGAGCTACAAATATTTACTAATTCTATTAACAGGATACAAATTGTTTTCAGGGGAGCATCAACCACACAAAGTGGTGTCAGCCCCCGCTGCTTCCAGACCCCTGGCCCAGCACATGCACTATACTGGCAGCTAGTCCTTCCCGCCTGCTCCCCCCCAATTTTCCTTAAGTTCAAGATGAGTTGAAGGGTCAAAAAGGCAAAGGGTGTTTTAGAAGTTTAGCAGACAGCATTTGGTAAGGGGAAGGCAGCGGGAGGGGGGTTAGGGGGAGAGAAGAGAGAAGGAATCTGGCATGCATTAGGCTGAACAGTTCCAAACATCCATCCTCCACAGACTTGTTACTTTCTTTCTTTCTCACAGGAGGTTTTTTTTTGTAATTTGCGGTTTATTTAAGTTTTTTTTTTTTTCATATCAGCCAAAACTGTATTTTAATCTTTGTCCCCCACCTTCCTACGCTGCCTGCTTGCCTCCAAAAGCACACGCTCGCTCGCAAAGCGCTCAGACACGTCCTACAATGCTTTGCCAATGAGCTGCAGCAAGGAGTTTGGATAGTTGCTGGGAACTTGAAAGGTGAATAAAATGCTCCATTGTGGAGAAGAAAGGAGCCTGATGCAGCGAGATGCTCTGTTCTCACCCAAACGTGGCAGGGAAGGGACAGCGCTCACTCGCACGGGCTCATGCCCCCACGCGTACCCCACTGCTCAGATGCAACAGGAATTGTGAGCTTCCTAGTGAGGAGAATCAGATCCACAAAGGCCACGATCGTTGCCGTACAGTTCGATGGAGTGTAATTAGAGTTAAAATGCTAAGCCTTTGGCTCCACAAAGTCTTCCAGGATATAATTTTCCACAAGACTTAAATGTTGACCCATATCTCATTATGTTTTATGAGCCCAAAGTAAGAACAGTATAGGCTACATACTTAAAAGAAATAACACTTCCCAAACATCCATCTACCTAAAGCAAATCCATCCGGCTGACTGGACAGGTGACCAAAGTCCTTTCAAATACATCAAGATGACATCATTTGGGACTGTGGCATCAAGTGGGTCTGGTCTGACCTCCGGACACCACCTCCTCAACCTAAAGGAGGGTGGGAAAACTCGGCCAGGCAAGACAGCACTGTGGGACATCAGCACGAGGAAAGACTTGCAGCAGACATGTCCCTCTGCTTTGATCAGACTGTCAGGTGCGACACGAAGAAGCCTGTTGTCCTCACACTGAAGTGATGTCATGGGCAGGAGAAGGCTGCGCATCACTGTGTTTGTTAACCTTTTCTGGCAGACCAAATATTTTCACTTTTGTTCTGGGTCAAGGAGTACGAAGCATGGAGTAGAGTGTTCAGCACACCGCAGAGGAGCAGCTGAAGTGGACCTGCCTTCTGCCAACCAGATGCGAGAGCCAAACACCATGGTACGTGGCCATTAAAAGAAAATGAACAACCTGACTAAAGATCCCCTCAATCTTAACCACAAATCTTGTTTCTTTGCTTCTTATAGGATATGACCCACCCAGCTCTTTAGATCGTTTTCCACTAATGGGAAATACGGAGATAAAAATGGGTATTTTAGTGGAAATCTCCTTCAAAAAAGAAGGAAAACAACCCCCCAAAACACCACACTCAATTTTAGGGGAAATATGGAAGGGCATCCCTGGAGGTGTTCAAGGCTAGGCTGGATGAGGCTTGGAACAACCTGATCCAGCGGGAGGTGTCCCTGCCCATGGCAGGGGGGCTGGAACTGGATGGGCCTTAAGGTTCCTTCCAACCCAAAGCATTCCAGGATTCTAGGAATGCAAACACAGCAAGTAGAGAGGCCAGACGAGGAAAGGGAGAGCACTGCACCCTGTTGCACATCACTGAACTTTAAGTAGCTCTCTCTGGTGCTTGCATTAGGAGTCACCTTGCCCTTGTCTTATCAGTGGAAGAAATAGGTACCTCCAGAGGGCAATTTAAATCTCAGGTGGATTAAAGTGCCCTTTGGCACCAAGGAGTTCAATAGTGCCTGAAATTAGCTGGGATGAATCTGAGCCTTAATCAGCAAATGGACTTTTCATTCCATGAGAAGTGTCAAGATTGCAAATTATTTTTCATTTCAAATGAGGACTAAAAAAACCCCACCAACATTTTATTTTCCCTGTGATTTATTTTTAAATTCATTTGAGTTAATCAAAATATATATTTCCAGTCCTTTCAAAACATTCCCATTTAATTTTACACATCTTTAATTTGTCTAAACACAAACTGCATTTTAAAAATTAAAATCTTTCCCCCCAAGGAGGAAGAATAAAATCCTTCGCTTTGCAACTACTGAAGTCAAACCTCTGACATTATTTCCCTCTTACGTTATTTAAAACAAGTATTCCTGTAAGCATATCCATTTGCACATAGGCAAATAATCGGTTTTCATCAAGATGATGGCATTCTCTGAGAAGAAACCAACACAGTGGCATTTTCTGAACCACTTTGGGTTGGTGTGACTTCATTACCCTACAGAAGCAGCCAAGTCAAGGGCTGGACAGGGCTTTGAAGAGCAACGATTTGTCCCAGTTCAGGATTCAGAGCAGCTCAACATCATTTGCAGTCCCTAGCAACAAATTACAAGGTACCCATCATCTTTCTCCTAATACAAGCTATCTTGTTTGACTGTAGCTTGAATAATGCGGCTGTTTGGATTATCAGCCTACAGCAAGAGTCTAATCCACAGTTCAAGAGTGAAGGAAGGAGGAGAGGAAAAAAAAATCCACCACCAACTTAGTTCTCTGATAGTTTTTGAAACATTCACAATGTCAGCCTCCTGGAAACACCTTGGCTTTCTGAAGTCCCTGCAGCATCTTTCCAAGTAACCTTTGGGAGAACAGAAGGATGCGGCCTTGGAAAAAAAAAAACCAACAACCCCTAAGTGCATAAACAGCTGTGGCCACATTTCCTATGTCTGACATCTCAAGGTTGCTGCAAGAGGGGAGAATGAGGACAAACCAGGCTCTGTAACAGGCTCTCCAAAGGAAATAATTTCCCATGTGTTAGTTATTCGTTAAAGACTTCAACAACTGACTCTGTAGAAAGATTTTAGTTGCTTTCTTAGCTGCTTTAGCAGTTGCAGTGGTGCAGAGGCTTGCTGTGCCACCTTTCTACAAACACCTGTGGGTACCTGAACACACACTATGTGGATGTTTGGCTCAAGAAAGTTACAGATGTGGTAAAACACAGTCAAGCAAACATCCTTACTCACGCGAGTGGACTTGCAAGGATGATAAGCATTACACAAAGTGACCACAACAGTCAAAATCATTAGTAAAGCGTGGGCACTATGCTAACAGAAGATAATCCTGAGGATAATCTACAGCAGTCTCAGTTACTGTCAGAGCTACACCACATATAACCCTTGGCATCACACCAGTATGACCAAGAGGGCAAATGATTTCCAAACAGGGAGGGGAGCAGTCCTCCTCTTGGGCAGATCTGACAACACGGGGCTCACCTATGAAACGGTGCGAGCAATCCAAAAGGCTGGTGTAGCCATTGGTGCCTTCTGGTTAGCTCATCATAACACAGAGAGCCGAGCACTGGTCTAAGCAGGGGAGTCTGTGCAATACATACCAGCACCGAATGCAAGTCTGCGTGAGGAGCTAAGGGACTTATCTTAGACCAGGAGTGGTTTCCACAATGCAAGCCATAAGGGCAAGGAGAACACCCTCAGTCTGGAGGGAGCACAGGCACTGGGCAGCCTCTCCTGGAGCCCTAAGCTGTGCTTCCTCCATGTCTGGCTGGAGGGGAGAAATGAGAACCCTCTATCCACACATCCAACATCTACAGGCGCCGAGACCTCCACCCTCTCCCAGCCTTTGCTGTGGCCTCAGTCAGTCCTTAGGCAGCTGAAGCTAGAGAAGCATGGTGAAAACATCAGATTACATCGACCTCCAAGGAGCTGCTACAGCAGCCAGAGATTGCTGAAGCAAAGTCTCTCACCTTCTCACAGGATTCAGGGGAGGACAGCGGCAAGCTGGCAGGGATGGCATCAAAACCAGTGCCCTTAGTTGACTCAGAAGCGATCTGCCTAATGAAGGATGAGCTTGTACCAACTGTGTACCAGTGAAATTGCTCTTAAAATTTGCCTCGCTACACTCTGTAGAAATCCAAGCCCCGTTTTGTTCCTAGTAGCCCATTTGACTTAGCCCCACACTCCTTGTGCTATTAAACCCAAAGATAATGCTGAATCTAGGATGCATCTCACAAAAATAATTGAAAATAAGACATTTGAGAGGCAACTTTGAAGGCTGTTTGCTGAACACTTCACCAGGGAGCAGCAGCAGGTGAAGGCAGCTGTCATGGAAAATGAGCAGAGAGCAAGAGGCCAAGTCTCCATCTATTCCCCTTGCTGGGCTCAATTCTCCATAATCCTTAAAAAGGGAGGAAACAAAACGAAACAAAGCCTCTGCATCAGCCTGTTTTGGCCATACATCCTCCCTACTGCAATGGCACTCCGACCATCCCAGCAACCCAATGAGGTGTTGCTGTAATTACGGTTTAATGGAGCTGCAAGGCTGTGTCATAGCAAAGAGCCTTATAACAGAGGTGGAATGCAATTTACTACCCACCAGGTATAAAGCAATAAATCTGCAATATTTATTGGCAAGAGAGAGAAATGTGATCCAGAATTCCATATGCTGGGCTGGGGGAGGAGATGAACACCACTTCCAAGGGGGAAAACCTCCTCTGTTGCTCTTAGACTGCTGCATGTCCTGGAACAGGGATAGTATTTATGTGCCGGTAGCCATTCCCAAGGAACCCAAAGCACCTTCCAAGCTGCATGCAGACAGCACCAGTGAAGCCGGGCTGCTCTGAGGGCAGGGAGTGGTAGCTGGTACCCTGTCAGCTAAGGAGGGGAGGGGATTCTGTAGCTAGCACATCTGGCCAACCCTGCATTCTTGCAATATGAGCCCCAGGATAACATGAACACAAAACCTTGGGCCAGCGCTACAGCTGGTGTAAGCTAGCAAAGGCATGCTGACTTGCACCCACTCAGTGCCTGGCCTCAGGGTTCCCCCCCTACCTCATTCACTAGAAACTTGCAGGCAGGCAGTAAACTGCACGTTACTCAATTTATTGTCCTCCAAAGCGGGAAAGGCTGAGCAAATGGCAGAGCCGAGCCTGCTGTTCCCGAGGAATGGAGGCATTCCTAGCCGGCTGCTCAAGACCATTAAACCACCTCTTCTGCTGCTGGGACGGGCTCCAGGGAAGCATCTGTTGCACTGCCAGTGCACTAGCAAATTTGGGTGAAAACCAGTATTTCAGAGGCATATTTAGAGCAATGACTATGGAAGTAGTGGCGAGAGGATGCCACCGACAAGTCCTTAACGCAGAGATAGTGGGGCAATAATTGGAAGATCCACGTTTCTCCAAGGTCTTAAACTGCACAGAAAGCACATGTGCTCACATATAGGAGACATGCACGATACACTGTCTTCTATACGCATTTTCAAGATGGATGCGTGGGAATAGAGCACACTATATCCTTCCTGGTCATTAGGTGGATGGCAAAAATCAACATCTGTAAAATCCTATGTGAGATAAAAGCAAAATGCAGAACTACTGCCAGGTGGAAAAACAACCAGAGAAAAGCCAGAGTGCCGCAGTCCTGGAAGGTGCTGAGTACCTGTGCTGGAGACTGTGGGAATGACAAATGGCTATTCCCTCCCAGGGGACTGGATTACTTGTTTCCTATGTGTCCAACAGATATTTTCTCTTTGAGCAAAAACATCTAGCAGGTGGCTAGTCCTGCCTTCCAAATGGGCTGTGGCAGATGCAGGGCTGTGCTGAAGGGGAGCTAGGGTTTCACATCCTTTAATTCCCTGCTAGCTAACTGGGTTGTCGGAGGGTCACTGAGATTTGTTTGTGTGTATGAGTGTCAGAGACCATGCAGTGAACCAGAGGGAGTGTTCCAGCAAGATTAATCCTCTACCAGAACTGGCTCTGTCCCAAGGGTGACTCTCAGAAATGCTGGTATAAATCTACAATTAATGCTGTGTGCTTCAATGGAATCACTTGGGAAGTAATTGACAGCAAGGTTTGGCCCACTTGGTGCTGATCCCATGGCTTATGCTCTCATTCTCCCACTCTGAATGAATTTCCCAGATGAATTTCCTACTCCTTTCCACAGTCTAAGTATTCAGGGCCATAGAACTACATCATTTACAGGAGCGACTCCCATTGAAGACCCCTGAGAAGATGTGTAGGTAACCAATACAGCCTGTATCTGGTGCAGTCTGTGGTAACCCCATGACGACATGGGTGCTCTGGCTTCTTTCAGCCAGGAGGAGGCTGAGGTGACAGGGCCACAGGGCCCTTTCACTTGGGTTCAGCATTTCAGCACGAGCACATTGCAGACTCTGGCAACATTTCAAGACAGCAGAGTTCGCTGTAGATGTGCTGGGATGATAACCTTGGCCATATCTGCCAAGGCAAAGGTTTCAAAGGCTCCTCGCAGGTCTGACTTTCAAGTTGAAAAAGTTTATCATTTATTGACTTAGGGAACAAGGTTGTCATCAGCTGGGAATGCATTCGGGAGGTAAAACCCTCCACAGAACCCTGAGAAGCTGTATATCTACCCAGAAAGCAGACGGCTGCCCTTAAAGGTGGCATGTTAGCACGCAACTTGCTAGCTCATCACTTGGCATGACAGCGTGCCTCTGGTGCCGGCAGATCTCTCTCAGTCTACAGGGGCAGCAAAACCCAGCTCAGAGTAAGCATTTCCCCTCCCAGTTTGCACATCTAAAGGTTTCTCATGGCCAGTGTAGTCACGTTTTGTATGCACATGGGACAGAGATAGCCTGTGTGTTGCATCAACAGGATTCAGAGGGCAAAATGAGGGTTTAAGACCACAATTCTAAGACAGTTCCAGGTCCCATGTGGATGCCTTGGTGCATCTATAACAGCTGCTGGCTGAGCTTCGTAGTTTTAGGAAGCCAAGGTTGTCCAAGAAGGTTCCAGCCTTGTTTCCTTGGCTTTCCAAGGAAGGCAAGACCTACCATTTCTATAAAATATACTTTGCAAGAACCAGGCTTTCCACAGTGATCAGGGCTCAGGCCACACTAAACCCCCTAGACATGGGGTTTCACTAGGCATCCTTCACATAGAGCACAAAGGCTCAGAGGCTTCCTGAAGCCAAGACCTGGAAGGCAACAGCAAAGGACACAAAGCATCTGGTTTGGACTGTCCGCAGCCTCCTCCCGTGGCTGCCCTGAACTCCTGCACTCGGCTGCAGGCCGATTACCTCCACAACAGCCATTTCAGCCTTCAGCCCTCTGCAGCTTCAAGGCTGATACCAGACTGCCTGTATCAGTCAGCTCAAAGCCTCCATTTCATTGGCTCAGATGACCTCCAGGGCTGTTCTCCTCCAAGACAAACCTTCTCCATCCCCTGCAGCTCCCACACCAGGGTCTGACTGTAAAGCACTGAGGGCTAATCATCCTGAAACGAGCCGTTTCTGCTCCAGGAGAAGCTCTGGCTGAGGGCAGGCACAGATCCTCTTTCCTGAAGGCATCTGAACTGTTCCATGTGCTGCCTGAACACAGCAAAGGTTTTGTTGTTGGGTTTGGGTTTTTTTTCCCTCCCTCCTTCTCACTGCCTACAGAGCCAAAGGGCCTGTTTGTTTTCCTGTTACTTATCAGAAAGGTTTATTTGCGATTGCTTGAGAGGGGGGAAAAAAAAACTCTCTGTAGCCAGAGGCAGACAAGCTCCGTGCTCAGGAACATAATGGCTGGAGCCTGCAGGCCCATATGCTCGCCGTCCTGCGAGGTGGAAGGCCAGCTCTGATCACATCCAGCTGCTAAGGATACAACTGATCAGGTATGGCTGAACGTCAAAAAAAAACAGGGTCGGGTTGACCAGGGGTTGTGGCAGGGAGGGGAATCAGCAAGGAGCTATTTAAAGCGTGTTGCAGAATTGGGAATTTTCCTGTTTGGAGATGTCAGGGCTGCAAACAGAGACACATACACAGGCCCCGGGAGGGAAGGAGGGAGGGAGTGAAGGAGGTTATATTTTCCCTGTCAGCTGCTATAGCATCCTCTGAGCTTCATGAGAGAACGAACTAAGCCTTCATACCGCACTGAATAATTCCTGCATTTTTAGTTTCCTATTTCCCCCTCCCCAACGAATTAACATCTAGGAATTCAGCTTGTTTGTTGTTGCTTTTGTTACTGAATATCCATGAAAAGCTCAATGTCCCTGGGAACTAATAAGGTATTAGCCCTGCATTATTGCTGCGTTTCAGCCATGGAAACACACATTTGGTTAAATCTCCTTGAAATATGGAAATACTGAAGGATCAGGTGGAATGGCTAAAAAGTTAAAAAAAATAGGAAGATTGCTGATACAGGGAAGGAAAGAAGGAGCAAGAGCAACTACACAGTTTTCTTAACTACAAATTTCCATCCTTTCATAATTGAAACCACCAGATAGGAATAAATCTGTTGGTAGAACAATGAGGTCTCAATTTCCACTAGGAACTGTGTCTGGGAGGTATGAGGGTGAGACTAGGAGCTACAAAAGGTGTATTCTAGTCTAACTTCAACTTCTTTACTTGTTTTGTGCTTAGTGCATCACCACACCCACAGCGGTTTTGGGCAAGATACTTCTGGAAGACCACCTCACCCAGATCATATCTTCCAAAGTCTGAACCTTCAGCGATGTTAAGCGATTATTTTGGGATATCTTTTTATTTCTATGCATTACGTTTCATAGCACACTATAACCTAACACAGAAGCGCAGACCGCTGACGGCACAATATCAATAACTACATATGTATCTGTATTTTATAACTCATGCCATTTCAGAAATCGGCAGATAATTAACTCTGAGTACTTAATCATCTATTTTCCCCTCAAAAATCTTCCCATTTGACTTAAAACCCTTATTTGTGGTCCAAGCAGCAGCACACTTTAGACTGAACACAGCTGCAGAGCAGCTTTGAAGAAGCCTTAAGATATTTGAAGACTCTAAAACAAAGCCATTGGAAATAGCATTGCTCTCCTCCAGCCTCCTAGTCAGAATAAGCTACGTACCCACCTCCTAGGAGTCAGGAAAGACGGCAGAGATCCCGACCCCTCCAGTGATAGGCGATACAGTATCCTCAAACCCGATCATTTCTAAAACACTGTGTCAGCCTACACAAACACTGACTCAAGTCAATACACGGTCGAACCAAAATATTTTGATTTGATAAAACAAACTCAACAGCTGTTTAGACTTTGGCTGAGCAGACTTGCAACGGAAGTTTCCCTTTCAGCTTCCGTATTTATTCTTACCTCTGCCATCATGCAGTTATGTGACCATGGGCAAATCTATTCCTTTTTCCTCATCAGCAAGTCCCCTTCTCAGCCATTCAGATGACCAGCTCCCTTGGATTGTCTCCTGCTGCACGCTGACATGGAGCAAACACAACAAGACTCTGGTCTTATTCAGGAAATACTATGCATGGCTATACATGAAAAATTTGTATTACAGTTCTTTCCAGCTGTTGTACAAGCACTTCCCACAAAGCCAGCGTGGAAGTGAAAAGCCTCACTTGTTAATGGATTCGCAGAATTAAGTGGTCCTCCCCAAAACATCCTTGCCTCCCTATTACAACAAAACCACCACAACCCTGATCACAGCTACTCTCAGCATCCAACTCCCCTTGCAAAGAGCAGGCTCTTCAGTGCTCACAGTGGGAGGTCTAGTCTCACATGGAATTAAAGCCAGGCAGAATCAATTAAAGCAAAAAGGATGGGGTCTGCTGAAATGACAGGAGGCATTTGGGCAAAGCCTCACAGCTGAATGCAGGAGACACATCATTGCCCAGGGTTTCTTGTTTCTCCATGAAAGCTGGAGTCCAACAACTTCTCTCAAGAGGACTTGAGATATCCAATCCTAACTCTTTTTTCAGTGGCTCATGGTGCTGATCAGCAAGGAAGACTGAAGTTAGAGAGGGATCTAAGAGGATATGAATGTAAGAAATTAGCAGAGGAGGGACTTGGAGTGACTGGGAGAGAGATTAAGTTGGCAAAACCTCCACAGGTGAACATTTAATTCCTTCTTCTTAAGGCTCATTCTCCACCTTATGTCTCTCTGCAACCACCATCTCAAGATCTAATCTAGATATTTCCATCTATTCCTACGCCTCTCAGAAACACCGGCTGTGTCCATTCCAGCCTTTGTCCCCTGGTGACCCATGGCCATTCCCTGTGCCTGCCCCAAGCCCTCTTTGCCAGGGGGACTGGCAGAGCCCTGCAGCCCATACCTTCAGGAACAGATGTTGGCTTTGTAACTTTAATCTCCCTTCAAAGCCATCCCTCTCGCTCCCCCTCCCACAATGATGCATCTTCAGCCTACTTGCCATCCGATTTATTACCTACAAGGGCAGGGTCCTGCTGGGTACTGTACATCTCCCAGCTTAGGACACTTAATATTTTTTTTCCTCCCATAAACATGATGCTAGAGCAGAGAAAGAACAAGGCACAGAAATCTGCTTGAGAAAAGAACCGATAGTGCACCTGTCCTGGGTCAAATGCTCTGCGAGCTCATGAGATGTTCAGCTTCCAATGGGAGCAAGTGGGCAGCATTAGCTTTTAAGAGTTTGCCTTGCTGGGCTGACCTCTGGTGCTCTAATTCATCATTTAACGTAAGAACTAAGACTCCCAAGAGAAGATTTCAGAGGGGAATTTGGAGCTCTTCAGATTAAAATTCTTACCAGGTTCCCAGCTCAGCAAAGAGGATGCCATGATGCCCCTGGCGGCACCAGCTCTCAGTTAACTCCCCAACATGCCTGGGCAACCCCATGTGATTTGCTTGGGGTGAGCATCTACTTCAAGCATCATGATGCCTAAACCAGGTATAGAAAGCAGGTATTGTGGTATGTGGCTGCGATTGCTGATCCTGAAGCTGCTGCTTGCCCAGCTAGAGGATTCAAACAAGTTGCTTCAACTCTCAGTGCCTCCATTTCCTAATCTCTAGACGGTAAGACTGATAACATTCAAAGTACACTGCAAAGTGAGATACCAATTAGTCCTGTGTGCTTGTGAATAAAACATGCTTCACTCAAGATGATGAAAGCTCGGTACATGGGTTGCTAAATGAAATGGAAGGTCTACAAGATATTGAATAATTTGGCTAAATTTTATGCCAGTATTTGAAGGTAAAGATGAGCAGCAATCTTAGAGACTACCGTGAATCTACAAAATTCCAAATTCTTGTTTCAGTAAATGATAGCCCTTCCGCATTCCCTCCCTAGAAAGCCTACCTACCTAGCATGAAAACCCACCGTTAAAATCTTTTTGATGTCACCACAAATGAAATATGAACACCTGCAGTGGGGTCAGCTCTCCCCATCTTCTGTGCCCAGCTCTACAGCCAGCCCATATCACACGTGCCTGTGTGTGATGGCACGACAGATCTGACCCAAGCATGACAGTTCCATTGGTCCTTGTGCTGTGAACACATATGAGGTATGACTGATCTAATAAGCTCGGTGTACCACTGCCTGGCTGGCCACAGCTGCACAAGAGAAATGGACAATCTGACTGCTCCTACACACCACTCCTAATACATTTTCCCTATCCCTACTGCAAAATGAATGACAGGATTCCTTTTCAAGGTCCTCTGCTAGAGGAGAGATGAGAATACTGTAGTCCAATGACCTGAAAACATCAGTTTCCTCCCCAAACCTTTCCAGTCACAGTACAAGAGATTATTTGATACGTGAGGAAAGAAGTCTCCAATTCATTCTTCAGCAGAACCACTTCTAGAGTAGGTCTGGCAGAGAAGTAAAATCTTTTTTATAAGAAAAAATAAACATAGAGAATGTCAGAAAAATCCTCAAGCTCTCCAGTTTCCTAACACACATGTGAAATCTCACATCACATCAATATCTCTTTGAACTCTAAGCTGGAATCAAAGGCCATAGAAAAGACTCTTCAGAGTGCAGTAAGCCAGTAGTTCACCTCATCTCACTAGGTCATCTGTTCTCCTGTTCTGTCTAGTGCCTATAGGAGCTTAATGGACTCTTCTCAGAGTTCTTCTTGGAGCTCTTCACAGGTTCTTCCCTCCGGCACAGAACCGAATTTAAGGGGAACGCATAGTACCCACAGGTGAAAGGAAATTAAATCCTTGTACATAGTTTGAAACATTCTAATGTCACTATAGACCAAGTGCTGGGTTCAACAACACTGCAAGAAGCTGCTAATAGCAATTCACACCAGTACAGATCACTGTTTAGCTCCCCTCACATCACAGCTCTAGACACCAGAAAGCAGGAGTGTTTTTCTGAGGAGCCTAGTGAGAAAAAATAAATCATCACCATGCCACAAAGAATTCAGGCTGATATGGGGGTCAAATGAATCCACAGACTGAAAAAGAGCAAGCTTTGCCTCAAACTAATTCACAAATTTCTCTGCTAGAAATGCCTAAACTCAGAACCAAGTTGCAGGTTTGCCAGTGAGGAATTCCATCCATCACTGCTAACACTGATTCAGAATTTTCTCCTCCAAAGGCTAAATCAGATAAGATTTAGAAGATGATCCAATACATGACAGTCCAGCCTTACTGGACAAGAAGATTCTTCACAAGGCTATAATCACTCTCTCAGCAGCAAATCATGGAAAGGAAGGGTTAGTACAAGACCCGCTAGTACTAATGGAAGCTGTTTATATGTTGTTAAAGAACAGTCAGTTCTCTATCCATGCGTGCTGGCCAATACTGAGCTCGGTTTTCAGAAGAGACTCACGTTTTATTCACAAGTTATGAGAGCGAGGAAGCCCCCTCGGGAGCCCCCGTCCTCCCGCTCCAGCCCCCAGGACCATGGACAGCAGTGCCCCGGCCGCTGAACGCGCCGCCTTTCCAGCTCTGGCTGCTATCAGCACTCCTGCATGAGCTGTAACAGAGCCTTGGTGTTCCTTGTCACTCTGGACTACAAGCTGAACACGCCACATAAGCCATCATGAACCAGTTCTGCCATCCCGAGTGCTGCAGTTCTTCAGTGAGTGCACATTAGACCAAGGAATGTCACTGTCCCCACTGAGTTCCAGCAAACACCTTAGAATAGTGCAGAGAAGTTCAAATCTGCCCGTTGCATGGGGGTTGGAACTGGATGATCTTTAAGGTCCCTTCCAATCCAAAACATCCTATGATTCTTTGCTCTGTTGTGAACAGAGGCTTGCTCCCCAGCCCACGCCCTGATAATAACTAGAACACAATGGCAGCATTCAGAGGAACACCTATGAACCTCTCTTTCAGCTTCCACTGAAAGTGGCTCCTGGCTTCCAAGATAGACTTTAAGGAGGGGAGACCTCATTGCTCTCTATAACTACCTAAAAGGAAGTTGTGGAAAGGAGGGAGCTGGCCTCTTCTCTCAAGTGACAGAGGACAGGACAAGAGGGAATGGCCTCAACCTCCACCAGGGGAGGTTCAGGCTGGACATGAGGAAAAAATTTTTCATAGAAAGGGTTATTGGGCACTGGAACACGCTGCCCAGGGAGGGGGTTGAGTCACCTTCCCTGGAGGTGTCTAAGGGACATGTGGACAAAGTGCTGAGAGACATGGTTTAGTGTTTGATAGGAACGGTTGGACTCAATGATCCAGTGGGTCTTCTCCAAACTAGTGATTCTATGACTCCTGTGCAATGGCCAAGTTGTTACATGCCCACACACTCTATTTACTCCACATCACCACCTTTGCCATGTGAATAAAAAATAAATATCAAATTGTAGAATCACCAGGTTGGAAAAGACCCACTGGATAATCGAGTCCAACCATATGAGGTGTCAATGCTGTTTTACACAACTGAATTAAGCTGGGCGTGTACGTCCTTCCATAGGGAAGGAAGAGACACTACATTCATCTGCCACAGTACTGCTGCAAATGATTTTACATACCAATGCCAGTATATCAAGAACTAATTAATTCCCTTACATTTCCAGTTCTCAAAATAAGTTCACCATCAGCCAAATTTAGGTGGCTATTGGTAGTCACTTCTACTTTGGCAACAAGCACATCGCTAAGATATAAGACCAGTACTCCTATAAGGCAGCTTCATTCTCACTCAGCATCTAAAGTTCAACTTGGAGGATAAGGGAAACGAGAGAAATGCCTACAGACAGTAAGCCTCGATAGGGTCATGGGCTTCTCAACAGCTTCAACATGCAGGCGGGTGAAAACATCACTCATGAAGTAAAGGGACAGAGGAAAGAAATAAAGAAGGGGAGAGGGAGAGGAAAGAAAAAGGAAAGGTTGATGGACAGTTGGACTTCTTGAGGGTGAAATCAATTAAAGTGTATCAAATCCAGAATTCATGCTTTTTCAAAGTGACAAATATGTGCTGGAAACTGAGAAAGACGAAGGGAAAATAATGTCTTTGACCTCCCGGAGACCGGCTGTTCCTTCCGTCAGAGGAGCCAAAAGTGAAGTGAGATGCGTTCATGATAAATTGTAACAGCCAGGCAGCCACCTTAAAAAAGAACGAGGTGAAAAGGTTACAGAAGGGACCGAAAATGCAAAGAATTCAACCAACCTTCAAGATAAATCAACTCAGGCCCTTGTGTGTGCATACCGAGCCTTCACAGAGCTGCTGTGGCTCATCTCAATTTGCTAGACTTACTTAAAGTGTAAGAGACACACACCCACGCATCTTGTTTACAAAAGCCTTTGAAAACATCCTTACAAAAGACTGACTTACTTCAGCCTTCCAAAGCCAAAGAATGCAGCCACCGTGCAACCTGCAATCCTATTTGTGGAAACTCAGACACTGAAGCATTTCTTTGATACACACAAACATCACCGTCAATCCTGTGTTCAGATCAGTTCAGCTGTGTTACAGGAGAAAGCTTTCAAAGCGCTGGCCACCCTCTCCTGCTAAAGTAAACAAAACATCCACACATCTGAAATGTTTCCAAGTCTTAGCGTATCTTAACTTCTTTTGCACTTCGAAGCATGGTATAGGTATTTGTTTGGATGCTTCCACTAGCATCCACCTTTGGATCTTCTCTGTTACTGATCGTTACACTCATGCAGAATGCATGAAAAGCTACAATATAAAGATAAAACAGTAAGCATACAATATATCTAGGAATAAAATCTATGTTCCTTTGCTGGGAACAAACATTTTCAACCCGTTAAGTGGCCAAGTGAAGGCCTTACTTGACAGAACAAGGAGTAAAGATTTTGTACTAAGGGAGGGCAGATTTAGACTGGATATAAGAAATGTTTACAATGAGGGTTGTGAAACACTAGTACAGGTTAATCAGGGAGGCAGTGGAGATCCATCTCTGGAAACATTCAGGGTCAGGTTGGATGAGGCTCTGAACTGAACTATGTAAATGTTCCTGGTCTTGCAGAGAAGCTGGACTACAAGACCTGTAAAGGTCACTTCCAACCCAAAGCATTCTATGATTTGATCTCAATGTTACCTCCCATTCAAATGCTCGTACTGACTTCTAACTGACTCTGTCTTTAGTCCATCGTGTTTTCAAACACCAAGCATTTGCAATACATGGTCCTTCCGAAGCTATTAATGCACGGCAATGGACGTTAACCAAGATCATGAAGCAAGAGCTGCCCAAGCCTTCCTGACTACTTATTGTAACAGTAGACTGACCTTTGCAGAGGTTACTGAAGAAAGTACGGTTGCTCTCCTTTCACAAGCTGTTACTAGCACTGAAGGGATTATACCAACTAGTTTTCAACAGTTCAGATGTGATCAGTTAAGCCTGTTCATACTGTTGATGGGCAGATGGGCATGTTAGGGTCACCCTAAACATGGGAGCTATAAGAGATTCCCAACTGAAGCATGGAATGTCTCATGCCTGGGATCTCAGCTGGCATCCAGAGCTTAGCTGCAAATGTAAAGGGAACAAAGTTCGAATTGACATTGTTGCTGCAAGGAAGCTCAGCTATCAAGTCCTAGCTGGCATCCTCACAGCTCTGCCTTCAGAAAGCACTGGTGATCGTCTCGTCAACTCCTCCTGACACAGATGCCCACCCCACTGTTGCTGCATTCTTCTTCATGACAACCTTCTCTGGATGGTCCCTTCCCCAAAACAGCATGATTATCTCAGGGAGACATGAGTTCACATCAACAAATCGTTCCCGACACTGCCCTGAAGCACTTTTGCTAAGATCAGCTATTCAGAGTGATGGGACACACTAGTTGGATCTCTCTGTGTGTTTATCAATCCCTTCTCAGCCATTTTCCTCTGTAAATCCGTCAAATCTTTTTCTTCAAGCTCTGTGGGAACAGTTAGGAGCTATCTCCTCAGAGGTGCCTGCCCTGCCACTTGGATTTCATCCCCCTCCTGCAGAAGCTGGATGCCAGCAATCAGAACTGGCCTGCACAGCACAGACACAGAAGCGCTACTGCCAGCATCCTTGGAGCGATGGGGTCCTTCTGAAAGACCCTTAGAAAACCTCTTGTTCCTGTGCAGGGGGCTGGGAGGAGTCCAGGACAAAGAAGGAAGAAGGGGAAAAGCCCAGAGATTAAGTTGAAGGAGTAAAAAGTCTGTAAAACCCCAAATGAGACACAAGCAACTTGTTCTGAGCCAAGCCAGGGCAGGAATCAAGCTGTTCCACAGGAACACAGGACCACGCAGGATTTAAAGGACACAACAGTATTGGATTTTACAAGAATATTGGTATTTCAAGTCTCTCCTGCAATGACTCTTAGCCAACACAGCGTAAGACATGTAAATGCTACTGAAGAAGGAAAAGCATCCGTTACAACCCTGTGACGGACGTAAACGCAGCCACACACCACCACCAATAGCATTGGACCTTACAAGCTTCTGTTCACTCTTCCAGAAACTTCACTGCCTGAAAAGTGATACGTCTTCCCTCTTCAACAGGGAGCATCAGACAGCCTGTTTGCCTTCTACTGATGCTGTAAGGTTCGTGGATAGCAGTGAATTGCCAGCCAGTCTAAATCTGCATAGATGCTGTCCTACAAAACTACATTTTGTAGATTATATGGACTTTGATTGTGCAGATCTAGGTCAGCATCCCACATCTTGACAAACATCAACCGAGAACGCTTATTTCTCCTCTCACACTTGTCATCACTCGAGCTGGTTATCATCCCCACTTCGTGGCTGGGGGAATGAAGCACAAAGCAGTGAAGTGACTTGGCTGAGGCCATTTTGTGGGCCAGTGCCTGATCTGGGAATCAAGCCCAGGTAAGCAAGCACCAACCAGGGTTATGCCATCTTCCTAAGACTAAGTGGTGATGCTTTTGGGAAGACCAACTTGGTGGAGGGTTGACAAAGTCTGCAGATATCACCAGTTGGATTCTCTCAGTCAGCTACCTGGTGAATTTAACCAGAGTTTCAGGTGGCAGACAGACCAAAAATTTTGGACAATCCCTAGTGCTTCCAAACAAGCTCCCTATTGCTTGCTTGCTCACCAGCCAGAAGAAGCACTAAGCGTTTTTAAATCCTTTACTTTAAGCCATGCAGAATGGGGCAGGAATCTCGCAGATAAACCCTCCGTGCTCTATTTCATCCAACGTGCTGGATGCAAGGGCAGAGAGAAACATGAGATTACAGATATGAAACCAACAGAAAGCTTTACCAAATTAAAAAATGGTTCTGTCACTATGATCAAATAGCTTCTGCTTCTGATATCTGGTGTCAGAAAAGGCAGATGAGAAAGGACCACGTGGCAGAAAAATAGCTTCACTATAGACAGTCTGGTAACCACCAACCATACAACTCCTCATCAGACATCCACAAGGAAAAAAAGGTTACCAACAGCCAGACAGCAATTGTTATTGTTTTAGGACTGAAATTGGCTTGTTTGTCCAAAAATATTCTCCATCTGAACATTTTTTTTATTTTGGTTTTGGATTTTTTGTTGATTTTCACTAAATTGCTTTCATTCGTTACATGAAATCTTCAGTTATTTTTTCCATCTCTTCTCAATTCTTTTTCTGGTTTTTTTTTTTTTTTTTGTGGATTCAAAATAATTTGGTGCTGAAATATTTTGGGTGAGTTTGAAATGGAGCTAAAGCTTTTAATGTTTTAAGGAAGAAAACACAGAAATCTTTTTTTAAGCCATTGTTTCATTACTGCTCATTATAGAAAAGAACACAATTTTTACTGCATTTAAAAGAAAGGAAAAGCAACAGTAAAATGTGACTAAACAAAAGCTACTCTTTGCTGATCCTTGACATTTGGCATCACCACAACTGCTGCCACATAAAGTCAGGCTGCAGCTCTGGGATTTAGGCCACATAAATGGTAACGCTTTATTTTTAGAGGGACAGTAAGATTGAAAGAAAATATTGACAACCAACTTTTTTTCCTCTTTAAAGAGCTGCCTCTAGAGAAGGAACAGAGAGACTTATTGTTTGGAGTGCAGTCACAGCGAGCCACTACTACCACCACTTGCCTTCCTGCACACTATGTGAACAACCAGGGTTGGGAGCCTCACGGCCAAGTCCACCTGTTCACTGATGGTTTGTAGCCCAGAGCTTCTGTTTTCCCCCAGAAGCCAGTCAGTGCCTTTAGAAAGTAGTAGAAAGATGACTTGCTGCAAAGTTGCTGCAGACTTGAAGAGATTTAAGATAGTCTAAGTCACCAGTAAGCTTTCATGTTCCTCCATCCAGTGTGACCTCTGCCTCGTGCCTTGTTTAAGTACAGAAAAGCAATTTTGTAGAATCGTAGAATTGTTAAGGTTGGAAAAGACCTCCAAGATCATCAAGTCCAACCATCAACACGCCACCACTGTGCCTACTAAATCATGTCCCCAGGTGCCACATCTATGAGTTTTTGGAGCCCCTCCAGGGATGGAGACTCCACCACTGCCCTGGGCAGCCTCTGCCAGTGCTTCACCACTCTTTCAGTAAAGAAATTTTTCCTAATATCCAATCTAAACTTCCCCTGGCACAGCTTGAGGCCACTGGGATGCAAGCCACGCCAAGGTGCCTGTGCAGCCCTAATGCTGTATTGTTCTACTGATACACCACCACACCCATGACTTGTGCTGCAGTTGTTGTCTTTTGCACACAGGCTAGCCAGAATATCACATCAATTCTTCATTTGCACCCTCAGCACACTGCTAAGGAGGAGCCTGAGCACAGCATTCACCTTTGAAGGACCTGAGAGCTCCATACGTTGTCTGCCCAGCACACAGAACAGGCTTTCACCCAATGCACTGAATAGAAGGGTCAAACCCAATTCCCTCCAGACATCCTAACATGCAAAGTTTGCTGTTGATACCAAGACCTCATCCTAATGCATGACCCCAACGCAACACAGAGGAATAGATGACAGGTTTTAGCATGGGATTGTCTTTCCTGAGCAACAAGCATTCTCTGTTGTCAAGTGAAATCCATCACTAAGTGAAACAAGGCCATTTCCTCCAAACGTAAATCCTAGAATTACTGGTGGGGAAGGGAATTCAGTAAAAGCGCTGTAACACTGTGCCATGCACATAAGCTGGTTTAATTCACAGCTTCCCGATCTCTGGAAACCTTGACTTGAAAAGACCTGAAGCGTTGACCCCAGTCTTCTTTCTTCTGGTACAGCTTCCTACACTAACCCTCTGGGATATTAAATCTTCCTCTTACATTTTCTCCTAAGCAAAGAGGATATGAATTTCATAACTCCTCAGCCAAACTGCCATCAAGAGCCATGAAATACAACAGGAAACCACCAGCATGGACTTGCAAGTGTTCCATGCGGTCACAGGAGCTGTAGGACTGGACACACTATTAACAGCAGCACATGGCACAGCTGCCTGGAGCACAGAGGTTCACAGGGTGCACAGAGAAGAGCAAACTTACACTTGATCGAATCTGAGCAGGACAGAGCCACCGCCTTTGCCAAGGTTGGTCATGCACAAGAAAATCTGTGCTTAGCAAGGAGTTACTCCTTACATTAGTCTGACCTCAGGAGTGAAGAAAATACCAGGCTGACAATGTAGAAGGGTTGGAGGAAGGAAACAAACCCTTAATTTATGCACATAGCAGCTACAGGAATAACCCACTGTGTATTTCCTACCGGAACTTGTGACTCTCTGTGACTAAGGTGATGGGAACTGGTGGAAAACCAGGAATTAGGTTGAAGCAGCTTTGCTTTCCTCACCAACAGCTCTGCCAGGCATGCTGCAAAACTCTCATTCTCCTAAAGACTATTTTGTTATGAGCAAGAAGCTAATAAAGGACCAAAGGACTGCATTTTGCCCCTTCTTTCAGTATATTTAACATGAATTTAATTAAAAAACTAAGAGTTTTTTAGTAAGTTAAACAAATTACCACACTTTGCCCCCTACCACAGTTTTAATACCCAAAATAAGAGAGTTGAATAGTTAAAGAAATCCCAGAAGGAACTCAGTAGTGCCATCAGACAGGACCCTTCTGCAGACAATACAAAGTCCTGGACAGCTGGAATTTGAGAAGAGGAGGATATACTTGCAGGGGGTTGCAGAGTTCATACCACAAACACATCTAACTACTGTGGGCTCCTAGACTTTAGCCATCCAAGGCACACAATCACAACCAGAACCATCAAGAACTAGGGTAGCCCCTCAATGCTTGTGTAGAAACCATGCAGACAGGAGTTCTCCCACCACACAGAATGAGGCAGCAAGCGCACGTGGGAAGGTGCTAAGGAACAGCTACACAACATCTTACACAACACACACAGGGGCAACGTTCATGATTTACTGTAAATCAACCGCTGTAAAGTCCCAAGTAGCACAGACACAGCCTTCTCTACCAAGTCAAGGTTCACCTGCGTGAAGGATACGCAGCAGCACTACAGCAATCCACGTTTGAGCCACACAACACAGAATGAAAATGTTCATTGAACAAGCCATATCACAGGTTTTGGGCTGCAACAATAAGAGTAGCATTCTTATTCTCATAAAGATTATAGCATTAAAACTGATGCGCTTGCTTAGTTAAGTAGAAAGAACTAGGAAAAAAGAAAGAGAGGGACTGGTTGGTCACTGTACCGCTGCCTTCAGTCCAATTCAGTCAGTCTAAGCAAGATCATATCCGCTCTCCACCTGACCATGATGTGGTGAACTACCAAAAGCATCTCACCGCTAGAATTCCTAGGAATTCAAGGCTAACACACAAGTGCCAGCATACCTGGCCTCTCTCCAGCCAAGAAAACACTCGATGCTATGATTCCAAGGCCCACGCTCCACATTTGTCCAGAAAACCAAGCACACAACCAACTTGTAAACAACAAAAATAAAAGCTCAACACAAATGAAACAGCTCCTTGAGCACCTTTTCTTCAGCCACACTCCAACCTAGACAAGGTGTGCAGCTTACTATATTTACAAGCTACCAAGATCTGCTATTCTGTAACCCTGCTACCCCTACACCAGTCTCCACATACCATACACCAGTCTTACACCAGTCTCCACATACCATATTCCCAACTGCATGGAAAGTTTGTTTACTCACAGTTAGTGGTAGGTAACACTCTTCCTTCCATCTCTTCGCTCTTTGTTCCCCAAGGTCCTCTGTAGCAAAAGTGGCTTTGAAGCAGACGGTTGATTTCCATCAGTCAATCAGAAGACTTCAATAAAAGCAGCTTCACCCCACAGTGAGTTTTCCTCAGGGTACAAGACACATTTTTCTCATCCTTTAAGGACACCGCAGTCACTGGCATGCTTCCCACTTGCAACATTACACACAGACTTAGACTTATTTAGAATTTACTCTTCTTTTACCAGCACAAGTTGGCTTTTTCTGCCTCTACTCAAAATAGTGTGGACACCAACACACCCCCAGTGCAGAATAATGGGATATTTGAGGCCCAGCATGTAACTACTGAGCTTGACTCCTCCACAGGAGCCACAAAAGGGAACCCCAAAGGCAGCCTCAGGCTTATAAAAGAGATCGGGTGTGAGGGACTGAGCTTAAAAGGAGCAGAGGCAGTGGCAGTGCAGTCCAGATGAGGCTAGTTAGGGCAATAAGGACCTACTGGTGCACTCAGGCCCTGGCAATTTTTACTTAATTACTGCCAGCAGAAGGCCCTTAGACAATCCCAGGATTATCTAGAGAAATTTCTACATTTTTGTATGGGGATTTCACTCTTGGAATAGGAGAGTAAAAGAAGGGGATTGCCTGTCACTCAAAATCCAAATTAGCTGGCTGTCTTTCAAAAGCACAACCTTGGTTGCTCCCCAGGAGTGCAAACCAGGTAACTGTGCTAGATTTTAAGTTGATGAAGACTATAAACTGGCACAGCTGCTGAGAATGTGACATAATTCTGCCCCCAAAAGATCATGACTGCTTTTCCTCGTAGCCAAAGTGTCCTTTGATTCTTTGCAGAGGCAAAATGGACCCAAACTGGGGCTGGTGAAACAGCCTGGCAGATGGCACTTCTGTGCAACCCTCCTAGATCACAGTAGAAAACTAAAAGGGAGCCAAGTCCAGAAGGTCAAGGAGTGCAAGAGCCAGCGATTCACATTCCTCACCAAGGTGACAGCTCTCTACAACTGCCCTCAGATGGCTCAGCCTGCCGGGGCTACCACACCCCGTCTGGACTGTAACCTCTGTTTGCCTTTTCTCAACCCCCCCTAGTCCCTGGCATTCAGGAGAGGAGTTAAACACGTGAGAAGAAGGAATTGCCTTTTTATGGTAGTCTTTCCCTTTCTTTCATGCCCTCTTTTCCCCTTATCCCTCCCTGTGCTCTGGCCCCAACTCTCTACGGAGAACTCCTTGGCACTTTGTACTTCTCACTTTCTCTTTTGAGGTACCAGTAGCATCCTCCCTGCTACCCTGCTGTGGCAGCTTTTCTACCCCAAGAAGATAATAAATACATCAAGCCTGTCAAAGTCGCATTGTTTTGGCTGGGAAGAGGTGCCCCCCTGCCGGGTGAGATTACTTCCCACAGAGATGTATGGCTTTCCCCTTACTGACAGCTCTCCAACAGGGAGTAATCGGTGTCCAACCGAGAGGAGCAGGCAGTAAAGGTTGCTAAATGGCACTTAGGACTGATGAGGGCAAGGAGGAGGAAAAAGAGCTTAGCCCTGATCACACAAAGCCCTCCTCTGGCTGGCGTGGTGTGCTGACAGAGAGACAAACTGGATCTCCTTGCTGGCCCTGCCGGTGGTTTCCCAGGCAGGGGGTGGCAGTGAGAAATGGGAAACTAATGTTCCTGCTTGAGTCTCAGGGCAAGTGTCAGCCTTAATCCTGCACAAGCATGACACCTGCAACTCTCGGTGCCTAAATGTGCGAGTGAATGGGAAATTAAGAAAGGAAAGACACGAAGAAGGACAGAGAAGAATCTCTCTCTTTGCCCTTGGCTACAGGTGTTTTTCCAGAGGCCAGGCCCTTTAAACCTCCCAAGCAGCACATTCTCTGGCAAAGACTCTCCCAGAGCTGCACTCTTGGCACCAGAGAGATTTCTAGGACAAGAGCTAGCAGGGAAGTGGCATTCACTTGGGAAACAGATTTGCCATGAAAAATTCATGAAGAAAGAGTTTGGTTTGTTTGCATTTCACAAATGTGTAGGATTTTCAGCAGCCTCCGAGACAACCAGGTAAACTGAAGGGCAGCTGTGTTCTCACCTGCAGGTCATCAACTCTCCTCAGAAACCCGTCAGCATTGTGCTGCTGGTTTTGATTATGCCGCATGAGGTAGCTTTGTATTCTCAGATTTTTTAATTAAAGAAATAGGGTAAAATGATCATTGAGACGCTGTGATGAGACCGAGAAGTATTGCAATGAGTCATCTGGAGTTTCTCCACCTCTAGATCAGCCTGTTCAAAGACACTTAAGGGAATCAATTGCCCGTATCCCACTAAAATCCTCTCTGTATGTGGTTCATGAAGCTTTAAGCCCCTTTCCCACCCCCATAACCTCCATCCCTCACCTCTGAAGTCTCTCTAGTCCATTATTCTTGAAGCTGATTTGTGAACAATGCATTTACTTTCTGTACTGCCTAATGAAGATGTTCCTGGCCCTGAACATTACATCTACTGCATGCTTAATGGAAAAAAATAGCTATTATTATCATTGGTGATTCAGATGAGTTTCTTGGCAGTGAGGGTGGTACAGTTATGTGGACAATCAAACAAGCCAGTGATTATCGCCAATGCATTTTTGAGGAAATCATTGCTGTTTAAACACCAATCACAACAATACCTCATTTAAAAGCATAAAAGCTTTCACTCAGCAGACCTTTTTTTCCAATAGCTAGACAATTAAATAAATCTCCTGACACTTAACCATCATTTACCCAACAGTCAGAAAATGGACTCGATGCCTTTGCATTAGTTAGATTACGATATTAAAGAACAACTCAACAAGTACAAGCAGGTGAGGGAAGATCTTGGAGGACTGTGTGCTACACTGCAAGCACAGCATGGCATCTTTTGCAGGGGGTAGAGGGATTTTTGTTCTTCCTTTATTCAGATATCAAGATAGTTCTTAGCATTATTGTGTTTCATAGATTTTAACGTTCTAGGGTAACAAGGTGGTTGTTCCCCCTTTTATAGCCTAGAAACTGATGCACAGCATAACAGCATCCTGAAATTCTTTGTCTAAACCAGGAACCAAGTCTGGATGTGTTGAACTGTTCAAAAAGTAACCTTTCTACACTTAACCCTGATCCAAGCTTTATTTTGTGACCATTTTCATTAAAGCAGATAGCCCGAAACTTCAGCACAAGTGTGCATTAAACCATAGCAAGTAAAAAAGGCTGGGATCTTCTGCATTTTTGCTAGCCTCTTAGGAAAGGCTGCATTATATTAAAACACAGCCCCCAAATAAACATTGAAGCAAGTGTGACTGACCCTGCACTGGTGTGAACATTGGCCTCTACCAGATGATAGACCTTTTATTACCTGTGATCCCAGTGGTGCTCTTAATCCCTGGCTCTAGCACTTCTCCCTCATTAGGTTCCTCACATGAAGAGCATGTTCTTCTGATACCATTATTGAAAAGGCAATGCTAAGTAACTCTATTACCTTCTGCCTGCTGTTAGCTCCCAGTGACTGCAACGGGAGTGCCTTTCTCCATTCCATGTAACAGCAATGATACAAAATTTTTATCTTGCAAGCAGTGTTCGACTTTGAGATATTTTATAGCATATTCATTAACTTAGGCTGAATTGCACGGTCTCCTTTGCAATGTGCTGCCCAAAAAAAAAAAAAAAAAAAGGAAGGCAATTGATCCAGTTTTTTTTACGAAGTAACTACTTCTGGTATCAGTCCAGGCTCTAAATAACTGACAACTATATGGGCAGTTAATTGTTTCCTGATCTCCGCTTGCTCAATTTTTAAAGAGCTCCCACAGATAGATTTTATAGAGATGGATCTTTGTTCTACCTCCCTCCCAGTCCTTGCTTTGGCAGAAAACAAATGCCTGCACTTCATAAAGATGTTTATGATGGGCTGGAAAGAGTTAAAAGCTCATCTTCCACTCCTCTCTCTTTATCGTTTTAATTGGCTGTTCTGATGACCTGACCACCTCTTTGATACGCATCAAACGCCAGCCTGTGAAATAGGGAGCATGTCAGCCTGCCGAACAAGGGTCAACCTGATTGTCAATAAGGCCATCAATCAGACCTACTGGCACGGTGGATCCAATCCAGACCAAAAGCCCCAGCTGCAAATGAAACAGCCTCCCTGATGATAATGCCGTGTGCACTGCGCCGCCCGACAGCTCGCGGAAGGGTCACTGGCCTGGAGGCCAGAAAGCGGCAAACTTCAAACTGGAAAAAGGCAACAGTGAGCAAACACCAAAACCCCCTAAATCAACTAAAAGAAATCCTCTGAGCCAAGCCAAATCCAGGGAGCTAAGCGAGGTGAGAGAGACAGGAGGACATGCAGGGAGTCAACACACAGCACAAGAAGGATGTGGATCTGCTAGAGTGGGTCCAGAGGAGGCCATGGAGATAATCCAAGAGCTGGAGCACCTCCCATATGAGGACAGGCTGAGAGAGCTGGGGTTGTTCAGCCTGGAGAAGAGAAGGCTGTGGGGAGACCTTAGAACAGCTTCCAGTGCTGAAAGGGGCTCCAGGAAAGCTGGGGAGGGGCTCTTGATCAGGGAGTACAGGGACACGATGAGGGGGAACGGTTTTAAGCTGAGAGAGGGGAGATTGAGATGAGATCTTAGGAAGAAATGTTTTCTTGTGAGGGCAAGTATTTCCTTGAGTGGTTTTCTGGCTCCATCATCTCTTCTGTGAAGGGAATAGTTCTAAATCCTCAACAGGAAGGGCAGAAAGCTCAAGACAAAGTACCTAACCTTGCCATGGTGAACATGCACTCCTGTACACGAAAGTGCTCCCATACACTACAAACACAGAAACGTCAAAGTTTACACACATGGTACATGTGCTATTTTGAAGCACAGGAGCTTGGAAGCAAGACGGATAACGTCAGAAAATGGCACTTAGCTTGGAGGACCATCCCTGTTGCTGTTCCTGAGAACCTGTCACCCACATACCTTCATTACGTAAAGTCCACCAGTGTTACACATACAGACCTCAGCACAAACTCACATGGGTGTTCACATTTATATTTACCACAGAATGTTTTGGGGTCAGAAGGGACCCTAAACTCCACCCAGTCTCACCCCCTTCCGTGGGCAGGGACACCTCCCACTGGATGAGGGGCTCCAACCTGGCCTTGAACGCCTCCAGGGGTGGGGCAGCCACCCCTGCTGTGGGCCATTTGGGCCAGGGCCTCCTCACCCTCACAGTTACAAATTTCTTCCCCAGAGCCACTTCATCTTTTTCCTGCTGCTCTGAAGACAAGGCAATCACTTGCTATATAGTGCAAGCCAACCGCACTGGCTGCCACGTGGTAGTTTCACACCCTCTGGCCTTCCACCCCTGCCCTCTGCTGCACCTCCTCGTGTCGCTGCTCACGTCTCAGGGCTCAGAGACTGGCGTGGTACAAATATTTGCATGCTCTCTGGGAGAAACTGAGTGCACTGGCCTCCAGGGGCAGGCGGTCTGCATATTTATTCTGAAATAGCAAACAACCCAGAGAGCAAAGAAGAGAAAAAGCCAGATAAGATAAAAGCTTGTTACCAGGTCTAACAACATAAAATCAACAAAGACCACAGAGAAAACTTATCTGCAAAGACCAGCAAAGCCAGCAGCCTAGTGATTCTGACAGCGGAGCCCTCTTGCAGGTTGGATCACTCAGAGGACTGGTGAGATGAAGCTGGAGAGCCCAATATCAAATCACTGTGAATCCCTGTCTGTGTCTGCAGGCGATTTCATTAAGAGATGTTTGTGTGGTCTCTGTCCTGCCCACATCACAAAAGTATAACTGCAACCAGCACCTTCATAATACAGAAAAGAATTAAAAGACTTTCCCATACATTTTAAGGTTCTTCCAGAACAAGCCATAGGCAAATATGTAACCCAAGAGTGGTGTGAAACACTACAGCAGTTAATTTCCAGTGTGTCATGGAACTGGACATTTCTTCCAGAAGATAGGTTCACTCAGCTGTGAAGGTTCCTCTGTCATTTCAGAAGAACCTGCATGTGCTGAAGTTTTAATTCATGCATGCGATTAATTTATAAAGTGAAACAAAGTATACTTGTTAAACAAACTGCATCTGATGAATCCAGAGGGAAAAAGTAGAAAGGAGGGAGAACCACATGTGAAAGTCATATGGAAGGGTGTTCCACCAGCTTGGAACCAGATGGAAGAAAACATTGTCCCTGGACACTGTACAGAGTCCTACTGATAACGCATGATAAATCATTCACCGAGTGTAAGCAGGAGAGTGAACATCACCACATACCAAGCTGTGCAGGGACAACAGGACCGTGAGCTGGAGGACATTAGATAAAAGGACAGCATTAAAAGCTCAGATGTTACCCCCTTGTGTAGATCTAATCTGAGCTGTTATCAGCAGGGACAGCCAGAATAGCTGCAGAAAGAAACAAATGCACAGCAGCAGTGAATGCATTGAAAGAAACCACAACACAGCCAAGCCAGCAGTAACAGGAAGCTGAACAGGGATCCTGAAGAACTGTCTAGATATTCACCCTTACGAAGAAGATATGAGCTTAGTCCTGTATCCAAGCCCCAACTTCTCTGCATGACCTTCAATTTAGTCCTGTATCCAAGCACTAACTTCTCTGTGTGAACTTCAACAAATCATCTAGGGCATCCTCCCTCTAACTCCAAAGCACTGCTGCCTTCTCAACCATGCTGCTTCTCCCAGAGAGCTGAAATCCCTTCTTCCACATACCTGCCTCTTTGACTTGAGGGTTCTTTGTGACATTGTCTTCTCAGGAAGGACAACTGCTCCTGACACAAGAGAACTCCAGGTTTGACCGGGTCAGAAGACAGGACAGCAAAACACACATAAATGCCACTCAGAAGCAGGTTAGGCAGAAGGTGGCTGCGCCTGATAATCAATAATTTATTTGTAGCCATCAGTATTAAAAAGCACTGATGCCTGCAGGAGCCTCGCTCAAGATAAATGGGGCATTACATTGACGTGGAGCTGCAGATTTCAGACTGACAACTAGTTAAAGCTTTACATCAGCTGAACTTCCCAATCCTGTTTATGGCCTGAAAGTTCATTCCTGGCTGTGACTCCTCTCCTCTTGCCAGGGTTTTCATTTCTTATGCTGCAGGGAATTTTCCTACTGGGAGAAGGGGAACATAATGATAAATACGACTACTTCATGTCCCCAAGTGCATAATTATCTGTGCAAGCACCAAATGACTTCTTGCCCTAACAAAGGCCTGAAATCTCTCTTCCAAGTGCAGTGCATTTCTTTTTAATGGTACAAGCCTGCATAACAGACCCCAGAGCCGGATGGGTCATTGTGCACACGCAGACAAGAAAGCTGATCAAAACACATCTATGCAGGACCACCAAGGATGACACTAAATTAGACCACCCAGTCACTTTGTTGGCCCTAATCTGAGAAGCCAGAATCTCAGAGCGTAAAACACTGTCCTCACCCGGGTTCCTTGGCCTGTGCTTTAGACCATCACATATCTCCAGTGACTTTCCGCTACCGACCTCTTACAACAAATCATCCTAACCAGCCTCCCTTCCTCCTGGCAACATCCTGTTCCTTCCTCAAAAAAACCTCCCACTCACAATTCCAAGGTTCGATATCAATCTTAAATAAATGCCTCTGGACTCAGCTGCATTCCCTAAGCCACCTTATCTCCTGTCTCTCCACAACAGCAGTGGTTCAAGAAACATATGCAGAAGCCTCTTAGGCCTTTTTAATTTCAATTCCACCCTTGCATTTTCCTTCTCTTCCCCATGTTTTCTTATAGAGCAGGGAAGCTATCTTCAGGAGAATGGACATGGCAATATACATGTCTACGTACTGTGACTTCTGAAAGGGAAAAACAATAAACCTAACAAGAGACAGTGCTGCAATTTTCCATATGAAATACAGTGAGAAGAGAATCCATGGGAAAGGTTCTGCTCCAGCACCTCCCTTGCTTTGGCTTCCCTTACTCCACAGTTCAGGTGAAAGAAAAGTCTGCCAGTACGTCTGCTCATCAGAGTCCCTTCTATAGCATCCAACTCTCTCCATCCAACTTTCTCACATCCCATCCAAAGCCCATCTTGAACTAGGGTACCTGAATCAGAAAAGCATCACCCTCCAGTCCCTAGGTCACCACTACAGAAACCACAGGCACCTATAGCAAGGAAGTCAGCCCAGGACAATGGGGCCCCTCATTGCATCGTTCAGCTAAACAACTTGAGCCAAGCAGGAAGAATCCAGGTCCTGATACAAGTTACGGCTGTGAAAGCCCCTGGAGTAACTCACAGCCAAAAGGAACCACGTTCACTCCTTGATCCAGCAGTTTCTTTTTAATTCTCTAGGTCTTTATACTTTGCCAACCACAGGAAAGACTGGTTCATGTTGGACTTAGATTTTCACAAAGGAACCCTTTCCCCACATATTTCACTGTTTTAACACTTCTGTAACCCTTTCTGTTAATGTGTTTAACCCTCAAAAATGCCATGCCCGGTGCCTTGCTGGTTACAATCCTTCCAAAGAACAGGATCAATCAATAGTAATGAGTTATGCCTGCTCATACTTCACAATTGCAAGGTTATACGTGATACTGGTGCTTACCTACTCTTCTTTTTGTCTTCCTTTGCTCTGCCCTCATCTCTCCTTGCCTTTACAGAATACCAAGATGCCTCCGATCATCTAACCAACTCCCTGGAGTCCATTTCAATAAGGATCTGTTTCTCACTTCAGGAGGAATTCCTTGGGTGTTCCCAGACTGGCATCTCTCTTTTTTTTTTTTTTTTTTTTTTTAATGTAAGCATAACCAACTAATTCAGTAGCAATTCACTTGATAATGAGCCAGTGATCATCTTTAGGAAAAGCAGCAGTGAACTAGGAGATTTCCAAGTTGGAAGGAGAAGCTGGAGAAGAAGCAAAGAAAAAAGGCTTTAGTCAGAAAAACAAAGTGGGGTGAGTAAGATGGCATGGCAGTCTCCTAAAATGCCCTCAGAGTCTGTAAAGTAATGCTATGCCAGCACACGCATCCCTCAGATGCCCTCCCTCTACTTATCATCCAACTCATTCAGCCATGTCACTGACATATGTACTTAGCAGCAGTTATCGTCAGTGGCACATAAATAAATGGCAGGTATCAAAGAATCAAGGTCGTCAACTCATCATGAATATTTCAGAAAGAAGCAACATGAAAAGCTCAAGTGTCCCAGCCTCTCAGATTTCTAGCAGAAGGAAAAAAAAACCACACGCGCATGCACACACACACACACACAGGGTCTGCTGGCTCGGCCATCACATGCACGAAGCTCATTTCAAGGCAATACCACATATGTTACAAGACAATCTGTCACATTTTAAAAATATATAAATATATATCGTATATCTCTTCTGTATAATGTGCAAACTCTAAGCAGCTGGCAAGAGGGCAGTGGTGATTTAATGCAAGCAAACCGTGCTTTGCTGAAGGGGCTAGGGACTAGATAGCTTGGGTCCTAACAAGAAGCCTCTTTGACAAAGGCGCAGAGTGGCATCTTTTCACACAATTATATGTGGGTCACATTAACCTCTGCTGGGCAGGATTCCCTTGAGCTGCTTCTGTCTGCATGTCACTGCAAAGAAATCAAAGCAGATATTCCTCTCTCCCTCTCTTTCACAGTCCTGGGCGATGCAGTCGAAGGATGGAGAGGGCGAAGGGGTTCACAGTTTGTCACACACAGATCCAGGCTGCAAGTGTGAGTTTCCCAGTGAACTTGGCAGCAAACTCCACACTTCAGGGCCCAGCAGTTCCATTAATGAGGTATGCTAATCAATGGACATATGGGAGATTTTAAGCTGTGCCAGTGCACTATAATATTTAGAGATACGGCTACTTACAGGGAGACCTCAGAGTGGCCGTCCAGTACCTGAATGGGGCCTACAGGAAAGCTGAGGAGGGACTTTTAACAGGAGCCTGGAGTGACAGGATGAAGGGTGATGGCTTTAAATTGGAAAGGGGAAGATTTAGGAAGAAATTCTTCAAAATGAGGGTTGGGAGGCCCTGGCCCAGGTTGCCCAGAGAAGTCATGTCTGCCCCATCCCTGAGGGTGTTAAAGGTCAGGGTGGATGGGGCTTGGAGCAACCTGATCCAGTGGGAGGTGGAACTAGGTGGGGTTTAAGGTACCTTCCAACTCAACCCATTCCATGACTCTATAGCCCAAGGGACTTAGTGATTCCACTTTCAGCACATATGCCAGATGTCACTTGGAAACTGAATTTTGTGGATGGAGAGACAGACGGAAGGCAGACAGACATTTTTTCACAGCCTTTAGAGACATAGATTTTCTCCTGTTGAGTACAATGTGAATTTGCAAACAGAAATTTCAACAAACCCATCACATTTCATTAAAGAACTTTTCTTTAACCAAATCATTTGGGTATTCCACTGTTCTAGGTTTGCTTGTTTGTTTAATGCCTGCAGGGAGTTTATTTATCAGACAGATAAATTTCTGGGTGGCAGAAATGTGCCTTGAAAGTCTGCTTGTTTTATGGGTTATTTTTTTTTTTGTTTCTCCAGGCTTCTCATCATTTTCTTCATGGTACCTCTGAGCTCCAATGGTTTGATATGGTTCATAGCAAATGATCTTTATGTTCCGTGGCAAACTGGATTTAAATGACAAGATCTTCTAAATTTGAGAAAGTCACCGTGTAAAGCCTGCTTTCATTTCTGTTAAAACAGGTTCTTTCTCAATGAGCTCATCATGTAAAGGAAGGAAACATTCCATGCAGTGACAACCAATACTTACACTGTCATTCAACTCCAATTATTTTGTTCATTCACACCTTTCAATCCTAGCGGGCTGCAGGGTTTTGAACTTGCAGAACACAAAAAGCTGGAGAAGCCTTTGAAGATGTCTGGAGACTGTGAGATAAGGACGTAAATTGGACAGGAAAACAACTAAAAGTGAAGATTAATACTGATGATTTTAAAGGCAGTGGAACATTTTTCTCAAGTTGAGATCAGTTCCAGATCATGATCTGATATTATAAAATACACTGTGGCATTACCAGAATCAGTAATTGCTGCTCACCTTTCACCCTCTTGCTCATTCCCGCTCCATGCCAAAGCGCTCTTTCCACTCATTTGTGCCAGGAAAAGTCTGTGTGTGACCAGGTGCTGAACCAGACAGAGGAACTTTTCCTGTTTCAAACAGACAAACAAACACACTAAACCTTATATTTTTATTTTCTTTTTGGCCAAGTTGGATGGCTCCTCCCATCTGGTTCCCAACCACAGGAGCAGTTGTGCCGGCACAGCAGCAAGAAAAAGAGGCCAGGAGACAACAATGACTTAAACCAATGTTACCACCAAGCAATTTGTAATACCAAACCACAGGCTAAATCTCAACTAAAAGCTTTTTGGGTTCAGAGTGAACACTTCTATTAAGATGAATTAAGCAATTTACAGTGTTCAGAGCTGCAGCTTCAAGTGTAGTTTAAATCTTTATTTTCAACTCATCCTTGTGGCAAAAATGGCTGGAAAGAAACCAGATAGGAGATCATAGATTAGATCAAGTTGAGATCTTAGGAAGAAATGTTTCACTGTGAGGGTGGGGAGGCCCTGGCCCAGGTTGCCCAGAGAAGCCATGGCCATCCCTGGAGGTGTTCAAGGCCAGGTTGGATCCCCTGATCCAGTGGGAGGTGTCCCTGCCCATGGCAAAGGTGGGACTGGATGGGCTTTAAGGTCCCTTCCAACCCAATCAATTTTGTGATCATTAATTCCAGGCTTCTGTAGAAGTTTTTTTCGTGTTTATGTTCTCCTTAATAGAAAAGCGTATCTCTGCACTGCAGTCACAATCACTGGGACTCCACTGTACTACAGAGATAGCAGAACTACCTTAAAATTCATGAGTGCAGGTCCTGATAACCATCTAGTCTCAACAGCACAGGCTCAGCATGGACTAATTTGTCCTGACAAGATTATTTGCAAATTAGGTGAGGAGGTCAGACAGCTGCCCTATAACCACACAAAAATGTAGTAAACATTGGTTCCAAGTCTATACTGTACCTACATTTATGTTTTTCATAGAGCATTTGCTTCATGTACCCCCTCAGTACCACTCTTAGGCACAGTTTCAGCCAAGAATAAGTTTGAATATTACTTCTCCCAAGTAACAAGTGATAGGACTAGAGGAAACGGCCTCAAGTTGCGCCAGGGGAGGGTTAGACTGGATGTTAGCAAAAATTTCTTTACTGTCAGAGTGGTGAAGCCCTGGCAGAGGCTGCCCAGGGCAGTGGTGGAGTCTCCATTCCTGAAAGGGTTCAAAAAACGTGTATACATGGCACTCTGTGACATGGCTTAGAAGGCATGGTGGGGTTGGGCTGGATGAGCTTAAAGGCCTCTTCCAACTTTAACCATTCTATGATTCTACAGATGCCTTCCTCAGACTGAGGTTTCAGGTCTGTACTCACCTAAGTCAAGCTTCTTTCAGCTGAAGGGTAAGAAGTAGATCCACAGCTGGGAAGACTCAAGAAACGTCACACAGAAACTGGATCACTGGAATTAAACAGAGGTAAACCCAAGGAGGGTAGGAGAAGGTTTGGCCTTGAACTAACAAAAAATTGGTTTCTAGATGTTCATACATCGTATGTCTGTGCGAGCTGTAAGAGCCTGCCCTGTCCAGAGGAAATCTTGCCCTCCTCTTGCACACAGTGCAATGTTACACACTCCAATTTGTTCCTTGTCATTTTGAGTGCTTTAAGAGGAGCAAAAAGTCTCCTCCCATTGTCCTTACTTTCAATGGCACTGCTTTCTGCCTCTCCTTCTTTTCCCCTCTCAGTTGAATGATCTTGTTTTCCACTATCGACATTAGCTGGTACCTCACAAACCTGCTACCTAGCAGTCCTGCCACTGAGATCAGTCCTCTTGTCCCAGAAGAAAACAGTTTTCTAACGCTGTCCAGAAGCCCATTTGTGAAAACCACCTAGAGATGCTCTCTAGTAGTTTTAATTAATTAGACTGAAAAGAGAAGTAATGTTGTCTGAACAGAACAAAAGTTTCAGATGCCTCAAAAATTAATTCAAATTTTTTTGGCATAAACATGACCTCTCAGCACTGAAACATAATGATACATGCAAGTAAGAAATTAACCTGGCCAGCTACTAAATCAAAGCTGTGGAAGAAGCTTTTTTCACTGCTTCAGGAACAAGTCTTTCTTCTAACCTTGTCATACAAGCAGCTTTTGTAAGACTCCTGTTCACCAGTTTGGGAGTTTCAAAAGGATATGAGGAAAGAAATGATGGCAAGATCCTGGGGCCCTCCCTGGGAACACCCTCATATCCTGTACGAGAATCTGAACCCCAAACTCATTGCTCTGGTCTTAAAAAGGCTTGGGGATGAGGCAGTCCCTCAACAGGCAGAGCCATTTAGGATGGTATTATTTGTAGTCCTTAGAGTAATTCAAAAAGCTTTTTAGGTAATGGGCTGGATTGGTTTCTGTCTGAGCAAACTTGATGTATAAAGAGGTAGCCCCATCCGAAGGTGACATAACCCAGATGCCACAGTGACTTGACACTGACTTTACAGCACTCTAGAGGGAGGAAGCAACTTCCCCTTGATCAGGCAACACCCAGCACCTCTCCTGCATCACTGAACACTCAGAAACGCCCCATCCCACCCACCTCCCCCTAGACAAAATGAAATGTTGTCCCCTATGCATCATTCATCAAAGCCATGCCCCGTAATTAATAGCACCATTTGTTCAGGGAATTTCAATAGGTACTGAAATCCAGAGCATCAAAGCACGGACAGTCTCATCCTGCTCTGGCAGATATAAATATGTCAGGAAGACTTTCACAGACACATGGCTTGGAAATCGTTGTCCCACTAAAAAGGGTTTTAAAGGTCTCTCAGAGAGCCGAGATACAGCAAACTAGGTTCTCAGCTCCAGCACAATGACATGAAGAAAGCAGCGCTACATGAGGGGACCACTGTTTTTTGGGTTTATTGAGGCAAGACTTTGGGCTGGGCTTGTCTTCACAAAAATGGGCACAGCCACAATTACAATAAATGCCAAAGCTGCGATCACGCAGTGAATTCACAGTAGCCACGTTCCATGCAGGCCTCGTCATGCTGCCTTTTCCTTCAGCAACACCGCCCCTCACAGCAGCAGAAACAAGAGTGTGGTGGTTGTGAAGAGATTCTTGCCCACAATAAAGGTTCAGCACAGACCTCACCAAGCCAGCGACAAGGGACATAGTGTGAAACTTTCTCCCTAGCATCATAGCACAGAATGGCCCAGCCCAGCCCAAGATCTCAGCTGCCTCTTCAAATCTCTGCAGATTCTCTGGGATAATTTTTGGGGGCTGTGGTTTTTCAGCAAAGAGGAATTTAAAGAACAAAACCTTGGTTCATTACATCATGGCTCCAGTAATGTCTAGGAACATTTTACATTCAATAAAATCTCCCCAGATTACCTTCTGAAAGCCTTGCGGTCGAGTCACATGTCTGGAAACACAAGAATGATGTAAGTAACCCCTGAAAAGCTCACAGATCAGTTCTCTCATGATGCTAGCACAGAAGCTTGGGAGAAGCATCACTCCTCCTTCAAGGGAATGTGACAATCGGCTGAAGTCAAGGAACTGCATGGAGCAATAGGAAGAATGGCCCCGAGTTAACAAATGTTCAGTCTCGCTTTATAAGAATTCTGGATCCTAGGTTGCTCACAGTGTCTCCTCCTTGCATGAGTATTGTCCCTCCTTGTCTGTCCTTCCATGGCTCAGTTTCCTCTGGGTCTATTATCCCACCTCCTGACTGTGTGGTTTGAAAGCCTCAGGGAAAAGAAGTTGAAAGAGCCATCTTTCACTGCGAGTCGCACAGCATGAGGCTTCGCTCTCAGTCCTGGTTCTCTAAACAGAGATGAACCTGGCTGAAAGTGAGGATTCACATCTGGAGCTTGGCTGGAGGGCTCTTAGAGCAGATGGTCAGAGGGCAACCCTTCCAGCCCAAGGGCTTTACAGATCTTACCTCTGTTAAACCCAGAACAAAATGGTAAAGCTCGGAGATGAAAAATGCCAAGTTACACCAGGGAGAACCTGAGGTAAACTTCCCCCGAAAACATTACTTGAAAGGGAATCTCAGTTTCATCCTTGCACATTCTGCCTTCAGGAGACAAACAATTTCACAATCTATTATTAACAGGATAAGCCCTGTGCTTTGGTGGAGTACTGTACCCTGCCTTTCAGAGACAAAGTATGAATCTTAAATCTTCATGTAAAGTCGTGTAAGCAAAATTTTTGTATTTAACAGTGCAAGGATGGGCAGGAATCACCTTAAATTCTGACCTCAGATGACTTCTCCCATGTCACTCAAGTCAAAAATAAATTGAGACACAATAACCAAGAGTTCTGGTTCCCAGACTGTACTTAAAAACACTAGTTCACGCTTCTTCTCATCCGAGCAATGTCACCACGACGCTTCTGTTCACTGGAGAAAACAGAAGTGACAGCAGCTCTTTGTTGTGATTGGCCCCTGAGCTTCCCTTGTCACACCATAATTAGTTAGCTGGATTGCCTTATTGCAATCGGAGTGTTCCATTCACAAGTGCGTTCAGATGGCTAATTCAAAGTCTCAAAAGCAGAGAACACTAGATGCTACAACCCTAAGAATGGGATGTTTCTCTTCAGCTGGTGGCTCATTCATTTGCTTCCTTTCCATTATGGACTTAGTGGAGTCTTTATTTCTGCCTTGAAGACCCAGAGGCTTTTGTTGTGAGCACAAGAGTCAAGGGCAGTTCCTGTCCCAAAGAGCTCACAACCTAAACCAGGTAACAAAAAAATCAACACAAACGCTAGCTCCTCTTCATGAAATGAACCATGAGAAGACAAAAAAAATTGCCTGGTATCATTTCAGCTGAATCAGAACCTGCAGCGCCAGGCAGTGACTCAACCAGAAGACCACCCTTCCTCTTGGAAGAGCAGCCGGAGGTCTGATCACAAGTAGCCAGGCAAGAGAAGGATTACATGGTTCACATAGCTGAAGATTTCTGGATACCCTGAAGCTTTGCCAGAAACTGCCTCTCCATGACACCTTGGCACAGGATCTTTGTCAGAGCAGCTGAAGATCAATGCTCAAGTCTGGTATTGCTCCCTGTGGCCCATCTGCACGCTTCAGCACTAACTTCCTGGTAGGTGCCTCCCTTTCAAACAGGAATCCAATTTACAAAGCCTTTAATTTTAAACTTTCTCATCACCGACTTAATAAAACTAAATGACAGGTAGTGGGCCCAGAAGTCAGGAACTGTTACATCTTTCTCAACACTAATAAGGGCTGATCAGATGCTTGCGCGCTCCTTTTCCAGCTCACAAAAGCCTGGCTCCTCAAGGACTCTGCAAGCCAGGAAGACACGGGAATCTACCCTCGCACAGGGGAAGGAGGGAGAAAAAGGGAAAAAAAAAAAAACCAGAAGGAAAAAACCACATCAATGTGAACACTTGAAACTGAAAATGGGTAGCAGGATCACTGTGGTAATGCCTGCTCTCTTCTTGGAGTTCATTTGGGGCCCACGTGCTCGCTTTATTTCCCCAACAGGGCACTGGGGGCTCTCCGAGGCGCTACAGGCATCGTGGCTACACGGAGGCATGGAGCAAACCGGCTCTGATTTCTGCCCAAAGGCATCAGTGTCATACCGGTTGGGATGTCAGCTTGGGAGAATGTCAAGGCAGCAGTCACGGTGTGCTGTCACAAAGAGAAATAGATATCATTTCAAACACACAGCTCTTCAGAGAGGAGGGAGAGGCAGAAAAGAGAATCCCATAATGCACTTTTTGTGGGGGAGAGAGGGACAAGGAGCCTTAACTCTGCTTTGGCCACACTAGAGGAGGCAGAAGTAGAGGATGCTCCATATCTTTAAGCCCATGTGTCACAAGGCTGGGAGGGGCAGGTGGGTACTCCAGAACAGACGCAACTCTCATGTCTTTTATACACTTTTGGTTAGAAAAACAGTATCTGGAATCAGCCTCCTAAGACCACTATCCCAATTTAAGGAGCTCCTTGGCTAGCACAAAGCTTTAGTCTCTGCCTCTAGCACAAAGAACAACAGTAAAGAACAGGGCTCCAGGTCGAAAAGAACAGGGCTCTAGTAGTTTTCTGTCCTCCTCAACTTACGCCTCCACATCGTAGTGATAAAGGAGGCTTAAAAGCCAACCTCATCCCTACCCCAACTGTCTCAGTAAAAATAGGTCTTACAGTCTTCACATTCTAAGTCTGAAGCAACCCTGGCTTACCTACATTGCACTGCATCCCTTTCCAAAGAGGGGTGGCTGTTACACTCCTATCTTCCCCCATTACAGAAAACCACATTACTTGGGCATCATTTGGAGACACTCTGCCTCATCTACCTCACATCCAGGCAACAGAAAGCAGCTGTGGCACAGTCAGGACTGGAAAACACAGCACCAGACTTTTCTTCACCACTTATAAGACTATGCTGGGGCAGCTCCTCCCTCTTCTCATGTGTTTTTGTCAATACTGTCTGGCTTTTGCTTTTGTTTCACTGCTGTCCAGGATGGTGTTAAATCTGCTGCTACTTCTGCTTCCCAGACCACATTTTCAGGCTGATTTTCTATTCTTCCATGGTTTAAAGGGAATTGGCTGCACCCAGTTGAGGGGACTGTGTCACAATATTCTTCATCTAGGTTTAGGTAACCATATTTTCGAAGCAAGGACTTCTCAAATAACACCTTTTAGTGTCACAAAAAAAAAGCTATCAAAAAGCATATGTATTTTAAGAAAAGGAAAGGGGATGGAGTTAATTTTTAAGAGAAACATGACATTTCCAAGAGCTGATTATTTCTCATTCCCCATAAATCATTTGCTTTCTGTCCATGTGCACAAAGAGAGCAGCACCGAGAAGTCTCTGGCTTCATCTTCGAAGGTATCCTAGTGGACGGTTTGGAGAAGACACTGCAAGGTTATCATGTTACCCCCACTGCTGATGTCTGTGCAGCATTTTTGATACACAAAGTCTGTATCACAGAAAGCCCTGGAGCCTGTTGCAATATAATTAATGCGATAGGAAATCTTGTACTGGAGCACAGCCAGGATTTTCATCACACTCAAGCTTCACTCAGTAACCACTGGACTTTCCATTCCTCCCTCAGCCACCCACCTTATTTGTCTTTGCTTCCCAGTTCCTCTGAAGCACCTTTTAAACCCTATTGACATGATTGTTAGCTGTAGTAGCATGCAGGATCTATGAAGTACTCTCTGTCTGGAGCAAATTCCTCGCCTGCTGGCTCATCTCTAGCCTAAACCAAGGCTCTCTTATCCTTGCATACGACACTAGCTCATATAGCCTTGAAACCTCTCACTTTCCTATTCCCCTCAGACATTTTTATACTTAAAGTGGTTCCTCTTTCCTCACCCCTGTCCTTTTCCTCTCACGTTTGGCTTTCCACATAGAATTCTTTCAACTTCTCTGAACAGGGAGAAATCTCCCAAGACCCTGCATTATTCTGGTTACCTTATACTTTTCCCTGTGCTGTGTATCTCTCTGATAATAAGGCGCATATATTGTACATTACAGCTGAAGAAAGAAGGGGGATTTATACATATGGCCTCTTCTAAGTGTAAAACACAGCCTGGATGCTCTCCCAACATCTGCTCTTAGTCTGGACAAAGGGAATGAAAGATGTTACAAGGTTTGCAGTTTTTGTAAGAAAGATCTCATGAAGAATTGCAATAGCAAACCCCTAGCCCATGGGAAATGGGTATGGACAGCTTCTTCGAATGAGGTGTAGCCTTTACAGGGATGCTTCATCTTGCAACACTAGCTTTTTCACTGTAAAGAGCAAATAGCATTTGTATCGCTTCTTACAACACCACAGTGCTGGACAGATGAAAATATCTGTAGCCCATGACAGACGGGACTAGTAAAGAGGCTCGCCACATGCATACAATAAACGGACAGCAGAATGAAGAAGAGAAGCTGGTGTCTTCATGTCTGGGGTTACATATTTGCTTATCTGAATGTCTTCTTATTCTTCCAGGAAAACACAAACCAGTACTATTCCATCAACAAGTTACACCAAGCTGTCACCTCAAAGAGGTTGTTGGTTCACTTCATCCAAAATCTGCTTCCATAGCGAAATGTAAACAACCCCTCGGTGGCCCTTTAGAACCCTTGGCTCTAAAGTAACCCAATCCTTCGCACTAATTGTATTTCCCTATCCTGAGATTTACAGGATTTCTAATCCTCATTAGAACACAGGGGTACCCATGGATCTTCCTGTTCTCCACGTAAGGTCCATAACTGAGATAAATTCAAAGGACTGCTGGGTTTTAACGCTCCTGGCTCAAGTATGATCATATTTTGTGCTAGAACAAGACACACAGTAAATTCCTGAAGTTTATTAGTCAACGTGCTTTCCACGGGGTAAGATGACACTACAAGGTCCACTATAAGACTACAAGTTTAACAACATTCCAGACATCCAACAAAAGATGACCAACTACTAGGAGAATTTTGAATATCAGCCCTAATGCATCTTAGTGGGGTGCCCCCGAACCAGGGCTACTCTAAATCTGTAACAGAAAGTTCGGATAACTGTCTAATTCTACTAGACCTTTATCTGTCTTTGCCATCCCTGCATATACCTTCTTTGTCCAGTCCATAGTTTTGTCCTCATGGGACTTTGATGCCTCAGACACCTTCTTGGGACTTCAGCTTGTTGGAGCAGTATCTGTGGTTGGACCTGCATGAAGAGTCCAAGCGAAAAACCTCACAAATAGTAAATCTGAGGTGTCTGATGTGCACGAAGTTCCTGGGTGGGAAAACAGAAGTTCTCATCCTGCAATATGACTACACAGAAGCAAACCAAGGACAGCAGGACTACATTCATAAATGCTATTCACCTCTGAAACAACCATTTCTCAGCCAACCTTTTGGCTAGGCATTTCACCTCTCATAGAAAATACTTCCCCAAAAGGGTGGTTCTGTCTTGAACTGAGAAGAGCTGAGTTGATGTCTTGATTCCACCACCACCACCTCTTTTTTTTGGACTCAGGGCAAATTGTTCCATTTCCAGACCTCAGCTCCCCATCTGTGAAAGGGATGCAGCAGCCACAAGTCTCTCTCCCTGCCACCATTCACTGCCTTGTTTATTCAAGCATTTCACAGAACAAACTTGCTAGGACCTAGTTCGATGACTTCATCAGGAATCTTACAGGAGTGGCAAATAATAAATAATGAGAGAGGAGCTGCTTATCCAAACAAAGTAAGAACAAAAGAGGAGATGTTGTAATTGAGATGAATATAGAATAATACTCACCCACCCCATGCCGCGGCCCAGCTGAGTTTGAGAGCTGTGCAGCACATGCACGATGCAGCTGGACTCTGGGAAGCACAGCCCTGAGAAGAGGAGCTTTGTAGTGAAGATCAACACCAGAATATCTCACTGGTTGTTACAAGCTGTGATGTCCTCTTAGACTTACTTTATTAAGGAAAAGCATATTTCTAAGAAATCCCCCTCCCTCTTTCCCTCCTGCCACTTCCTTCTTGAGTTCTCAGGATTATTTAATAAGGCATAGCTTTCAAGTGAGCAGAAGCTTGACCTGATGGTCTAACAAAAGAGAGCATGTTAAAAAAACTTGGGATGCATGGATCCCCTCAAAACAGCTCTGAATGTGGATTTTGAGGTGCACTGTTTAAGGAAAGGCTGAGGGCCTGGACTGCTTTCTATCTGAAATCTACCCAGCCACGTACATGACAGACGCTTATCCTTTTCGTGGCTTGTTGTCTTTTCAAACCACACAACAGTGTCATTGTTCAGATGGCAACTTCACAGCAAAAGGCGATCGTCACATCCCTCGGCTGGAATTGGCTGCAGTTCAGATTTCAAAGCCCAGAGCAAGGTTTTTTCACTGCAGCTTTTCTTCTGGGAGCACGCTGACAAGCCGAACGGCTTACCCTTGGATGTGCCAGCCCATAATAAAATCACCAGTCACCCAGGATCTTCTCCAGACCAGACAAAGGTACTGCAAGGGCAGGCAAAACAGATGCCCTGCAAATACCAGAAATCATGTGGTGTTTACTAGGACTCTCAGCCTTGTTCCTGCCACTCAGCTGGCCCAGCTCCAGGCGTTCACACTGGACTGACTCCAGATTAAATGACAACGTAAAAATTTCTGTGCGTCTCCATGTTTTGGTTTTAAAACCTGCAATTAAAAGGATACAGGGACACAGTAATTTCTTCGCTGAATCAGAGCTGTGGGCCCGTTAACGCAGGACCCTATTCATTATGCTGGTGAGTGGAAAGTGCACAACACGGTTCTCTCTGCTCTGGTGTTTGAGAAATTGTTGCTTTAAGGATGAAAAAAGAAACCCGTATGGTCAGGAGTAAAGAAAAGGAAACCTTGCTGACAGAAACACAAAGCTTGTTCTGCAGTACTACTACTACAATATTTGTAAACCGTGCACTGCTCAGCCTGTGCAACAGCACTGAAGGGATAAGGAAAAGGATGGAAGTTCCAACCTAGTGATTCTATGATTCCATTTGGTTCACAATTTCGTACTTTCATTAATTACTTTTGTTTTTCTTTGGAAAAGAACCCCCCAAAAATCTCAATATTCCCTACAAAGTTTCATTTTGGACCCACTGAAATATGCTGGAAATGTCTTACACACAATTGAACACTATAAAAAAAGAAGCAAAAAGTGATTTGCAATGAGAAGGAACATCTAAATAAAACCTACGGCTTCATCATCATCAGGCTCTTCTCTTTATTGTTCCTCTAAAGACAGAAAAAAAGAGCCGAATCATTGGGACTTCCTCAACTATTTCAGTGTTGCCTAAATTACTTTTTCCAATGGAGACCAGACCATCAAATCATTACTAACCAATCTGACGTGTAACGGTTCCTAGAGAGTATCTCTGTCAGCTGTAAGAATTAGGACAAGATTTTAAAAGAAATTATGCTGCTGTGAGGGAATTCAGTGCTTGGACATGGAGTACAAGGACATGTGATTCCAACCATTCTCTTTTCACCTTCAGATTTCAAGATGTTGGCTAAGGACAACTACTATTATATTCTCAGCCAAGAGACTGAGCTTATTACAGAGGAAACATATGGATCAGACAGTATCTGCCATGAAACTTTATCCTTATTCTGTCTTGTTTAGCTGTTTTCCCTTAAAAAGTCATTAGGCTGAAAGTACATGTATCCTTAGTTCATCAGCACAAAGATAACAAAATATAATGGATATTTATTTTGTCTAGATGCCATATGCGACCAGAAATTATTCTTACTCACTCAGGATAATCCTCTTCTGGAAGGTTTTCAGTGCTAACAGCTTCTGCTTACATGAGAAATGCTGTGCAGAGTGCTTTCTCAAGGCATGGTGATAACCCAACTGCCAATGCCACCCAGTCTGAGGAATCTTACAAGGCAATGAACAAACATGTAAGTGTTGGAGCTACACCGTGAGCTCTGGGACAGCCAAAGCAGTGTTGTGCAGCTGCCTGGCCTTCAGCAGCAGCTTCTCCACAAAATGCTTCTTCCACAGCTATTTCCCACCAGCAGCAAGCTATTCCTGGCCTCCAGCAGCAGTGAATCGCTTCCTGCCTCCTGTCCCTGCACAGGCTCAGCCTCGGCCAGAAAGCAGAGGTGTGAGGCCCTCTTCTGTCTTCTCTTCATTCCCTTCCCACCCAGAAGCTCTTCATGAGCATTCCCATCTGCTCCTCCACGCTCAGACAGAAGGACGAAACAATATGTAGAGGAATGCACTTGTTATCCCAGCTCCCCAGAATAGGTGCTTTGCTTGAGTCAGGCTGCATGGTCCTGGAGGCCAGGGACACACTAAGGTACATAAATCCCAGCTCCTCCAATACATTAATTTTTCAATTTTCCCTGTCCTTCCAACTCTCTTCAAACATCTAGTTCTGGTCACATTTATACTTTGGCTAAGACACTGCCAGCTGTTTACCTGAGCCAACCCAGCCAGTCTGCTCCTATGAATTACCTCCAACTGAATGAGAGGTTCCTCCTCTGGCTGGAAACAGCTTTCATACACAACTGATGGTCAGAAAGGTCCCTATCTCCACACTTCAAAGAGCCTCTTCCCATTTGACAACTTGGCGTCTCCCTTGGATGATGTGAAAATCTTTTTCTCAACAGTTTTAAGCCTTCGGATCTTCATAAAAACTGGGTCGCAGAACATCTTACACTATGTGTCTTGAGGAATGCCATAAACCCTAAGCCACATCAGGCATCAGTACCCCTAATTTCACGCTGTTTATCAGCTTTTATTTGCTTTGAAGGGACACAGTGTACTTTAACATCTTGTATTAAAATCATGATTGTCATTACCTGTGCCTACAATTCATGTTAGTAAAAGAGGAATAAAATCTATTAATTTTTCTCCCACCTGTCCTATTTTCAAGTCATTTGCGCTTATGTCCTCTCCAGCAACAAATGCAGAGCAGGGAATTTCCAGCCTGTTTCACTCTCTAGGCAGCGTTGCACATGCCAGCACCACAAATATTTTACTGCAAACATAGCAGAGGAGTATTTGAATCTAAATAGAGCTTGTGTCTAATCTGGTGTCTTTAAAAGAAATGCATGAATCCATTTGTTTTTATAAAAATTTTTAAGGTGCTAAAAATGCAGGACTCAAACTCACTGATGACTTAAGAAATGTGGAAGATCAAAAGCAGAATGGGAAGGATTTATTTCTACACACTTTTATTACATCTTCTTTTATCTGTCTGTGTGTCAGTATTGCTGAAAATGCTTTTCATCACACTTTTATCTCAGGGCCTGATCTCCAACCACGGCACCGAACATCACTGAGTTGCGGGGCCCTCACAGCTTCACTGGTGACATTTCCAGCCAACAGAGTTCATTGGCCCCGAGCTGATCTCATCCTTGCCAGGTCTGGCACATTCTCCATAGCTATCGCCAAACATATCTTTCTGCATTTTCTAAAATAATTGAAGAGCCAGAGAAAAAGGCAAACATATCCTGAACTCAGGACAGTCCTGAGATGAAGAATTCACATGGCACACTGCAGGAAAATGCCTCAGATATACAATCAGCCTTACGAGACCTCAAATAAGAAATGGGTCTCTCACTAAGGCAGGATTTCCACTGACTGCAGAAGAACTGAAAAATAAGCTGGTTTTGCCCCCAGCTTTATTATCAGTGTATGCCAGCATAGACAGAATAAAGATAAAAATGGTTTATGGAGCCCTATTTTGAGATGTGGGAAAGCAAGCAAATATGCCTCCTCTTCTGGATTTACCATGTGTGCAAGATGTGCAGATACTAGAGCATCGTTCTTGCCTGTTTGAAGAGGAAGATCAAGCTATGCTTCCCCCAACAAAAGAAGAGCGAGTCATGACAGCTCATGGCATTTTTACTGTTAAAGTCAAGCACAACACAGACCTCCTTTCTACAAACTATGTCACAGCGTCAGTTCCCTCCTTCCTGCTCAATCAATACTTGTACACAGACAGAAGAGTTGATTTATTTTATAGGGATGCTTCACATTTAATGGAGTATTCCCCATCCCTCATCCACTAAAGTGACAACAAGCAAGTACGACCCAAATCATGGGGGGAAAAGATGATGAATGTAAAGGGAATGTATTGGAATTATTTTGCATTACAAAGTAAGACAGAAATGTTTCCAGTATTGTTAAATTTCTCATTTGTCCGGTGCATTTGTCCACATCATAAGATTCACATCAGGGAAACAACAACAACAAAATCAACACAAAACCAACCAGGAAGGAAAGGAGGTAAAATTAAGGCTACCCAAGATGCCAAGTTTGACAGCTTCCTTTTCTTTCCCTTTGAAGGATAGGTTGAGGCAAGTAATGAAATTTCATACACAAGGCAAAGACAGTCAGGGAAGGGAAAAAAAAATCTAAGGGAGGAAAAAAAATCACAGGGTCTATGGGATGATGATAGAAAAAAAAAAACATGACAAGGGTATTCCCTCCCAGTTGTCAGAGATGTGAAGGCACCTGGTACAATCTCCATTGATAAAGGCTCAGATCCATATCATTAGGAGACAGCTCCCCAGGTTTGAGGGCTAATTTATGATTTTGAGATTGCCAGCTGTGACATAATTCACTGGGCAGCAAGACTGAGGTCAATATACGTTTAAGTAAAAAGGTTTTTCGTAAGCCTATGGGGTCAATCAGGAAAAGCTGTCATTATAGGATGGGAGGGGAGAGGGGGAGAACAGATGGGCTGCCAGGGGGAGGAGAAGTGACCAAGCAGTCAATTCCCGTTAAGTAACTAAGACCATTTTATTGCTAAACAGCAGTCTAGCAACGAAGCACATCCTGGAGCATGCGAGCCAAAAGATCTACCCCTTGGGAAAGAAGCAGTCTCCTGTCCCTCCTTCCAACTTCAGTTAGGACCAGATTTAAATCCTTATTTCAGAGGTGGAAGATATGTGATTGAAGAGACTATTAAACCACCTGAACAGAGTTCAGTGCACGTTATCAGAGGGCCCTGTGTGCAAGGAAATCATGGCACAGGCCCTGCACCATCACTTCAGCGCCCTGCCCTATCGGAAAGGTGCGGCTGTTCAGAAACTGAAGTTCCCAGTTTTATTTATAGATACCTCATCACTGCTATGATGTCATTTACTGCATAAGAAAAAGCTTCTGCTTAGTAACCATCTATATATTTGCATTTAAGACGTAAGATTCCTTGTGGGTGATTCCAGGGAAAAAAACATGGCATCTAAACCATCTGACACGGACTAGCTTGTGTCCGCTCCGCAAAAGATAGTACCTCACGTGCTAGACAGGGTAGTTAAATGTTCTCTAGCCAAGTCTGAAACCTTTCTGATCGAGCCTGGCGTATATATAAGAGAACACAAATGATCTCTGCAGTCAGTCCTACATCCTCCGAAAACTGTAGCTCTAGCAGCTCATGGTCACGTTGCCAAGCTGAGATCTCAGTCCCTGAAGTCAGATTTAGGAGACTGAAGGGGAGTCCCTGCTCTTCTGTCTCACCACCCCAAAGCAGCTGAACCCCTTGCTTAACCAGAAAATCTTCAACTGAAATACGGCATGGACTGCAGAGGAAAATGTGCCGTGTTTGAGCGAGAAGGGTGGGAAAGGCTGACAAGGCTGAGTAGGCAGTTTTGACAGCTTTTACTGCTTGTATGGAAATACAAAACGGTGAGGAGAGTTGAAAAACAACGATAATCCAACCCAAAGTGTTCATGGCACAACTACAAACAGAGAAAGTATAGAAAATCACCCTCTTGCTGACCGCTTACAGGCAGACCTGGTAGCTGGAAGAGTTCAACAGGCTCTTAGTAAGTTCTAGCTGGCTGCTTGCGCACAAAAGCCTGGGAAGTTGTTCTTCAGCCAAGCAGGCCTGGAAAGCAGTGTTACTCATCACGATTGTACTAGTGCTGTTCCCGAGAGCGAGGATGTGGCCATTCAGTCCAGCTTGGTTTGGCACAAGGTGGCTGAATAAACTGTGGTCAGAATGAGATCCAAAACCAAGACCATTGCTGCCACAAGTGAAGATGGTGTGACACAAAGAGACAGGCTGCCTGGGCAACCATCTGAGGTAGCACCCAGCAGATTTAGTGCTTTCTAGTTCCAGGCCATGTCTGCTGATAGGGCTGGTGCATCCTGAGAAGACACTAAAGGGGACATCCAGCTTTCACTCGTGAGCAGAAATGTGTATTATGACTTATCAACTCTCATGTAAGACCTCCCTCTGACTCACCACATGATCTGGTTACTGTTTAAACCAATTCTAATTTACTTTCCCTCCAGCAAACTTCCCTAAGTTGGCATTACTTTCTTTTCCTTCTCTGCCCACTTCACTTACAACACAGAACTGACCTTTTTTTCCCATACTTTGAGGGTTCTCTGCTGCGTGTAGGGCTTTGATGCCAAGAGCCCCCTCCAGAAAACCCACTGCTGCCCTCATTCACGGAGGCTTCAGCAGCTCTTTCCTGGGGTGCTTCTGTTTCTGCCTTAGGTATTTGGGTCATGTCTGTAACAAATTAAGGTGGAAACAACACTTTTATAAAACCATTTGGTGTCTTAAACAAAAAATATCATAGCAGACCCATTTCACAGAATCATAGTATGATTTGGGTTGGAAAGGACCATGAAAGTCATACAGTCCTAACCTCTGCAGTGAGCAGGGGCATCTTAACTGGAACAGGCTGCTCAGAGCCCCATCGAACCTGACCTTGATTTCAGACGTAAGTTGAGAAACAGGTATGAGTTGTCGGTTTAGACCTTTGCTTTCAGTAACTGAAACATGAAGTAGCAGATGGGAGTGAAAAGCATTTGCTTTCAGTGTCGGACTCAGGCACCCAGCTCTCCCACATCCATGAGTGAACATCTGAGATACCTTCTCTGGGCCAAGCAGTACCTTACATAGCATTTAGACCAGACTTCAAGAACCTCAGCCACAAGGTGCACACCAGATTCAAGTATTTTCCTCATTATTATTGCAGAGGCCGTAACTGACAAAAGCAGCTCATGCTTTCTTCTGGTTTCTAACTTGCGGGAAAGCTCGTTATCAGTGGGGCATCCTTGAAACAGCAACCAAGAGCATTAACTTTTAATATTTAATGCATTCCTCAGGCTCTGGGAGAGCAATGTGAGAAATATCCCGTAAAAATCTATTAGTGTTAATAAAATACCACCCAACAGGTTGTCCATTATCAGCAATTAAAGTTTTCAAAGCAGGTCAGATAACTCCCTGGAATGATTTGTGAGGCCTTTACATCCGTTCTTCTCCTTCTTCCATCTTTTTTTTCTTTATTAAACTTTCTCAACTCTTTTTTTTTTTTTCCTTCCCTCCCACAGCACAGCCTGAGCCCTAACCAGTGAATTATAGCACTAATGAGGTGTTTATACTCTCTGCCCATCAATCACAGATGTGTGTGAGTGAAAGCGCCAGCCGACAGTCGGGAAGTGCTGCAGCCTTTGCTGCAGCCAAAAAAATATTAGACTGTAGCTAAACAAATCCCCTGCTCTTTTTCATTGTTGCTCTTAGCTTCAGGGCAGGAGCAAATACCAAATACACTCCAGCTGATTTTCTACCCAGCATTTTTGAGCTGCTGGAGCGTGTCCAGAGGAGGCTGGTGAAGGGTCTGGAGCACGAGTCTTGTGGCTGAGGGACCTGGGGCTGTTTAGTCTGAAAAAGAGGAGTCTGAGAGAAGACCTCATCACTGTCTACAGTTCCCTGAAACGAGGTTGTAGTGAGGTGGGTGCTGGTCTCTTCTCCCAAATAACAAGCAATTGGATGAGAGGAAATGACCTGAAGTTGCACCAGAAGAGGGTTAGATGGGTTATTAGGAAAAATTTCTTTACTGTCGGAGTGGTGAAGCCCTGGCAGAGGCTGCCCAGGACAGTGGTGGAGTCTCCATCCTGGAGGGGTTCAAAAACGTGCAGATGTGGCACTTTGTGACATGGCTTAGAAGGCACGGTGGGGTTGGGTTGACGGTTAGACTGGATGAGCTTAGAGGTCTTTTACAACAATAAAGATTCTACAATTCTAAAAAAAGGGGGACATCTTTCTAGCTCATGCATGTAACCTCTGTCCCTCTCATTTGTCTCACTTTACCTCTTAACCACAACAATGTGTCCCTGGAAAGTAATAGCCCTAACAACCAAAGCAGCAGGTAACACAGGTTGTCAATCAGACAAGGCAACTGCTGCTCCCAAATTCCCTTCCGTCCTCCTATTTCAATGCTGTACCCATCATAATTTCTTTGTTGATACCTAGTGGTGCATCCTAAGAACACAGATCTGCTAACGTGCTGATGGTGGCACCTGAAGGACCAACATAATTAGAAATCAGTTAATTCAAGAATTCTTTCATTTACAAAACCAAACCACAAAGACAGACTTGGATTTGTCATAGCAAGGCTTTGGCTTTTTCATTAGTAATAAACTAATCCAAAATTTACATTAATGAATACCCATGTTCACGGCGAACTCGAATACCTTTACACCTACACAAACGGAGGAATTAAATGAGGTCTCTGACCTCCATTTAGCATAAACTGGCAGAGGGTGGGACAAATACCAATGGGATTCTCACAAAGAACTCTTCAAGGTATGTTGCCTGCAGCCTCGAAGTTCCCAGGAAGCAAAGAGCTGGCATCCCTTGTGCTGCACAAGAGCAGGAATTCTCCTACATGATCTTTTAAGAAAAGGAGTTACGAGCAACGAGAAGGAGCTAAAGGGACTCAGCCACAGCTGGAAGGGTTAAAATCCATTCTTCCAAAGCAGTTGCTTCTGCTGTAGTCTGAAAGCAGGACCCTCGCAAACTCGTGGAACCCCACAAGATCACAAGAACAGAGGAGCCCCCAGCCCTGTGAACAACTCCTGCCCGAGGAGCTGTGGTTTAACCTCACCTCAGCACATATTCGGGTGGAGCGGGCAGTTTTCCCTCATCCTGTTGAATGATCAGTATGTAGGGCATTTATGTTATTCTTAAAGAAAATTATGTTCTCACTTGAATGTGGTAGAACTCTGGGCTGCTTTTTGGAGCAGTATCCCCCACCCTTGGCTTTTACAAAACCAGCTGCAAGCCAGCCCATCCTCCCTTCGTTCCTCTCATATTTATCTCTTCTCCTCACAGGACCCTGCTCAATCTCTTTCTCTTTTCTGGTTTACGCTCCACTCCTGTAAACAAATCTCCTCTGTGTCCTGCTCCCTCCCCACACCTTCGGCTCGCTCTCACTGCTCTGTAGAGGCTCCCCCAGTGCCACAATGCTCTTGGGGATGATGGTAACCTTGGGGCTGTGGGTTCACTTCATCTGGGATAGGGGATTTCTTGTCTTGCCTCAGGTTCATGCCTAGGCAGAGGTTTTAAACTCTTTATCCATCTGTAATGCCCTACGTTTTTTTGCAAGGAGTCTACAAGTTCCTTGTGCAGCCAATTCACATCTGCTGACAAAAGTCATGTTCTCCTTGGTTACTTCTCATGAACCTGTTCCCAGTTATGCATGGATCCCCTCTGTTGGAAGAAAAAATTGATAACATTTTGAGTGGAAATAAAAGCCTTTTGTCAGCCCAGTTACTGGGTGAGATCCCTGTGGGAACCTCCACAGACTCCAGGGACCTCTGCAGACTGTGGATGGGCACCTCCACTGCAGATGGGGATAGCTTCCCTTCTGGCAACACTGATAAGCACCATCAGCAACAGCGTCCTGTGGCCACACTGCTTTTGGGACTGAAGCAAACGCATCTGAAGGTAGCTTGGGTGCCTCACCCTCCCACTCTGGCTGCTGTGTAGACATCTGAATCTCCTGATAGGGAGGAGGGATGAGAAGGGAGACAGACAGACACTGGGTTTTGTGGTGAGCAGTGGGGAGGGGGGACTTGGCAGCTCGTCGTAGCAGAGCAGGAAGTCTTCATACTCGGAGCCAGTTGACTAACCTCACTAGTGACCTTCCATCATAGGCGCCACTGCTCTCACATAGGGGAAAAAAACAGGAGGAGAGAAAGAAACAGAAGCTGAGACAAACCAGCACAAACCATCACCACAACACAGGGATGAAAGGAACACCATGCTCCACTCATTTGATAATCGTATCTATAAACATGGGGGAGCATGAGGAGGGGGAGAGCAGACTCGCTTCCTTGACGTGCCTCATAGATTCAACTGCTGTTCTTAAGGGTTAAGTTTCTATTTCTGAACCAAAACAAGCGGTTGGATTTTCTCAAGAATTTGGCATATTTAAAAAATGTGGTTTTGAGTGTCCCAAGGGCCATATGTAAATCACGGGGGAGGTGTGTTGGGCAGACTCAGTCCTGACTCACTCAGACTGGTGACACGACCAGAGCGCGCTGCAGCAACCTGACTCACACGCCCAGGATTCCTTCCTACGGAAACCAGAGCGTGGGAGGGGAGAAAACAGAAATGGCGCACATCTCATCACATCTGGGAAGAGAGGAGAATGTCCTCAACACAAGAGTTGGGAAAAACAGAGTATCCCACAGTTTAGCTAGCCCCCCAGGGAGCGACTGGGTGAGAAGTTCCCCTAAGAACTCAAGTTCCCATATATCTTGTCCTTCTGACATCCCAGGCAACAACAGGACAGAGAACAGGGATGTTCTACTTCACCATCTCCATGAGTGAGGTCATCTCTCCGCATGCACGTCATGTATTCTTTTTGTTGCTAGAACTGAGCTCTCAAAACAAAATCTGTCACCAAAATATCTGGAATATCTCTGGTACCCTCTTTGTCCTGTGCAATTATATTTATACAAAGAGTTTAACTCATCACTTCCATCCATCACAGAAATGCAGCCATCTCTAAGGAGGAATAAAGCAACTACTTAAGAACACAACTTCTACAGTGGGAAAACACCGACAAGTGCTGATGATGCCCATGAATGTTCTGAGACAACGTGTACAAGCATGTGTGAGAGAGGCAGCCCACAAGGACCTCTGGTGAATCTTACAGCCCACAACTACCTGACCCACCTGCCTGCCAGAGCACCCTACCTGGCAGCAGTGGCAGGAGAGAAGAACGTGCCTCTTGCAAAATACAGAGTCTGGGAAAGAGAGGGGAGAGCGTGGGCAGGACAGTGGTTTATGGGGAGGAATTCCATGTTTAGGACAATACTAGGAGTCAGCTGAAAGTCATTGCGTTTGGTCACTTGAGTGCTTTTTGAAATCCATGCCCCAGACATGAGTCTGAGGCAGCCCTGCTGCAGAATGAGTCATATGGAGAGCATGCAAGGATCATACATACACAAGCACCCACACACCAGAACCAGCTGCGTAAGGTGTAAACCAGAAAAACGCATCTGATTAAGGACAGCCTTAAATATGTCAAGCGTGACACCAGCACTGTTACATTCCACATAATTTCTCCTTGCGCTCTAACCAGGATGGCAAAACACATACCCTCCAAAGTCAACAAAAAGGCTTTCTGGATGATGCCCAAGAATCTGTATGTTGGGCTTCCTCCAGCAAAGCTGAAGAGAACCGACCAGCTCACAGCCAAAGGTTGGACTGCCACAACAGCGGATAAGCATGGAGGCAGCCTGGGCAAGCTGGAGTGAAAGACATTGATTTTACATTGCCAATATAGCCTTGGTGAGAGCTGGTGAACTCCTGCTGCCTGTTGGATCTGACTATACATGGAAATATGAGCCAGAATAGGAGAGGGAGAAGAGAACGAAGGGGAAATCATGCTCTGTAATTTTAAGCCTCTAAAAGGTAAGGACTCGATCCAAGTTAATTGGTTAAGTTCACTTCAGATTCAACAGAGGAAGAAAATCCTTGCCAGGATGGAATTTCTCTCATCTTAAATTTGGTAGGATACGTATTCCTCCTTAACGTTCTCTCTTAACAATAAAGGAAAACTAGACAATCAGTTTAGTCCAGATACTTAGCTTCAGAAGGCTAAAACGAGGCAAGATGTGTCCTACTCCAGGCAAGTGTGACTCTAACAAGAGCCAAGACTACAGCATAACCTCCTTATGCCCTAACTTACCAACCTCTGTGTCTGCCACTTTAGCACACACTGATCATCATCCAACCCTTTGAGAAATCAAGGTAACTCTTGGCATAAGAATACTAGAAAGTGGCAAATTCTTACCTACAGGAATTTTGGAAACACAGGGATGTGAGGTGGTTGGCATCGCAGTCACTTCACATAGTCCAGGCCAGTCACATGAGATGGGGACAATTTCTCTTTCAACTGCCATATTTCTGTTTCATATCTATTTTCATATATTAAACTGTCACATTTCTAGACTGGGTGAATTACTGGCCCCTGGCTTTTCTCCCAAAGCTCTTTTCCCAGCTGCCCCTTACTCATGGGCACAAGAGCTTCAGCCCATGAACCCTTTTTCTCCTTTACCTTCGTTTGCTCTCTGCTTCCCCAGTGCACACAGACCTGTGTTGAGCCGAACTCAGCCATTCAGTGATGGAAAACGAAGGCAGCTGCCAACATGCTGGGCTGCTGTCAGTTCCTGAGTGCAAAGGAGGTGCCATTCACCTCCTCCATGCCAGGTTACACCAGCTCTGCTATCCATGACATCCCTGGCCTTGCTCAACAGCTTCAAGCAAACCGCACAGACTTGCGCTGATACAATTAGCCCGCCTCAGTCCTGGAAAAGAACAACCCATGAAATACATGGAATTCTGCCTCTTCCAAATGTTCGCAGTTTCTTTCTTTTCCTGCTTCCTTCATTTTTATTTCTGTAATTATTTCTCTCCTTCTTCTTTTTCCTTTCTTGCTACATTAATAGGGGAAAAACAGAAGAAAAAAAAAAACAGGCAGCCAAAAGCTCATTAACATACTTGACCTTTCTGAAGAAAATTAATTCCAAATTCGCACATACCGGCTGTGTTGCTTGGTTTTGTCAAAACGGTGGCATCATTAGAGAGGAGAAGAGATGGCCCAAGGGGACGGGGTGTCTGCCACCTCAATGGAACTTGCACCGAGTTACTGAGTGCTGGCACAAATAAAGCAATGACATGGGCCATTCTGTCAGCTTTTCACATGAAATTAATCTTCGTTTCGTTGGCTGTGTAAATTTTTATCACCACGGAGTGGGGGGTGATGAATATACCAAAGCATCCTGACAGCTATGGCCTGAAAACTCGAGATTGTCTCAGCATCTTAACTGCAGCGGTGCTGGAACAATTCTCCTCTCCTCATGTTCTCCGTGTGTGTGTGCACGCGTGCGTGTGTGCGTTTCTGTCCGTACATGTGAGCGATTCGCTGACACTCTCTTTCGACTCGAATGTGCTGTGGCCTGGGAAATGCTTGGGGTTTGGATTTCCTGGCTTGAGGGCAATGGCAAACAAATTACAGCTTCTCTTTTGCTCTCCGAGTCCTGATCCAAAAGCCAGTCTGGATCCCGGCATGCTTTGCTGGGGCTGGCAAGATCTCCTAATCAACGATCCAAAAGAGCAGCTCTGCCTTCTCTTGTGGCTCCGTAGCTTGTTGTTGCTGTTTTTAGGGTGTATGTCATGTTGCAGTCCAGGTAGGGACGTGACATTGTTTGCTGCTAGCAAGGATGTGAGAATAACACACACCTCCGCCGCACCACCCGCCCGCTGCCCCAGCCAGCTCGGAATCAAACACACGCACATTCACAAACAGATGTGCCGGCACAAACACACTCCAGCTCAGCCCTTCCACCTCTACACCCACACCAACACGCAGGACAAGCATTAATCCACATGCACCAATACAGCAACACGAGAATCATAGAATCATAGAATCACTAGGTTGGAAGAGACCCACCGGATCATCGAGTCCAACCATTCCCATCAATCACTAAACCATGTTCCTCAGCACCTCGTCCACCCGTGCCTTAAACACCTCCAGGGAAGGTGACTCAACCCCCTCCCTGGGCAGCCTCTGCCAGTGCCCAGTGACCCTTTCTGTGAAAATTTTTTTCCCTAATGTTCAGCCTAACCCGCAGACACGCCCAGGATCGCTGTTACCCTGCACTCTATATCTGAGACAGATGAGAGACTTGAACTTCTAGGTCCCTGCAGAGCAGCAACACAAACTCCATGAAGAAGCTTGCCTCTGAAGCAGCCTGATTGATAACGGCCAGAAACAAGATAACAAAAAGCTGGCTGAGATGAGTGACCAGGCCTCTGGCCACTATCGCACATGCTGCACTTGGCACCAGTTGCCAGTCAAGGGCATCGACTGCTCTTTTCAGAGCAAGAGGGAGCTGGGCCAGACACAGCCACCCCCCCGCGCCCGAGCTGTCAGCCAGAGGCTCTGTGCTCAGTAGGAATTGTGTTGATTCCACTTTTGGCTTCACTAAGAAAACAAGGATTTGGTCCCTGAATGTGAAGCACGTTTCACTTCCCCAATTGGCCAGTGCTCCTTCTGTCCTACAACTCACACTTGTGACGATCTGGGCAAACTGTGCAATGACAGAGGCGTATCCTGACATCAACGCAGACTGCAACCCTGCCCATGAACATATCCACAGGACTGGCTGAGTGGAAGGATGTACACACCAAAAAAAATCCCTCTTTGAACATACACGATGTTTTTATCCACGCGCCCGCCGATGGTGCCCTCATGGACACATATAGAGATGGACATTCACATTGGTGTATATGTCAAGATAGCCCACAAATAATTTTTAGTGAAGTCTTAAAAGTAAACACAGGTGGAAACATATAATATAGGTCACCTGCTATTTTTAGTTAAGACATCAATCTTAAGCCATTCTACCAAATTCAGCTCTTCAGCAGATCTGAAATTTAAATCAGAGAATCATGGAATCATTAAGGTTGGAAAAGACCTTTAAGATTATCCAGTTCAACTGTCAGCCCAACCCCACCGTGCCTACTGAACCATGTCCCAGAATGCCACATCTAGGGGTTTTTTAAGGGATGGAGATTCCATCACTGCCCTGGGCAGCCTCTGCCAGGGCTTTACCACTCTTTCCGTAAAGAAGTTTTTCTAATAACCAATCTAAACCTCCCTGGTGCAACTTAAGGCTATTTCCTCTCATCTAATTAGTACCTATTAGTCTAATACCAATTAGTCCAGCCTCTCTGATGCTGAGCAGCATCACTCGGGTGAATGGGAAAATGGAAGAAACAGCAGCAAGGTTTCATTTAAAGAAAAAAATCTAAAGACTTTTTCAGCCTCTTCACATTATTTGCAGTCAAAAGCATTTGCCAAAATCTGCAAATGCTGTGGGTTAACTCAGATCTGGATAATATAATATTCCGGTGGCTAAAGAATTCACCCAGGACAGTTTCTGACAATGATTTCACATAACATGAACTGTTGTAAACTCAGACCACCTGCGAGGTAGGCATTAGGTGCTGCGACTTTGTGGCTGTAAGTCAGTTCAGTTTCAAACCAGAAGATAATCTGGAGCAGATAGTGGGTTCTGGTGTGGTGTTTTGTTGGAAGGATTCATTTTATTTATGTACTGTTTTTTAATCAGCCCAATTCCAGTGCAGAGCATATGCACGCCCAGGTACCTGGCAGCAATGAAAGGTAACAGCAAACTCTGCTGTACCAACAGGAGCACAGCCAGAAAACTGAGGGAAACAACTATTGCTCTATATGTTTTGAGACCCCATCTGGTCTGTGCCCAGTGTAACCCCACAAGTACAAGGAAGATGCTGATAAACTTGAACCAATCCAGCAGAGAGGCACCGAGATGGGGCTGAAGCACAGGACCTGTGAAGATAAGCTGAAGGAAGTGAGTTTTTCCACACCATATGGGGTTTAGGGGACACCTAACAGCAGCCTTCTTGATAACACTGTAGGTACAGGAAGACAGACTCGGGCTCTTTGCTCAGGTCTGTTGCAGGGGACCAAAACACATAAATTAAAGGTCAATAGAAAGGTGAGAAATTGAAGGAGTGAAGATTCTGCCTGGATACAAGGAAAAAAAATTGGGCTATCACATCTCTGACCTAGGAGGTTTTAAACATCTGACTGGACAAAGCTCTGAGCAACCTCTTCTGAATTCACTGTTGAGTCTGCTTGGACCAGGTGGTTTGGTTAAATCTCAAGAGGTCCCTTCAGGTCCCAGCTCTCCCTCCAAATTCTGCAATATCTTTGCAGGGTGCATAGATGTGCCTGTATCCACACATGCATGTTTGCAGGACAGTGAGGGCGTGTATAGTGGAGTGCTAGTGGGCACGTATAAAAGAGCAGGCTGGAGTTTGCATGGGTGTGATTACATTCACTCAAGTAAGAGAATTCCCTCCTCTACATGTATGTGTGAGTACAACAAAGGAAAAGTATTTGTGCATATGTAAGCAAGCAAATGTGTCCGTGTACTTACACATCAGTGAAACCGCTGCATGAGGGAACGTGTGTCTGCACATACACGTGAGCTCAGGAGAGGGAGAGTATGTTTCCAGCTGCATGGAGCACACAGAAAAGACCTCTGCGTTAAGCTGTGCTAACGGAGCATCCTTCTCCCTCTTGCCAGCCCTTTGTGGCTTGTTGAAGTAATGTAGTTTTTTGAGGAAGGGGAAGCCTTATATCTTGAGACAAACCACATACCTCCAGGGTGTGCATCCAGCCTGGAAGAGAGTGGAAGTGAGACAAGAGAACAGTCCAAGTCTCTCTGAGGTGTCACTGTGCACACGCTGACTGCAATGACTCGGTCCCATCGGAAGCGATGGGGTGAGAAGAGAGAGCAAGCTTCCTTAAGAGGGCTTCAGAAATAGAAATAAGACAATGCAAACACGTTTCCACTTAAAGTCAATTCCCATGCACATTCCCAAATCGTAACCCTCTGCTAGGATGATAGTTGGAAAAGGTGTTCAAACCCATGTACACAAGAAACATGGGGTACAGTATGGAAGTGTGTTGTCAGAATGCACATGTAAAATAACATCGAGTACCCTTAGCCTCAGTATTCATCAAAGGAGGCTCTGGTTTATCTGTGATGCTTTAATAACCCTCTTGCCAACCTGGGTAGGTGCAGAGAAGCAGCACTCCCTGGATTCTATGGACATGAATCACGGAGTAACTGGGTGACCCTGGTCATGCTGAGGTGATGGAGAATTAAAGGTGCATAATGGGAGGAGGGAGAAGCAGAGGGAACTGCAGTGCACCCAGCAGCAAGCATCCCGATTACAGTCTGCAAGGCACAGTAACATGAGAGAGGAAAAATAAACATCCCAAACCTCCAGGTCCAGACACCCTGTTTGTCACAGGAATTTGAATTTCAGCTCTGACTTGGCTGAGGCTGCTCCTGACTGAGGAGGTTACCAGGCTGCTCTGGGAGCCCTGCTGAAGTGCTGGGTGTTGCAGTTCATGTGGTGGGTTATGATCAGCGAGCCATGTATGCAAGCCAGGGAGCTCTACACCCGGCTCACTTCATCTGATAGGATGGGTGAGGGGGAATTTCTGAGTAGGTGATCAGAATAAATGATTTACCAGGGCACTAAAAGATCAAGGCAGTCGATTTGAAAGCATCTCAGAGCATCTAAAGCCTAAAGTGTTATGGCACTTTCAGATCTACCCTCAGGCTGTCAACCTTGCTCCAGCTTCTTGGACTAAATAATTGTCCTGTTCCTCATCAGCCAAAAAGCAGAAAACCTGTTCCAAAAGCTCCTCGCATACTCACTCCACCAAGGAAACAGGAATGTGATAACGAGAATACAGATCTGCAAGAAGTATAACATTTCTAATTCATACTTGAAATGAGATCCCCTTCTGCAGTTTCAGCAATATGAGAAGAATAAGAGAAAGAAAGGGTTTTGAAAATGCCTTTTCAATACCAACTCAAATTCTCACTCTAGATTTCACCCTAATTCAAGGTTATATACCTTGAGTCACACTGTGGTCCTTCTTGATACCCCTTTTGACTCATGGCTGTTCCTTTGGAAATGCAGCTGTAATCCCCAAACCATCCAGCTTCCCCTAATGAACATGAACCTCTGGGGTAACAGGAGCGTAACCTGGGCAGCAGCACCACATTACCGCTAGGATGGATTGTTTCAACCTTAATCACTGTGAACAGTCTCCAGCTCCATAAGAAGTCCCACCACGCCGGAAACATCATGCTCTTGAGAGGGTTGTGAGCAAAGGGGAACGAATTCAGTGTGTCAGGATTTAAATGTCACTTCTAAATGTTAAGCCATTTGCTGGTGGAGTGAAAATGGCTGCTTTCAATGGCAAAAGGGCTGCTTGGCACTCCTAAAGCTCCATGTGGCCAGTCACTAGAGGGGGCCAGAAAGCCACCTTGTAACCAGAGGGGCTGGAAAATCAATGTTAAGGACGAGGACTTGACTTTTACTCTCCAAGTGGGCCACTGAGATGGGTAAGGCAGGCTCCAGTGCCTTTGCTTGCAACGGCTGCCATTTACTCCACCTAGAATTCCATCTAAATGAATGGACATCTTCAAGAAGAGCACTAGCCCCATGAATAAATGTGACACAATTTGGCCTTTAAATAGCACTACCCTTTTGATGACCTTCCACAATAATAAAATTAAGTCTAGAAAGACCTCCAGGGTAAGATCAAACTGAATTTGTCAAAATGTGTCAGAAAGAACATAGGACGTAGCCAATCTAAGTTTGAAACACATCTCCAAAGAGGAAAAACTTGGTGGTCATGGAGGAAAAGCAAGAATGACAGAAGCCAAGAGGCATCTGTGGTGGTGTAGGAGGGGATCTCATTGTTCCCATAAGGTCCAAAAAATGTATTCTTTTGGTTTCATAGTTGCACTGAGAAGCTTCAACTTGGCATAGGTCTGGCTACAGCCAGTACAAGCACACTAAGAGCACATTCACTCGAAGACTCAATAGCCCAAGCACACAAAGGATGGGAGAGTTAACAGCAGCACCAAGGGGAAGAGTGGCCACGAGAGGAAAGGGATTAACACATTAGCACTGATGGGAACTTGCCATGTAGACGCATTGCAGGATACTACCAGTATCCAATTCAGTTCTGGTTGCAATAAGAACATCTTTTCTATTAACTCTGTTAGGCATCACCGCATTAGCATTCTTAACAGTGTCTTCTCCTGTAGTGCTCAATGGATCAGCACTTCTGATGAATGTCTACTTTTTGACTACTGAATGCACAGCCATGGACCCTGCTGAAGAAGGATCACCCTTCAAACATGTCTCTTGGCAAGCTGATGCTAAATCAGCAATTTTCTCAGCTGACTGCCACCAACAGCATGGACCCTTCCAACCTGGTCATTCTGTGATTCTGTGACCCCAGAGAAAATGACTCATTGGAGACCCACAAACCTGCTGACAGCTCTCTTTACATGCAGAAGTCACCAGGCACACTGGAGGGAAGGAGTGACTTTCTGGCTACATTAATGTCTGTGAGGGCTTTTGCCCTCAACTTCAAAGTTTTTCACCCTTAGGTCTACACAGACAAAGAACGTTCCTGGAGAACGTCTGAGGGTCTTCCGAAAGGTGACCAATAAAGTCAACTTTCCTATGAGAAAATACAAGTTTCCTATAGAATAGAATCATAGAAACATTGTGGGTGGAAAAGCCCTCTAAGATGATCAAGTTCAAGCATTAGCCCAACACCATTAAGACCAACATCACGGAGACCATCAACCAACACCACAGAGGGCCTCCATGGATAATGTTTAGGAACCTACAAACTGAAGAACTGTGCTCTGTTTACAGGCAGCTCTGGAATTGCTGTTGTACAGATATATCTTGTGCCAGGAAGGAAAAGACTCTGTTCTCCTGCTGGACAGTCCTTCAGTCTTGCCCTTCATTAGCATAATCTCCATACTGCAAGGCTATGCCACAGAAAGGTCTGATTTACCATAAAAAAAGCTAGCAGTGATGAGAAAGGTAAGATTCGCTTTTCAATTCTTTTCTCTTCAACTGTCATTAAAAATGATTCATGCTAAAGCCAAAGTCAAAGCAACTACACGATTAGAACTGAGACCCACCATAAATTACAAGGTTTTTCTTTCTGTTCTTACCTCATTGTGCTGGCTCAGGTTACCAGAACAGAATAGCCACATGAATCCAAAGGCAGCCACGTCTGATGACCAAAACTCAACTGCTACTTGCTTAAAAGGTAAGTGATATCTCAAGAAACACATGTTGGTTGTGGGGCTTGAAACAATGGATCCTTGTAGAAAATCATAAAACTTTAGTTAAAAAAAAAAAGTTACATTGCAAAATGACATTTACCATAAGCAGCTGAAAGTCAGGGCACTGATACCATGCACCGCAAGACTTCTCTGGGGCTGCTCCGCAGAGGAAATGAGAAAAAAAGAGCTGAGCAGCTCAAGCATTCACAGGGTATTGAAAGAAGATGAATAGAGAATGCTTTTCTTTCCTAATTTCTTTCCCAAAGAGAAAATTAATGAATATAGAAAGTGGGGTGGAGTAAAGGAGAAGGGAGGGGAGAGAGAAAGATTTGAAAATTGTCTTTTTTCTCAAATCAGAACACATAGAAGTTTCTGTTATAGCTTAGAAGATTTACTTATGGGAAGAAAAAAAAAGAAAAGAACTCAGTAAATCTGGGACTTGAATGGAAAGAAGATTTGGAACCCAAGACCTTCTCAGAAATATTACCTTCGTAGAAAAAATTATTATAAATGATGTTATAATATTGCTCTGTTAAGATAACTACATCACAGCCCTATGCTTATTCAGGTGCCAACTGTGTATCCACAGCCGCTAGACATCTTTGGATTACATTAAATAGGTTGGCAAGCTTATTTTGCCAAGAAGTGGTTCATTTTTTGTTTAAGAAATATTATGCCTCACCAACACTAAAATACAAGACCCTACAAGGCTTTTTACAGAGAGAGATACAAGGAAACAACAGGCAAGAGCAACTGAGACAGTTCGGATAACACTAGAAATCTCGTGAAAAAATACTAGGCAAAAGAAATGTTTGCACTTCACATCTCTACAGAAGAACCACAAGTTTTTCCTAAACATCTTTTTGCATAAAATCAACACCACAATTCTGTGAAGGTTGGTAAAGTCTGGATTCACATCCTAATTTCAACAAACTACCTATGATACCCACCGCCTGCCCCTGGCCAGCAAGAGTGTTTTTTCCTCCACTGGCTTTGGTGCTCAGGCTCTTATCTGTCTGGTACATGAACCATCCTCACTGGGTGCACAGCACCATTACTGGTTCCCTCAGCATTAACCACTGCTGAATCCCTGTTGCCATAGATACAGCTACGATAATATTATAGTTTCCACAAAGATGCTTCAGCAAGTTACTCTGGTGATTAAACTGCAGTCATTCATTGCACAGAATAAATAACAGGGCAACGGTGAATTATGGGGCTACGACTCCATCGATGGGTCCCGGTGACATCATAAACCACAAGAACCAAGCTCGAGTCATCAGAACTCCCGAGATGGAATTATAAGCTCCATCATTCAAACTGTGCTCTTTAAAGATATTTGATATAATACATGGAGCCAACAAAATGAAAGAGAGACAGAGACAGAGACAGACCGTCAGGCTCTCAGGCCAACCGCGTGCTCTCCTGGCCACCACGAGTCTGCGGCAAAGATTGGTAACAGCTGCCACAGGCACAGGGCAGACAGACTGCCAGGCATTCAGCACAGCCAGGTCTTCTGTTTTTTTGAGAGTGCTACTCAAGATCAATGCTGCCCATGGGACTGCATGGGTCAGCATGCAAGCAGGGCTCTGAATCTTGCAGGCTGCCAGCAGCATCTGGATTCCCAACAAAGGTCTCTGGGAGCACTGGTCTTGCAAACTACAAAGAGAAGAAGGAACACACGTGGACTTATAGGCTTTGTTTCCTTTGCTAGGTCCATTTTGTTCTCTTGGATAGAGTGGGGTCACGTCTCTCCTAAGGTCTGATGAACCCTAGAGAGAGTGGGCTCAGGCTCTAAAATGTTAGCACAATCTCATGCTGAAGCACTGAAGAAGTACAATGACATTTGCCTTGTGGCTCTGCATCCCGATGGTATCAATGAAGGATCTTTTTTTAGAGCAGATGAAGACTATTTGCTGGCCAAGAATTGTCTTTTCTCTTAGAAGGATATAGGGCCACATTCCGAGCAAGCTGTAAACTGCTGACATTGATTTAAATGAGCCGAGGCTCTGGCTCCAAGCCTACCGCGCTGGGACAGTGTATACCTGCAGCTGATGACTGCAGAGTTTGAAAAACATCGATTGCTTTGTACATTCTGGCCCATTAGATGTTATTTAAAATACTGAAGTATCAGAGAACAGAACGATCTATAAGATTAGTGATAGCAGATGGATCTTCTCACTCGTAAAGTTGTTTGTTTGACTTCAGTGCTTACCAAAAGTTGTATTTAGCAACTAGTAAACATGAAGCTTCTTTTTTTTCCTGTTCTTTTGAGAGCTCCACGCAGCCAGCTTTTTGTTTCTTGGTGTATTCAATAACATGGAAAATGTAAACTACTCATTGTGGGCTCACTTCCTTTCTTGAACAGCTCTTCAGGTTGCAAAACCCTCCCCTAAATCATCCTTGGTGGAAAACTGGAACAGAAATGCCAAAGCAGTGCTGGACTGAGACAAATGAAATGGTGAGCTCTGCCCAGTCATCTTCAGAACTTTAGGATCAGGGAAGTTAAGATCAGTCTTGCTCTAGCAATTCCTCTTTAAATACTTACTTAAGAGTAGCATTTTAAAAATCACTCATCATTGACCTAAAATGCAATGCTATTTGAGGTCAAAGTTATAATTTCCATTGCGGAGAGTTCAACCAGTGCTGAGTACTTTCAAAATTTCTGCTCGTACATGCAAATACAGAGAGAAAAGGAAAGAGAGCGTACAGTGATACATGTATCTTAATATACCACACTAGACAGAGACAAACCCACATTTTTAATAGCTTTCCATATTGATTCCAGAATTATTTATTGTGTGACTGCAATAGCACACGTGCAGACTTCAAAGACTAAAGCTCAGCTTCAAAAATGCTGGGCTTGATTCTAATCTCATTGTAAAATGCTGATGCCTCCATAATTACCTCAGCATAAATGCCATCAGAAACAAGTAATTTTGTCACCTTGCACTTCTCTTTTCACTCTCCTTCACCTGGGAAGTCATGCGGAGGTACAATTCAGTACCGTTCATACCTTTAGTGAATTGGCCAGAGTAACTCTCCAAAGCTGCACATGTCCATATCAGATTTGAATTTACTTCTCTATCTCCCCTCACCGTATCTCTTTCTGTCACACACGGACACTTGTTCTGGGTTTTGTCTCTCCTGCTTCCCCTTCACCCTGAATTTTGTATTTGTTACAAAAGGAATCCACCAACTTGGATGAGACAAAGATTATCACGAACAACCTTCCCTTCCACTGAAGGACTCTAGTATGATTGAACACATCTCCTATGGCACCCTCTCCATTGGCAAAAATGTCCCAACATATGCATTTTAAGCTGATCTGTATCATAGAATCACAGAATGGTTTGGGTTGGAAGGGATTAAAGCTCATCCAGTTCCACTCCCACTGGATCAGGGGCTCCAAGCCCCATCCAACCTGGCCTTGAACACCTCCAGGGATGGAGCAGCCACCACTTCTCTGGGCAACCTGGGCCTCTCCATCCTCACAGCAAAACATTTCTTCCTAAGATCTCATCTCAATCTCCCCTCTTTCAACCTAAAACTGTTCCCCTTCATCCCATCACTAGGCAGGCTGCTGTTCTCTGCTCTGCTCTAAGTTTGTTTTTTTCATATTGCTTTATAGAACAGGTAGGTTTATGAAAAAAGCTACACAGCAGAAAGATGATCAATTGCTACAGGTAATTAGTAATTTACTAATTGCATACTCTAGCAACCACGCAGGATCTGTACTCTACCATACCAAACACAGCACACACTGCCTAGAGAAGAGGAGAGTGTACGGAGAAGGAATGAAGCCCAGTATTTCACAAAGGGTAGCACTCAAAGCTCCTCAGCAGCACTTGCAGAGGGCAAGATCATCAAAACACCATGGAAAGGATAATTTTACTAATGGCATAAATGCAGGTAAGATAGTGATGACAAGACATTCCCCCTCCATTTAAGGAAGAAGCTGTCCAGCCTGATGTGCGCACGCTGTGTATGTGTGATGCAAAAGGAAGCTGGAGTCACTGGTGAACTACGACATACTCTGCCACACGGCGTCTATCGCCTCAGCTGAGCAAATCTGCCTTCATGGGGTGCTGGCTCCTCTTCACCTCATGAAAACGAGCTCCCAGCTTTGTAAAGTACACAGTGAACTTTACCATTATGCACTGGCCTAATGGAAGGGGAAAAAAACCCAAACCTGGATTTCTCCTTACCTGTGATCGCTCTTTCACTTTGGTCCCCTTGCCCAGGTGACAAGACGCTTTCACCTGGCCAGAAAGCAAAAGAACAGGAACAAAAAAATTAAACGCTACCAGGAGGAAGTGGGAGCAACATAAACTGCTTGTTGTTCTGGGCATGCTTTTTTTTTTTTCTTCTTCTTTAATTTCAATTTGCAAAGACAGTGAAATGGAAAATGTGCCTCTAATTATTACCCCTCTGTGCTTCCTAAAAGCCTCTCTCAGAACTTTTAAGTCTCCTCAAGTTTCAGGTCCTCTTTTTCTTCCTCTCTCTTTCTCTCTCCCCCTTTTTTATTTAAACTAATCTAAAAAAAGCTATAAAAAGCCTCTGACACTATAAACTCCCTTGTAAACCCTGGTTTTATAGGTTTAATTGCCTCATTTTACTGCTTTGCATGCTTTGTTCCTCCAGTATTTTAGAGAGCTGCCCCCAGTATTTAGTACAAGCAGGCAACGTGGGGGAAGAGGGGCCATCTCGGAGCCCTCTGCTAGAGTTTGGATGTGGTCAGAACTTTGGCATGGTGAGCAGCCTACAGAGACCAAGCCTTGAAATGGCTCCACTCAGACTCATGCACGTGGGAAGTTGACCTAGACAAAAATGGAGAGAAATCTCGGCACTGGAAAATTCAAGTGTCCCTTGACATGGAATAAAATCACACTCACAAGCCTTCAGGATATGAGAAAACCCACAAAGAATCTCTCATAGGGGAAGGGGCGTGAGGGTTCTTGGTATTTCTGTGACATGAATAGTTTCTTCTCTGAGTGTTGCCAAAGCAGAGGACAAGAATCCCAAAGATGCCTAAGCATGCAGCAAGGGCACCTCGTTCTAGGTGCTGTAAAAACACAGACAGACAAGTGAGATCCTGGCCCATGGTCTGAATAACCACCCTCTTCAAAGAAGGGCAATAAGTGTGAGTGTAAAAACCCTATCAACATTTTGCCTTGGTCCTTCATAGTCTCTTGGTCACCATTTTAATCCCAACGCCTTAAAGCCCAAGCAATCAGCCAAATCCACTCTTGCTTCAAACACCCACATCTCGTAACATCTGGCTGTTGAACTGCCATTTGCAGATCTCAGCTAGACACCGCGGCTGCCCCGTGTCTCACCCCGAGAGGCACAAAGTGGAGAACAGATGCATGGGGACTCCACTGAGAGCTAACAGGAGCCTCTGGCTTTTTCTCAGGCTTAGAATGGACTCGCAGAAAGTAACCACATTCATGATAGATGGTTTTCCCCTTAAAGACCACAGACAGAATGTTTCTGCACAGGTATTATCAATATGCAGTCACCCTGCAGCACTGCTATAGAAGCTTCTTCCATTGTCTTAAGCCTTGGATCCAAGACCTTGATGTCTAGCAAAACCAAACAGCGCAGTTTACTGCAGATCTTTCAACTAAAGGGCAGGGCAATTCTCCCCTCAAAGAATGTTTCCAGAATCCATTCCTTGGCTCCTAGAAAACATAAGATGACTCCTTTGGTTTCATCTAAGTCTTGGGATTTCCCTGACTGTCAATATCCAGGTGATCTGTTAAGAGAGACAGAGTACAGGATTTTATTTCCAAACTTCTTCCTTTAGCAGTTCTAATTCAGGCATGGGAAACAGAAAATACTAGAAAGAAGGGAGAAATAAATGAAAGCCTAAAAGCTTTCAAACAATTTGGTTTTGGCTTAACTGAGGAAATTGTGAAGGCATCCAAATGTGGGTTTTATTGGCAAATTAAGGGGTTTATTTTTTTTTCTATATTATCCTAAAGAGGCAAGGCTTGTGAATCTGTGCACAGATCTTGTGCTACATTTTGGTTTACCGTAACTTCAGAAAATGCTGAGCATTCTTAACCAAGTATGTCACAGAGAAATAAGTCTCAAGATCATTAAATGTCCTTAAGTTTCATAAATACAGCTCAGACAGTAAAGGAGCAAGATACTGATTTTTTTCCTATTCTTAATCTAAACCATACAGAAACTTCAACTTCTTTATGCTCTTCACAAAGTTGCCGTTCTCCACAGTGCTTCCCCCAGCTCTGGTTACCAGGGAAAGGGATTGTGTGAAGAACTGAATCTGCTTTTTGTAGTAAAATGAGGTGAAAGAATATCAACCTATTAATTTCTCCAGGCCACTTATGATTTTACAGACCTCTATCGTATCTCTCCTCAGATACCTCGCAGAGTTAAGATCCCTGGTCTATTTAATTGCTCTTCATAAATACAATGGTTTTTCCCTCTCCTCTGAATTTCTTCTCTTAGCTAGGTCCTGTGAAGAAGAAAGAAAACATTCCCTGTCCAAGGGAAGGGAAATTTGAAGAATGTGTTCACACGCGTGCTATTCCCTGTGAACAAGCAGAGCCTGGAAAAACACATTGCTTGTTTTAGCCATTAAGCTGTTGGCAGCAGAGCAGGCGAGAGGAACAGCGATGGAAGCCTCAGCAGGGAAGGGAAGAGGAGGGAGAGGCACTTAGAGGATCAAAATCTAGAGGAAAAGTATGTTAAAAACAAATGAACTGAAGAAAGAACTTGTTGTTGGTGAAGTTGATCCTTCATGCTGCTCTGCTATCTTGTAAAAGGAGTTTTATTTGCCTTTTTGTGGGAGTCCTGGGAGGAAACTATTAAAGGAGCAGGCTTTAGGCACTTTGTGGAGATGTGTATATAGGCACATGCGTGAGTGCGTGTGTTTGGGCGTCCATGGCTGTGTGTTTGCTCCCTCCCTTTTACAAGGGCCGGGTAGGTCACAAGGTTAAAGCCAGGGGGGACTTATTTTGTGTTGTAAGAATTTTTACAAAGTGTAAAGGATCAAAGTAATTAGCTGAGGGTGAGAGCCCAGGACTGTCAGAGAGGTAATGCAGCCCCTGCCCGGGAGTCTTGATCACAGCCGCCCGCACTGAAACTCCAGATACCAGGAGTAAGTCAACCAATGGGTGTGTGCAGTGTGAGGGGTGCTGAGAGATATGAAACTTGTAAGGAAGAAGAAAGACAAAATTTTGGATGGAGCAACTGGAAAAAGTTCCAGAAATGTGGCTGAACGGAGCACAGGAGCTTTTAGGTGCGAACATTTTAAAGCCAGCTGTCTGCTGCTGTGAGGGCTGCCAAACCACGCTGGCACTCTTTGGGGAGCAGGTCACTGCTTCCAGCTGGCCTGGAAAGATTACCCAAAAATGAGCCAGGACTCTCAGTCCCTCCGTCTGGTCTTTCAAATCAAGTGAGCAAGAAGGAAACAGGCAGACGGGGTGATGAAGCACCAATATCAACACAGCAGATCCTGGGGCAGGGCAGAGCTACCTGCAAGCGTCGGTCAGGTCCCTCCTGCTGGACATCTCTGGTTTCTGTGCTTGCTCTCCTGGCTGCCTGTTGCTCTTGGGATGCCCTCCTGATGCCATTCAAGTCAATCCAGCAGCATTACCCTAAAACAGACCAAGCCACAGCAAGTGCGTATAGCGCCTGAGCAAGCAAATCTCCCTGTCACACTGCTCTCCTGGGCTTCCTCATCAAAATGTACAGACCAAGAAGGAGCCAAGACTTTCTCAGAGGAAGGAACTCTTTAAGCCCACATGACTCATCTTGAGGAAGAACCTTTGATGATACAGACCTTCTGTGTCTTTTTAAAGTAGCTCTGGTTTTCATTCCTAGATTGCTAGGGGTGTCTGTGTGCAGCATTCACTTCAAAGCAAGACTCATAGAAAAGTTTGGGTTTCAGATGGCCTCAAAGCTCACCCAGTTCCAACCCCCGCCATGGGCAGGGACACCTCCTCCTGGATCCGGTTGCTCCAAGCCCCATCCAACCTGGCCTTGAACATCTCCAGGGATGGGGCAGCCACCACTGCTCTGGGCCACTGGGCCAGAGCCTCATCACTCTCAGGTGATCTGTTGTTCCAGGTTTCCTTTTCTTCCTATTATACATACAAATATCCAATACTGGGAAACACGTGCTTTGCACAAGTTCTTAGGAGCAGTACAGGAAGGAGGTAAGATCTCTAGCCAAAGAGACCGCCCTACCTGTGCACGACTGCCTCTGTTCCAAGGGTGGCTCATGCGTGTAAAACACCAAACTACAAAGCACATAAACACAGACCACACCACCGCAAAGCCTCCAAGTCCCTGGAGTCACTCACAGTTTTGATGGGCAGCAGTAACAAAACAGGAGAACAACAAATTACATGCTGTTTTAGAAACAGAGATCAAGATCTTCCAGATGGCCACAGGAGAACTTGCTGGGCAGCATACACTTCATCCGGCTAGGCCAGCAGATCCCTCACCTCCCCAGACTCGATCAGCTCACAGCTAATTAACTGCAATTATTAGAATTCAAGGGGATAGGAAGGAACTACAGAGTGAGAGCAGAAAGTCAAAGCCTGGCTATGTCCATATCACAGCTGGTGACAAACTGTTCATCCTCCTTACCCAGAGCGTTGAGAAGTCAGGAGCAGGCAGCATTTCTACACTCCATCTGCAGTTGCTGTGTGAAAGAGAGAGAGTTACTCATGGAAAAGCTTCTTTTTTAAACTACTGCATTAGTTTTATTAAATGTTCATCATCTACATTTCACCTTTCCCCCCCAAATTAGCTTCATCTTTGTAAGAAGAAAAAAATTAGATGCCTGACCACAACTTTGGCTCAGAGCCGTCTTCTGTCTCCAGTCCCTGCGAGGATGAGTTAGTGCTTTGTAGATGTTATTGATCTCCAGGCACAGATTGTCTGGCTGCATGGTCCTCATGTCTCCTACCCTGCATGGCTCTGCCCACCCGAGAGCTTCCTTCCCTTGGCATCCCCCTGCTTTTAAGCCTATCTGAGATGCAAAATGTAAAGCTGGCAGGTGTGGCTCCATGATGGCCCGCAGCCATTTATCACACAGTTCTCAATAATCTAATAGCCCTAATGTGTGAAAATTGATTTCTGGGGTGAATGCAAAAGTCCCAGTGATTTACACTCTATTTCCAATTGATGAGGCTCAATTGATTTCAATGAGTACTAAAATATTTACCATAGTGAAAGGCAGGGGGAGGGTGCATGGTGAAGGACTGGGAACAGGGTCATCATTCACAGAGAGGTATCTCAGCTGACCATCAGCCCATGGAAAGGCCCATCAGGAAATGAAGTGTTCAGACTACCAGGAAAACTACTCGGTCAGCATTAAGTGGCAATAAGAAGGAAAGCAGTGACAAAAAATAAGGCAAAATTGATGCATTATAAACACAGTCGGCCACCTTTGGAGTGAGCTAAGACTCATGAAAGGTGTCTCTCCACATGGAAGGGGGATGGACTTGGAAGATCTTTAAGGTCTCTTCCAACCCAAACCATTCAATGATGCCATGATTCTGAGTTTGTCATGCCATGATCGATTCTGAGATTATTTCTCAGCAAGCGGTGCTGTATTTCCCGCATAGGTTTGTCTTTTCTGAATGTTTGAAGACGCTGGCATAAGCAGAGTTTCTCTATTTCTTGTCATCCATCTACTCACGCTGCTATTCGCTAAATACTCTGGGGACTATGAAACAGCAAGAAATAAAGAAAACACATTCAGCTAAAAAAAAAATCGAATTTCTACCAACTTCCCAACACAGCAATGTCAGAAGCTGAGGAGCTGGACACGCACAAAGCTTAAGGTACAGAACGCCACGATACAGACCCCTCCCAGATCTACCACACCAGCGCTTCTCTAGATGTGGTGCCAGGTCCTCAGCTGATGGAGCCCAGGACAATTTTGCTCAATTACCCAAATGAGAATCTGCTTTATAAGCACTGGATAATTCATTAGAGGGAATAGCCCAATTACGAGCTCTAGGCCAAGTCTTTAGCTAATGCAAAGCAAGAGAAGCCAATGGAGCCATGTCAGTTCAGAGCAGGCGACTCACTCAAACTTTAAACAACTTTCAAATGAAAACACCAGCTTTGCCCTTTAGCAGTTTTCTTTTCCTGTCTCAATGTCCTGCCCAGCCTGACAGCTGAGCGTTGGGGTGAACGCGCAAAGCACCTCATTGCTCTACAGGTCTTTATATCAGCAGTAAAATGTAGACCTTTACTTTTCAAGAGATCAAATGAAAATAAATTCTCCTTCGCCTGTTTTCTTCTTGCCCTGTCATCCAATGGCAGATCCTTCAGCAGAAAGAAGTTATTTGCCCAAGCAGAAATACTTCTTGCTGCTAGAAAAAGTGCCCTGCTAGCATGTTTGCTCTTCTCATTTCACTGCATTTGAAATGGCAGAGGAGATAAGAAGAGATAAAAATGCTGTCACCAAATGTGTTTTGGTCACCTACAGCAAGTGACCAGTTGTTCAGGACAACAACTAATTTTCTCACTCATCTGATTTTCCAGTTCCTGGTTTTAGATAATTCCTTACTCTTCTTAGGGTATGCAATTCCAATCATCCCTCTCATGCAAATTCAGGAGATACAGATGCATCCACAAGGAAACAAATCCACAAGAACATCTGCATGTCCAGTGGGGAAAACAATGCAGATTCCAAGGTTCCTTCGTCCTCTGCCTCTGACCTAGTCTATGTCATCTAAAGGAGCTAGTTCATCTGCCTCTGTCTTCTCTCACCTTTCTGAGAAGTTACAAACATGCTACACTTGGGAACCTTCCTTCAGTGAGCTCTCACCAGGGTCAAGCAGCACTAATTGTTATTCATCTTCATCAAGAGATGATGTAGTGTTTAATCAGCAAATGTCCTCATTTGAGCTCTCCAGTGGAAAAACGATAAGCAAGTGCAAAGTGTTTTCTTAAAAATACTGGAAATACATCTTATAAATAATAAAAGAGAAGAAACTTCCATTTTAGCCTCTGCCTGTTCCTCTGGCAATCCCCACTCCGCTCACTCCTGCTCACTCTGCAGAGCTGTATAGAAAATCAGAATCCAATCTCAGCAAATCCTATTGACTGTCTCCTGTCACTCACTGATTAAAGGGTCCACTTACATCCAAATGGGTAGAGCCATGACTTGGAGCCATTCATAAAACTTGTATTGAAGGATTAGCTTTCACAAACTTTGCCTTAATGATTATGCATTCTATTGATCATTGGGGGGAACTATAAAAATTGACACCAGAATAAACTTTGAAGGACTGCTCTCGCTCAGCAGAACTAGGATCAATGTGAATCGACCAGGACGATAGGGAAGGGGGGAAAACCGGGGAAAAACAACTGCTCTCCATTAGCTGGGTGTAATACTGATTAGCTAAATGTTTAAGCTTTTTTTCTATCTGTCTCTATTTGCTGAAATCCAACAGCATCTTAGTGTGACACAGATTATCAGGCCTTGAGGTCAACTCTCTCAGATGCATTGGTGTGTGTTCACCTTTGCTCCACAGATAAGCCGTCATTCGTGACTACTTTGAAGTCCAGATTTTCTTAGCCTTGTTCCTCACTTTCAAAAAACCAAACACAACACAGCGATCATTTTGTTCATGGAGAGAGTAGGCATTAGTCACTGACAACAGAAAGGAAACAGCACGTTAATATGACATTCATTCCTAAGGCCAAGCAGGAATTCTTTGGTTTTTACCCTTGGAATTCTTTTCCAAACCTTTGTGGGACAGTACACGTATACACTTGGGTATCTAGCTCTGGCCAGCCTGCTCGAAACAGGAGATGATTTAAGAGAGATGTGCCCAAAACTTGGACTGTGTTTCTAATTATTTCACTTGTTTAATAGAAGAAAAAATTGTCTTCTGCCCATAAAATCTGCCTCTCTCAAATCCTGAGACCATTTTGGCTACAACAGTAATAATGATTTCATTGCACTTAGACGTGCAGTCTACTGAGCGGAGTGCTTTCCAGTTTCCATCCGGAACATACAAACATGTACACAACAGCCTTTCAAAAGGGAATGCAGGTTGGATGAGGATACCCGTTCCCAGTTCCTGATAATTTTTGTATTTTACTGCCTGATCAGAATCACTGAAATGTCATTTCAACATAGCTGCTCTCGGTTCATCCCATCTGAACATTCAGGATTGCCAGTTCTTGCTGAAGCTGAAATAGTAGCTGTAAAGATTAGTATGCATTCCAGGGTATTCCAGTTCCAGCGCATGCAGAGGAAGAACAGCAGGAGCTTCCTGAGAGACTTTACAAGAGCTGCATCCAGAACTTGGCTAACATCTTCCTACAAGTAGCTGTCCTGTTCCAAGCAGTATGGATAGGATCCAGCCCAGGGAAGCAGCTGTTTTCAGTCATAGAACGGGCCTTATCTAGCTCCCAGCCTTCATGGCCATTGGAGTCCTGCTCAAGTTTATATTATGCCGAGATAATTTTCCCAGCCTCGGTTCCAGGTGGTCACTGAAATCTAGCTCTCCTCACTGTGTGATTACTCACAGAACAAGCGATTCATTTCCCCCTGTCTGACAACCCCACAGATGTTCTCATAGAGCATCCCAGACCGTCAGGCTGCTTTAAGTGGAAAGGGCATCAAAAGAGAACTGCACATGAACTGATAGCAACAGCCGATTAGAAAAAGTAAGATTCTTTCAATAACATCAGACAGCTAAGAAAGAATTTTCTATAAAAACATTTCTAGGGCTACAGGAATTAGGTGACTGTGTGACTGAGCAGGATTCATCTCAGCTAGTATTGATAGTCAGAAAATGATATCTAGCCAGGATAATCCTCCAGGCTCTGGTGAGGCAATGACACAGGCATGTCCTTCACGTAACAACCCACGTGTTCTAGACACCTTCTGGGGAATGAACTGGCTCACCTTCTAAGTAGCGTTTGCTAGGCACCACCTCGGGGTAACAAGTACGGCATCTGCATGGACCTAGGATGACGCAAAAGGTACAGTCAAAGCAAGCAGCCAGAGCCCCCGCGATGGACAGAGACAGCATTCAGAAATCACTCTGAGATGTCTCCAAAGACACAGCCTCAACAAGAATGAAGATGATGTACTTGGAAAAAATTGGTCTGCCCCAAAGATACAGGCGGGAGTAAAGCTGGTAACATGAAAGGGCAGACGGCTCTAGCTTAAAGCAAAACCACGGGTGGATTAGGTCGACCAGAAGGTACAGCCAGACATATTCAAATCAGCAGCTGAAGGCTCCAAAGGCTTGGAAATTAACTGTCACAGCAAACTGCTAGGAAATGTTGTGCATTGTCTGCTTTTGGAAATTGGAACACGTCTCTGGAAGAAGTGTCAGCCACCTCTAACTAAATGGATTCAGACTGACTTCCTTTGCAGAAGAATTCAGACTATGCGATACATCCTTTGACCTTAGAGTTTTGAATCTACGAAAAGAGGCTTATTTCCACAACTGGAATAGAAAAGTCAAGTAAGAAAATTATCTTCTGATACATGCAATTTAAATAAAGACATAAAAACCTTTATGCAACACTTAAATAAGAACAAGAGCTGTCATGAATGCAAACATGCACAGGATTAACTGCATGGAAGTTGCAAGTAAAGATCAAGCCAGTGTCTTTTAATACACCCTTTGAATCTTATTTATTTAAGTAAGTGCTGTCCAGTATTCTACTCCCAGAGTTTTCAACAGTTTCTAAAAGCTCTCCAAGCAATGAGTCTGGGCGGGATGGCATTCCCATTTAGACTGGAGGCCTGAAAGAATATATGGAAAATCATTAAGTTTTGCAGCAGACCACAGGAATGGATCTATGGCTGAACTTAAAAAAGTAATAATAAATGATCCTATGAACAGAAGTGATCCATAATGGATGCAAGTTGAGTAAAAATGAGTTAACTGCTGATCTAGGGAAAATAAAGACAATCGCTGAAGTGTTCGCTCCACACAGCAAAGTAGATAAAAAGAGATATATAGGAACGATAAACTGATTTGGCAAAACTCATTCCAAATCTATACCTGATCAATAAGCCCTTGTGGAAATTGTTGGAATATGAGGTTGCTGGCATTCAGTAAAAAGACATTAATAGACATCTAAGTGGTTAAAATCATTTATTAACAATGTAGTTTTAAAATATTATGAGTAAGCCAGTTGCATTGGAAGCGCTGCTCCATGCTGGCACCAAGTACCTGTCAGACCTCTAGAGCAGTTTCCCATCGTGCATCTCATCTGAGCTTTGCACAAGCCCAGGGAGGGCATGGGAGCCGCTGATAGATGTCACTGTGCATGGGCACTGTCTCTGGCCTAGTTGTCACTGAGAAATAAAAAGGAAACACCCCCAGAAATGGCAGGAAGATGCACCAGGAGAGGGTTAGGTTGGAAATTAGGAAAATGTTCCTCACGCAGAGGGTGGTGGAACACTGGAGCAGCTCCCAGGAAGCAGTCACGGCACCAAGCCTGACAAGATTGCAGAAGCATTTGGCTAATGCCCTCAGGCACATGGTGTGAATGCTGGGGTTGTCATGCTCAGGGATAGGAGCTGGACTCGATGATCTCTGTGGGTCCCTTCCAACTCAGGTCTGATTCTGTGGGTATGAGTTCTAAGGGAAGGCAGATGCAAAATATAGATGCAAAAGTCCTTCTGGAGCCAAATGGTAGCTCTGCTTCTAGATCTTCTGGGAACCTCAAGGGTTCTCAAGCTTTGAAGTCCAACATGGTTTCAATTGCTCCTTGTCTGTTCCCTGCTCACTATACCTCAAAGGACTGGAAAAATCCCAACCAATAAAGAGCTGAAGAGGTGAATGCTGGACTGAGTGGCAAGTGAATCCCTCCAATCTCTTATCAACACCACTGAATCACTATGACCAAGAAAGAAAGTTCTTGGGGAACGATCACAAGGAGAGGCTGCATTTGAGCTTTTAGGATATCGGCGGTGAGAGAGATGAATATTTATCTTTCTAAAGAGCAACACGGAAAAAAAAAGCACATTCCCTTTGCAGTTGCCAGTGATAATGGATGCTGTGTGAGCTAAAAACCCAGCAGTTAAAAGCTACATTTATTATCACTCTATCTCACACCAGCAAATTTATGATCCCTTCCAGACCTAAAACATCAAAGCCGAGCAGGAGTCAGAGCCTTTGCAGACTGTTAGTTTTTTTCTTCTTCTTTTCACATAGATCGCTTTATTTATTTTTTAAAAGGAGGTGGGTATTAAAACCAAAATCTGACCTTTGATCCCCTGAGGCAACTCATTACTTACAAGGGCAAATAGGGAGCTGAAAGTTTTTCCTGCATGAAACCGTAAATAATTCTTACATGCGTCCACAAATCACTCTAGGTTGGTAAAGTAAATAGTAATTGGTGGGTTTCTCCCTAGGGGCAGGTCTGAAGGGGCTTGTAGATTAGAGTTAGGGAGTTTTTGTTTAAAAAAAACAACTTTAAAAACCGTGTTCCCTTCAGCCCAGCACTCCAGATGCTCAGGTAATATGTGAAGGTTTGGAGGCGTGTGCACAGTAGGGTTGTGAGGAGAGGGAAGCTTTACTCTTTCCCTTATGTTTAGTGATTTCTCAGGCTGGAATTTAAGAGATTCACAACTTTAGTGCAGAGGGTACTATTAAAGAAATTAAAGGCCAAGTATTTAAAACAGCCTTTTGTGTGTAATATCAACAAGGTTTAAAGAAGGGGTCACTGCCTTCACACCTCCTCCTGTGGCTCCACTGGTTATTGGAAGAAGCAGCAGACTATTGCCTCCCTGCTCCCTGTTTTAATGTGTCACCACAGTCAAACACGGTGCACACAGCACATGTTATCAGCCTTCACTGTTAGAGAGTTTACCCAAAACATCCTAAGTCTATCCAAGTTCAAATGCCTTTGCAGCCATCACTGTTTCAACTGTTATCAGAATTATTTCACTCAATAACAGTCATAGAGAGATACCTAAATAAAAAACCCATACTTATTACTGGAAGAACACAGTTGTTGTAAAATTCAGTGAGAAAGTACACTAACATTATCACCACTAGCCGAAATCTTCCCAATCAGACCTGCCTGTCAGCAAACCAGGACTGCCCAGTGGTGTACCATCACACCTCACCGATTTTCTCTCCTGGAAAACTATGTAAGAACTTGCTGATAGCATGCAAAAAAACCTATGGCGTGCAGAGTGGCTCTGCACAAAACACAGTGATCCCAGAAAAAGGGATGTGGAGCTGATGAGCAAGTTCAGAGTCATGAGGATAGAGAGAAAATGGAGTAGGAAACGGGATATTTAGAATCACGTCTGACATTTCTACCTGCATGGACTGACCACAGCCAAACATGGTTATTTGCAAGGAGAAAACTGGTCCCAAGCCTGGTTCTGTTTCCAAGAAAAACAGCAGGTCATAAATCTGTATTTAATAATTGAAACAAATGGCCTGACTCTCAGCCAGGCAGAGCACAAAGCAGTGAAGAAACCTACAGTACTGATTAAGACGTGGGATTTTTCTACCTGGCCTCTGACTTCTGTGAAACCTTCAAAGTGCTAAAGCCACAGGGAGTTTCATCTTAGACAATATTGTGTTTACAATTTCTTATGTTTACCTCCTAGTCTCTATCAGTCCCAAGATCTAAGAGGAGCTGCGCTCTGCAGCACAGGCCAAAAGAGCCACCGAGGGCTACGCTGAGGACCCAGAAGATGCTACAGTAAAATACGCAGGAGCTGCGCTACCTCCTTCAAACACAGCCTCTTTCATTACTTACCCTATATGACAGAATCATAGAATGGTTTCGATTGGAAGTGACCTTAAAGCTTATTCAGTTCTACCTCCTGGACACCTCCCACTGGATCAGTTCCTCAAAGCCCCATCCAACCTGGCCTTGAACACCTCCAGGGATGGAGCAGCCACAACTCCTCTGGGCAACCTGGGACAGGACCTTCCCACCCTCACAGCAAAACATTTCTTCCAAAGATCTCATCTCAATCTCCCCTCTTTCAGCTTAAAACCATTCCCCCTCATCTTGTCCCTCTACTCCCAGATCCAAGAGCCACTCTCCAGCTTTCCTGGAGCCCCTTTCCAGACTTGAAGGCTGCTCTAAGGTCTCCCCACAGCCTTCTCTTCTCCAGGCTGAACAGCTTCAACTCTCTCAACCTGTTCACACAGGGAAGGTGTTCCAGCCCTCAGACTGTTCCCGTGGCCTCCTCTGGACTCGCTCGAACAGATACGTATTAAATTGCAATAACTTGTGCTACTGAAAATGTGAGCAGCAGGAACCCTCGGTGTTCCCAGCTCTCCCCTCAGAAGATTTACACCATGGGGTGGGAATGGCAGAGCCGTACATGAAGCTGGTCCTGGCCTGCTGCCATTTACATACAGGATTACTAAGGTAAAACAAACCAAGCATGGATTTACATTTAATAAACAGAGTTGAAAAATACCATCCATTCAGAGTGTGCTTCACAAGGACACTGAAATAATGGCAATTCAAGCCTATACTTTTTAAGTGTGCAACAATAAAGTGATTTATTTTCAATCTCCCAGTGAAGTGGGAAGTCGTTGCTATTTCCAGACTGGGAACAGAGACAAAGGAAGATTATACACCCAAACATCACACTAGAAACTTTTGGCAGAGTAGAAAACTGAACTCACCCCTCCTTTATGCAACGTAGCTCGGCTTCTTAAAGATCAGACAATCATTCCAGCCCTCACGTGATGCGCAGACACATGGCCTTCTGCAGGGCTCGAGAGCACCAAGGCAGCAGCCAGTAAAAGATTCCTGCTGGCCCAGACTCAGATCCTGTCTGGACTGAGGGAACAGGTTTCTGGTTTCAAAAGGAGCTGAGTTGGAGTTGCTTTCCATCAGTTGCAACCTTTTTAACAAAACAAAGATATTTTTCTCCAGCAAGTAAAGCCATAAATCAGGACATCTCCTGAGGTTCTATTTTTTCCCTCCCTTTTTTCCTAGTTAGTGTGCCCTCCCTCCCCTTTCCATCCCTCCAGACTTACTTCATAAACATTAGCTTTCAAGCATCTCTTCCCCCAGAGGACATATCATAAACATCATGTTAAATATTTAGAACAGGAAACCACCTCACTTTTCCAGCTACATAAAAACTATCTTGGGAGGGTGCATTTGCTGTTCTTACACCTTTTATTTATTTCCTACCTAGCACAGATCATTCCAATAATCAGTACATTTGCCAGTGACATTTGACAAGTGTTAAAAAGCCTCTCTGAACCTGGGCAAAGGAAAATGCTACTAGACGCTTCAGGGACAGTGAGTGTGTCTCCAAAGCATCCTGCTCCTTGTGGTACTTCGGCGGGTCCTGGATAGTCACGGGCGTAACTACAGAGCTTGAAAGAGGGACTTAACTATAACAACCTAAGGTCACTTTGCAGCACTCCCAGCATCCACGCTGATGTCCAGCTTCCAGCTTGCTTACCTTAACTTTCCTGAGTGTCCCCAGGAAGCACTAAGTTCCCACACAGCGAAGATGTTTAACAATGGCATTAAACACCACCAAGTTCCCCTCCTGCTCAGTTGTAAAAACTAGCAATAGCAGGCATGACTCAAATCTCTACGTCACAAAAGCTTTTTTGAAAGCTCTCCTGTGAAATGCCCCACACTCTCATCATTTCTGGATTTATTTATCCACAGCAAAGAGCTCAGTTTCAGAATCATACAAACATTTTGTCATCGAGTCCAACCATACCTGTCCACTACTAAACCAGATCCCTGAGCACCTCATCTGCCCATCTTTTAAACATCTCCAGGGACAGTGACTCCACCACCTCCCTGGGCAGCTTCTGCCAGTACCTGAGAATCCTTTCAGTGAAGCAATTTTTCCTAAGGCTGTCCTCTCTTCACCTGCACCACTCCTTGCTCCCTCTTGTCCCTCACACACCCAGGGCAGCACCTCAGGACTCTGCCCGCTTCAAACCCTGCCCCTGCTGCTCTCAAACACCATAACTCTCAAGTGCTTACAGGGCTGTTTTCTCTTCCCATTCCTTCATCAGAAAGTCGGTGGCAGCAGCCTGGGGCTCTGAGGTCCACGGACAGCCAGGACTTGTGCCTGCGCTGCGTGTCAGGGTGCAGTCGCGGCTGGGAGCTGGCTGTGATCAGCAAAAGGCATTTGTTCTGTTTCTGGCTATGAAAAATGGCCCTTTCCTTTCTTTTCAGAGAAAAGGCCAGCTGGACAGAAATCAAGGGGGAAACTGGAACAGAGCGCATTCCACTGCATTGTGCTTGCCTGGTCCATATACTCGCCAGGGCAAGGACTCTGCCGCCCTGCCACGGCAGCAGCCACAGCAGGGATCTTCTGGGCAGCACTGCCCCGACACACTAATTGTCACCAAGTACAGCTGAGAACTTCACCAAACACCCATAGCTTCAGTTATCTCAATTTTTTTAGACTCTCTGAGACTTAACAAAACCAAGCCAGAGAACATGCATTTCTCCCAGACAGCGTGACCATGCCCACCACACCATCCAGGATTTTGTCCAGTTTCCCTTTAAAAATTCCCAGCTAGTACGCTGACTTCTCCAGTGGGCATACCCAGAAAAGCCTCCCTTTTTCACGTCATCACTGTTTCCAGCTATTCCCATAGCCCCTTCTTCATTACTTCGGTCTGGTTTGTGCATATGCCCATCAGGTGCTGGGCACCTGCTCTATCCACATTCCACATTGCTCATCTAAACTAAACCTAATGAACTCAGAACCTTTCCACATAAGCTGGTCTCTGCAAACCTTTAACGTTAATTTACTTTCCTCTAAGCTTCCAAATTTTGATAAGAGATTGCCCCAAACAGGATGCAATAGTCCAAGCAGTCACCTAAAGCACCAAAGTCACGGAGAAAAGAAAGCAACAATCAGCACTGCAACTCCAAAATTACCTTTTCCTTCCCTAGCACACTGCACGGTCACAGTAATTCATTCTCTACCATCAAACTCTTCATTCCACCTGGCTGAAACTCAGTTCAGCTTCAGGGGAAGGCAGTGCAACAGTTTGGCAAACTATAATGCCCTGTTTCAGTCCCATTTTGAAGATTTAAAAGGTGCAAAGGGCTTGACGTTGGCTTTTCAGATGTGGACAAATCTCACCCATTGTACATAGGTGAATCACATTTTTAATGATGCAGACTGAAAACCCTTGCCAAGTGCGCATGCAAGAGAAAGGAAAACAAAGATCATAAAGATTTATAGATTGCTTTAAAACGCATTCACCCTAAACCATGAGCTGCTCCTAAAAGCACTACCAACCTGGCCGAGGAGTGGTATATACATGGAGGACTCATTCTGCTGGAACAAGGTTTTTAGTGAAGATCAACAGAATTAATGACCTCAAAACTTCAGGGTATTAGTTCAGTACCTCATAAGAACAATAAAATAAAAAATTTTATGTCTTTGAATTATATGTTTTAAATGAAGAAAGATATTTTAGGGCATATGGGACCATAGGGGTTCACTTCTTTATGCTCACGCATAACACAGCGCACAGAATTTATAGCAGCCAATGTCTGAGGTCCACAGCTCCGGCTACCTCAAAATGTATCACTTCAAAAGGAGAAATCCAAGTGTGTAAAACTTCAGCTGTGCAGGAGTCTGGACCTTTAAGCATGCTTTACTCGTGAGTGTCCAAACCTGAGCTGGCAAAAGAGCTAAAAACCATCTTTGCAAAACAAATCCCTCTGCTTCAGCCCTAGTGTTTCCTGCTTTCAGTTAGGCTAAAAATGAGGAGAAATAGCAGTCTCTGTAGCATTAAAAGCATGCTCACTTCCACTGAGTCAGAAGTGGGATCACGAATGGAAGTGTGCAAAACCAAAATGGGCAAACATCAAAAAACAACAACAGATCATATTTTGAGATCATTTTGTTTGAGGCAGGAAGGCTGAGGCTGGTTCCAATTTGAATCTAACCAGTTGGCCAGGCCCTACCTTATATATTATCTTTGGAATGTGAGTCATTTTGTTGGCTAAGTTATTCCTTCTTCAGTAACATGGCACTCCTGCCTACAGAGGTATGTGGGAGCTATTTTTATTGGGTAGCAGTGAAAGGAAGTGATGGATAGAGTTGATCGGGAACGTTTTAATAAAACAGTTTTTCATTACCATTTCCTAGTTGCTCAAATGTGAAGTTGTTCACACCAAAGTGCCTGGTCCCAGATATTTTTTTTTAATTTCAAAACAAAATCAGAAAAAAAATATTCAAAACAGTCCATTCTAGCATTTCTAAACAGAAAAGTTCAACTGCTTCACTCAAAATTATTTTGGTTTGGGTATTATTGGAAAAAGCCCAGCCTGGCCTGGCGAGGGAGCCACCTAGGAGCACAAAGCCAACTGCCTCCTACATAACCATGCACTTGATTTTTTCCTTCAGATTTTAAGCTTTTGAGTCTTCAAGGCTTTGGCTTTTCATCTCAATTCTGAACAGTAGCTCCCTTTTTCATGGCCTCTTCAAGGGCTTTAGGAACTTCCAATCTTTCACTTTTTGTCTTTTGGCAGAACAAGCAGCTCATGGTAAGAGCGAGGGCTTGGAAAGGCAGGATCCTTCAAATCCTCCCTGGTCGGGGTCACCTTGGTACTCCAGCACGCAGTCCCTGCATGACGTGGTGCGGTCAAATGGAGATGGTAAACCACATGCTGGAAGCCTCCCAGTCCCAGGTGCCCACAAAAGCCAAAAATTAAAAGGGTGTATCCTCAATGGATGACCAGCCACTCCTGAGACCCTGCCTTTCCCTGCGGGGTTTTCGTAACAGCTTTCAAAAGTAGAGCCAGCTACATCTTAAGCAAAACTGGCCAGTGATCTAGGAAACTCTTCAATTATAGATGAGCACCAATAAACAGCCAGTGATTTGCTGGAAATTATGAAGTATAAATAATTGAGAAGCAGGGAGTTGGCCCAGAGGTACCCTTCTCTCTTGCTGATTCGTCTTAATGCATTTCCTTGATGCAACTCCCTGCTGTGTACCTAACGCTGTAGGGAGCAGCAGGATAATGGCCCTTGAAGAATGTGCTGACCTGCTTGTACACAGAGTTATAAATATGTGAACATCTACCAAACGGAAAGGTGCAGCTATGGAAAAGGGGTTAACTCAGCAAGCCTAAATCTTGACTACCAGTATGGAAAGCAGTGATTTTACCTGACTGCGTAGAGTTTCTCCAGTCCCAAAGGATAACAATCTCTGGTACAGCTCATGTGAAGAACCTCAGTACTTATTGGTTGCTGCTATTCCATGGTGTCATTAAACAGAAGTTTATCAGTGCAGTGCAGGAAGCTGCCCCCAGTCATCCAATGGGCTGATGCTCAGAGCCGTCCTGTGAGAGGAGGGAGTTAACCTCAGAGTTCCTCATCTTCCAGCCCTGATAGCTCTGGCCTGCAATGGCTTTTCAACAGCTGAGCCCCAAGAGGAGGGAAGCAAGTCTTTCCTGAGGCCACAAGCTCTTAGACAGGGCATGAAACAAACCTAAAAAACTGAGCCTGCAGGTCAGCACGACCCAACAACAACAGTAGGGCAGAGAAGTTTCTCCCCAGGTATGGAGGGCTCAGCCAGAGCTTCTCCCTTAATGCAAAGGGAAAACATCCTTTGGGAAAACAGACTGAAATTTTCACCCCTGAGACATTTCTATGGAGTTTGTCAGGTGAGAAAATTGTACCAGTGAGGCCAACTGCCTTCTGTGCTGCGGGGTCAGAGGTAATGAAAAAAGGCAAGTGGATGCACAGCACAGACCACATACTCAGAGAGAATCAAGAGCACTTGCCCATGCTCAACTATGGATGATATTAACGCAACTTTCTTGTTCATCCCATCAGTTAACAGCTGACTCACATCGTGGTGCTTATGTGCTTTCAATCTGTTTAATAAAACTGTGGCTGCTGTCACAAACCACATAAAATCTTTCACACTACAAAAATTGAAGTCTCACTGATGACTCGTAGCAACGGTTTCCATTCAGTAACAAAGCACTGGGTCATAATCATATTTGCTTTCACAAGCTTTAAATGTGTCACTGGTAACTAGAGAAAATCTTTTGGCTCTCACAGTGAAAAAGAAACACCTTTACTTATTCCAGGTGTATGAGATGGAAACGGGCAAAGACAAACACTGGAGACAGACACTGGAGGACAGAAACTAAGAAGTTTCTGGTAAGACTGTTAAGAAAAGTCAGAGTAAAAGCATGGGATGAGATCGGTAACTTAGAACTGTAAAGCTGACATGTCTAATTCTGAGCTAATTCCTCTGTATTTTCTTTCCTGCCTTGGTAAACACAGGCAATTTACCTCATTATAAAATAAACATCTAAGACCAGTCACATGAAATGCTCTCTGAAGCGTCTGGTCTGACTGACTCACAGGAAATGACACCACAATGCTTAAGACTTTCACTTCCAAATTTTAGACAGGTAAAGAAAGGAGATCCAATGGAATGTCTGAATATTCCAGACACTTTACTAATTCGATCATAACTGACTTGAACGGACAGGTCACCACAAGTGCTGTGCTACTCCCTTATGCCCAGAAAACTCAAGTCCACTGGGAAAAAGAAGAAAAACAGAAAGAAGAAAAGAGAAAAAATAAAGGAAAAAGAGACCTGAACCTGAAAGCAGGAAAGAAAGATCTCCAGAGAGCTGGTGGGAGAGAAGGCAGGGGCTGGCTACTGCTTTGGCAGTGATTCTCAGGTCCACCAGACCCCAACTCCTTTTCACCAAGAGCAGCCCCACAGTGTGGGGATCTCTAAGGATTCCTTAAGGCAGCAGAACTATGCTGGCAGGAGGAGGCAGGATTCCAGAGAGGGTGTTTTACCTGTTCCTCTGAAGGGCTTAGTTCACACTGAACTATTCCATTCATTTGTGGTATAATATTCCCTTTTATATGAAGACGACAACGGTAAAACATCCATGTACATACAGTTACAGAGAGAGCAGTCAGGATCTCCTGAGAGAGAGAGAGAGATCAACTCCTCATCCCATTTCACTTGCACAGCACGGAGCACACCAACATCTTGCCATGTGATAAAGACGCACGACAGCTTACAGAGCAAATAAAGTAGATGCTCACGTAGAGGTAAATCTAGCTCTTGGGCATGATCATGGACTTCTGATTAAAGCAAAGAGAATATATTCTGCCCCCCTCGATGCACAAACAGCCTGTGACAGAAGGGAGAAGTTCTGCAGGAAAGCTGCTCTAAGAAAGAAGCCTTGAAAAGGGATGGGGCGGCTGCAAGAACCACAAAATCCTCCCGGTCTAATGAGGTGGCAGCAGGAGGGGACTGGGAGCTGGCAGTGTCTCCAAGGCCAGCATCAGGGCAGGATGGGCTGATGAAGTCTGAGTAGATGCCACAGCTCGTAGCTTTTAAGCTCTAAGTAAACAGTGTAAAGGGACATGGAACCAGGGTTCAGTATGCAGATTTTGCTCCATTACATTTTTGAGCTGTTTTTTCTCTTTTCACTCCCAGCTATGGAAGACGCCAAAGCTGTTAAATATCAAGCATGTATAATGGGAATCCCATAAGCTGGGGGAATGGCCAGGATTCAAGGATATGTCCAGACTAGAAAAAAAAATTAGAAAGAAAAGAACAACAAGAAAGAGAGAAATCAGCACAGAGATGTGGGTGGAGGAGAAGGAGGAGGAGAGATCAGACCCGTGACTTCTCTTCGGCTGTTTTGTTTTCCAGGTCACAGCTTAAGGGTACTAGAACTATTTTTATTATTGTTGCTGTGATTATTATTGTTATCAATTATAATTCTTGCCCTTGGTCCTAAGAATCTACAAAGAACATTGTCCCTTTTATGTTAGATGCTGCAGGTAAGCATGCACAATTCTGGGCAGAGGTCCCCTTTGCAGTGCTCGCTGGGCTCTACAAGCTGTGCCCAGCACCAAGGGGTCCCTCACCCCTGTGCACCTCAACCCCTCTACATAACCGCTGCCACTGGAGGAGTCCTGGCTCTGAACTGCTCGCCATGGCACTACTTTCTTTCAAAAGGCGGCTTCTTTCTGGACACAATACACATTAACACAAGGAGATGAAAAACAACCTTATGGTCCAGGGGTGACAGTGTCACATTTGACAGGACAGAGTCTGTGTCCAAGATTGGATGTCAAGGCAGGACGCAGTCATCAAATGAGACAGGAGAAGAATCTCAATTGCAGTGGTTTTCAGGCGATGCTGAAGACCCCCTCACCAAACCCCTGGTGATTCGGTCACCTTTTCCAGACTGGTTACCAACCCCTGATCATACAGGACTTCTCTTACTGCTGCCTCAGATCTCACAGCCTACAAAGCATATAAGCCATTGTTCTTTTCCTACACTGCTTGCACGCTTGGAATTTAGGGCAGAGGCTGAGGAAATTCCCTCACTGCCCTGTTCCACCACACTGCAAGCATCAGGTATGAAGAACGGTGTGACTGGGAGGAGGAAAGGGTCTGGCTATGGCTCAGGCTCCAGCAGTGGCTGAAGGAAGGTATAGGGAGCAAGGAGGCTATGCTATCTGTTTTCCTTCCCGAGGTCTTTAGTTAACAGCTTATGCAGGCCTTGGAGAGGCACAGGTTGCAGGAGGGAATCCTCTGGAAAGGGTAACAGAAGAACAAGACTAAAAGCTCACAGTAAGGAACACTAAACTGAAGTCACAGCAGCTCATCTTACTTCACTAAGGAGTGAAGGGAACTTAATAAGATGGAACAACTCTTGTGTTATTTTTAGGCAAGTTACATACATTAGACAGTATTTTCTACGTTTTAGAGATGACAGAATCGAGATGCAGGGCCAGCCTTTGTCCAAGACTACAGAAATCTGATGCAGAATCAGGACTGGAAGCCTGATGATATCCTAACTGTACTAATTCCACAGTAGACCTTTGGAAGTCGTTAACATACCTTCAACAATCATTATATCTCAAATATCCTATGAAATTATACCTTGAGAATAGCTGTTCTTCAGAAGCACTCTCCCTCTAAACGTGCCCCCATCCCTGAAAGGATTTAAAGGACAGGTGGATAAGGTGCTCAGGGGTGGTTTAGTAGTGGACATCTATGGTTGGACTCAATGATCTCTAAGGTCTTTACCAACCAAATAACTCTATGACCTTACTTTTTTAAAAAGTATAATTAAACAAACCAACCAACCAAACAAAAGAAAGCAACTTAAGACTCCCAAAAAAGAAAGGGAGGCTCTGAACGTCTCGTAACAAAGTGCTTCCAGAAGCTGACTCTTCACAGCAGAGCACACACTTGCACACGGTGCATTTTGCAAGCCTGCAATATCAGCTGGCAACATTGTGGACGGATAAGGCAAGCAGAAAGCAAAAGGAAAGGCTCTTCCCTTCTCATTCCCATGTATTTGGCTTTGTGAAGGAAACATTATGCAACAGGATGAGGGCAGTGGGGAGGAAAAGCTATTTTTATTTCCTCAGCCACTTATCTAAGCAATACATCAGCAAATGCAACTTTGTTCAAGTCTATCGATAGCCATAAAAGGCTCCTCCCTCTCGCTAGCATTTCGGATTCTGCCAGTTTGCTTACTTTGCACAGGTAACTCTGAAGTATAGTTGGTGCTAAATCCCAGATGCAGCTGTCTGATCTCAGCACAGCTCTTATTAAACAAGCGACTGTTTTCACTCCATCAGTCAATGTCAAATCTCCGCCAGAGCGTCAGACAGGAGAGTGCACTGCGGAACCCCGCGGCTTCAGCCCCAGCGCACTGGCCAAGCCCCAAGGATCAGTACCACGGCGTCTTTCTGGAAGCACTTTACAGCTTGCACAACATAACAATGAGGAACAAAAAAATACCCCTCATCACGTCACTAAGGAACCTGACAGGGAGCTGCCTCGGCAGACTCAAATTCCTTATAAAGACTTAGGAAAGAAAAGAACAGTCGAATAGGAAGACAAGACGCAGTTAAATGCACTGAAAAGGGATGGAGAACTGTATTTAGCAACATGGTAATAACCATTCCCTCTTCAAAAACCATCTCCTCTTTCTTCACCTTCCTTACAGCACTACCCTCCATCTCAGGCAATGTCCAAAAGAGTATTTCTCTCTCCTTTCTTTTTGATAAAGTAATCCATTTTGCTGCTTCTGACAAGCTGTTATTCATCTTGAACCTGTCCATCCCTCCCACTGGGAGCTCCAGATGGATTTACCAGCTAATCCAGTTAGTAGCTTCTGCCAGCCGTGGCATTCCAACATCCCCTGATACACAGCCGGGGAAAACTGACTGCGGACGTGTGTGTGTGACAGAGAATATGTGCATGTGTGCACATGTGTGTGTTCAGGCCAGAAAGATAGACAGGAGCCAAGGAACTGCATTCACTCCAAGTACCTTTCGGCTCTCACAGCTTAACTCAACTTCCAAGCTTTTGTAGGAACAGCTAAATAAAGGAAAACGATGCCAACAGCAAACCAGCGTCAACTCAGCATCTCTCTTCCATGCCCCTAATCTTCCTGGTGCTGCTGCAAATGCAACTCTGATAATCTCCGAGACCGTCTGAAGATACAAACAATGGTCAGTCACAGCAGAGCATCGCCTTTTACCACAGTGTCTTGATATTCAGTCAGAGTCCTGGTTCACTCGGCTCCCCTGCCCACCAGCAGTTTCCTTCCCTTCCCCTGGGGTCGGGCAGTTGGTTACAGCAGTGGCAAAAATCAAAACGGGTGTTGCCACAACCACCATGTGTGACAGAGGCAGCAGTACCCAGTTCACAGGGAATACAGTTACAACTCAGGTAAAAACAAATGAGAAGTCTGATGCCACCTGTACATCATTGTCCCAGTGACTCTGCCTACAGCACAACTGAGGTTAAAGCAGTAACGGTGCAACGTTGAGGGCTCTACCTCCAAAACCACATCATTTCTCTAAGGGTACATTGCTGACAGTTCTGTCTTCAGGTACCTTTACCTTGATAGCGAGACAACACCACTGGAGAGGCTGGGGGAGAGAAGGTGAGTGAATATCTGGAAGACAATGTATTGCAGAGTAATCATAGAACAATTTGGGTTGGAAGGGACTACCTTTACAATCCACCCTCTCCAACCCCCCTGCACACTGCAAGGACACCTTCAACTAGACCAGAGCTCAGAGCCCCATCCAACCTGACCTGGAATGTTTCCAGTGATCAGGCATCTACCCAGGGATCTTTCATGCCAAACACCTGCAGAAGCACAAGGGAAGACTCAAAGCAATACTCAAGGCATAAAAACGCAGTTCTTCACCACAATCCATTTCCAGGGTAACCCCTGCTTGGACATAAAGCACTCCAGAAGGAATAATAAAGGTGAGGATGCTTACTGATAAAAGTAAAGTTAGAGCTAGAACCAGCACAGCTTTCAGTCTGATCCCTTCTAACCCTCTCAAATAACAAATTACAACGACCCATGCCATACAGTTCAATCACCACCTGCTGTTGCTGAGGAGACTGATGGAGATGAGAGAGTGTGAGGGAGGTTTAGGGGAGCCTAATGTAAGTACAGGTACGTGAAGAGGACGTGTATGCATATCCATAAGGAAAGCATGTGGCAGGGCGTCTCCTCTGTGAGCGTGGAGATGTGTTGGAGTGTTTCTGTGTTGTTGCAAGCACATGGGATTGTTTCCACAATGGCTGCAAATCAATGGGTCAACCCATCACCAACCCATCGCTAAGCCCCCACCACTCTGGGTTCATTGGTCTTTTACGGAGAGCTGCCGTAGCCGTACCGGGAAGGTACGGCAGTAGAGAAGCACACTAAATGGGAAATGAGCAAGTGTCACAAAACAAAATCAATAGCCCGGAGCCAAAGCTGTTTCTCTCCCTTTCCTGTCTCCAATTTGTGTGTGTGCGTGCATGTGTGTGTGTGTAACTCCAGGGCTTCTTTACCTCCTCCGTTCCTTTCTTTCCCCGCCACTGCAAATGCTGTAGAGCATGATAATGAAAGCTGGTGTCCAAGCCACCAGATAAGCCCATCACTGCAATCAGAACAACCGCGAGAGATCGTAGCCTGCAGGCTCATCAGGCTGTCCTGACGCTGGCCAGCCTCATGCACATGAAGATGCCAATCTCGCCTCTCTTCCATCCCTCCTCCTCCTCCTCTTTGGCAGCCCAGTCTCCTCACCCTCCTCCCCCTGCCACGTTCCCATTCTCGCCCTTCCCCCTTGCCTCCATCCACGCTCAGCACCAGAGGAACGCCAGCCCGGGCCACATCCCAGCCCTTGTCTCTTAACGATTCTGATAGAAAATGCCCGGCAGGCTGAATCTTTCCTAGAAAAGCAAGGGGAGGTCGGAAGGCATATGGTTGCTGTCCTCTAAGCTCCGGGTGACAAGGTCTGTGATGCTGCATCCTTCCCAGGCAGAAAGGGGGGAAAAAAAAAGAAAGAGAGAAAGAGATAAAAATTGCCTGCTTTGGCTTTGGGAAATCATAAGCTGCTCCCTGCAGTGAGCAAACCCCTGTGACCCCATGCCACACTGCTGGCCACAGCTCACACCACACTTTGCTGGCCTTGCCTTAAAATCAGATTTTAAAAATGCAGAGTGTGAAATCTGTCTGCATTTTTTAACACAGCCATAGAAAGAACAAACATCTGGCTGCCTCTCCTCCCTGACCTAGAACCGCAAGTCTGGAGGCACATTTAGTACTAAAGACAAAACAGAGTATGGAAAACTACCCCAAGTCTCTTTGCAGCTTGTATTGCCACCATTGGCAGATGTTTTACTTGGTTCCACTCACAAGGTCACCTGAAACCCTGCTGGAACCAGGAGTTAAGACTGGTTTAGGACTAAAGAGCCCAGGTTGCTCTTCATGGTAAGCGCAACACAGTCTCTGGAGGAGATCCTTGCTGCAAAGGAAGAGATGGCTGGCACACTGGCCCATGGGCTGCATTCCTCTTGGAGACTCAATTTTCCACTAGGCAACTCAATTCAGTGGCTGGGAAGAAGCAGGACAACACTCCTTCTGATAGTTTTACAGAGTCTACACAACATCCTCTGTTCTAGCTGGCCATGCTACTGGCATGAAGGAAAATTTGCAGTTCCAGTTTGTATTTTGCCCCGAGGTACAGGGTAAGTTGAAGATATTACACTGTAGGACATTTACAGGGTTGTCTTTCAACAGCAGCGTGTTCTCATAAAACACAGTGGAATGACATGTATTTCCTCACTAAATGAGCACAATGGCTCTTCTTTCACACAAATGATTTCTCTCAAAATGTGAATTCACTGATCTCTCTAACGACACCAACAGAAAATTTCTTTCCAAACCACAGACCTCACCTTTAATAATCAATATTTCCTTTCCACTTGCTCAGCTTTCAAGGTCAGATGTTGAACAGATTAATCACACTTTTAGAAATATCTTCCTCTTAGGTTGATGCTAGCACTGACATTACGTGGAATTTAAAGCAAAACCACACTGAACAGGGCTTGGGTTTGTCTTCCTGAAGGAATGTTAGGCCAAAAAAAAGAAACTGCTGTTTGTCCAGAGTAAAAGGGCAAATAAAATAATTTTAAAAAGCTATTACATACAGTGAAGTAGAAGAAAAATTACTTGATGACAGTTGCCTTTTAAAATCCTACTAAGAGCCAGATCACTAAGCAGTTGGCCAACGGCTCTCTATATTCTGCTACTCTTAGATGTCCTCGTAGATCTGCTTTAGAGAAGCCCATTCACAGTCACAACACTGTACTTATAACACAGCACAATTACCTGTAATCCTACACGCCATCATCTCCACTCATTCCATACAGTAGCTCTTAAAAATATTTACCTAATGGGATTCTAGTGCGCTGTAACACAAGCCCACATTGGAACGCAGAAGAGAAATTTGGGAACTTTTCCATTGCCTTTTCTTTTAAACAAAAAGTGTCATTATTATCAAGATGATTTGTGTCCTAGAAGCAGAGAGCTCCATTAGTTACACCAAATGCCAGTGAGTATCATCACCCCTAGGACCTGTAGCTATCCACAGCACTAAACAAGAGATCTGCTGTGGCTGGGCAGGAGCCAGAGCCTTCATATCTGGACTGGGGAGGCATTGGTTTGGGCAACACTGGGAAAAACCCAAGAGCTCACCAACCACAACAGCCCAGAACCATTCAGTCTCAGTCTAAGATGGACTTCAGGTTCAAATTTCCCAGCACTGACATGGAACCAAATGGGGTTTGTACCTGGAGATGATCTGAACGGAGCCTACCCCACCAGAAATCTTCAGGGAGGTCTTCCCTGTGAGATCTGACATCATCACAGGTTGACGTCTCTCAAGACATCACTGGACTCCCAACATGGTTTGGCCTTACACCTGAATTTCAGTGTCCAACCTACCGCCAACTCCAGAGAGCTATTCTACTATAAACTATTGCCTTATCTGCAACAGAAGTTCCACTCAAGAATATGAGAGCACTCCAAAATCTTAAAGATAACTACTCCAATCATCCCCTTTCTTCAATAAGCAAGTAAAACTTATTGCCTGTCTGTGGCAGAGAGAGAGTCATCTCTCACAACGAGCTGACATGAGATGGAGAAGGTCAAACAGTAAAGAAGTGGCAGCGGTTTGGAGTAGAACCCCGAAGTCCAACAGTCCAGAGCCACATTTAATCTACTGGAATTCGCTATTACCAGTTTTATGTTTCAGAAGGGAAGGCAGAAGAGTAACGACCACGACTTATCAAGTCTCTAAAGAAAAGCAGGGGGAAAGGCAGTGTGCAAGGCTGTCCGATTATCACAAAATGGTGAGCACTTCTGCATTCATTTCTCTTGCCATGTCACTAAGAATTATAATCTGCCTAAATGCCTAAGCACATTGAGAACATATAATAATAATTAGAGTGTCAGAATTCCCTTGGAGATCTGAACAAGATCTTGTTTCCTAACGTAGCTCAGGGGGAAGAGGCTGCAACTACAATTTGCCCATTCTTTCACAGGCACTTAAAAATTGGGGTTTCTTTGCAATTCCAGCTGAAAAGGCAGATAGAAACCACCTGCCCAATGCTCCTGAGAGCCGGGACATGCCTATGGCCCTAGAGCAAGGGCAAGTGATGACAGAGCCTGACATCGCTCCGTAATGGAAACCCCCAAGACCTGGGTCAAGCCCTCTTTGGAAGAAGAATAAAACTCAAAGGCTGCAATACCTGAATGTCTTTGACCACCACAAGTCATTGCATCTTCCCTCAGCTTGACAAGCTTGTGGCTCGTTTCATGCCCAGAGCCTCCCATTCTGATGATTTCTCCCTTTTATGCTCTGCTAGAGAGCGATCACCTCACTTGCCAAGGAATTTCAGCTCCCCTTATTTTCAGTGGGAAATGAAAGAGCTCCCTCTCCCTCTCTGAAGCCTGCGCTCCCTGGAGATCTGCTCCTCGGAAGGCCACCAAAGGAAGCCTTCAAGCCACGTACAGAGTCTGGCTGCAAGTGTCTCATCTCTGTGCTTCTCCTGGCCCAGGAACGGGTTAAAGCCATCAGGGCAACAACAAAAGCAAAGATCCTGAACATCATTTCATGCAAATGACCTTTCAGTGGCTTCCTCTTAGTTCACTGTGCTCTTGTCTGCCAGGGCCCTGGGGCCTTCAAAACCTGGGGCTAGATTTTAACTCATCTCCCCTTATCTGCTTGACTGACTGTCAGCCTAGCACATCTCCCTGCTTGTGATGAAGGCCTTAATTAGTGCCTGTCTGTTTACCCTTTTCCTATTGCCACCTCTCTTTTCCTCTCCCTCTTGCTATTCTTCTCCTTTCTCTCCCTCTCCCATCACCCTCGGGCATGTTTGCTTAGCTGGGCATCTCTTGTTTACACAGTAGGGAGGTTATAATATATGTAAATAAAGCGAGCCAAAAATCCAGAAAAATATATCACAGGAAAGACAAAAAAATACCAACACATAAACATATTTTCACATTCAGAGACATTATTAAAGCTTTTGTTGAGGAAACAAGACCCTTTTGCTGCCTTCTGAATTCAAAGGCCGTTAGGAAATAGAGCTGCTTTTTTCATTCTCTCTCCTCCTTTCTTTGGAGACTATTACCACAAGAGACACAGAGAGCGCACGGTGATCACCTACCATCTGCCTGATGTGCTGTGTCTAGAGTAGATACCACCTACTTTCAGTCACCCAGTACCCAAAGCTGCCTCACTGGGGCTTCTGCTGCAAGAAGGTGTTTGACAAAATGCCCAACTTGCTCAGCTTTCATAAGATGCAGAAGGATCAGGTAGGATTTTCCTCCTCCAAACAATTGTGGTGGCAAACAATTTGCTGTCAAAATTGTCCAAAGGAACTAAAAGGTGCAAAGAAGAACGAAGGATTAAAAGACAGGCTGAGCATTCAGCCTCCTAACTTGAGCCCTTGTTTAAGTTCTTGCGATCACCTGGGCCATCTCACTGTAGAGTTCTGGTTGATTCACACTAGTGCTCTGTTGCTCAGGTGCTTGCCTAAGGTGCTTCCAGAGTTATCGAACATCACAGGAAATAGCAAAGTTACGGGGCTGCTAAAGAGCAAAGGACAGGAGAGAACAATTCTCCCATTAGCAGGTAAAAGCCATTAGCTTTAATGGAGTAATGTGTTTAGAGTATGAGGCAGGGAAAAGCAGAACTGAATTGATATAGGAAAGCAGAGAATGTGCAGGATGAAAAGTAGGGAGGGAGAGGAAAAAAAAGATAAACAGAAGTTTCTCTCTGTCAGAATTATCAGAATAAAACCATTCCTGTTTGGGAGTAATGCAGACAGTATAGCCATGCACCAACAGCCAGACAGATACAGAGGCTGGAGGCTTGGAGAGACAGACAGACCCAGGAAGAGCCCAGCATGGAAAAGAGAAAGGAATGTGGGAACGCAGGGATAGATGGAGACAGGGCTGTTGAATGTCCGGAAGACAGTTAGAGGCCTGGCCAAACATGTCCTGACCCACGCAGTGGCTCAGTTCAGTCTGTGGGAGCAGCAGCTCTGCCAGATCCATGATGTGCCAAGCAAGGCCAGCCCATCACTTCCCAGGCAAGGCAAGAGCTCACACGAGCTGCACTGCAGCATTGCTCCCCCTGCCCTTCCAGGACTTACTTGGGATTATGATCCTCATAACAGACTCGGTGAGATTCACAGAAGTAGAGTAAAAAAGTCAAGGGAAAGCAGCAAAGAGCCAATAACATTTCTTGTGAGAGGTATAAGCCTTATGAGGAGCGGCTGAGAGAGCTGGGGGTGTTTAGCCTGGAGAAGAGGAGACTGCGGGGAGACCTCATTGCTCTCTACAACTACCTGAAAGGAGGTTGTGGAGAGGAGGGTAATGGCCTCTTCTCCCAAGTGACAGGGGACAGGACGAGAGGGAATGGCCTCAAGCTCCGCCAGGGGAGGTTTAGGCTGGACATTAGGGAAAAAAATTTTCACAGAAAGGGTCATTGGGCACTGGCAGAGGCTGCCCAGGGAGGGGGTTGATTCATCTTTAAGGCACAGGTGGATGAGGTGCTAAAGGGCATGGGTTAGTGTTTGATAGGAATGGTTGGACTCAATGATCTGGTGGGTCTCTTCCAACCTGGTTATTCTATGATTCTATGATTTCTGGATTGGTTCTTGGAGTCCTAACATTTTCACACCTAAATCTGTAGGTGGACCCACTAGCAGCCACGAACAGTTAACAAATCAGAGAGCCAAGGCAATTTTGAGTTAGGTTGAGGGACATATCAGGGTCAATTTGCAAGTTTCTGTAGACGCTAAGATTTTAGAGACAGTGTACTCCTTAGCAGGGTGTGTATGCAGGCACACAATTAACTGCATTTCAGAAGACGATTGGGATTGCTACTTGCCTGTCGGGGCCTGAATTCTAAGATCTCAGTTTGTCCTGATAATATCTTCTAAGACCTGAACATTGCAAGAGGTTGCGTCACTCCATGGTTTTAAATACTAGTGACACACTGGGTGAGAAACACCACGCCTCAATCAGCGCTCGGCATGCACCAGGGCAGGGAGCCGTTCATACGAAAAGGCATTCCCTCTAGCTTCTGAGGCAACAGCAGAGCCTCCTTGCCCTGAACCCCATGTAGAACAGGGCCAACTGTCATCTGGTGTCACAGAAGAAAGCAAGAAATGTATCAGCCCTGCTGCAAAGGGAACTTTCTCAAGGAGGGATCTTGGTGCACATCTGAGCCTGAAGAAAATCCCAGCAGAAATGAAACACCAGGCTCTGTTTCATGGCAAGAACAGATCTGGGTGGCCTGAGAAAAGAGCAGAGGGAAAAACGACCAGGAAAGGCCTGTTGTTCCTCCTCTCTGCTGTGTTCCCTTGAGAGCAAGGGAAGCTGTGGTGGGGAAGTTCCGTGTGATCTGCAGATTCACTTGGCAGTTCTTGTGACAGACAAGTTCTTGTGACGTTGCCTGGGCACCACCTCTTGACATGGGTCAAGGTAACCAGGATCTGCATGGGCAGTTGATGAAAACTGACTCCACGAGCTGCTCTTACAGCTTTCACTTTCCAAAAAATAAATCACCCATTGCTGATAAAACACAGCATCCAACAAAAGCAACAAACCCAGACTGATACAGCTAATTAAGAACAGAATTAACAGAAACGGGCATTTACATGCTGAAACAAGGCAGCTGTCCTGAAACCCACAATCCTGTCCCTTTGACAGATGATAAAGCTGTTCTTCCTTTTACGGGGCATTTTCCAATAACCACTGCCTCTGAAGCAAACAGCAATGGCTTTCTGACCACAAACCCATTTGCAGTTACCAGGCACTGAAATACAGTCCAAGAGCCTGTAATTTCTGAGGCAACAAGCAGAACTTCACTGTACACCTCAGCGGGGTTGTTGCCCCAATCCTGCCTTATCTTGGCTGCAAAAAGTTTGCCAAAAATTAAGAAAAAACAAACCACACCAACCCCAAAATTTTAGAAATTACAATTTTGAATATTAGTTGAGGAGCAAGAAAAAAATGAATAAACCCCATGGAGGGTGCTTGTTTGAGTCACACCTTGGACCTTTTACTCCTCCAGAGCTCATGGATGTGACCCATCTAACCCTTCCACACTGCCACTTCTCAACATTCAAGTGTCTCACCTTTACTACCTCAAAAGATTTTAGTTGCAGCAGTAGCTGCTGCCAGCGCTGAAAAAGAAGATGGACCAAAAGAATATTTAGCTGCTCTGAAGTTCCCCTCTTCTCTTTGACTACTTCCCTTCCTCCACCAGTGATTTAAAAGACACCTTTCAACTTCTGATGTACCTCCTGCTTCTAAGAAGCTTAAGGAGCTCTGGGACATGCTCCATCCTTCCAGTGTATTCCTGTGGCTGGTAAGTATTCCAGACAAAGTAACAGCACTCCCGCACACACAAAGTTCGGTTTCCATATACAGAAGGTGAAGCTGACTCAATACTGAGACATATTAACAATGGTAACACTAACAGAAACACGTTTCAATTATTTCACTGATTATTCCTCCAGGAACATTGATTCCTTCTTTATTTATGTCACTAGGTCTCTATTTACACAGTGTTTCTAAGGCCTACTAAATAACTTTTTTTTTTCCTTGTGCAGTGAGCCGTGTTGATGCCTTCAGTCCTGAACACTGTAATCTTACCTAGGTATCAGAAATACCTCTAACCACAACAAGGCCAGCACTACTGCATTCATTTACAGAGCATGAAACATTAACACAAAAGCTCTCCCACACAAGATTTGATTAAACTGGGATGCTGATTGCTACGGGAATCACTCTTCCATCTGTTTCTGAAGTGTTTGTTATGGTCACTCAGAAATCAAATTGAAGGGTAGTGGTCTCTGGGGCCACCTCAGCAGGGATTCCTGTCCATTCTCTACCCCTCCTGACAAAAGAATCCTCCCTCAAACACTGTTAGGCAGCAAGTATGGGGTCAGTGTTATATTTAAAATTAAATTACTATCAAAAAAACCTAAAAAATGAAAAAAAAAAGAGGCGCTCAGAATTAAACTTTTAACTACTCCAATGCCTCGTGTCAGCATTGCCTGGGCTGCGAGACCAACTTTGCAAAGGGAAAACATTCCAGAACTACTTTGCTTTGGAAAGCCGAGCTGTGAGCCACTGCACCCACAAAGTAAGAAGGCACCACTGCCCTGTGTTGTCAGGGAGGAGGGAAATGGCACAACGTACAGGAGAGAGTTACACAAATGAGGCTATGGGTGGGCCAGGAATAAAACCAGTACCTACCAGTGCCCAATTCCAACTCCTCCTACGCAGTGTCATGCTACAGATGACGCTCTGACATGCATTAACCCCTGGCTTCTACCTAACACCACCTAACAAAAGATTAAACTCATAACATGTAACCTAACAACTCCCAATACCTACACAATAAATGATACAACTCACTCATTACTGCTGTAACTGATGGAAAGCAGAGTGGCTGAAGAGAGTGGTGGATCAGAATAAACCCCTTGGTGCACTCTATCCTGCCCTTTCCCTTCTCAAAGAGCTGGTTGTGTGCAGACAGCTCTGGGTCTACAGACGTTTTGGTTCTTTGACATGAACAGAATACACACAAGCAATGGCAGAATGGTTCAGGACAGCACAGGAGGCTGGCAGGCAAGGGAAGGTTCAACCAGGTACAGCCAGGATGGTGATGCAGCCTTTGGGCTTTTACAAAAGCCTCTGAGAGCCCATTAGGATTCTTCTGCTACAATTTATCCCAAACTCTTCAAGAACAGGGAGCACGGCACGGAAGTAGCACCCATGCGTCCCCCTGGCTTCTCATTCCTCAAAATCCCTTGAGACAACCATGCTATTACAAAAATCCAAACGGATGGATGTAAGGAGTCATGAGAGAATGTTACTTGCTAGGAGCATGTGAACCTTTCCTATTACTAGTAAGTCCTTTGGATACACCTGAATGGGACTGTAGCTCGGCTAACGTGCCCCACTGCTCGGCAGGGAACACCCCTTCAGGTACAGGCATATGCTAAAACCCAAGTGTTTTACATGGAATATTATGTAGGTCTGCTTATTGTTCTAAAATGCACTGAAAAAGAGGGTCTCCACAGTTCAAATGCTTTCAAAGCACATCTTGATTAGAAGCAGCTTCTGTAGGAATTTCATCATCAAAGAAACAAAATCCTGAACGGCATGGAATAAGAAAAGAAACCTGAAAATACAGAATTATTCAAACCCCAAAATTCTGAGGGAGTGACTGCTTGTTTTGTAGGGTTCCCAGGCTTTGTTTCCATTTTTATTTAATAACTATAGTACATTTGAGTGAAATATGTACTATTGTTATAATAGCTCAGTATTAGAAAGTTACCATGTCATAAAACAGAGAAATGGAATTGTGATCCAAATATCATCTTTCAACACTGACGGTGTTTACCATTCTGCTACTTGTAATAATTAAGGATTTAGTTTTTTCCTCCTGAGATCTCTCACTGAGACTGACTGTTCCCAGAGCCTTCTCATTTCCACAGCCCTGCACATTTCATCAACACCTTGTTTCACTGGACATTTTTTTTCCAACACTTTTTACTTGGGCAAACATATTTTACCTTCCACTTCCTCCTCTCCCCTCCCTCTCACAGAAGCTGTTCCAAATGGAGCCTGCAGTCAAGCCACTGAGATTGTTTTGTTTTCACTTTGATGCCAGCCTTGCTGATGCCATTACCTTGGCTTTTGAAATGGAGTTTGGGATGAGAGCCAGCTGGCGCCGCTTCAGTAGCATCCTCCTTTCTGGAGCTTGGCATACACCTCCCCAAAAAAGACAACTCTCCTCGAGAGGCTGCAACACTCTGTGGGAAAACCAAATTACTCCACAATGTCCCTTCCAAGTTCAAGTTCACAGTGGCTCACCCTGGAAAGTGAATTAAGTATTTTCTTCCTGCCACATGCAAACAAGAATCGCAAAGTGCCCGCTTTCTCTATGGTTTCTGGGTTTAGTTATTACTTTAATTAACTCTTCTTTTTTTTCTTTTTCTTTTTTTTTTTTTGTAAAATAAGCCAAACCAAACCAACAACAAAATCAAAATCGATGAATCAACAACTGCACAATGTAGTGATGGAACAGGAGGAACAGCCCTGGGGACAGAAGCCCCCATCTCTGTAGATTAAAATTCACTGCTAGGTAAAATTCGATGTAATAATTCCAGTGAGAGCTGAAGGGAGCATAGGGAAACGCTTCTCTTCTACGAAGTGTAAATAGCTGCACCCATACAGATCCCTGCCTCTGTATATTGGCCTTAAAGCCAAAGCAGGACCAGCCCTTCTCTTGAATCTGTCCTGGTGCACAGTACTACCCATCTGAACCAACAACGGTGACAACTGCTCATTAGACCAGCTGCTTCAGGTATCAGCAATGAAATCAAATCTGTTTTGCACCAGCTTCTACATTTATTAGACAACAACTTTTATCTTCTGATCGCCACAGGTGGAACTGAACACGGGAGAGAGATGAGAATCCCTGCAGCCTGTCCCACGTTAGGACAGAGGTCTGCCCGATTCCTGAACTAAGCTTTCCAGCCTGGCAGCAGCAACTGGAAAACACACCTCAAGCTGCAGGGAAAATGTAGAAAAGAGGTGCAATTCCTTAATTCAAGTCCCTGTCAGACTTTCTTTATGAAATCCTACAGCTCTGACTTGCCCTGCTACCAGGATTAGTGTTTGCCACCCTTTCTACAAACCCCTGCCAAGTCAGGAGCTCCAGAGGAAGAGGCAATGGATGTAGGAGCCCGTTTCCACCTACAGATAGAGCATACTGTGTCTTTGGCACAAGCTCCAGTTAAACACGCTTTTATCTTCCTACGCCCAGCATCATTTCAACATCAGGCAGCTTGAAACAGCAGCTGCAGAACAACCCTCAGACAGTGCAAAGATGGGCATGCTCCCTGCAAAGGATCTGTGCTCTACAGGTGGGAATTTGTGTGGTGTTAGGCTCATCAAGGTTTATTTTAATGTTGCTCTCTGCTCCCACCATTGCACTCGTGCTGGGCTCCAGGCAGAGGTAATGAAGGAGGAGGAACAGCTCTGACAAGGGAGTATCAGTGGAAGAAGCGGTACCAGGACTTTCACTCTGCTGGGTGTGATGCAGTCGAGCGCAGCTGACAAATCTGACTGCAGGAGACTCGCTGATGCTCTCTCCTATTACTGCGTTACTCCCTAGAGCAGCGAGTGCCCTATATCTGCAGAGAGCGGCGAGCCAGAGATTTTGGAACACGTTGCCAGGGTTAGTCAGGAAGAACAACACCACCAAGGTCTGACAACGACAGCAGGCTCAGAGAGGGCATTTAAAAAAGTAAACACACAGCCATTTACTGTATGCAGGGAAGAGCTCTGCTGATCTGGCACTGACAACCTGGAAAAGCCAGCAACGGTGAAACCCAATGGTACAAACATGGGGACACGCACCTCTCGCCACCAGCTTGCCAGTCTGAGTACAGTAGCACGATTAAAAGCTGCTGCTGTGGCTGTGACTGAGGTCACTGCTCTCTGCTGGCTTGGAAGTTGGCTTCAGTGAGACATACCTGCTGCTGCTTATCCCCAGCGGACGGGTGGCTCGTGTGGTTCGGAACAATGGTTTGCATTGCTGACCCCCTGTCCTGGGTGAAGGTCTAACAGGGAGTGGAACAAGAACCTGCTGTCCAACCCAACCCCCCTCAAGCAACAGTATGACATAGAAAAAGAATAATAAAAACAAAAACATGAAAGGAAAACCAGGAAGGGAACCAAGGTAAGAGGGCATAGTCACGAATGGAAGAACAGCACATGGGGAGAACTGTAAGATTTGCCTAAACTACAGTAACTGGCTTTTAATTCCCACTATAAGGAGTTCTGTAACTGCCAAGCAATTCTCTAAACCTCAGATTTACTGGAGGAATATTTAATTGACTAGTGGCTACTGGAGTACAAGAGACAGAAGGCACAGAAACTGTGTTTAGGAACTCCGTGGATAATAAAATCCATAAAAGCGATCCTCACTTCACCCTGTCAGGATGCAGCCAGTAGCTGGAGTTAGGAATAAGTAAACCATTTCCCAGGTGATTTTGCTGTAATTTAATCAAATTAATTGAGAATAATGTTGGGTTACCTGAATTGCCTTAAACAGAGAGTTTCTGATCCACAGAATGCCACTGGATTCCTGCACCTTGTTAAAGCTGGTATAATGCTTGGTTTAGGCTCTGCTCACTGAAACGTGGATTAAATAAGCAGCCTCTTGGCCCTTTATTTATGTTATGTACAGATACATTTGTCTTTTAACCTTATCCAATGATATGATTCACATAAGTAATCTTAATTTAAAACTTTTCTCTGTAAGCAACTACTGTAGACAGTCAAAATGCCAAACTCAAACAGGATACGCATCCTGCACAGGACATTCCTGATCTGAGTGTGATATGATACAGATATCAGCAACTGCTAATTCAATATTCATTTCCTACAAAGTTGTAACATTCTCAAATGAAATTTTTCTGCTTCCATGTTTATTGTCAAGAAGAATTTGAGGAGGTAGCAATTAAAACGGACATAAACCCAAAGGAAGTAAATTCGGAGGAAAGACCTGGGTGATGACATGTGATGGAAAACATTTCTCATTGCCTGCTTCAAGTTTGTCCAGGTTGACTAAACCCACCTGAGATCACTTCCCACTCCAAGAAGACAGACAGCTGGTCTACCCACCATCCACCAGATCCACACTAGAGACATGAGGACACTGGCAAAATACCACGGTCATCTCCAAACATATGATGTTCCTAATTGAGTTTGTTATTTGGGTCATCTGCCTGTCCAAACCTCAAGAGAATTATCTGTATTTTCTTTACCATCTATCAAAAGGAGGATGCCGAGTGACCGCTCTGCCAGCATCAGCCGTCATTAATTTCAGCCTCCACTGTGAGGACACCTCCTGCCTACAGAGTAGAGGGCTTACAACACAGCCAGTATCATTCTAACCTCACATGGATTCTTTTCTGTGCTTAAAACTGGCCAGATCAAAGCTTCTGTGCCACCTGTACTTGGTAGGATTTGCACAGACTGATGGCACCGCCTTTTCTGAAAAGGTCTGAACTCCATTGCCTGACACGAACCCCGAGAGTAGGGGGGTGCTAGACTAAAAACTCATCCCAAGACCAGAGTGTTTCCTCAGCGCTGAAAGTCTAGGTCAAACACAGAGCAAAAGTGCCTGCTGCCTCATTTAAATATTCAGTGAACACTGCAAAGATTAACATTTCCTCTCTTGAATATCTAATATTTGCCCACAATCCCCCTGCTAATGAGCAAAGACAAGTGCTGGTAAGTGGCAAGCAGCATTAAGCCTAGAGTCAATCAAATGAGAACAACAGGCCCTTCAGCACCACCACAAGGCCCATGCGAGTTACATTCAAAGCTGGTGGCTTGCAAATGGCCCTTCTCTCCCGCTAACTCTTCCCCCACCACGCATCCGCACACATTCCTCTCTCTCTTTTCCTCTCCACCCCCTTTTCCGCTCCATAACCCACTTGAGGGCATAAAAACCTGGTACTGAGAAACCTGCCAACTGCTTTAGACTTTGGAACACAAGCTCTGGTCTTGTCAGCTCCAAGCCTTCCACACAATGGAAAACATTACACATTTCGCTAGCTAACGACCGCGCTGCTCATTTACATGTCGTAGGCAAATACTAACAAGGTCGCAGCCAGAAAAGTGCGGTCAGGAGCTGCTACTGCTCCTGGCAAGAGGTTAGAGCCTGGAAAAGGGCTGCACAGGAAGCTCCTTAAACACCTTGGAACATGTGCTAAGCTGCTGAAGTATGAGGTGTGGTGACAGCAAGGTGTTGAAACAGCGCTTTTAAACCCTGCCAGTCATCATTAACACATCTCTGCAGAGTATTGGCAGCCAAGTCAAAGCCAACACCTAGAGCATCTTCTTGAAGGGCGGGTGGGGAGGACGGAAGAGGAAAGGGAGCAGGTGTGGGGAAGACAAAGGGAGAATACAGAATCACATAGAGGGGGTTTTCCCTCTTGCTCTCACATGTAGAGATTTTCATTCTTGCTTCACAAACAGGCAATGGGGTTAACTGTTATTCAGGTTAACTGTTATTCAGCAGCTCTCTGGATCACCTGCATGGGAAACAGCGAGCAGCCCTGCCTGGCTACTCTCTTTGTTTCTGACACCACCCTTGCCGTCCTTGCTGCTTCGGGGATCAGGTATTCCTATTACCGCTGGTTCTCCTGAAGCAATGACCACAAGGCTGGGAGCAGCAGGCTTGGACCCATCCATGCCAGCGGCACTTCCACATTATCTCTTCAGTGAGCGACTGAAATCAGCTTGCTCAGGAGCTGCTGAGTAGCCAGCAGAGAGATGATGGTTTGAACTGCCCGGGTTACCAGTGAAAAACTCTGAGCGAAGCACAGACAGGCTCAGACCAGTGCTGACCAGGGGGCACCACATGGCTGGGGACAAAATCTGCCCAGGCAGGGATGCGCGAGGCCGAGGAAAGGAGCTTCCACTTGCCCACGTTCCATTTGCCCTTGCACACTCAACCAGATGACTCTGCTTCTGGCAAGAGGTTCATTAGCACAGAAGAACCCAATAGCAGCTGGAGACCCAGGGTAACAGTCATGTCCAAATATTCCATTCTCCCCTATCTCTTGCAAAAAGACACGATCCAAATTCTGCAATAACATACACTTGCTACTCTTTGTTCAAAGGAATCTGGCCAAATTTGGTTATTTCCTTTTTTTTCTCAATATTTTTAGTTATTTTTTTCCAGATTTCTTCCAATTTCCCCAAAAATAATCTAACTTTTCATACCCAGCTACTTTAGCAAAGACTCGACTCACCAACACATACAGAATCTTGGGCAAAGCTTCAGCAGCCACTATTTTTTCCCCAGTATAAAGATTCTTTTACAGAAGTCTCCAGCCCAATGAAGCAGCTGGATAGAAAAGTTTGCATGAATTAAAAGAAAACAGCCCTGATGAAATATAATTCTGTGTCCTAAGAGTCTGAAACCGTATCACACATCAAAATCTTAAATATTTATTTGAAATTATGCACCCTACTTATTCCATATTCTAAACCTGTGCAGCGGAGAGGCTGTAATTGTAATGGATTTAATAAAAGCTATCATATTCCATAATTCAGCAGGAAAGATTGCACATAGCCCCTAGATGCAACTAAGAATAGCTAAGTTTCTTCTTGTTGGTGATTGTTCTAAGAACTAAAAGAAAAAGATTTATCCATCTCTCTCCTGCTCTTTTTTCTCCATAAAGTACTCACGATCCACCGCGTCCCACTGATGTGCAGAATGCTCTGTTCCCCTCTATTTTATGAGCTTCAGAGGAGTTATTTCCTTAACCCTTAACAAGCACCACCCTCCTCAATATTAGGGACGTTATGCTTAGTTTTCCAACAGGTTGCCAGCAGTGAGTGATCCTCAGTGCCCAAAAAATCTCACCTTTCATGTCTGTGTTGCCAAACATATGCTGACTTGTCTTCTGATTCTATCACTTTTGGGCCCGTGGTCCAATCTCATACCAATCTGGGGGCAGAGGTTTCCAATGAGTTTCCCAAATGAAGGAAAGACGGTAAGGACTCAGCAGCAGCGGGTTCCTATCCAAAAGCTCCAGACAACATGTTTTATGCCTTCCCCAGCCCCAGTGTGGTGGGGGACACAGCAAGGACGGAAAGGTCACCAGCCAAGACACAAGATCCAAGTCCATGGGGAAACCAGGCTTCATCAAACCTGCTGCTCTGCAGAAACTAATTTCTTTATTAATTTGCTTTCTTATATGCTAGTACTTAGTAAAACTGAAGCATTAAAAGACAAAATAGCTAGATTCCCAAAGAGCCATTCTGGGGGCTGGGTATCCAATTACCTTTAAAAATCATCTGAGCAGAAGTGACTTGTTTAAAGACATAGAGTGAGTTACTGGGTCACATCTTCCAGCATCCAAATTTTTAGCAAAATTACTACAACTTTTTTTGCTAGTTCTTATCTTACCTGTGGACAATCACTACTGCAGAAGAAAGGCGAGAATAATTAAAAAAAAAGTATACCCCTCCTTTAGAGTCAGGGAGATGGAACCTGACATCCAGCTTTCTCCTCTTCTTGCTGTCTCTCTCACTTGCACACGCTCCCATACTCACCTTGCAAAGAGGCTCCATCACCCTGATGGATACGTGCCACACCTGCTCCCAGCCCCCTTTGGGGAGGTTTTTCTCATCCACCTCCAAGGCAGGGACTGTTTCTTCGTTACACGTCTGTGGAGTCCTTAGCACGACAAGGCTGGAGCCTCCAGGCACAACCATCACAATAAATAATCATAATTCAGGAGTGCGATGCTTTCAAATCCCAAAGTTACATTCTTTTGAGCTTCCCACCACAGGTACATACACATACACGCCCTTCTGTTTGTGAATTTGACCTCTGGTCCTGTTCAAAGCTGAAAACCTCTGTTTCTGCAGAGGCTCTACTTCGGAGGGGGATTCCCGGAAAGCCCGCTTGGGCTGAGGCAATTCCTGGGAAGCCAGGTGGGACGGGATGGCCATCAATCTGTTCACACCTTGTCAACAAGGGGCCTGATCTGAAGACATCCTACTTCAGCTTTAGGAAATTACCCCAGATGATGGCAAGGAATAATGAAGAGAAGCTGTGCAGAACTGCAGAGGAGCATGAAACACCTTACATGTGAACAGTTCAGTACACGACTAAAATAGTGGGACAGGGCGTGACTAAAAGGAGTCGTTCCCTACTTTTGCATTTCAGGCCACACTAAGAATTTGAAGGGTGGTTCTTAGTGACTCTCAGTCTCCTTTTTCCCTCCAAAATGAGATGACAAACCCCAATGACTTGAATACAACTACGTCAACTTGGGCTACTAAGATGATCTGAGGGCTTGAACGCCTCCCATGTGAGGACAGGCTGAGAGCTGGGGTTGTTCAGCCTGGAGAAGAGAAGACTCTGGAGACACCTTAGAGCAGCTTCCAAGACTGAATGGGGCTCCAGGAAAGCTGGGGAGAGGCTCTTCATCAGGGAGTGCAGGGATAGGATGAGAAGAAATTGAGATGAGATCTTAGGAAGAAATTTTTCCCTGTGAGGGTGGGGAGGTCCTGTCCCAGGTTGCCCAGAGAAGTGGTGGCTGCCTCATCCCTGGAGGTGTTCAAGGCCAGGCTGGATAAGGCTTTGAGCAACCTGAGCCAGTGTGAAGTGTCCCTGTCCATGGCAGGGGATGGAACTGGAGGGGCTTTAAGGTCCCCTCCAACCTAAATCATTCTATGATCCTACATCCTTGCAAAGATGCAATGGGTGCTGTGTCTGCCTCAGTCTTCGCTCCACCCTGCAAGACTTTCCCTTCCTCCTCTCTCCCCTTAATTCTTGCATTATTTTCCTCCCCTCATCTGCTCTTTTCTCTCTGTTAAAACTAATGGGTTTACCACATGTTGGAAGGCAGCAAAAGGAAGTGGTGAAGTGACAAATGGGAATGTTCATACTTTAATTTATTATGACAATCGTGCCCAGGTCCACAAAGTAAACTGAGTCAACAGAGGAGGACTTTGTGCCAAGTTATTTATCCACTCCTCTAACCAGGGGATCTTTTTTTCCCTAGCCAGCCATGAGACTGGTTAAACTCATCAACTTTATTGATGAGCAGAAACAGCAGGGATTTTCTCACAAATATGTTGTTGTCAAAAAAAACTTGGATTCATCCAAACCAAACCTTTTTTTCCTAGGAATGGTTTGATGTCACTAAATTTCAAGACCCAAGGGAAAACAAAAGAAAAAAGATTTTGGGGAAAAAAATCCAAAATAATCAACTTGCTCTGCTGAACAGTCACTGAAGACATTTGCTTTTGGTTCAAAGGAGCTTTCTGCATAGTTTCAGCAAATTTTCAAATGTTTCATTTTGATTTTTTCTTTTCCTCGGCTTTTCATAGAGACAACAAAACAAAATACTTAAATCAAGCAAAACTTAACATTTTTTTCCACTCAGTCTGTCAGCACATGACAGTTTTCCGAATTTCCACCCATTTGGCACAAGACCGTTCCCATCCAACTATACTCATGGATGCATCTTGTTAGCCCCACCGCACATCAGCCCAGCCACACACAGCCCAGTCCCATATAACTGGTGGACAAATTTGTCCAAACTCTTGCTTCTTCCACTCTGTAAAAGGCCACAAACCAAAGCTGCTGCCCAGCACACCGGCAGCAGAACCAAGCACTTGTTCCTCAGTGTCTCCATCTCCTTTATTTCTCAAGTCCTATGAATTGCCATTCCTGGGAAGGCCACGGGTCAGCCCAGTGCCCCATACTCACGGTGACAGTCAACATCCAGGAAAGATTTAAAGGACAGGATGAGCACGCTGTGTTTCTACTGCATCTCCACTAACTGCCATGTCAGTTTTCAGAGGCAGAAGAGGTTCCTCTGGACTTAACTGCCCTCAAGAGACCTTTCCCAGGAAAATTTATCTTTTCCCCACACTTTAACCCTCTGGCTTTTGTCCGATTGTTCTAGTCACTCTCTCAGCCTATTACCAGGAGCATCATCCTCAACGGAGGCCAAGGAATGATCTCTTTCTGGCACAGGAAAGTTCTCAGCTAATGGTGGAATCTAGTTTTCATATGCTGCTTTTCAAGGGAAAGGCAGAGAAGAGCAGATAAACCCCACAAGAGAGAAAAAGAAACGCTAAAAAGCTTCAGAAAACAAAACCCACCCAGAGAGGTTGAAAGCACTGCATTTCTGCAGCGCACATAGAGTATGAGAGCAATGCCCTGCAGACTCGCATTCACATCCTTGTGGCTGAGCACAGACCTGGCATGACACTCCTTTAAAACACTTCTGTCTCTTTCATACTGAATCACATTCCAACATCATGACACAACCTTCAAAGTAGCATTTTAACAACCTACAGTCAAAACAAGCAGCCATTGTTTGCCGTCCTGCTTGTACAAACGCCCTTGCTATTGAGCAGCAATGTACCCACATCCGGGTAGAGGACACCAGGACTGCCAGTAGATATTCAGATCCCACAGAGGAGAATGGAGCTTTGATCCAACAGGTTTATCAATCAACAGCACCAGAATATGCCAGTGCGGACTAAGAGTCCTCAAACGATTTCTCTGCTCTCCCGACATTTTCTGTTCAGAGGAAACACTTCCGTTGTGAAGCCCTTTGAGGATGCTATATTGCATCTGCTGCCGAGCTCACCCTGCAGTGCTTTGAAACTCCACTGAGTAGGACATTTGAAAGGCTGATGCACACATACAAGGGTCATCAAGTGAGTTTCATTTCTTGATCAAATAAATATTGTCTAATTGCCTTCAAATCCTAATCATTAACATGCAGGACATAGAGCAACACATATAATCTGTCCATAAACAGAAAACTAACTGTGTTGCACTATCAGACCAGGGCAAAACCTCCCTGACTTTCAGCTGAGTGAACTTCTTACCAGGACACTGCTATACACACTGTACACAGACAACATACCGTGGGTTCTAAGGACCTGCTGTTTGATCAGCTTGAGGGGAGATCGCCTCATTGTCACTGCTTCCTAGGCTGAAATTGTGCAAGCCCAAGTTCCAGGGAGTACCCACATGGTCCTCCCACGTATGCAACCCTTAGCTTTAACAGGAGAACAGTTTGCATTTGTTGAAATGATAGGTTACAGGACCATACGAACATCATTCGGGCAGTATTTTTAAACTTTTCTTCAGATCTGTGACAGATGGAAGTCTGGGGAGGGAAGGAAAATGAAAATGGAAGCTTTCTGAGATTAGTGGTCAGATGTCTTCCATCTCCTGTCAGACTGCTACATCTGAGCCAGTAACCTCCTCTCCATTTTATCGTAATTTGGAAGAAACTGGCATTTCCAGACTATACTTACCAGGTCTGGTTTGAGAATACTGGACAGACTAGGTCTGAGCTTTCAGGGACTAGGATGAGGTGCAGCAGGGTGGTTGATTATACAGCAATGCACTAGTAACAGCCACGCAAGTGGACCAGTCTGATCACAAGTAACAACTTCTTTATTCCTTAATATGACCTTCTTCAGTTTCCTTGTGCTGTTTCTGTAACTTACTGTCCTCTGGAGGAGATCACAGAATCATAGAATGGTTTGGGCTGGAGGAGATCACAGAATCATAGAATGGTTTGGGCTGGAGGGGACCTAAAAGCCTCTCCAGTTCCAACCCCCTGCCATGGAGCAGGTTGCTCCAAGCCCCATCCAACCTGGCCTTGAACACCTTCAGGGATGGGGCAGCCACCACTGCTCTGGGCAACCTGAGCCAGGGCCTCCCCACCCTCACAGCGAAACATTTCTGCCTAAGATCTCACCCCAATCTCCCCTCTTTCAGCTGAAAACCATTCCCCCTTGTTGTATCTCTGCACTCCCTGATTAAGAACCCCTCCCCAGCTTTCCCGGTGCCCCTTTCAGTACTGGAAGCTGCTCTAAGGTCTGGGCTTCATGCAACTGATGAACCTGTTGCCGAACCTATTGTCCTGTTCCTCTGGCACACACACAAAATGGCAAAGTTTCCCCTTGGTACAACTCCCCTGAAGTTACAGTTCATATGGTGAAAGCAAAAACACTGCAGTAAGATTTGCCTCCCTCCAATAACACTGAAGAGTTATAGCTCGTAACTTCCAACTGAATTCACTGTACAGCCAAGCGTTTCTAATAAATTCTCCTAATGATCATGCCCTAATGTTTGACTTCATTATGTCACTTTTGCAATAGTTAAACTACAGAAGAATGTGTCTTTCTTTCAGTAAGGATCACTCAACCCTCACCCTTCTCTAAGTGTACAAGTGCTGGCTGTGGGTAGTGTGCTCCTTCCCCAGCCTCTGCCAGAAGGAAGTGTTGTGCAGAACAGTGTATCGAGCTGCGAGCGGAGGAACTCCCAGCTGCTCTTGCTGAAGCCTTTTCCCAAAACATTCCTTCATTTCACAGACCCGAGACAATACCCTTCAGATATCCCAGGCAATACTCAGGAAACTTAGCTACTCAAGTCCTTGCCTTCCCATCGGGAATGGTGTAGAAATGCATCCCTAGCAATTTCAAGCTTTAAAGTGCGGAGATAGGAAAGCTCCACCACTTAGAGAGCTTCTTTAAAAAAGCAGAAAAAGAAAAAAAGAGGAAGTCCCATTGTAGGGTTAAGAAACTCAGAATTAAAGATGCTTCTGACATTTTTTCCTGTGCATTACTCAGCCCAATCTGTTTAATGGGTCTTCATCAGTGATTGCGATTGCTGATTTGTGCTGGCGACATCATTCAATTGGACATGGCTTTGAAGCAGAAGAATAATTATTTCCCATCTTCCAAAAGACCATTTAATTCACGCTCCCCAATCTCTGGGAACAGATAACCCATGGCCCTTTTAGTTCATTAACTCTCTGGGGCTGTCATCGAAGGATTGTCAGCTGCTCAGGCAGAGGCTACACAGAGAGGAAGCTCTAGGGGAGAAAAGTGAATGAAAGCTGGCAGTGTCCCATGGATTCAGCATGTGCATCTCCCACCACGTATCCTGCAACAACAAAAGTGACTCTCAGAAAGGAAGGAAAAGAAGAGGGAGACACACGTGACTCTCATTACCTCTCCCTTTTCTTGAGAGGGATCGAGCCTGCATAAATCTAGCATCTGGTGCACTACAGAAAACTCGGTGCCAACACTGAGAGACAAAGCAAAACCAGACATCAACAAAGCCCTGGGGAAAGCAGTGGTGATGGGATCAGCAGAAGTGACGGCTGTGCTGGTGGAGGGATGACTCCTCCACGGTTCACAGGGAAATCCAGCATCGAGTCAGGCCACACCTAAGGCTCTGAAATCCCTAAGGATCACAGCAGGGAAGGTATCTGAGCTGGACCTTCTGCAGCAAATACAGAGGTCAAGTTAAGTGAGACCTGGCAGAAGACTATTTTTTTATTTCCTTTCCCCTCCTACCACAAATATCAAGATGGTTTGAAGAATGGCAGAGAATAAATAAGTGAAAATCCTGCTTTAAGACAAGTTCTTACCTAGTGTTTTTCCAGACTAGATTTACAAGCATTCTGTAAAGAACTTAAATGCCATCACGCCTCCTTTGTGAAAGAGGGAAACTGAAGCTCCAAGTGATGGGATAAAGCACACACAAGCATAGCCAACGCCTAATGGTAGGTCAGGCACAGCCATCATTTGTCCTGCACCCTTGTCAGCATTTGCCTCACATACCTCTATCCTAGAACTAATTTCAAGCACCGAGTGCACTTGGAGCTCTCTCTGTTAGATGGGAAATGTACAGACATAGCAGACAAAAAGCTCCACCTCTTAAGGATTATGAGTGGAAAGAATTTAGCTAAGAGGCTTCAGTAAATCAGCCCGAAGCCTCCTTTCCTCAGTTTACATCATTTATCTCCCTATCCCCTTGACCACACTAAATTCTTAAAGGCATCTTGGCAGCATGCAAACACGGGGGGGAGTTTATTGAAAGTACTAAACATGTTCTAATTGTTTTCTCCTGCACCACTCCGCTAAAACTCACTCTGCCATGAGCGGAAGCCGAGTTAGAGACAATTACTGAGGCACCTGGAACAGCCTTGCCCGCAATAAAGCAAAGCGGTGAAGTTTAGCAAAGCGAGGATCTCAACTTCATATCTTTGCTTTGCAACCATTTGGCCATTCAAACAAGAATGTTTGCAATGTTTGCCTCAACTTCCCCAGCAGAAGCAGGGGGACAATAACCTTGTGCCCCTGATCACAGGATATTGTGGGGTTTGCTTACACAATACCCATAAAAAGCTTTGTGAATGATAAAGTGCTACATAAACATTGCTACATAAACATTCCGTTGAATTGCAATTTAATTTTTGGCATGTGGTTTACGTGTAAATGCAGAAATACCATCGATAAATGTCCATACAGCCCTTTTCCCCTTGCTCGCACTCTCTTTCTTTGACTTGCCTCAACTATTCCCTAGATCTTGGTCACTGCTCGCTGAGTTTTCATAAGGGAAAAAATTACTTCCTAAAATGTTCAAAAGCTTTTCCTTGGTTTGTTATTAGAGCAATTATCTAGCATAACACAGTGAAATAGCACAAAGTATTCTAATGGGAAACAAATGTGCCAAAGAAGTGACCAAACTTGGAATCCTTATTGAAAAATGAGGGGAAAGCGATTAGCTGAAGAGGCAGCAACGGAAAGATTTTCCACCTGGACTTGAGCAACACATCAAACAGCCCTCAAAAGGGTGCTATTTATAATTGTTGTCTGGCTGTCTATGGACCCCTGTCTGTCTGTCAGCCCAGTCTGCTTTTTCCCTCCTCCTCCTCTCTGCCACGTGTCCTGTCCAGGATTTGTTTATACAATGTGCTCTCAGTAGTGAGGGGCTCAGTGAGCATCCGAACCCGCAGAAATGATGCTGATCACACACCCCTTGCACTCCAGAACAGTGCCACATGGTTCAGTGGAGTCACAGTGGTGTCAGCAAGCAGAAAACCATCCCCCGGACACAGTGGTTTCTTTCTCCCAACATCTGCTTAGCTTCTTGCTGAACACAGAGACTTCTGAACTGTCTGCGTTACTACAAAAGCAGACACAGACAGAGGCAAAGGCTTCATGAATCACGTAGAACATACAGTATCTTGTCTGGTCATTTCTCTCAAATAAAACCAGTTCGAAGTGGAGGCAAAAATGTTGCCAGATCAGGAAGGGCTAATTTCCCCTCCACTGTGCTCTGGTATAAATAGCGATGCAATTTGTAGGTCAAAGGCCCATCAATCCCTGCATTGGTGCAGTTGAAGAAGCAATTACATTTTGCCAATGTTGAGATGATTTATAAGAGTATCCAGGGAAGTTTTAGGACCTTTGGCATGACAAACAAATGACGTGAAAGAATCCTAATAGCAATTTCTCACTGTTCATAAATGGTCATTTATGTTTAACTGCTTCACCTATCCAATTCCAATTAGGGAATAAAAAAACTACGTAGAGTATCTAAATTGTACCTTAACTGATGCCTTTGGAATTACCTTTCACAGTAACTGAGGAACTGCTGTTCTTGTGAGAAGTAATCAACCCCACAACACAAACAGAAATGGACAAGCATCTGAAAAGCAGGTCTGAATCACTAGTTTGCAAACAGCACCACAGGCTAAAATTCAATCCCATAAACCACCCAGGAAATACAAGCAAAGAGAACATTTCGATACGAATAGAAAACAGGATTACTTAGTGATGGATTTGTGAACAAATAACAGGCAGCAAACTGGCAATGAGCACTATTCTTAGTAAGACATTTGGCCACACTAAGAGATAGTGAGGCCCACAAAAACCCATAAGCACACCACAGCTTCATTAACTGAAACAGGGACTTTTGAAGTTCAGACATGAAAAATACAGTCTGATTTTATCTCTGCGAGATTCCATTTGCCCGAAGATGTCCAAATCTCAAAAGGGGTCAGATGTTCAGTTGAGATAATCACAAAAAGTTTGGGTGTGTAGTTGAAGTCTACCCAAATTATCTGAGGCTCTCAAGGATGAAGGATGAGAAACCTTGTGAGAAGAGTTAAGAGACACCAACAGAAGCTTTCTCGTACGTTCGGCTTTCACTCTGATCATAAATACTGCAAGAGCAGCCTTCGCTGTGGTATTTTAATGTTTCCAATCTCCAACTTCCCTCAGCTCAACTTAGAGCAATGCGTTTCTAAGTGCATACGCTCTTCGGGTAAAATCCTGTGCTGTTGTTGGAGGGCACTGCACAGCAGGAAGCATCTTTGCCATCACTTAACAATAGCAGTGACCCATCCCATAATGACAAAGCCTCAGATATACAGAAAAAACTACGTGGTGGCAAGGGATAGGCATATCAGTCACCTTCATGTAGACAACAGAACTCCAGATGAGGAGAACCTGGACAGATTTTTTCTTCTATCCTTGCAAGAAAGGGAATGAATCATGGCTTACCTCCAGCAAATGGGAGCTCCTGCACACAAAGTTTCCTCAGCTGCGCTTCCCCAAACACTAGCAGGAGTGACACCATGTAGAATGATCCTCTGGGGTCTGAGAGGCTGCACCAAACAGTCCTGCAAATATACTGGTGGTCAAGGAGAACATGTTAGGGGTGGCAGCAGCAGATTATGTAAAACGCTGGGATTTTGCATTCTTAACCAAAAGAAAAGAATCTATTCCAAAATCCTGACCAAACTACTACAAAAAATGACATAGTTTTGTTTATACTTAAGCACAGAGAAGTAACAGGCTCACTTCATCAGTTCAGCTTTATAATTCAGTAGTGCTGAGGACAATAACTCAGGGGAGGACTCTTCAAAGACAAAGTCCCGTCCCTATGATATTTATGACTTCAAAGGTCATTAAATCAGGGAAAATGGAAGTGACTTGCCTGTTGTTGCACACAGGTCAGCAGTAAAACCACGAAGGAAGTCCTTGTTCCACTTCCCATCCAGTGTTCCTTTCACCTGAACAACCTGCAAGACATCAAGAGAAAAATATTTACTTCAGCAAATCTATTATTACATGAAACTCAACCGTAATAAACCTGCTCTGAACTGATTCTGGAAACACCTTTTGAGGGTACATCTCTCCCTACAACAGGCACTCCAGGAGTGAAGTTTAACTGAAGATGCCACACTTAGCAGGAGTGACATCCTGTGTGCCTCACCGTGAGGAGCAGGACAGCAAGACCAAAATCCACCTTGACATACACAGTCAACAAATGAACACACATTGTCATTCTGGGGGTAATCTGTACATTTTGTTACCTGTTTAAGTACTCAAAGACAGACAAAAACCTGGACTTAATCTCTGACCCCACAAAATCACTCCCTGAATAATTCTGCTGCAGAAGAGAGCCCAGGGGTCAAGATTTCTGGAAAAAAATCCCCATCCTACCTATTCACAACCTTTTTTCAGTTACAGGTCAAAGCCTGGTTTTGTGAGTAATCTCCAACTTCTTCATTACATCTTTTCCTTCCCTCACTGACACACCACATCCTAAGCTTCTTCTCCCTTCCCCCAAACCAACCTCAATATCCTCCAGCCACACATCTCATTTGGAATATTTACACACTCAACTCTTCTGCCCACATCGGCAGGGGTTCCAGGAGACAATGGCTTTATTTTCCCTCTTCTGACAGAGTTTGTAATGGGATGTGATATGTTGTGTGAAGCACAACGAACATCAGCAGCATAAACCCCGCCGGAGACCATAAATCTTCAACACATCATCTGGGTTCTTAATTCCCAGTTGCAGGAACGCAGCTATGGCTGTTCAACTCGCTAGGATGCTCAGACCATCTTAATCAGCTTTCTGACCGCGGTGTGTGCTCAAAGACAGAGTTCTACATCAAAGGAAGCTTTTCTAGTTTATGGAATCACTTTACAAAGAATGAGAATGCTTACCCAAGAGCAACAGGGCTCTTAGGCCAGTAAAATGCTGTGCAAACAGCCCAGCTAATGCCAGTGACCACCCTAGAGTTGCTCTGTGCATGAAATGCGAACTTTCTGCTTTCCTGGTCATCTCCTGTTCATGTCAAATATGCTGCATTTCAAGTCCTTCTCCTGATAAATGCACCTTTTATATTCCTGCAAGGCCAGAGCAGATCCAGAAAGATGATCCAAAGGCCAGAGCACCTCCCATACAAGAAGAGGCTCAGAGTTGGGGTTGCTCAGCCAGAAGAAGAGAAGGCTGCGGGGAGACCTTAGAGGAGCTTCCAGTAATGAAAGGGGCTCCAGGAAAGCTGGGGAGTGGCTTGTGATCAAGGACTGCAGGGATAGGATGAGGGGGAATGGTTTTCAGCTGAAAGAAGGGAGAGTGAGATGAGATCTTAGGCAGAAATGTTTTGCTGTGAGGGTGGGGAGGCCCTGGCCCAGGTTGCCCAGAGCAGTGGTGGCTGCCCCATCCCTGGAGGGGTTCAAGGCCAAGCTAGATGGGGCTTAGAGCAACCTGATCCAGTGGGAGATGTCCCTGCCCATGGCAGGGGTGGAACTGGATGGGCTTTGAGGCCCATTCTGATCAAAACCATTTCATGATTCTATGATTTGCCTAGGTGACTTTAGACAGAGCCATGCTCAGGTTTCCCTAATTCTGCTACAGTGAAGAAATGCTCTGTATAACCAATGTTGTTCCTACATATTAAGATACTTTACTGGAAGTTGGGTAACCTGCATCTAGGTCCAAGCTCCATAACAGACCTGATGGCTGGCTGAGCACCTTTGCTTCTGCTTTCCTTCAGACCTCCATTTGCCTCCTGTCTACTGGGACTGCGAGCTCTGTAGGACAAGAAAAATGTTTCCCTGAATGTTTACTCAGCAGCCAGACTTCATCACAGTAGGGGCTGATAGTTACCATCTAATGCTAAGAGCTGTTATCTAACCAAGCTGTCTTCAACCTGTTGGGGACAGTGATTTACCACCTGCAAGGGAGGTTCTGGAAGAGTGAACACGTTCTGAACTGACTTCACACAGAGACTATTACCTAACCCGCTGGAGCCTGACTAGACCAGGAGTGCAGATAGCAAACCTCAAGTAGCTGACTAAATAAACAAAGGAACAGGATTTCAATCACCTGTGAACGGTTGTCTTTAAAGAAAATCTCCAGCTTCCTCTCCATTCAGAGCCATGAACAGGAACAGTGAAGTGCAGGGAATGAATTCTGTGTCTGTGTCCAGTTTTCCAGTTTTGCTGGTGGTGGTTTGTTTTCTGCAAGGGTAGCAATGACCTTTGTTACTACTGATAAGAATGTGAGGAGTACACGATTAACGTTAGAAGTACCTATATTTTAAGATTATTCATTGGGGGAGGAGGTTGGCACGTTGAATCATTCTGGCAGCTTCTATGCACGAGTCTCAAAGCACATCACAAGCATTCACAAAACACGTTCCTAACACTTTAATAAATGAAAATTTATTAAATTTTTTGTTTCCAGCACGTGTATTTAATTGAAAGTGTCACAGCACGTTTGTGGAAGTCGGAATTAAGATCAGGAGTCACCTCCCTGCTCTTAGCCAGATCAGAAGCAGGTAATAACTACCTCGTTATTACCAGATCTTAACCTCAGAACTTGGAGGAACAGTCAGCTCAGTTAATCTGACCTTCTGCACATCACAGTCCAGAAAAGCCTTCATTATTAACCCTTGCTGAGTGCCTCTTCCAGAAAGGCACAGAAAAGGACAGGAGTTCCAATAGTGAAATGTCAAGAAAAAGAGGCTTGTCACTCTACTGCCCCCAGCAACAAGTCCACCTTAGCCAGACCTTCCCAAGGGACAAGTGCCAGCTCCTCTGGGCAGAACTACGGCTATGCTTTGCTTGGAGAAAGTAACCAGGGAGCTGGGAGAGGAAAAGGACAATTTCCTCCCAAGTGGAAGCAAAGACTGAGGTTCCTCTGCCAGGGCTGTGCACCAAATTGTTGCCAAGTCTGGGAATGGGCTTCTAAAATTCTTCCACACACATACGAGGCCCTCCAGGTCCATGGGTTTTCCAGTATGTGCTCAACATACTGAGAGTGCTTATCCCTCTCTTCTCTCTGTTGCTGCAACACCTGAAGAGCAACCATACAGACACGCTCACTGGTTGTCAGTGCCCTTACACTGCCTTGCTACATGTTTTCTCCCTTCTTATTTATTTAGCAGGTATGATTCTAATCAGCAATACATAAATAGAACGGGTCTCAAAAGTAGCCAAGTACAGTCTGAGACCTGCAGACACAGCAGAGCTGCCTTCCTAACAGTTCTTTCCAACCTTTTCAACCATTCTCCCATCGTAACTCACAGCAGCAGTGATACATGCTATTTCCATCTTTGATGGAAATGAACTCTGCTGGGTTACATAAACATACATAGCTCAAAAGATGTCACAAGTCTGACCTCTGCCTTTCTTTGCTGGGTTTCTCAGTATATGACGCTGGCTGTCGAACAGAATAAATGACAGGATGCACAGGGAGCAACATCAATGAGACCAAAGGAATTCTGGCCAGAAAAAGAAGACAACAGAAGACTATGGAAACGATCTAAGGATGTCACTTGACAACCTCACGGTTATTGTCTTATTTTGTGTGTACTGGGTTTGAAAAGCTGGTAATTGTTCAGCAGTTGAGATTAGAAGATCATTTGTGTTGGTATCAAAGGACACAAAACCTTTTTCCACCCTTTCCAATATTAGAGGCAACGCTGTCTTACTATGGGGCAATGTCTCTTCTTGTGCAACTGCGCTGAAACAATGGAGTTCTATCAGTGATGAATTTGGTCCATTGTTTTAATGGGATTAATGCCAAAGCTGCGATAAATGTGCTGCTGTTGCTAGCATATCTGGTGTGAGCTGTAAGGTAAATAATGCTCGACAACATCTTCCTTTCAAACATCTGGATTTCTCCTGATTGCAATTTAGCTGCATAGACAATGAAGGCACTCTTGTTGCAAAAAAAACATTAGAGGTTTCTATAACACTGGCCACATTCAAGTGACCTTCAGCAGAACCAATTTTAAAAGGTGGTTTTAGTGCACACAGAAGAAAAAATGAGAGGGAGGCATCTCATCACTGCTCCTTTCTATGGCACTTACCAAAGCGAGGTTCTGCTACAAAAGCTACCAGACAGTTCTACAGGATTTAGGAGCCGGTCCCTGGAGGGTTTCATAGGTCTGATACAGGGAAAAGAACAAAGTCTTACAAGTCCTGATGCCAGCAAACATACATAAAGAACTGGCATGCCAGTACAAGGAATGCTGTACAGCTGCTTTGGACAATGTGGATGACTTGTGGATGCTGAACCTCCCGGCCTAACTTCCTGAGGAGCAGCAGTTCAGCTTGGCGAGGCGGAGATCCCTCTCCATCAGCTGCTACAGCTCTGCTGACAACAGTAGCAAGGGCATTGCTGATCTTCTAATGCTGTGAAGTCTGATCTAATTAGGATTGGACTGAGACCACCAACTCCTTGCACTCAAGTCACAGATCAACATTCATTCACTTTTATCAGGAATTGGGTCTGTGCTGTCAATCACTCCCGGTAAGTGCCCAGCTATTGTGTTTTCAGCTTCCAAGGGAATGATTTTTGTTCTTTCTCTATGCAATAACAAGGAATCAAAGAACTCTCTTGAACACATCATGTCTGACCCATGCTCATAGAGTAAACTTTACAAGACAAATATGTTTTGTTTCAGCTGTATTCTTTCTGTTCCATCCTTATTTTGAGGGCTTTGAGTGGAGGTCAAAGATTGAGGGCCTCAATCTAGAGAACTACTCTGCAACACCAGCACTGCTGCTGGTAGCTCCCCCTCTGAGAATGATTCTGCCACTCAAGCCAGGGATTAACCCATCACTCTAAGCAATATCCAGTGTCTGTATGTTTAGCAGCCTCATCTTTCTCACAAGACCCTGCTACTTCAGTTCCTATCTTCCCAACTGTTAACATAAGGCTATTAGCACCATCCCCACGCCCCTTTCAGTTCAGTGCCTCACAGACGTTTCTGACCAGAAAAAGACCTTTGGGGACTTGTGTCTAAACTTCCTGTTGGGGTGAGAAAGAGATAAAAGAACTGGCCTGGTCTGGACTGCTCCAATTTGATTCCCAAAGAGGGAAATCCCTTTTCATTTAATGCATCCTTATCGCCCCAAGCAGTGCAGCTGTGCACTGCGAATTAACCTCGGAGGACACTGCCTATTACACAGAGGAACATCCTGCATGGGACTGCTCATGACCATACTTTCCCACTGCTTCTCTCCCACCAGGCATGAAAAGATGCTGTTTTATCCCTTGACACCCCTTTGAGGTCATTATTGGTTCTAGCATGAAAAGGAAGCGAGTTGTCAGTATTAAAACATAAACCATCTTAATATATCACAATCACAGCGTGTTGTTAAGTCTTCAGCAAGTGTTTTTCAACTCCACACTGAAACCGTGAAAGATGTCTTCAGACTTCTAGAGTATTTTAGAGGGACTATGAAAGGGACTACTACAGCTACACATCACTTGTCTGGTTATCTAAATATTTTCAGGCTCTGCCTTTAAACACAGAATTCTGCAAGACCTGAGCTGCTGCTAAACCAGCTCAATTTCTTTAGGCCTTTTATTTTAGAATACTATGTAGGTCCATCAAGTGCACTAGCATCACACAGAACCAGACACCTTAAAAACAGTCTAGAGCAGATGTCATTTAAAAAAAAAAAGAGAGGGAGGTTACTCCCTAGAAGCAAATCCCACTCTCCTGGTTTTCATAAACATTATTCTTACCTGTGGGGTGCTTTGCTTTAGCGTTTTGCTTCTTCCTTCACAGTTCAGTGACAATCCTGGTTCCCAGAGAGAAACACTCTTCTCAAAAAAGAACTGTATCCTGCTGTGGCTCTAGCAGGAGAGGCATTTTCTTCTGAGACACTCAGCGATACGACAGCTCCCAGGCACAGGACAGGCCATACACTAGTGAAGGAAGATCACAGAATCACTAGGTTGGAAGAGACCCACTGGATCATCGAGTCCAACTGTTCCTATCAATCACTAAACCGTGTCCCTCAGCACCTCATCCACCCATCCTTTAAACACCTCCAGGGAAGGTCACTCAACCACCTCCCTGGGCAGCCTGTTTCAGTGCCCAGGGATGGAACTGGCTGTTCAAATTCAGAACATTTGGAAACCCTGGCTTAGCAGGGTCAAGAGTGTCAGGGCACCACATGACTTTGAGCACCACAAACAAAGAGTACAAGACATGAAGAGAGTAGAAAGCAAAGTGGCAACGTTGGGCTTAAATTATATTAATGCCACAATGTCAGTCTGACATTTTAAAATATACATAGTCATCTGTTTTGTTGTGTCTTTGAGGGAAGCGGAACATGTAGGAACAATAATCACACCAGGGTCAAGAGTTGAGATTGTTGTCATTCCTTATAGCACCACAGCCTAGGAAGTGGCAGCCAGGGCAGAAGCCTCCCCTGCACGAGACACCACACAGAGAGATGGTGCTCCAAACAGACAAGTGGGGAGGGGGAACAGAGTGAAAGGGCAGAACCTCAGAGAGGTCTTGGGACCAAGAACTCATTACCCATTGCACCGCTCACCTGGTCCACTGCCATTCCAGGACAGAGGAAAGGAAGGACTCACCTGGTTCTCTTCACAGAAGAGCTCATTTATTTTTTTCTCTCTGCCAAAATACACACAGATAGCCTTTCTGCTTTAATTACATTTTTGGGGAAGGGAAAACACACAGAATATTTTGTTTCCTATACATTGCTGTGTTTCCCCCAGTTGGGGGGAGGAAATCCACCTTGTGAAAATAACACCTTGTTCCTGCACATATTGGCACTTGCACTGCTTCCATGTCATGTTTGCTCTGTCAAAACAAGTTTTCCTCGCCCCTCAGGGTCAACCTAGCTTTTGAAAACCAAGCTGTCGTCTCCGGGCATCATCACTAGCAGTAGCCAGATAACAGACTACGAGTTCACATTCCAGAATGGTTATGACTAGTGATGAATGAGCCAGCTCAGAGACAGAAGGAATTTCCTACAGGTTACGGTGACCTTCCAAGAAACATGTTTGTCTGACTTAGGGAGGGTGGCAAAGAGGGCACATTAGCCCAGAGGGTTGAAAGAGGAAGGCAGAAAACCCTAATTACAACAGAGGGGATAGCGTACAGCACAAATCATCACTGTTCGTGGGCCCGCATCTGTCCCCAGAATGCTGCAGGTGCCTTACAAAGCGTGAGTGAAATAATAATGTCTTAAATCAATATAAAGAGAGTGGCATGGCCTTGGCACTGCCAACAGAGGAAAACTGACGTAAATGTAGTTGATCACAGGATGATAACGAAAAAACATGTCAAGCAGAATGATGCTTTATGGCTAAACGTTTGGCTTAAACATCACAAGCACCACAAGGATGACAAAAAAAAATCACAGTACTCAAAGCGTACGGGGCTTAGTGTTCACTCTACACTGTCATATTCCTAACTCTATAGATACACACAGACTTCCTCCTGTAGCAGGAACCAGGCTTTGGTGCATAGAGAAAGCCACAATCTATCCATAGCCGTAATTTCTGCTGCAACTGCAGGCTTGGTCCATTTTTTCGACACCCTTGGTGTTTCTGAATGTGCAGGAGGCCAAACAAACAACAAAATCTATTCCAAACATCTCATTTCAGATAGCCCATTCATATAGTGCTGGCTGTGAGATTGTAACTCATCCATCAACTGATAATATCTACATTCCCAGGATTTCAGCTGCAGCTCTAAACCGTTTGGCATATCTAAGAAGCATTAATTCACCATTTATCACTAACACTTGGAGCCACTGCACAAGTACAAAGATCCAGCTTTTCTCCATCAGTCAGCCTCACATCTATCCTGCCAGACCCCTCTCCAACCTGCTCTCAGTGCAGCCAGAGCTGGAGGCGAGTTTGCTGGTTCCTACAAGGTCCATAGAAGGCATTTTACCATTCTCCGCAGAGCTGTGACAAGATAGCCCTGAGAGAGAGGAGTCTCTATCAATAAAGCCACTGCATTAAACTGCAGCTGCTGCTACAAACTCAGGGCAAGATATTTGGAGAGTGTCGATCTGCATAGTCCTACTAATCCTACATCAGCTCACAGCCTGAGCCTCCTCATTCATCAACCCATTTACTTGGGACAATTCTGATGCAGGAGACACTGAAGAATGACAAATTATCTTTAGGACTGTTGAGTTTATAATGTTCAGTGCAGGCTGAGTTTTTGCCAAATCAAATTTACTTATTTAACAATTGAAGAGAGAAATGGAAGCTTCAAGGAATACGACCTGTTCCAGCCAGCTGCAGAAGCTGGATGTAAGATTCTGAATTCAGGTATTTTTACATCTTCAGAGAAACTAGGGAGGACAAAAATTAGGAAAATATTTTAGGAAAATAAGGAATTTTTTAAAAATGAGGGGGGAAAAAATTTAAAAATTAGGAAAATACTTAAAAATCACATTTTCCCACCCCATACGACTCAATAATCGTGGCTTCTTGCTGAACCAGAAACATGCTGAGAAAAAAGTTTTGACTGTGCTATTTCAGGATTTCCTTCCACAGCGAGAAAGAGGGAGTGATAAAACCCCCTTGAACTTCAATAAACATCTCTGAGGGAAAGTTCAGAGCTGTTTTCATTGTTTTATGATGCGATGCCTACAGTGACCATTTTAGTTTCATATTTAAGAAAAAAATCAACCCTTGTTTTCAATAAAAAAAAGACCATATTAGAAATAAACAGAACTGTTGCCATGAGTAAAGTTTGTTCCAAATGCAGTGCAGTACCTAGAACTTACAAACTCCCTCCTGGTATGAACACTGGAAACCACTTTTAGAAATATTGACGTGCATTTAACAAATATATGTTCAAGAAAGTTCATTAATAACAGCGATGACGTGTACTTGTGCTCATTCTGCAGTAATTTGTTGAGTGCTGAAACACAGACATGAAGCAAGGCACCCTCCTACTGGGTACGAGCTAACACCCTTCCCCTAGTCTCAGCACCAGGGTAGCTCCTGCTCCAAAGACACACAGAAACCTCCACTGTACAGCGACCACCTTAACATCTTCCATTAGGTTCCTCACAGAGCAAGAGGGATGAACGTCTGGGCTCTGGTTGTGCTTATTCTCCCTTGTTATCTCTCCAGTTCATACTTCATCACTTGCCATGGTCAACAAATACCCTCTGCACGCAAGGGAAAGGCTGGTTTCAAGCCTTGCTGAGTGAGGAACACACATTCTGAGAAGTTTACACTTAGCCCCTGCTCCAACTAGGAGGAAGCATCAGTTTTTGAAAAAGGACAGATGTTTTGACCCTGAGGCAGCAGCAGCCCTGCTGGGACCCCTGATCTGAGTCCCTGTGTGCTCCAAACACTAAATATAGCCATCTTCTAGCAATACTGGAAAGGCTGTAAAAAACAAAACTATAAAACCATGACCCAAAGTGAGAAAAAGGAAAGGATGAAAGGCCAGGATGTTGTCCTTACCCCTAAAAGCCACGCTGAGGCACAGCATTCAGGTCAGCTATGTTAACATCAATTTTTTGACTGCTGTAACAATTTCCACTCCTCTTAACCCTCAAAGCTTCTCCCCCTCCTCACACACTACATCACATCATATGACTAATGAGTTTGACCCTTCTCCAACCCCTATCTGCAGTCTCTCATGGCTCTGTCACCGTTTGCTTCCTGCCTTTATTAAATCAGACGGGCTGTGTGTGCTCTGGGTCCCAGAGCCAGAGGAACACAGCGAGACAGAGAAATAGGGGCCATCCTCGCCAAGTCTTCAGGGCTGCGGGCCTTCTATTTCCTCACTTGGTTGCTTCATGGATGGGTCTCCCCATCATTTTGTTCTCACTCTCATGATAAAACCATTACTTCCTCCTACTAGCAGGAGGAGAGCAATGCAGGCCTCTTCATAACATCATTCTGCACCGCGGGGCTGCATGATGGGTTTTCTGAGATTATTTATTAGTGCACTGCCTTACTTTAACAAATATGATTCCTTCCGCTTCTGTCCCTCTCCCAGTCCTCATTTCTCCCTTCCTTTCTCTTTCATTTTCCTGCACCTTTCACCTTTCTACTCCTTCTCTTTGTCTAACACTCTCTGACCATTCGACCCTCTCTTAACATCAGCTACCCACTCTCAAATGGAAAAAAATATCAAATCTCTGGCCACTGGTGTATTCCTAACATTTTCACTGACTTTTGGGGACTTTATTTGCCTTTTACCTCACTTGGAATGGTTAGTGCACTCTGCTTTCCCATTTGTGTTTGGATAAGACTAAGAAAGCCTAGCAGAAAAATTCAAGCTAAACAGTTCTTTTGGGAATTAAAGGTTCTTTCAAAGAGGAAGATTCAGCAGAGATGGGCTAGTTTACCTCATTTCTCAGGTGAGCGTTGAGATTTGTTAGAGCCTGGGCAGACCACTCTACTTGGACTTGTGCAGCAATAAGGCCCTGAAGGCATCTCATCTTGGTCACACAGGCTGCCCACCACTTGGGCTGCCCCTGACAATAGTCTCAATACCTGTTAGGGAAGGCTTTAAAAATCTGGGTATTTCATTTCTAATTTCAACAAAACCAAATGTAAAAATCGTAATCGTTTGGTTGGAAAAGTCCTATGAAATCATTGAGTCCAACCCTACCTGCCTACTACTCAACCACATCCCTGAGCACGTCATCTGCCTGTCTTTTAAACACCTCCAGGGATGGTGACTCAAGCACCTCCCTGTGCAGCCTCTGCCAGTGCTCAAAAACCCTTTCAGCAGAGAAATTTTTCCTGATGTCTAATCTAAACCTCCCTCGGTGCCACTTGAGGCCATTCCCTCTCATCCTATCACTTGTTACTTGGGAAAAGAGACCAGCACCCATCTTGCTACAACCTCCTTTCAGGTAGTTGAAGCACATTTACATGCTTCACAAAAACCAAGTTACTCCTTTCTGTGCAGCTCCAGCACAGGCAGCCCAGTATTAATACTACCCATGGTACTACAGCCCATGACCATCATGGACGTGAAGCATTCACCTGTTACCGGTCCTGACAATATTTGACAGTTAAACATAATAAGTGAGAGATTTGTGTCACCCATTATAGTAAGTGGGACTCGAAAGTAGATCCTGGAATTGAATTCCACACTTTCTAGGGTGGCGGATGTATAAATACTGCATGTGAGATCAATAAGTGATTACTAGCTCTGTTAACAAGTGGCTAATGTCTTGTTACAGACTTTTATAGAGTCCAGTTGGTCAATAGGTTGCATTTAACCATGACTTATGATCACCTATATCACATAATAACCATGCCTGCAATATGCTTACACAGTCTATTCATCATGCATTAATCCTTTTAAATTTATTTATGAATATACCCTTACTCTAACGTTTCACCAAATGGAGCAATGATATCTGGCAAAAGGAGAAGAGCTCTGCATTTTGCAGCCATTCTTTATGTAGCCCAAGATTTTGAATCAAAGGTTCGGTTCAAACCTGCTCCCAGAGTGCGATCCAAAACATTAGTTCAGGCTAGAAGTATTCCAAGACTCCTTGCATTCAGTTAGAAGGAATACGGATCAGTTACCTTGGAGAATGACAATAAAGGAGGAAAAACACCAAGATGTCTCTGGGGAAAAAAAAAACACAGACCACAAAGGAATAAAGAGCCGCAGGCTCCAGTGAGAAGAGTAGTAGAAACTATTGCAAAATCCCTGTTGAACGCCTCTGGACTAGAAGCTCTGCTGCCGGTTACACAGATGCAGCCACTGAATGCGAGGAGCTGTGCAGCACATAGAACGCAGGCAGCGCACCTGCAGCAGCGCAGGCAGAGCCGCTGGGCTGCGCAGCTGAAAGATGAAGTCTTTTGCAAACAAAATAGACCCTCGCTTCATGAGCTCCAGCTTATAGTTGTAGATTCACTCTAACATTTGTAAGGTGTAAGGACTGCATCCTGGAGTGCTTTGTCCCCAGAAGACATTCTCACAGACAGAACAAGCTCCCAACCTCTCCAAGTACCATTTTCTACCAACGTTAGGGCCCTCCCCACCCTTCAGACAGCAAAAGCTTGAAACACAGGTCTTGGTACCAACTTTCTTGCCTTCATGTTGCCAGAGTGGGGGATGCAAGCATCAGCTATTGTACGTTTAATGGTGAGGAGCGTGAAGTTTTGCTATCATCTTCAAAATCAAGCAGTTAAAGGGCACTTCAGAAACACTTAATGGGATTTTCCCACCAGTAAACCCTGTACTCACTGCTACATTTTAATAAGAGCAGAATCAAAAATCTCATTTATGGACTAAGAAGGTTGTGCTGAGGGTAACATTAGGGGAGGCTTTGCCAGAGAAAACACAAGACTTAATAAGAGGACGGCTCAAGCGTATTAGTAAGAAAAGTTGTCAGCTGCCTAGAGGCTTTTTCTCTTCTGGTATCAGTGTGGAAGAAAAGCCCCTGTGGTTGATTCATTATGCTGTTTCATTTCTTCATATATAATTTACATGCAATGTAAATACGGTAAATTATTGTTTCTGGATTGCATTCTTGGGCCCTGATCCAAAGCTCGCTGAAACCGAGAGAAAGACTTCTGGGTTGCAAAAAAATCAAACATTACTGAGAAACAGGCCTGTCACAAGCCAGTACTCATTAGAAAGGAGTTCATATTCCAGCAAGGGTTAAAGACCCAGGCCCCAGCTCAGCAAAATGTTAAGTACATGCTTAACTTTAAGGTTACACTCGAATCCCAAGTGGATCTGAAGCACATGTTTAATTGCTTTGCTGAATCAAAGCGAGTATGGATTTTACCCAAATTTAACTGCAGCCGTAAGCTGGACTACTGGGCGGCTGACACCAAAACAAGCTTTCTTGAAGAGCTTTGGAACTTCCTTATTCTGGATTCAGCCAGCCACAAAAACACCCTAAACACTAATCACAATGACTAGAAATGTTTCTCAAGTTCAGAGGAAAAAAAACATTAAGTTCTGTGTCAGTTCTGTTCCTAGATGAAGGCTTGCATCTGTTTTACATGAACTTCTCTGTTCATCATTGTTTCTTTGATTTTTTCATCTTGCTGCTTCAAGAGCTCAGTGGGTAAATCCTCCTACCTCAGGAGCAGAAAACACTCCTTATTTGGGTGTCAAAGCAAAGCCAAGTCTCTGAGACCTCTGTGCCTTCTGATCCCAATAATCCAGTGTTGGAACAAGATGACCTCAAAGGTCTTTTCCATTAAAACCTTACAGATTTAACAGTTCTTTTAGATAAAAAGCAGTAATTCAGATGCTGCTTATGGCCTGTTCTCCCCACCTCCAGCTCACCTCTTGCACCGAGGTGGGAGAAAATCTTCATGGGTGAAGGAATTACCTTCACCTCCCTACTTCAGCGCGATACATCCAGTTTCTTTATAATTCCACTCTCCCCACACTTGAATTTAAGGGCAATTTCACAACCCTTCATTCTCTGAATGCTTTTTGTCAGGTGACTACAATTACTCCTGTTCACAGAATTGCGAGGTTGGAAAAGACCATCAAGTTCAACCATGTTTGTGAGGTTAGGAACTAAAAGCCTGGCAAGTTTAACTAGGGAGAAACCAGCTGCTGCTCAAGTTACTGTGCAAGTATTAACAGGCTGGCCTGCTCCAACATAGAGACTGCTTTTTTTTTTTTTTTTTTTAAGATCTTTTTAAAATACATATTTTAAACCTCACAACCCTAGCCCAGAACCTTTCAGCAATTTGCCTGGGGTCACACAGAAAGTCTGTGGCAAAGCAGTGACAGCGACTTGGTCATAAACCCACCAATTCCTAGGTTTGAACCCCGGTGCTGAATCATCCAGCCCTACCATGTCCCCTGCTATTAAACTACTCCCATCCAGCTCCACCATGTCCCTTGCTATTAAACTGCTCCCAACAGGGCCTTTGCAGAGAAACAGGCACATGTCTTGTAGCTCAGGAGTTCCAGCCTCCTTCCTTCTACTCGTCCCTACAGTGCCCTCAGTGACATTTTCAGGTTTTCACCTGAAAATGGAATTATATGAACAGCAAGTCTGCAAAGTAAGAGAGGCTGCAAATAAAGAAAGCAACTGTACACTTCATGTGTGAGTCCAAGTGTTTCATCACAGGCTCCCTGCTCGGGCTCTCCTGTCACCCTGCACGGGTCTGAGAGTGCACGCACAGCGCCATAACCTTTCAGTTCAGCACTCTTCACGTGGTCACGGCTGCTGCCGCTTTGGGGAATCTCCAAAGAAATCCCACAGAGCTGTACAGGGATTTGTTAACGTCATCAAGAATGAGGAAAGATTGCAGAGGAGAACTCATACATATTAAAACCAGAGAGACAAGTCTGATATGTGTGTTGGAGGTCTTTCAAGGTTACCATATGCCACTGGATTAATCCCAACAGTCTTAAGGTAGAGGTGAGAAATGTTCAAATTATTTGATTAACTTCAAAAGGGAAGATTTTTATGCCTCTGCCTTTTGGCATCCTGACTCTGTCCCGCGCCAAGAACTAGAAAACTTAGGAGGAAGCCAGCTCCATACCTCTGACCAATAGATTCCAAGAAGTGTTGTAATCTTGGCTCACTTAAGCGAGCCAGTTTTGTGAAAGGAAAATCTGTGCCAGTGTTACAATAATTGCCTGTCAGAAGCAAGAAGAGTTTTTCTTTTAGGTGGAAATTGGGACAGCCATGAAGAAATACCAAAGCTGCATTTTGCACTGACAACTCCTTGCAAACAGGCAGCAGCTAATTCCCTCTCCGTTTGTCATTTTCTTAAACAGCATCTCAGAAGCACATTGCGGCTGGCGGTGGTTGCCCACAGAGAATGAAATGTACTGACCCACTTCAGATGACCAGAAATCAGATTTTGCCGTGAGACAGCAGAATTCTATTCCAACTACTCCCAGTGAGTTCCTCCTCTCCCTTTTTGCCTGAGTGAAACAGAAGCCGGCTCAGTGGCTGGAGCCTTCTCCTGCTGGAAATCATCCTGGGGAGTACCCTCAGGGCCAGGGCAAACCCTCTGCCACAGGGCAGAGCCCCAAACCCCTCTACAGGCAGAACGATTCTCCCTCCAAGCATCACTGAAGAACTGGGAGTCTAGAAGTCCCAGCACTAAAGCTCCTCTTGGGAATTTCCCTCTGTTGCGGAGCAATTGGGGACTTTAAGGGCTCTAAATCCCCCCTGTATCCAACAGCATCTTTTAGTTAGAAAGTTTGAAAGGAGCAGCAACACTCACTATTTCTAATCCATTTCCAAAGCTTCACTTAGCAAACAATGCACTGCTTAACCTCCCACAGCCAGCAAAGAGGACAGAATGATGGCTCTTCCCTTAGTACACAACCAGAAGATAACACACCATCCCTGAAGATGCAAGAACTTCACGCTAATAGATAGGGAAATCAAATGCAGAGGACTGTGTAGGTGCATGGCTTATGTCCTATAGTCCCACTCCAAAGGGAGCTTCCCTGCTGTCACTCCGTAGCAATCCAAGAAATCTGCTTGGTTTATGTCTCCCTTAGCACCTTCAGGTTTGGTTGAGGGAGGTGGTGTGTCACCTACTGGAGGATCAACCAGCTATGGAGCTGAGGGGCTGTGAGTGCAACCCAGGCAGAGCCACAATGTGAGCAGTACCCGTTCTGCTTTCTGTGCGCAGCACGGCAGCAGGAACTGCACAGCACAGGGCCAACCTGCCCAGCAGGAGAAAATGTAGTTTCCAAATGAAAGACTGCCTCAGCCTTGCAGAGTAACACCCTGGTTTCCAGTTTCACAAAATTGGAAGAGGATCTTAGCTGGTGTGGTTTAAGTTCGGCTGTCCATAGCATGAATAATGTTCTATCTGCACGTGTGTTTTAATTCTAATGAAAGCTGACAAATTTGTTCAGATGGCAATTATTACACTTCGTTCTATGAAACAATAGCCTGTTGTTATCAACGTGTTACATTTATGTAGCAGAATATTTTCTTCCCAGTAAATCGAAACGCAACACACAAGGTAAATCAGGAGTCTACATAGGACTAAGCCAGAAATTCTATTTAATGACTGGTGCACAACCTGGTGTTCCTTGGAAATGAAGTCTTTCTTTGCAGGAAAATCTAAAAAGCATGAAAATGAGGAGATTACTAGAAAGAACAAAGGTCCTCTCAAAACAAGGAGAAGTGAAAAACACTCAATCTAGAAACTGAGGAGCTTGGCAAAGCCCTTTCCAAATCCACTCTCCAGCTGCTCCTACCAAGCAAGTTCTCCCACACAAGGCACAAGAAAATGTCTTGCTCAGACAAGAAAATGCTGGGCTACTACCATATCTAGGTACCATTTTGGCCATCAAAACCAGCTCCCAGGGTAACACACATACCTACCTCTTCTCCTGCTACTGTCTCACTGGTCTCACCAAGAACAGCTTTTAAATTCCTTCAGAAAACCTTTCCAGCCTATATGCAGACAGGCTGTCATACAGAACAGTGTGCACACAATAAAGTGAGGTGGTTATTTGTAGGGCCATTCCCCTCCAACAGAATCCTGTGGGAAAACCCTGCGCTGAAACCACCAGGATCTAACTCGTACTGTCATTCTGTTACACACTTGGCTCACATCGAGCCTGCTGGCCGCGGACACATGCTGGCTGTGTAAGAAACTGCAGTATACTTCTCTCATGCCAGCTTTTAGGTGTTGCACTTACTTATCCTCGTACCATCAAGCTGACACGTTCTTGATTTGCCCAGACTGGAGCTGGCTTGGCTTCGGGAAAGACAGTACTGGTCAGCTCCAGCTGACTCATTCCCAGGGGGTGTGCAGCCACCAGAACTGACATACAGCCAACCTACAGAGAGTTTCAACTTTGCTTTACCTCTCCTGCGACTACAGTGGTTTCTCACCCCTGTAATTAGTTACACTACAGTGATCCTTTCACAGTTCTGGAAGACCTGGTGCTTTATGTCACATATTCTAGCAGATACGCTGTTCTTTGGGACAACTCTGTGGTCAAGGCTCAGACATACCTGTACAATTCCACAGCTGTTAAGTACCGGACATTTTGCTAAGACTTGTCCTTTACACAGAAAATGGGTGCAGCAAAGGCAGAATAAAATTTAAACATAGAACACGATGCATAATTATGCAGCCAGAATTTCCTGCCACAAGGGGAAGAGTATGCAAAGTGCTATTAGAAGAGGTACCTATAACGTTTACTCCATTCTTTTCCCTGGAAGGAATTTAAAAACAGGAATCCCCAGAGAGTAACTCCTCTACTCTGTACATCTGGGGCTAGAACTTGAGCTAGGAAAGAAATCTATCTATGGGCACATAATTGCAGAATTCTTCATTCCACGGAACCCGTGCACTTTCATCTGGAACATCTGGCATTGATTTCATTTGCAGAGGTTGTTGATTGAATCCAGTACGGTGATTCCCGTGTAAATAGCAATCATCTCCTGACATCGTCATTGTTCGGTGGGAAGGAAAAGGAAGAACAGACAGGAAGAGCAAAATGATCACAGATTGCTTCCAATTTCATTTGCTTGGTTTTGGATATGCCGCAAACCCAGTGTAAAACCTGGACGCAGTCAGACTCACAGCTCACAGGAGAGTGGATCACAAGAAACGACTCATCTGTACAATAACAAATCAAAATTCAGGAACGATACCTCCAATACCTAGCATGGCACAAACTGAGAGACCAAAAAGATATTCAAGGTGAACAACCATCGCTCTGAAATATATCCAGAATTGAAGCATGGAGTCACACTACTGAATGAGAGAAGAGTCGGGTTCTGAAAGCACTCAATCCCATCCAAAAAAAGCATCAGGTTTCAAAGACTTTGTGTCTACTGAAGCCCTTAAAGAAGGGCAGATTTCCAGAAAAGGTCAGACGCTGGAAAACCTTGCAATCATAAAAGTCCATTCGCTTATTCAGGTGGCTAAACAGGACTAAAGACTTCTACCAAGATCCCATTCCTACACCAAAGCAACACATAAAACCATGCAGAAGGAAAGTGTCTGGACCTGCTAAAAATAGAAAGCCATAAGGGGTTTTATAATGCTTCAGCTAATTCTTGGAGGAACGCTTGTTCTATGTATTTTTTTGCCAGACCAGATCGACTGCAGCTGTAAAGACCTTGGTAGATGACCCTATGAGACAATCTGATGGTACTAAGCGCAGTGAAAGGCAGCATCCAGGAGACGTATTTATGGAGGAGTAGGCAAATGTGCATTTTTTTCAGTTCTCCATACCTGACGAATGCAACCTGATGCCCACGGTTATACAAATGCAGCTGAACCATAGCAGAAGTCTTTTCTCCAAAAGATATGCTTTTCCCAGACACCAGACTTGTGAAGGAGAAGTTTCTTTGTCAAACCTTAAACACCTATTTAATAACCAGAAACTCCTGAGGCTCAGCTATGGACTTTTCTGCTGTCCTTTCCAGATCCCACCAACTGAAAAGGTCAAAAGACCCCACTTTCGGCATCTAAGCTAAAGGTCCAAAGTTAAAATGAATGAACACAGAACTTTCAGAAGTGTTTAGATGAATTAGGTGAAGAAACTCTGCAGTCAATCATCTTTATGCCTGTAAGTGCTTTTGTCTTTGCCATCACTCACCTGACTCCAGCACTGTGTGCTCTCCTCAATACATCAATATATAAACCCCGGTCATGGACAGATGGGTGTTAACAGCACTTCCCCAAATATCAGTGATTTATTCCCAGTCTCGGAGATATTATTTAATATATCTTACTTTGTCAATATAATGGTGATGGAATGCCCCTTCAGGTGAGTTGTAAAGGTGAAAAGAAAAACACCTCTGTTCAAAGCAGCTAAGAAAGGAAGAAAAGCAAGCAAGCAAGATGTGTTAGATACTGTCTCATAAACACCTGTGTTTCAGCAGCTAATGGATGGAGACACAGCATCTATCGGGTCTGGGTTAGATCTTAAACATTGCCAACGCACTGCACAGACATGGCACGGCACACAAAGTAACAAACCATGGGGTGTGCTTTTGGGGGAGTAAAATCTAGACAGATAAAGCTGCTGGTCTCACAGATTTCACAGCAATAGGTACCTGGAAAAAAATATATGGATAGTGAAGGCTTCCTGTACACTTTAGCTCAAAGGGGATACGTACTAATCTAGATATGTTCTCTAAACAAGAATATTAAGTAGAAAATCCACAACAAAACAAAAAAACCCAACAGAAAAAGTGATATAATTTTACCATTTTAAAGGACCACAATGTAAGGAAATGCAAATGCTACTAACTACAACATTCGCTCTTTTCTACAGCATAAACAGCCTTAAATACTCCTGCATTTTCTGCTAAGTGTGGGACTTCATATTCTCTACACATTCTCTACATGAAAAGCTGTTTATCAGAAGACAGACATGACATGCACCCAGCCTGAGCAAACATCATGGTTTATAATTTGTATTTTGTGACATTTTGTGCAGCCTTAATGTTAAATTAATCTTGTTTTATTGCATTTAACTGAGCGGTAGTTAGAGCTGACAGCTAAGTTGCTACCACCATCAGAGCTTTGGGAACTGAATTTCTTTTCTCTTCATTTAAGCCAACCTTCTACAAGCTTCAATGATTTTCATAGAAGAACTACCAGATCATACCTTCATGCTGACAGAAAATGAGGCCCAAAGACTTTCTGAAAGCCTTTCACCAACTAACAGACAACTCGTTCGAAACGAGCTTTGTGAGAAGCAGATTAAATACCTTCAAATCGCTGAGCTTCTCTTGGAGCTTCTCCCAGCGGAGAGCAAAGCCAACAGAACCTCACAGGAGGAAAACCTCTTTACCTGCAAACCAGGGCCCAAAATTTACCTACCCAGAGCGTCGGGCTATTACCCCTGGCAGACTGCAACCTTCACTCTCTCCCAAAGCCTTGTTATAATTTGATTCTTCTTTTTGCAGATTGCAAATGGAGAAGGATACGCAGTAAGGGACAAGAATAAGAGTATAAAATGTAAATGCACATGTATAGTTCTCCTTTCGCTTTCCCCCCTCTCTCTTTCACTGTGTATAAATACAGCCTCTCTCTATATAAATACTAACTGTGCATCTTTGTGTACTGAAGCCCAGGGCTAATGTAGAGCTGACAATAGTGGCACTAATGCTAATGAATTCTGATTATTCGGATCGGTCATTAAACTAATAAGCCCATCTCCAAATTAGCGTGGCTGCTTCAGCCAGTGAAAATTTAATCAAATCTGCTTCATTATTTCAGACGTGGTGCACTTGGCGAAAGTGACTGCGGGAAAGGAGAACGGGACCCTCATCTGATAATTTTATCACTTGACTGCCAGACCATGAAAAAATCGGTGTGATGAATTTTGTTTTTCTGGGGGGTAAGGGTGTGGAGCAGAGGGTGTGTGTGCTGTTTGAGCTTTCCCTCATGTTCTCTCCTAATTAAACTGAACTCAGCCTCCCTTCCTCTGCCCTGTAACTGTTTTGTTTTTTCCACATATTCCCTACCCCCTTCAGCATCTTCGCTCTCTTCTCTTCCTTCCCCCAGGTCCTGCTCTGCCCCATCTCATAGCCTTTGCACGCATGACCAAGGAACAGCTTTCAGCATCCAAGACAGAGGTTGATGAGACTTCTATGAGCTATACACGCTCTGCCTTTCCCAACTCCAGCCTCCTCACACATAAATTCACCCCCTTTGCCTCCTCACCCTTATTTTCCTCTTCATTTCTGAAGAAAACAAAAGCAGCAAAAATATCTCTAATATCTCTTGGCAATTTTTTGCTGTTGTTTTCTTCTCTTCTTTTAAATTGGATTGTGAGCATTTTAAATTTCATGGAGAACACAAGTTCCTCAACTATGCACACTTTCATGTACACAAGCATGAGGAACACATAATAAACAAACAGAGGACACAATCCCAGTACATGTAAGTACAAGCTATTTAAGTGAACTTAAAATTACTTTTATAGTGATATTTTGTTGTCCTCTTACAACTGTGTGTAAAGTGGAAGCACATTTATTGGTTTCAATGGCAACACTGCAATGTTACCACAATGTGTCTATGACATCAAATACCTGTTTTCTTCCTCCTGCAGGTCCCAGCACTCTAGGAACAAAACCAAGGCCACTTGGGCAAGAGACACTCATTCAGGCTGAGAGTTGGGGTTGTTCAGACTGGAAAATAGAAGGCTGCAGGGAGACCATAGAGCAGCTTCCAGTAATGAAAGGGGCTCCAGGAAAGCTGGGGAGGGGCTCTTAATCAGGGAGTGCAGGGAGAGGATGAGGGGGAATGGTTTTCAGCTGAAAGAGGGGAGGTTGGGATGAGATCTTAGGCAAAAATATTTTCTTGTGAGGGTGGGGAGGCCCTGGCCCAGGTTGCCCAGAGAAGAGGTGGCTGCCCCATCCCTGGAAGTGTTCAAAGCCAGTCTGGATGGGGCTTGGAGCCCCTGATTCAGTGGGAAGTGTCCCTGCCCATGGCAGGGAGGCAGAATTGGGTGGGCTTTAAGATTACTTCTCACCAAAACCATTCTATGAAATCTGTCCCACTCGATCATGTCTTTAAAGTAAAGAGATTCATTAATTCCTCCAAGCTAAATAAAACAGTGAAGTATTCAACAAACACCATAGAGATATAAAACCAATACTCCACAGTCAGAATGTAAATAAATTATGAAAAGACATCAGGCCTCACAAACGCATGGACATTCTCACTGTGCAGCCATGCTCAGTGGTCTTCTCCAGTAACTATGTTCAGAGAGACAACTCTCACACTCCTCTTTGCACTGGATAGTCCATACTCCTTGTCAGTAAAGAGGTAATAATTCACTGGCCATCCTCACAGCCAGGATCAGGAAAGGAGTCAAGGTGAAGCACTGCCTTCTCCAGTAATGAGCCACTGTCCAAAACGCAGGAACACGTGTGAAGGAGGAACAGTCATTTCAAACAGCATGCAGCAGATTTAGCAGGACTTTATTGGCAACAGTATTTAAAGCACCTGGGGACTTCACATTGTTCCCAGAAGTACTCAGTCTTCACCTTCCAGCACAAATATCCTCTCAGAAGTTGGGATTCTTCTCCCATGACTATGAATGCCTTCCAGATCTAAATGAGTCACCTAGATTCCGCTCATTTCAAAACACGAAACAGAAAGCTTCCAAAGGGCTACTCCTGGATGTCAACCACACATCTTACTTTTCAAGACAGAATTAATAGTCCTGGCAGAATGGCCTATTTTTCTCCAACCATTAGACTGGAATTATTGACGGTTCACTTTGACTTGATGAAAGTTGCATCCCTAAAATTAGGTAAGATGATTTCTGGATCAAGGAAAAATTAGATGTGATGTATCCTAGACTGACAGGGTTTATGAAGATCTGAAGCATCTAGGTGCACAAGATTGATCTGCAACAGAAATTCTTATAACTGAAATCAGACACTGAAGATAAAGTTGACTGGCAGCCGACCAGGCTGTCAACAGCATCAAATACAATTGTACAGATGCCTTCTTAAGAAAGGTACCAGAGAGATTTCTGCCATCAAGCATATGAGCTCTAAATACTAACAGGAAAGCAGAAAGAAAGGCTATGGATCTGATGCCATTAGTTCACTGAGGCAAACAAAACGTATGCCCTCTTAGCTAAATCTCAGCCAGTTTGCTGCTTACTAGATGTCAAGCTTCAGCATGTTACATTTTCGACTTTGCTGAAGTACTCCTCCTCTCCCCTTGTCATCTCCTACTTCCATGTCCTACCTTGTCACCTCTCCTCACACTAAACACAGCACATGTACCTCCTAATAGACAGAGATCTCATCTAAATGCGCTTTGATTTTGCACAGAGGGTTCCAGATAGCCTAGTCTTATCCCAAATAACAGTCAGAGCTCTTAAATGGGACGTCTTTGCAACCTTCTGACCCTGGTTAGACTATGAAGGGTTCAGAGTGATTCTGCTTCTCCTTGCCACCTTGCTAAGCCTTCAGAACTTGCTTATTCATTAAGACATTTTGATCTAATTTTAGATTTGAACTGCAAAGCTAAAGGACACTTAGCCTGACTATTATACTAGTTAGAAAAGGAGCTGAGATTTTGGGATTGTGACAGTCCGAGCTTTTGGATAGCTCTGCCTGTCAAGTTTCAGGTTGAGAGACCTCCCTCACTGGCCCTCATAAGAAAGGAGGAGGGCACAGCAGTGACAAGTACACACATCAAGTCTCCACCAGGAAGACTGCATGGCTATTATGGGAACCAAAGCGAAAAAGAGCATCATGCTCAACTGTGGAAACCATTAACAGCATTGACACTGCTCCCCTGGAAAGTTTAGAAAGCCAAAGAAGCTAAAAAGCAAACACAGAAAATGAACAGTACAAAACACAACTCAGAAGCTATGAGAATAATATTATTGTGGAAGCAAAATATCTCAGAGAATATGAGCAAGCAGCTCACAGAACAGAATGAGGACTCAAGCTATGCTGCTTACTTGGATGAGTTTAATCAGAATATTTACAAGGGGGCAAAGCACACTTCTATGCAACGGTACTGGATGAGGATCATGATTTTATGACTCTATTCTGTGAGGGTAAGCCAGATTGAATCACAGATGAAATGGGAAGTAACATGTGCAGCTCAGAATAACACAGCAGGGTTTGAAAAGGTCCAAGATCCAACAAAATAATGTGAAGAACATTCTGGATGCAAAGTGCTAACAGTAATGGCAATCAGTCACCCAGGAAGATCTATTTCTGTCCCCACAGTCTAAGATTTTTATCAATTCCACTCTCCAAAAAATTAAAGTAGCATAAACACGGAACTAGAACTCTCAAAATGTGGAGCACCTGGAATAAGAATTAGTGTCTCCATTCCCCAGTCACACAAGGCAAGAGTTCTCAGCAGCAGGCAAATGAAAAATGTAGCACAGACTGTTGGGCATGAGAGGAACCAAAGAACAGACAATTTGAAACGAAGCTCAAGAACCGCAAAGCAGCTTTGCGTGGCCAGAGAGACTGGCTGCACCTCAGCTTCCCGCTTCTACCCTCTTGTGAGAGCCACGTCACAGAAAAGGAACCAGAAAACGCCCTTGAAGCCATGTCCACAGAAAGGCATTTAGAAAACCATTTTTCTAAGCAAGGCAGGTTGACCCCTGCTATCGCTCCAAACCAACACAGCAGAAATTTTTTTTCTATTTTGCCTGGGAATTAGGGACAGCCAAGGTACAGGTACACACAGAGACACATGCAGAGCAGGTCTGCTATGAGAAAGGTTCAAGCTCTCATGTCTTATCGCCTCGAGGAGGCCAGGACATTTAGATCGTCCTCGGAGAGGGCCAGCAAGACCTTTAAGAAATGACACACAGTTTGGGAAGCCTCAGATTCAAAGAGACAGGTATTCCAGTGGCCTTCTCTACTTCTCAACTCTCTTTTCAGTCGTCAAGACAAAACTCCATTGCAGACATGAACTATCCCCTCCTCTAAAAGGCCTGGCAATAGATCTGTGTCAACAGCGATTAGCCGTTGCCTGGCACGTCATACATTTGCCATTTGTTAGGCCAAACATGCCACCATTGGTAATCTAATCTTTGGCCGGCAATGGCCTCTTCCAGGTTAAATGTATTAAAGGAGTAGAGGAAGCTGGGCTCATTTCACAGGCTGTGGCCTGCAGCTTTCTAACATGGCCTGACCCCCCTTCCCACCCCCTTCCCCTGGAGACGGCAGGGTCAGGACCTCCACAGCATGGAGCCGAGTAAAACACTAACAGAGAGGGAGGAGAGGATATTGGAAACATATTCGCAAGGCCTCAGTGCTTTGGAAATCTGAGAAGAACATGAGGCGTTAAGTTAGAGCTTTCACTGCTGGGTTGTGTGTGTTTTTTACAAAAAAAACAACAACGTTTCAACAAGAATTTGATAAAGATATCAGTAAGACAAGGGTGAGGGTTTTTAACACAGCAGCAGTGAAAAATATAAGGCTCTGTTCATGGGAGAATCCATACCACAAGTCACCTTAGCCCACAGCTCACATGTTGGAAGTGGGATAATTTGTTTTTAAGGAAATATTTCAAGTATATTAAGTACCTCTTCTCCAGTAAAACCTTTTCCTTTTACCTGCCTCAGATCCCAACGCATCGAGAGCTACCAGTCTCGTTCAGCAGCCACACAGGAGGGGATGTTCCTGGGAATCACTGGAATGGAGAATTATGTATCTGAAACCAAGCAAAACAGCCAACAGGATTCACAGAGAGGTGGTTTTTCCCCTCTAGAGGTAAGAGAAGTCTTCTCCAGAGGTGCCACAGCCCTGTTGGTTTGAGACTCCCTGGAGGTCTGTCTTAGGCCCAGAAGCAACCTGAATTCCCTAGTGAGATAATGACACTAAAGTAAGGGGGGGAGAAACCAACAAAAGGCTTTAGCACAAAAAAATGCACAGAGGACCAGTATTCAAAACCAGAGACACCACATCTGACATCAAATTACAGAAGAAAACACTCATGAAAGATTGCTCAGAAAGTTTCTTTGCTTTGAAAACAATGCTCAGGATGTTCCACAAATGACCCCAAAAAAAGAGAGCCGTCTCTGGCTTTAGTCCACCAGAGCAGCCAGGATTGTGCTGGTTCCCAAAAAGCTCATGGACATGAGCTGTTCATTCTCATTATTATCACTGCTCTTATTTGCATGTTGTTCTCCAAAGATTAGCTTGGGACATGCACATCCTCCACCCTGTCAACAACGCTGCACATGAGGATATTTCATGTTTAAGACACAGAAAACTGCAACAAGTACACAATGCCCACTCTGAACGAGAGACAACTTCCTTGTGTGGTGTCAAACTCCACACTTAAATGATGCAAGACCTCTATTTCGAGTGCCTCAGTACAAAATACTATTTGTGTGTTGGAACTGGTTCTTTCCTTTGGGAGAAATTTTTAATGAAGCTAAAATATTTGTGGCAAACTGGAGCCTTTTCCTAGACACTAAGAGTTCCCAGATGCTTACTGAACGCTGACTTCAGGAAGCCAACTCCTTCTTTGTACTTGGCTTGGTGGTAATGTGTATTTTTTATCAGTTATTTCTTTGGTGCTAATTCATTCAACATCAAATAGGTTGCTGACACCAGTCAGTGGGGTAGGAAACAGATCCAAAGGTGGAACCAATCAGCAAGGGGAGAGTGATCAGGGCACTGGGTTGTGCTGGCAATTTGGTGCCGAGCACATACAGAACCTGACACCCAAGAGAAGGCATTTAATACCGCTGATGCTAAGTGGAACAGACAGGACACAGCAGCTGCAAGCAAACTTCACTTTCTTTAATTCTGTGTTCCTGCTTAACATCCCCTTTAAGAGAAGAATGGACTGGGGGAGATGTCTATGATCTGTCTGAAGAGATGACAGATAAGGCTGAGGCTTTGGGGTATTGCTAAAGGACAAGGACTCTGGGCACTGGAAGATAAGGGCCATCCCATTCATCAGTTATTCTTAGCAGAGTAGTTCAGTAGCTCAGGAAGCCAAAACCCACTATACAGATCTGATTCTCACTGCTTCCAAAGATCAGTGTTAGGAGAACGAGAATTTTCCAATGAGATCATCCTGTGATACTCAAACGCTGCAAAAACTTCCTCCAAGTTTTGCACTTTCTGATTCATGCTCAGAAGCAGCAAAGGCAGAACTGTGTCAAAAAAGCACTTTACCTCACTTTTTCCCATTGCTTGCCTCAAATTCACAATAAAAATTCATGGCTGAAGGATCTGTTTCACCTAGTAAACCCACCTACACCTCAAGCATGAACCAAGGTCCCCTGACAAAGATCACATTCTCATTTGGATGTACTTCAAAGACCTGAGAGCTGTAGGAATTGTCTCGCTTATATTGAGAACTCCAGAGAGACTTCTGCAGAGTCCAGCTGAAATGCTCCAACCCCTCAGGACAGGTCCTTCCTCAGGCATGGAACCTGGAAAACACTTGCCTTATTCACATCCCCTTCAAATGATCTGCAAGATCTGGCTACAGAGCTTACCTCTCCCCTAGATTTTATTTCTCCCCCAGAAAGAAAAGTTAAGTGAGTTCAGGAAATGTTTTCCATTTTGGACCATGTTTCTATTTCCCATTTACTATGTGAACTCTCTTTGCAAAGCCAGAGCTGAGTATGACTGTTATTTATTAATATGTTTACTTTAATGAATTTGATGGGATAACACAACATTTCCTCCTCTGGCCCAAGTCCATCCTTCAAATATCATTTTTGTCGCTGCTCTCCAGGTTTGAGGGGGTTTTGCATTGTTTCTGTTTTCTAACTGACAAGGGTGAAATGCACTGAAACCTGAACCAGGCACAAATCTGAGACCTACCAGTGTCAAACAGGTTTGGTATCAAATTTGTATAAAGATTACTTGAATTAGTGTTTACTGACTGCTGTGGAGTTTGGACCAGGCCCTCGAACTGCAGGCACGCTCTTCTCAGAAGGAAGCTGTTTAGAGTTCTTTAGTGCTGTTAAGAAACAGAAAGGGAGCTGCAGTGGTGAATTATTGGCGTGACATTACTCTTGGGACCCCAAAAAAGAAATCCTATTAAATAGAGTCCTTGTGATCTCATCGCTGTGTATTTCATGACTCTTCAAGTGGTTCTGCTAAAGTCATTCACAGAAAATTTCCCCTGGAAAGGCTCAGGGGAGAAAGGGGCTGGATCACCATTTGGTCTGTTTAGCATTTGCTGCCTCTGAAAGCAACAGGTTTTTTTGTACAGGCAGCACCACTGTCTAAAGATGCATGGAGATTCCTGGAGGAAAAAGAAAACGTAGCCAGGATGCAATATTTCACAACCTTCCCTCGGGGCACGGTGCATGTCACATATTAGGAGTACAGTGCTGACACTGTTCCCGCTAATAACGATTGCTTTTAACACACAGTTAGCTGAAAGGCACGGTGTGGCACCCCTCCACTAGATGTCTAAGATCTGAAATAATCATTGCCCCTAAGCTGAGGGCCAGAGAGAACCATCTTAGGATACTGCTGATATGCATTTTTATGGAGCAATCCCAAACCAACGCACTCCTTGACAAGGAACATACAGGTTTTAATACAGTTCTCCCTTAGAAAAGGGTTCCTTGTGTAATGGCATTGTTTGCTGCTGAATTAATCCCTCTGGATGCTTTCTGTCTGTTATAGACCCTCGCTACAGATCATGTTAATTCAGCAATTGTAGGGAATTAATTCTTAGCAAGTCCTGCTCTGGAATCACTCATCCTTTCTCACTTTCATTATATTTTCTCACTCATTTTTAAGCACATCAGGAAGGATAAAGCCAGAATTTTGAAATGACTCTTCCTATTGCTTGCACAGCAAGACTCTATCCTGCAACACTCCCAGTAGCTGCAGCTGGGAATAGCGGGGGGAAAAGTAACAACAGCCTCACCTGAGCTTGCCCCAATGTGACTCTGAAGGCTCAGTTTCAAATCTGCAAACACAGCCTTCCTGACGAGCAATAAAGGACACGTTGGTGGGCTGGAACCTCTAAATATAAACAAAGAGCCAAGGACAAATCTCAGAGACACAGCAAGACACATGAGGTTAAAAGAGTAAAGAGCTTTTCCAAAACAGTAAGTTCATTTCATTGCCAGCTGCTCTAGTACCTTGATGAGAATAGAGTTGAGAAATCTCAATAATTTCATCTAGCTTTATACTCTCTCAGATGAAGAAAATAAATCTCCCACTAAAGGAAAACTGTACGTACAAAGAAAAATACAATTAACAGTGAAGACTGTTATTGTCTTACATGCTATATATATACTCATAGAATAGTTTGGGCTAGAACGGGCCTCAAAGCCTATCCAGTTCCGAACCCCTGCCATGGGCAGGGACATGTCCCACTGCATGAGGGCGCTCAAAGCTCCATCTAACCTGGTCTTGAACACCTCCAGGGATATGGCAGCCACAACTTCTCCGGGCAACCTAGGCCACTGCCTCAATGCCCTCTTTCAGCTTCAAACTGTTTCCCCACGTCCTGTCCCTGCAACACAAAAGCTGCAGCTTCACCATCTGGTATCAGCATCAGTGCCGTTTCCCCACTGACTGGTGGCTGCTCTGCTGCAGAAGGTGCAAGTCTTACACGCTGTGTCATCCCCAGAACACCTCACTTACTTACAGAGGAGCAGTTGGCAGGTGCCTCTCCATCTCCTCAGACAACCCAGCCCCAGGGATGCTGCCGAGAGCTCGCCTACAGCAGACCCTCCTGCCGAGAGCACACGCCTTCGCTGCCAACCACAGAGGGCTTGGGCATCATTTCACATGCACACACAAGAGTGAACATGGGGAGAGAGAAAAACAGGAAAGCAAAGGTAAGATTATAGTTCACTGGGTTATAAAGTCCCAAGAGAACATCTGGGCTGCGCCATCACAGGCATTGTCTAAAGGACTCTTTCCTCAGATAATCTGTTCCTTCCGGCAAGAGCACCACATACGTGAGCTCTGCCTGTAGCTCCCTTCACATCCCATACGGAAAGCCAATATATCCTAACTATCTTCTTGATATATGGCAAAAGCTGCTTCCAGTTTCCAATCACTCTCTTGCTTTTGCCCATATGTTGCTTGGAATCTATTCTGAAGATGATGCATATTTATTTTCCAGGCGGTGTACAAAATGGGGGAAGCTCCCAGAAGGAAACTTTCTGGGGAATTTAAGAAATGGCTCTAAATTACACCTGAACGGAGACCTTCTGATGCACAGTGTTTCCCCAGCCCAGCAGTAAATCTCACGGCAGACATCCCTCATGCAGCTGCAAGAGCAGAGGAAGGTGGTCTGTCTTATCAGGAATAAAAGTGACAGAATATTATGCTGGGAAGTAAGAGAAATGAGAGCGACTAAGGAAATTACTGGGGACTTTCCTCTGTACAGAACAGTCAGTTTGCCAAACTGACATGATTAGGGGAATGCAAATGTTTAGGAGAGGAGGAAGAGGGAGGAATCCCTGTAGTTTTTATAAGACACAATTTTTATCAAGGCTTTCTCATTGAGTAGTATTTTGTCTTTCCCTGCGGCATCACCTCATGTAGGAAAACATGTTTTAAGAGTGGGGAAGGTACAGAGAAATTCTGTTTTCCAGTACTGTCAGTGCAAGAAGCACGACGCTCTTGGGATCGCTGCAGCACAGGTTAGACACGGGACTTCTGTTGCTCCTGTTAAATTTCATATGGTGCGGCAGGGATCTTCCCCAACTCCCAATCCTAGATTGACACCATGATCCCATGCCCAAAGAATTGATGTGATGTTTGTTCCAGCCTGGGCTCCCTATCACCGTGAATCCCATCCTAATGCTATCACGGTGCAGGGATTCTTTCATTTTCTCCAGGAGAAAGCCTGTGGCAGCTCCCAGTCACCAGATTCACTGCTGTAACAAGCCTGAAGTGAAGAAAAAGGTCATTCCTATGAATGAGACAAAGCTGAGCAAGGAATTGAAATATAAGACCAGAGCCCAAGGAAGTGACGAATGTGATCCTACAGACTGTTTCATTTCAGCTTCACATCCTTTTTTTCTCCAGTGACTCCTGCTCACAGCTGGGCTTATTAGAAACAGCCAAGAGGTTTGATTTTTAAGTCTTGTTCAAGGCACTGATTTTCTTCCTTCTTTGTTTCTTTCACATAATGTACATGCCTTTAGAAGATTACACTCAGAATTTTGTTGGTAATTTCCATCCAATTAAAATTAAAACATCATTAAAAAATGTTCATTTTGCCATTCACTGCTTTCCTGAGAAGCAAGGGCAACACATGCACAACACGTCCAACATCCATATTTGTACAAGAAATAGAATCCACCCTTCCTGACTTCTAAGACTTGCTTTGCATGAGCAAATATTGAAATATCTTAAAATCCGAGAGCAGATCCATTTGTTAAATTTATTATTTAAAATTAGTCAAGCAATTTTTATAACCCTTTCCATGACCTCTAGCTAACAAATGACTTGTTACTAACTCTTCAAACTTTCCACACAATTAAAAAATGATTAACAACTGATGAATGGGCTACAATTGAAGAAATTAGGTTGCAATTAAGACGACATTTAAATGAATGTTTGAAACTACTTGGATTATAATTAGAACCAGACCGACTACGAAGGTCGCTCTAGAGCGGTGTTCTCATGGCATCAGAGACAATTCAGCCAATAAAGCTGAGCAGTGAGATTTCAGTGGTCACTACCAGCATGGGAGTGTGCATGGCTGAAATCATCCTCAAAGGATTAGATGAACCTGCGAAAGCCAGGGACTAATCCTAAAACTGACCTGAGGTCTCATCCTTTACACTATGGTCTTGTCTGTGAGGTCCTGTCAGAAGCACAACTTGCTGCATTTCTCTCTTGAAAGCATCTCAGTCGTTTACTCAGAAAGAATATAGAAAGATGAAGGCACAAGAACAGAAGAAACACCAGCATCCATTGACTTCTCTAAGTCACACCACCAGACCCTGACCTCAGCTGCAGGGAAGCGACCACTCAGATGCTACCAACAATTGTAACCAAGCGCAGTAGTGTTTTCAGTCCTGGTGACAGAGAGCCCTTCATCAACGTAAGGCTGAAAGCAAGATAATTGCACTGGTAAAAGTACTGGGAATGGCTTATCATTCCTAGCTGTTCTGCCAATCCCAGCCATATTTTAAGGAACGGATATCTTTCAAATGGCTTATAGCGGCTTTGAAAATCTGTCCAGAGTTGATCCTTAACCAGCTCAGTACACTAAAAGCTGTCTCTCTTTTTAAAAAAACCTTACCATCAATACTACTCAGTTTACCATCGAGGCACAGCAATTGCTCTACACAAAGCCAGTATATAGCTAGAGATGGGGAAACACCTCCACAGGTAGTTCCCTACAAGCACTGACTCACCAAGAAGGCAGTGACTTGACCAGCCCATGGCTGATTTCTGTAGCTGCCTTTAAGACTTGTTCCATGTAACTCCTTGTTCTTTCTTTTTCAGAACATAGGCTGAAGGCTGTCTCTAACATCCAAAACTTGTAAGTCTAAAACAGTAATTACCTCAACCACTATGCCTGGTGAGGGAGGAGACGGTGAATGTTTAAGGAGAGAGATTTGCAGACACTGCCTGTGCTGGGATCGTACATCTGAGGGGTCAGGTAACAGATAAGGATGGGGGTATATTTTTGAAACTGAGGCCGGTATGTATGAGAAGTATCAATGGAAATCCTCAGCCTCATCTGCACAGACCTGAACTCAGCCCTTAGTTTGAGCGCTAGCTGCCATCCTCTGGCTTGTTCCACAAAACTGAAACCACATTCAACTCAGCTGAGTGGGTTTTGCCCTAAACAGGAAGCCTGTTGCAGAACAGGAAAGACAGAGCTTTGTAGGTTTAAAACAGACCTAGAAAGCTATAGAGAGGAGCTGCAACCAGCCTGAGGTTTGATTTAGGGAAGCTGGATCTTAAAATGGAATACAGCAAGGGGTAATCTACAAACAAACACAAACAGGCATTTCCAGAGAAAGCAGAAACCAGTCAGGAGGGAATAACTACAGATGCCTTCACTCTTGTATCAAACACAGGAGGAGAAGAATGTATAGATAAAAAAACAAAGATGACACATCGAAACTCTGTGTTGTCCCAGGCCTCTTCAAACTGGCATCACCAGACCTCCTCTTTCCAGATAATTCAATATTCATTGAATTCACTATTAAATTGCAAAGCATAGGTGGGAAAACAAAACAAAATGACCCTCTGAGATCAAGTTCAGAGCTGATGTAAACCCTAGGGAGCAGTTCCAGCCTCCCCTTGGCCTGAACTGAGCTCCCACCATTCACTGTCCCTCCTGATGTCAGATTGATGGATTACAACTTCCTAATGCAGGACTGATGCATTATGACATCCTAATGTTGGGACGATTGATTGTGACTCTTTTTTTAAGTATGGCTTACTAGGCAATTATTGACACCATCCATGCATTAGAGGCCTAATTCAGCAAAAAAGGGCTGACGGGCCAGAGCTGTGGGAAAACATTAACCTATTCCAAATTTTATAGATCAGGGTGAGGCAGGGCTTGTTCTGGGACAGGGCCACCCTCTCATTACAGCCCTTTGGAGACAGCAAAAACTAAACAGCTTATGCCACATCTTGAAGAAAATTGCTTTATCCCTTCACCTTTAAGTGGATTCAGACGCTGCCAGTTGACTTGGGAGTGCTTTGGGGTCGGTGCACACACGCCGGAACACGAAGAAAGGAAAAAAACCCATCCAAATAAAGGAAAGAGAGAGGTAAAAGCCAATGCTGTCAGCTCCTACCCTCCAACATCTGTGAATAATGGAAGTGTGGAACCAAGGCTGGGAGCGGGGAGGTGAAGGGAGAAAGGGATGGTTGTAACAGTGACAAACAAGTCTAAAGGGACTTCTCTCACATGTCACTGCGGGAAGGAGACAGGAGACGGGGGAGGTAAGGAAGAGAGAAGGTCACAGCTGTAATACCCAGAGTGAGTGGACAATCAAATGTCTGCAGCTGGGCTAGGAAATGGCAATCCAGTTGCAGAGCACATCTGGCTCCCCTGCTACACACCATGGGGGCCACCTGGTTTTAATCACACTGGGATCACCTTTGAAAAACAGAACTTAATCACAGACCTAGTCCTAGCAATAGTGTTACATCCAGACTTCTCTCCAGGGGAGCAAGGGGCGGGAAGGGGGGAGAAGATGAGTTAAAAAAAAAAAAAGGAATAAAAAAGGAAAAGATTGTATTTTGCTCAATCAAGCCTGGAACTTTGTCAACAATTTCCTCTTTGTCAGGTTAAAAGGAGTCACTTTGGATTTTCTGCCTCTTTGCATTTGATTCCTGCTTAGTTTACACTTTGTGTTGTTAGACAGGCTCTATGTATGTTGGTGTTAAAGAGCACAGCAAGTAGAGAAGAAGCTATTTAAAGTGTCTTCCCACTCCACCTCCTCCTACCACAGAGATGGACAAATACATGGTCCTTTGCATTACAAGGCTCTATAGCTTTCACAGATAATCTTCAAGAACTCACCTAGAGATGCTCACTAGGTGCTGGAGCAACAGTAGGGTTCAGATAGCCAAGTTCTCAGCCTTATTCATTTCCCTTCACATAGAGAGGAAACCATACATTATTTCTAGACAACTCTCACTAAAGCCAACTAGTGAGGTAAAAAACAACCAACCAAGAAGCACACAAAGAACAATTTGGTAGCCTGAAACCCTCAGTTCAGTTCTGCACTTTTCTACTGTAGGACCAAGGAGCACCCTGGATATAAATATGTATGAAGACATGACCTCACAAGACTCAAGATGAGCACTTTACACCTTCTGGTAATGGGAAGGAAGCCTCAAACCTTCAGTCCTACTTATCAAATACTTCAAATCACTGAACTTTCTGCTAGAGTTAAGATCAGATCATGAATAATCTGTGCATACAGCTCATTTTGTCACGGATGCTGGTGTTGGATTCACTGGAAGGCTTCAGCTCGTTCACACTGTTGTCAACTGCAAAGGAGCTTTAAACTCAGCTTAACCACACCAACCACAAGTTGGTTTATATCTCATTAGAAAAATGACTTCATTTCCAGTGTAATTGTGTACAGGAGCTCAAATCTGCAACAGCATCAATATTGTAATGTAATCTAGAAGTATTGTAATAAAAATAAACATAGTCAAAGAGTATTTTCCAAATGTTAATTATTACTAGGGGAGAAAATCCTGTCAGGTAGGTATGTGATAGCAATAGTTGTCTTACTTTTATACAAAGAGAAACTGAGCCAGAGATTAAGAAGTTAAGTGACTTGCCCAAGGCCATGAAGAGAAGCAAAGTTAGAGCAAGGACTAATAAGCAGGAATTTCCAGCAGCCCTGCAGGCTACAAGGACCATTTCTACGCAGCATTTTCACAGTTCCCCATCAGTTCCACTTGACTCCCATGGCTTCTAAGAAGATTTTCTGATAACAAGACCTGCCTAACAAAGAATACATAGGGAGCACACAACCAAGACTTATCTTGAGTTTTAGGAGGCTGGCTGCACATTCTCTCTCAATTTTAGCCTGGAAGTAGTGGAAGAGCATCTAAAATGTCTTGATGCAGTGAAAAGAAAATGATCTGGTTTCTCTGTTCCTGTCTAAAGCAGAGCCAGGGAAACAGCCTGAGAAGACATGACGTTTTGGTAGCCAGCACATCACACTGTTTTTTTTCCTATAATAAAAGTCTTTTCCACCACGGTTACTTTTGCACTGTAAAATGATAGGAAGGGAGGGCAACAACTGCTAACAACGCTTGGAAACCCAAGGCTCGCTGTGCCACCTGCAGGGCTAGCTTGAAAAAAATGCCTGTTGTTGGGATTAGCATCGTCTTGGAAGTGAGGAGCCACTGTTTTTACCCAGGATGGAGCAACTTTGCAACACCCACTTAGCCTGGTGAGCAAGGTCAGAAAATAGACTACAGATCAATCCTGCCTCCTTCCATTGGGATGTTCCATTCCATTCTTGACTGGGCACAGCTACGTGGAAAATTTATCTTCTGTTGAACAGGGGAACTGAAGAAAACGAAACACAGATGAGAATCAAAAGCAGAGTTACAGTTTACATACAAGTTCCATAGAAACCTTTCCTATCTGTACCTACCTCCATTTCCCACTGCACTGAGCTGCAGCTCTTCCTCAGGACTCAGGCATTATGTCTTACTTCTGATTTAATGCAATTATCTCCCCATAATTACTTACTATTTCTCCAAATGCATGCTTTTACCCAGGTGTTTTCTGAAGCAAAAAAACTGAGCAAAGGAGTTCAGGATTTGGCCTAAATATATACCTGAAACTAATCTAGGAAGGGATTAAAGTTTCTGGATGGTTAAAAATACAAATTCCATTTTGGCTGGGGCTTTACATTCTCTTTTGTTTGTGTGCATCTACAGTGGAAGACAGCAGCAGTCAGAAGCAGAAAGAGATCTATTAAGTCCCTGTGCTTTTGCTCACGGTGATACATGCTGGACATACAGTCCAGAATAATAAAGTCCTCTTTGTTTGACCCTTCTGCCAACATATGGTCATTCCCTAATGCGCTGATTGCTAGCGCTTTCTGCAGTGTAGTTTTAACTGCCCCAAGAGACAGGATTTCTACCACTTTCACTAGAAAATCGTTTACATAGCCTGGTAGATTTGGCCCCTGGGGAGAGGTTTTTATTGTGTTTGGTTTCACGCAGAGCCTGGAAGGTGTTGTCCAGTGATTGATTATTGTTTGTATTGTGGTAGCACCTAGAGGCACCCGTAGAAACTGCAGACCTGTTGTGCTACGTACTGTACGTCAGCAAAGGGAGGAACTGCCTCTTCCCAAACGCCCTGCAGTAAGAAAAATTCGTCCAGGCACAGAGGCACAGTGAGAGCAAATGACTGACCAAGACCAACAGTGGAGCGCACACACACAGTGAGGAGTGGGATCAAGTCGCTATAAATCTGGGTCAATCCCCACATCCCCATTTGGGCACAACATCCCAAACAACACCTTGAAAATCCAGGCGACACGTGCATACCCACAGGAGCTGCTTCTGATGAAAGGAGCACAAAAATTAATTAGGGTACAAAGTCAAACAATAATCCCAACCTACAGCCCATAGGGATGGGGCTGGTTTTACATCGCTCCACTGCTTCCGCAGAGCCCACCTGCAATCAGCTTAAACCTCCACTGCACCATTTTTGCTCAAGCCATGGGGAAACCAGGGAGAATTCTAAGAACAGTAACAGTAATGAAGAAAAATAAATAAGGTATCAGGTGCTAAGTCACCAAATGAGGCTGCAGGAGAGGGCTGATTATGTGATCCTCTTGTATTTTGACTCAGTTCTTCCCTTCTCACTCTAAACAAATCCTCTCTTTGGGAAACCAATGGCCTCCATCCCATTTATTCTCCAATGAGGTTTATTATGAGAAGTGAGCACCCGGACTAAACCCTCATTCTGGAGTTAAAGCAAACCATTTACTGACTTCTCGAATGGCAAGCAGGACGTAGGTACCAAGGTTAACATCTTCACTCAACCAGGCTCTCCGTTCCATTAGGGAATCACTCAACAGCTCTGCAAACAACATCCAAGACCTCATTGATTTCATTACTTTCTTCCTCCTCCACACAATTCTTACTCACAAGGCGGCAGAGAACAGAAACACAGCACCACATGTGAAGAATAAAAAACATTACTACACTGAGGTGTCCGTTAATCTGATGGATGGTTAAAACAGAAGTTAAAACTTGAGATGCATAAATAACCGATTTTGCATTTTGCTTGCCTTATAGAAAACTGAAGGCAGAGAGATTGGTTGGGCGACAACCCCAAATAAACATATTTTTTTCAGTGAACTGATGAACAGAAACAAGTACCATCCTAGCCTCGAACAAAAGATTTAATTTGACCTAAGCAAAAAAACAGGCTAAACCCAATGTTTTCTAATCATTAGATCCCCCACTTCCCCAAAATATTCATGGGTATCTTTCCCCAGGAGCAAGGGAAACCAGAGAACATGAGGATCTCACTGAAAGATTAAAGCTCCAGTTCTTATATCAGTATTAAGACAGAGTGGCATACACTGCAATGAAGCGCTGCCATTTAACCTGAAATTCAGAGCAGCACTGAAAACGTGTTAAGGGATGATTTTAATCCCAATGTCCTTTCTCCCATGATTCATCCTATCAGAAGCATCCTGGGAGAATGAACTCAATCACAGCATGTGCCACTGTCACTTGGATCCTCCCGTCTCATTCCTGAGGTCTGTTTATGAGGCTGAGAAAAGCTACCACGAAGCCCACCATAATCCATGGCCTGTCTAAAATATCCACAAGAGCCCTCCTGAGTCACGACGATGACAAATGTGTATCCAGTGAGGACTGCTCTCCACTCCTTCAGTTTCAGCAATTCAAAATGAACATTTAGAGCATCGTGACCCTGTGAAGTCAAACCATGTATCCCTTGAGACCAACTCATTCCTCTCTCGATCCCCCTCCAGCCCCCTCATCAAATAAAGCCAAGAGTACGTGCGTCATTCTGACACATTCCCTTCAGGAAGTGATGAGAATAAGGATAGATTTTCTTCCTTCTAATGCCCTGACTGTGTCCCTGCAGCACGAGGTCCCTCATTCCCACAAGGGCCCTGCTCTGCCAGAGAGCTGACTGGTAACCCAAGGAGCCGTGACCAATGCGCTGTCGGATTAGCGTTGCTGTGACACTGTCAGCAGCGTTCTGCTGGGCTCTTTAAGAGAACGTCCTGCTGTGATTCACAACAGGTCTTGTGTTAGGGAGACACAGAGATCCCATCCAGCAAATCTAAATGTGCCACAGTGTTTCAGCGTTTCTGTTCCGAGGTCTCCCAGGACTGACCTAACGGATTGGGCTACAGTGAGGGTTGAAGCCACCTGCCACAGAACACCTGGCCTCACAACCACCGAGATCACCTGTGCCAAAGGAGTGGGAGGGACCGAATGAGAGATGGGACCTGGCTCCAACCACAAAGGCTGCTTCCCAACTTCCCCAAGTCTGGCAAAGGAAGAAATAGGTTCATTTCACTGCAGCAATTTGTCTAAAACATGTCGAGTCATGTATCGGTAACTATCCGATACATTCAGAGTTATTCACAAACACATATTCGTTACCTTAATTACTAATTACAAAATGTGGGATGACTCACAAGATGGGTTGGAGACCACTGGCTTTACCAGCCTTGCTAGCTGCATTGCGGGACGGTTCAAAGACCTGAGCACAGCTGGCTGTGAGCACTCTGCAACAAGAGCCTGCTGCTCTGAAACCTCCTCAGTTTAACCTGGTCGGTCTGCTCTGTGTCAGACAAAGCATCGGGTGCCACATGAAGCTGAAGCTTACTGAAATATTCACAACGCTCTGAATTCCGAAGAAATGTTTTCCTGTGATGGTCGGAGGCCCTGGCTCAGGTTGCCTAGAGAAGTGGTGGCTGCACCATCCCTGAAGGTGTTCAGGGCCAGGTTGGATGAGGTTCAGAGCAACCTGATGCAGTGGAGATCTCTGAATGTGAAGAAACACTGAGCAGTGTATGAAGGAATGCAGCAATTGTTTGCATTTTTGATTGACAAATACTACAGTGCCAGAGAAAAATGCTGCACCCCCCACAAGCAACAGCAGCCATGAAACGCGCAGGGGGAGGAAAGGCAAGGAACAGAATTGCTTTCACTGGAACATGCCAAGAATGCAGGGCTTAACACTTCTGTTCTTGTAAAATAGCTTTTGTACATCCTCAGATGTCAGTGTTTTGCATCTCCTTGGGAAGCTAATGCTTAGATCAGCACCACACTTGCTAAATCCAACCTTGGCAACTGCTTCCCTTCCAATCAAAAGCATGGAATGCCATCAGCTGCAATACTCCGGTCACTTGCTGTAGTGACAGAGCAAATACACTGAGAAAACCACTGTTAAACCAGGCCCTGCTCAGTCTGTGGAATCCAACAACATTCAGGCCCAAGGTAACATTCCTCCAAACACGCTTTGATTACACCAGAAGAGCAAAACCACTCAGCTGTGCTGCGGCTCCTCTTTTTTTCTCCCCCTGGCCTCCCACATTACAGATTAAAGCAGTGCATCTGGCATTTACCGAACGTCAAACACTTCTCTGAGACCTCCTGGAACAAACAGGCCCTGGCTGCCTCCCTCCAAACTGCTGATAGGTCTCCGGCTCTGTGCAAGGGCTCAGACTTAGGAACTGTCAACAGCTTCCTAAAGTATGCTCTTTCTCCGGGAAAGGGGGTCCCAGGTTTTATAGCCTAATAGATTCGTTAATCGGAACACACACCGGCTAGGAGAGCCACTGTTTGTTTTCTCTGACAAGTCTGGCATTTTCCTCCTGGGAGCCAGCAAGCTTTAAAGGCATGAGACTCTCCTGCTTAACTGGACAAGAAAACCAGTCTGGACAAAGCAAGACATGTCACTGTGGCTGCTGGATTCTGAGCCAGAAGGTGCCATTGTAGAGACTTTACAACAACATCAATGTCAGGGTAAAGGAAATTAAATTCCCCTCCCTCTCCTCCCCTGATGTCTCCATTTTCTCCATGTACCCATCCAGTCTGCCCATCACAAGCAAAACACTTATTGTTATACTGATGATAATGCCATTCAATTCGAAAAGCGGGTCCAGAGGGAGTGCTTAAAGCAAAGCTGCCTGCCTTGTGCAACAGTGGCAACGCGCCCACAAATGCTTCTGCTCACTCATGACAGCGGCTGAAAACACAGAAACATGAAATGGCAAACACGGTGAGTAAAACTGCTAAATGAGCCTACACTCCCACCTTCAAAGCAGCAGTTCTCAAGCTGTGAGGTAGACTCTGCCATCAGAGTAAGGATTTACTATAAATAACTCACATATAATCACCAAGGGGAATTCCAAGTGTTTCCAAGGCTGTGCAAGCCCATCCACTCAAAGTAAAAAAAAAGACCTTAAAACCTCGAAGCTGCCACGATTTATTACATTTTAATGGTCTGGATGAGACAAGAAAATTGTATTTTAAGATCTTCTGCCATCAAAAGGAAGGTATCAACAGGAGGATTTCAACACAAATAATTTCAGTTTCTTTTCCTCATGTCCTGCTAACAGTGAAACTTTCTCTCCTATGAAACCATTGCAGCCAAAGGACTAAATCCTCCTAGTCTGAAGGGACAGCTTGCCGTATTCTTGGCACAAAACAGTGTGGTCCAAAAGCAGCGTCCAGCTCAGCGAGTCCCCTGGCCACCGCTGCCCACCACCTAAGTGTCTGTACCCTCAGGGGAGGAGGTACCAGGGGAGGGGGTCTTCAGTACTCTTCCTATGCCTTAAACAATTTCTCTAGCACCTGCTGTATGGCACTGTCGGAGACAGCTTCTGAGGACAGCCGGATCTTGGCTGTTCTGCTGAGTATCAGGCCCAAGACCTTGGTTCATGGGCTCATTCTCACTCTTCCATTGTACTATTCCTCTGTCCTTCTTCCCGTTGACTGGAATCCCATGGTTCCAAAACCTCTTTTGCCTCTGGCACTTCCAGCTATTGAAACACTGCGTGATAGGTATGGCCTGGATCAAGGGGTGCTTAGTCCGTAGCAATGCCTTGCAGGAAGAACATGCAATTCCCGTTCCTTAGAACAGGAACTAGCTCTGCCTTTGATTTTTAAGCACATCACACCCCCCATCAAATCATACAGTCATTCCTCCTGTCTCTGGTTGAAGCAACACTTGTGTCTTGCTGAAGTCAAAGCATGTCCCATTGAAGTCACAATGAAACGTGGCGCTGGAGTGCTCTGCTGAATCACAGCCATCAAACTATCCGTTAAGCTTTGATCTGGTTAATGTTTGTTCAAATATGGCCCCACAACAGGAAAGCAAGGAACTATTATTAAAAGAAGGAAGGACAGCTGGCATTATTTTAAAATACAACTACAAGCACCAACACACACAAGTAACAGACTGAAATTCTTGTGATTCCCCAAATTATTCTTCAATCATTCCCTTAGTTATTGAACTACTAATTAGGGTCTCATTTTTGCTCCCTTTCTTATTGTACTCAGTGCTCATCCAATTTACACACACATCTTGGCATAAGAAGAAAGGGAACAAGAAGAATCTCTGCGCAGGAGTGACAAGGGAGAGGTGTTTGTTTGAGGGGAGTCATCACAGTCATCACTCAGTCAAACTGAAGAAGGAGAAGGACTACAGTGGCTTAACTCTTCATGCCGTTTATACACGATATGGATATGATGTATTCAACTGAAAGGTAATTAAGTAAAGACTTGCCTCTTCACTCAAACACGCAGATCTATCCTTTCCATTTCATAACAAAAAAGCTAGTCTATTCCAGCCCAGTTTCTTGAAAAGCAGGTTGGTTGTCAGAACATGCAGAAAGAAGCCCTCTCAGCACACAATTAGAAAGAACCTACTCCACATATGACATTGAGCTAAAACAAACACAATGTCCATCCTCAGTGAGGTCAGCGACTTTCTTCTTTCTGATCTGATTGTTCCCTGCTATATCTGAAGTTACAGCAGTCTCCTATTATGTCATTTGCTTACATTTTATTTGATGATGAGTTAATGGACCTGGGCTACTGCACACCTGTAGCCTGCAGCCTTCATGGCAGTGCTGACTAAGGGAGCCCGGGCCAAAAATGAGCACATGGGTGGCTCCGTCCCTCTCAGCTGATGGACTGTGGCAGAACAGCACCATGAGTTCCTAAACCTGCCTTAGCTTTCTCTGATGGCAGGAACCGAGGACTTCGATTGCAAAGATATCATACGTTCTGTTTAAGAGATAAGCAAACAGACTTTGTGGTATGTTCTGATCAGAAAACACAAGTAAAAAGGCTCTCTTGATCTGCCTGTGATTAGGCTTTTATATATGAGAAAGATATTCTCTTTCAAACAGCCTTCCATTCATCCAAGGTTCGACAAAGAGCCGTGTTTCAGAGGTACAGCAGACCAGCCACGTCTCCTGAATTCAGTGAGGGTTGCGTCTGTCAGTGCAGGCATATGGCACACGTGTGTGGATATGTGTATTCAGCCCCTCCATATGCTTCTTTCCAAATGGAACCTCATAATGCTGCGCCATCTCAAGGGGACATAAATATCAAAGGCAAGCGTAGCAATCGCATGAATAAAGAAGCCGCTTGCTCCAAGTTTGGCATGGACAGGAGGCACCACCCTGCCCGTTTCCTGTTTTCCACTAGAACTGGTGAGAGGAACTCCTGTCCCCTTGCCCAAATCCCATCCCAGCAGTCGTGCTTCAAAGACACGGCCCTGGGGACAAGAACTTCAGCACACACAAGTCAGGGGCATCCCATCCGAACTGCACGCGACTAGTGATAAAGCCAGAAGGGAGGCTGATTTCACAGAATTCACTATGGCACACAGCCCTGTGGCTGCAGCAGGGCTGGCAGAACGGCATGAGATCTCCAGCTTGGCCAGTGCTGGAGCCCAGGCCTCGACTGCTGTCAGCGCAGCACAGAGCTTCTGGCCTTGCTCTTCACAGACTTTGTGTCCCTGCTCAGGACTGGGGAAATGGCATCGCTTGTACATTTACCTTTGTGAACACACTGAGAGCTGGGCACGAGAAGTGCTAGACATTGCCATTATCTCACTGAAGGCCTGGATCTCACCCCACCCTGCAAGGCACAACCCTCCAGGTAACTCGGATACCAAACCCTTGCACAACCGCATCACCTTCTGTCTGCTCCAGAGGGAAAGCAGCCACCGACCGCCCTGCAGGACTGCTGGGTCTGACACAAATCTGTCTGAAGCAAGGGGGAAGATGACCAACCATTTCCAGAGGAATATAAGGTATTTTCTATTCTAGCGATTCTTTGATTCCATGTAGTGGACAGCTACGGTTGGACTCAGTGATCTCAAAGGTCTTTTCCAACCTAGCCATTCTATGATTCTATTAATTGCTCTTTGGGTTAGTTCTACAGTTCAGGAGTTCCACAAGGTTCAGTCTAATCTGGCTCATTTTCATTGACTTTTTATTTATTATAACTTGTTCCCACTCAGATCACAATCCTTCATTCCAAAATAGAACAATAAAACAAACTGGAAACCCCTTTTCCTCTTTTCTAACACGATGGTTAATTCTAGTAACATTTTTAGGCCTCTAGCATGCATATAAAAATATATGTTCCCAGAGGAATTTCCTACCACTATGCAAAGGGAACTTGTTCAAGCACTTACCAATGACACACCCAGATTTATTGCTTCCCATGCTCTTTCTATAGTTTATTTTTTGATGTAAAAAAACAAACCAAAACAAACCCATAACAAATAAAAAGGCAGGTATTTGTATACTTGGCTAAAAATAATTTTTTATGAGCTGTGCAGTGATACAAGATTTATCTTCTTTGTATACAAGTCTTTAGGCCAAACCCTCTGCTTTTTATGGAGGCCTGGTAAAAATCTAGATATGCCAATATTTTTAAACCGATTTATTTTTAGCTTCTTTTTGCATTGACAAAAATCAAGCCTGCATAGAAAACTAAGAATTCCCCCAAAGAAATATTCAGGGCTCTCAAAAATATGAGATCCAATTACATCTCAATAGATCTGAAGGCCTTGATAAAAGTTTATGTATGAAGGCCTCATGGTTTTGTGACACCCATCCATTCTGCCTTCCTGCAAGTGTTTTCAAACATTTCACTCCTGATTTAGAGGATTTAGTATGTCTGAAGGATAGGCTGTAGTTTTAACTGAAAACTTGGTAACAAATTTAATTTCAATAGGAAAGAAATGGGCCAACAGTTTGGAAGAAACATGTACCAACATGATTTGTCAGGTCTTGATTAGATTTAGCAAGAAGAGATGGACAAACGGAAGACAACAAGAGGGCACGGAAGGAAGGCAGGTACCTACTGTGGACCAGAAGCCAAAGCTCTTGGCATCCTTGAGGGGCTGTTCCAGTAACAGAGCACCGACGTTCTCTAGACATAAACAGCATGTGATGGGCACTGAAGATGAACACAAGAACCGATTAGTCCACAAGGTTGTCACAAATTTCCAGATGCTGGAATCACAGAATAGTTTGGGGTAGAAGGGATCTTAAGGCCCATCCAGTTCCACCCCCTGCCACGGTCAGAGACACTACCCACTGGATCAGGGGCTCCAAGCCCCATCCAACTTGGCCTTGAACCCCTCCAGGGATGGGGCAGCCACCACTGCTCTGGGCAACCTGGGCCAGGGCCTCCCCACCCTCATCATGAAGAATTTCTTCCTGATGTCTAATCTAAATCTTCCACCTTCCAATTTCAAGCCAGATACAGTTTCTCACAGCATTCTGGTTCGGAAACTGTCGGCCTCTGGCCTGGACGGGCGCACACTCTCCTGGGTGAAAAACTGGTTGAATGACCGGGCCCAGAGGGTGGTGGGAAATGGAGTTAAATCCAGCTGGAGGCCAGTTACAAGTGGGGTTCCCCAGGGCTCAGTCCTGGGTCCAGTCCTGTTTAATGTCTTTATCAATGACCTGGATGAAGGCATTGAGTCCTCCCTTAGCGAGTTTGCAGATGACACCAAGCTGGGAGGAAGTGTCGATCTGCTGGAGGGTCGGGAGGCTCCAAAGGGATCTGAACAGGCTGGACTGCTGGGCTGAGACCAACGGCATGAGGTTTAACAAGGCCAAATGCCGGGTCCTGCACTTGGGGCACAACAACCCTGTGCAGCTACAGACTAGGAGAAGCCTGGCTGGAAAGCTGCCAGGAGGAGAAGGACCTGGGGGTGTTGGTTGACAACCAACTGAACATGAGCCAGCAGTGTGCCCAGGTGGCCAAAAAGGCCAATGGCATCCTGGCTTGTATCAGGAACGGCGTGACCAGCAGGTCCAGGGAGGTTATTCTCCCCCTGTACTCGGCACTGGTGAGACCGCACCTCGAGTACTGTGTTCAGTTCTGGGCCCCTCACCACAAGAAGGATGTTGAGGCTCTGGAGCGAGTCCAGAGAAGGGCAACAAAGCTGGTGAAGGGGCTGGAGAACAAATCTTACAAGGAGCGGATGAGAGAGCTGGGGTTGTTCAGCCTGGAGAAGAGGAGGCTGAGGGGAGACCTTATTACTCTCTACAACTACCTGAAGGGAGGTTGTGGAGAGGAGGGAGCTGGCCTCTTCTCCCAAGTGACAGGGGACAGGACGAGAGGGAATGGCCTCAAGCTCCGCCAGGGGAGATTTAGGCTTGAGATTAGGAAGAAATTCTTCACAGAGAGGGTGGTTAGGCATTGGAACGGTCTGCCCAGGGAGGTGGTTGAGTCACCGTCCCTGGAGGTGTTTAAGGTTAGGGTAGATGAGGTACTTAGGGGCATGATTTAGGGAATGGTGGGAATGGTTGGACTCGACGATCCAGTGGGTCTCTTCCAACCTGGTCATTCTGTGATTCTGTGATCTTAAATCCAAAGGAATCTGGCACCCCACTGAATGTCTCCTCCTGGCCAGGTCTCCAGGTCAAGTACTGTGAGCTGTGATAATGAGGCTGGATTCTGACAATTCTGACCAGTAGCTGTTGTCATCCTGACTGCTTCTAAACCATCAAGAAGACATTGAATGATTTAGGCAGTGTTTATTTTTGGTATACAAATGTAAAGAAAAATGTAATTCAATGTCACATCTGCCACAAACTCTGAGGAAATCTGACTGCAGAAGCACATGAAGAATCTCCCAGCCCAGCGGGAATTCTCTGACCAGATTTCCCTTTTTCAGGAACTCAGGGGGGATTTTCTTGGCTTTTTTAAATTTCTCTTTTCTTCAGTCCAGAACTCTTAAAATTCCACCATTCCTACAAAAGATCATCTGCCTGGGGAAAAAATTCTGTCATGAACTGATGTGTCCATTACATCCCAGGAAATGAATCCTGATTGGAGGCAGCTGCCTTGAAGGCTACACCAGCGGGAACAGAAGAAAGGTAGGGAGTAGGAGACACAATTGAGTGAGGACACTCACTCCAGCCCTTTTCTTCCCTTGTTTTCCTCTGGCCTCACCATTTACATTGCACAAGCGTGTCTGCACTTCAGAATCAGTTACACCCTGTTTACATCCCTTTGCACTACCTCTCGGGCAGCGCTGGTAGGAGCCAGCAGAGCTGTCACCGCCAGCCTCCAGGAGGGATGTGGTTCCAAAGGCTCCAAGCCCAGCAGGCTTTTGAAAGCAGCATGCAGTATTCTGTCAGAAAGCCACATAAGAGACAGCCTGTGCTGAGCTGGAGTGGTATGCCAAGGCACTGGCAGTTTTGAGAAGCAGTAATCCATGACATCAAGGCCTTAAACTGGACACAGAGACTAATTTCAGTTCTGTCACACAACCTATGTGACATGGAGCACATAACTGATGGTTTCTCCACCTTCCTACCTGTGAAACGGCAGTAGGAATCTTGCTTTTATCTTTTTAAAACATAATTTTTCTATATTTGAAGCCGTCACTCATTCTGAGTACATGACAGGAACTTGATCTTACTTACACCTTCTGTTGCTATTGTAGTAACTTATTATTGCAGTGTGGTTTAAGACAGTGAAGAGACATTTCCCACACTTACCCAAAGTTTGTGTGGACAGCTGGCAGCTGCAGTTCACAGTGAGCTTTCCAAAGGTAAGTACAGACTTGACAAGTACGGATCCCTCTGTCAGCTCAGCACTAACAGCTGCAACTTAAGAACAGTGGAAATAATCAGGATCACTGTGCTATTCAAACCAGCACCGCTAAGTACAGGGGCAGAAAAGACACATAGAAAACCAGCAAAGCGTAAACTTGAGAAATGCAAAAAATACATTATGGATTCATGTTCCTGTACTTTGTATCTTATTTATGTTCTTGTTAAGTTTAAAAATTTCTAGAAGGAAGAATACCGCCTGTTTATATCTCTATGTCATTTATATGTTTATCTATTAGCTTTCAACTGAAAAGCTTACTCATTTCATTCATATTAAATCCTACAGAAATGTTTCAGGACACTGTAGAAGGCCAGGTGTGTCACCAGAAAATAGCTGACAAACTCTTCAGGCCAGAATTCAGGAGCTGATAAAGAGTTCAGATCCTTTTCAGCACTGACAACCACTGCATTATCTACAGGAAAATGATACAACGATATTGAGAACATGAAAAGACTGGTCTCAAGCGTGCTAAAATATTTACCCGTTACACTACTTGTCTTTTCAGATCTTCTCAGGCTCAGAGGAAGACATCAAAAGTATTCAAAGAATACATCAAAAAAACAAGAACTGCAAGAATAGCCCATACATTACACAAGCAGACGTTTTACTAGCACAATCATTTCTGATTCTGAGCAGTGGAAGAAATCAGGCACAGGAAGCAAAAAAGAATCCATGAGGAAAAAAAAGGCAACGAGACAGAGATCACAATTTTTGCTGCACTGAAATCTGCAAAAATTGTGCTAGAAGGAACAGGCCTGGGGGCGTAGAACAGATGCACTGTTTTTTCAACCAGTCATCAGGATTATTATCACTAACTTCAGAGAGAACAGCACCAGGCTTATATCCCGGAGCCGACGCTGCTCTTGGTTATACCATTATATGCTTCACCATAAATCAACCATCACCAAGTATAAAACAACTCTGAGTGGCGAGTGTGGAGCAACACTGCACAGCTATGTCCCAAAACACAGGCACACACAATCTATGGATGCAACCTCTGTTTTATGCAAATGTCTGACATAAGACACATGCAAAAATCAAAAAAAACCTACTACGATCCCAATACTCCCCTTGTGACGAGATGACATTTACTCCCAACTAGCCTTTACAATGGCACCAGCCATCTCTGCCCTAGGGTGAGAAGGAAACATCTAATTAAGCAGTCTTAAAAATCTGGTTGTCAGGATCTCAACCATGCTTTATGCTGGGCAGAAAAAAATGCTCTTTGCAGGAGCTTGAACAAGACTGGACTAGAGAGGGGTCCTGAAAAACAGCAGAAGTGGAAGACAGCAAAAGAGAAACAGCAGGGAAAATGCTCAGTTAAACCATCCTCTTTTTTTCCTCAATAAATGTCTTGTTGAGCCTCTCCTTTCCTCCTCTTTAAGTTCTTTTTAATTCACTGCTTGCTGAAGCCAAACTTTCACTGGGCTTTACAACCTGCGTGCTTAATCCTTTATTGAGCTTCACCACCCAAAAGGTGAATATTTTGAGTGTTGTAAGCAATGAACATGACATCACAACCCAGGTGACAACTACCACAGTGTGACATTAGAAACTAGATTTTTCAACTGCTAAGATTGTCAGTGTTCATTTTTCTCTTGCCTCTCCTGAAACCTCCACTGATACAAAAGCAAAGCAAACAGCCAGCATAAATCCTCTGTATCAACTTGGGATTATCAAGGACTTGTGCAACACAACTGTTTGTACCTGTGTCTGTACCCTACAAAAGACAGACCCTTGAAGATCCCAGACGAGATAGCCACAGCCCTCTAGGCAGTACCTAAGGCCATCATAAATTTTTATGGGCCAAACCCACATAAGTCATCTGCAAAAATTGTGCTAGAATCTCTGATCTCCATCCAGACTGGCTCCAGTTATTTCACCTCCTAGTTATCTTCAGCTGAGAAGCAAAGGGCTTGGGCACGAAACGGTGCTTAAACTCCCTCCTAGAGCTGGTGGGTTGCATCCACAACACTGCCCCCTGTCTTTAACTAAACTACAGGACCAGATGGTATCAAAACAGAGATCAATTATGCACAGCCCGCACATTTGGTCAGGCATAAATCAGCTGGCAATGTCCTTACGTAAAGTCCCAGACATAACAAAATTAAAAATTTTAAGACATGAAAACTATCAGGGGGTTATTCTAGATGCTGTCAAAAGGGAAACATAATGGCTTAAAGAAAAAGGGAACTCTCAGAAGACCTGGAACATCAACTACCCTCCCAACTAGGCCTGGGTTTATTACATTTGTTTTCCGCTACTGAGGTCATTAGTATAGTCATTAGTATGGGCATTTCAGCACAGGTCTTCCTGGCCAGCAAAGCCACACCATGCAGGTCAACACAAATCTGTCCATCACGTGTTTCTTCTCTTGCTCACCACTTTTTTATCTTTCATCTACACATCTAACAGTCTAGTGTCAGGCTGTTCCTTTGCAAGGTGAAAGAACACACCATGGCATGGCTGGAGCAATGATCACTGTAGTGTTGATTGGCTTTCCTGAAGCAACTCAAGTATTCCTGGTAAAGGAGGCTGACATCACCTGTTCGGTCCAAACAAGCCAAGCCTGACTGCTGGACCAGCTGCGACACACCAAGTCATAAGAAGGCAAAGGTGCTGTTGCTTGAGGACTGAAGTTATACAGCAAATGGCTTATAAAGTTAATCAGGAAGCATTAAGGTGGCATTTATGTGGCTGTCATGTGGACTTACCCAGAAAGGTCACTGTCACTGAGCAATTAGCTAATGGAGCATTGCTAGTTACTGATGACTGTCAGAACGGGGTAGTCAGATCTATTCAGAATACCTGAGAACAAAGATTATCCAAAGTCCACAGAGAAATCAGAACACAGACTTAGCAGCACCATTTAGTAAAGCACTTCCTATAACAAAGAGGAGGGCAATTTATTTCCAAGTTAAGCATTTCTTTTCCTACGGAATCATCTGTCATTTCTACCTTTTACAGCACTGTCACATAGCAATACTCTGGGGATGAAGTCTGGGTAACAAACCTGGATCAACTTCACACTGATCAAATTCAGAGTTAAACTTTCCCAGGCTTCACAAGAAGGTTTTGCATTTCCAAGCTTTTGGATCACATCAAGATGGCCCCATAGCCTGAGCATCTCTCACCTCATTACTGCTAGAAGGTCCTTCTTTTCTAAGGACAATTCCTTCTTTCTTCCAATGTTCTCAATAAACAAACATAGATCAATTGACTGTATTAAAAGAAGGTCCCTGAAAATATAAAAGTCAACAGCCTTAATTAGCATTAAAAATTTAAGCTGTGTGGTATTTTAATCTAGAAGAGATTACTTCTGCAAGAAAAGGTTTTCAAAGAAACAGAGAATTCGGTCATCTGCTGTCCCTCAATCCCTAAATACATTCTCCCAAGACCAGAGACCATAACTATGCTTCCAGCTCTGCCAATTACTTTCTGTACACCTTGGTCTCACAACATGTGCAAAAACCCCCTTGACAGACTAAATGCCCATGTTTCTCATCTCTCTGTGGTTCCTGCAGACCCAGTTAAGAGCAGCACATAGCCTGACGTTCCTGAACTGGCTGGATATGGTCTTGTGAAAGACTTCGGGGTGGACATGCAGGCCCTTAGGAGGGAAGACTACAACACTGGCTGAACAACTCTTGGCTTGCTTTGGGTTTTGACAGGTAAAATAAAAAAATGGATACACAGCAAACAAACAAAAGGTGAAAGTTCACCTCCCCACTATAAACGAGGGCAGGCGACAGGGAGGGCTGCAAATCAATGTGCACATTGTATGCTGTTTACTCATCCCTGCATACAGATGAGAAGGCCACCTGACTTCAGCACACAGCCGCCTTCCCGGTAGTAGCATGGTGCCTGCCTCTCTGCTCCAGCCTGGCCATTGAAACAAGCCGATACAGACTTGACGGCGCCAGCAAACCTGCAATAACTTGTTCGTTGCCACAGCACTTCCAGGGCCCATCCCATCACCTATCTCCATTCACACTCCTCCTTATTGCTCACTTGATAACGATAGACCTGACCGTAATTGCCAGGGTGTGCTGCAGAGTGGCAGGGAAGCGGATAAGCAGTATCTATCCCTTGTTTCAGCAGAAACGTGTAAAAGTTTGTTCATGGTTTTATGGGGCATGGAGCAAAACAGCTGCTTTCACTGAGAGCGGAGGTGTTAACTGCTGCGGAATTGTGAGGTGGCTCCTGCCAGCCCGCAGTGTCTCTCCGGACAGGTCAACACACAGGCTCCTGTGTTGGGCTGAAACAGGTGTTGGGAAGGAAACTATTTCATGGTGGAAGGTGGGATGCAGGTAGGGATTTCTCCAAGTTTTAAAGGGCTGGAAAAACTTGCTTTCAATTCAGGCTTCAAACTGAACATACATGCCTGGGAAGCGAAGGCTCTCCCTGCCAAGGTTCTGGTTCTCCATCTCTGCCTGTTTCCAAAACTGCAAGAGGAATTCATCTGACTCCAAATCTACAGCATCTCCTTCCAGGCTGTCAGACTGTGCGGGTGGAATCTGTGATGCAATTGTGAGCCCTGTAATGATCAAATAGAGATTTCTGATTCATTTTGTATATAGGCCACAGAACAGCTGTCACGTAGTAAAATGTCTCAGGTGCAGGAGCCGGGCATTAATCAGATGAGAAAGCTGTGATTCCGAGCACAGGCTCTTGTTCGTGAGTTTCTAACAGTCAGTATCTCAATACAGACACATGGAAAGATATTTCTCATGTTTGCTTGACACCGAGTCTTGTCACCTGTCGAAGTGAAGTGTTGCAAACTCCGTTAAGAAAAGCCAGAAGGAGGATTTTCACCTCATTCTGTCTGCACAAAAAGCTTATTCAAAGGGACAGGTTAGTCCTTGGCCTGCTAAGGCTGGCCACAAAACCAAAAAGAAGGTGCATTTTTAACAGCAGCACCAGGCACTGGGTTAAGATCTGAGAGACACCTCACCGGGGCTACCAACCATGGCTGGACATCATCAACGGAGGGATCACATTCGCTAACGCAGGTGTCTGCACACCTAGAAGCTGGCACTACAAATCCCAAGCTAGTTGGGGGAACATAGCTAAGAACTATTATCCTAGCAATCCACAAGGCTCCTTTGCTTCGCAAAGCACCTGGGACATGAAGGTAAACTGAATCGCTGCTCAACACACCGTGCCCTGGGGACTGGCAGGGGATGGTGCAGACCAGCATCCTGGTGTCTGGATAAAAGAGCTTTGGAAATCTTGTTTTCCTTCCCCCAATCTAAAGAAGTTATATATCGTGCATAAGATACCATAGTCTAAAATCATAGCCTGCTGGTGACTTTGAGATTAACTTGTGCAAGCTGCCAGAATATGATGAGATATAGTTTTTCCATGCAGGACAAACTGGGCTACAGAATGTTGGGACTGCGCAAAGTGGTGGAGACAGAGGTTGTCGAAGGTGAGGACTGCAGATGGAGAAAAGGTGAAGGAAAAGTGGGATTTCTGAGCACTCCAAGTGTAGGAGATCAGCTGGAAAAGGTGATGCAAAGGGGACTCTGGAAAGGGTGTGAGAGGAGGAGGGATATAAAGAGGAGGAGTAGCACCACAACCACCTCGTAATGGGAGCATGTAACACCCTGAGACAGGTGCCCCAGCCTCACACAAGCGCCAGCACTGTGAGCCTAAGAAAAGTCTGCCCTTACCCCGCCATAAAAAAATACCAGTCCTGGACCAAGGCTGGAAAATACCACCTCAGGGCAATAAATCTCCCATTGATAGGGTCTGGCAAATACAAGTTTCGACAAAGGTTGAAGTCAGCTCTGAAGTATATAATGACTCACATAGGGCTGAGTGAATTAGACCAAAAGGTGACACTCAATATAACAACAACATTAATAAGTAATCGTTGCCTGCAAATGTCTGGGCAGTTATAAACCATTGGCAAGACAAACCATAATCTTACAAGCCTGGCTCAGCTACCTACAGTGAAACATTTTTATCAAGTAACTCCAGGGCAAGTCTTCATGATGACCCATGCTGACAGATGATCACAGGTACCTGTCACACCTCAGCCCAAGCCTTCACAAAACCCTGTCTTCCAGGAAAGACAGGACTGTCTTCAGGTGTCCCCAGAATCATTCAGGAGATGCTTGTCAGGGCTCCCGACTCCTACATCCTGTCCCACAAGGGAAAATTATTCCTGGCTAGCTCTTGCGTTTTGCCCTGCAGTTTAAACAAACCAAGGTGCTAGTAAGTAACACACAGCATCGGTGTAATCTGAGATATGAGCTTTCTGGTCATTAGAAATGCAGCTAGAACAAATAATAAATACGATGCAGTGACATTTATGGTGAAAGCCGCCAGAGCTTTGGAGATTTCCCTGCCTGGTGCCGTAAAGGCCTACTGAGCACCGAAGGCATTTAAAACTAAATTAAAATCCTCATTAGCTGCTCTTGAGTGTATTTGCATTGATGAGGTCCCTGGTGGATGTGGTTTTATGGGCAGGGAGGTAAACCTGTGTGGCATAGCTACAGAGAGAGCTTTCAGCTGCACTGATGTAACCTGCATGCGATATGCCAGTGACCGAGATATTCCATCATAAGCCAACCCAGCAGAGTTCTCCAACACTACACAACAAAAACAAACACAGAAACCCCACACACATTGTCACTGCACTATCTGATCCAGAGAGGAAGATGAGGTTTAGATACAGGCAAGGATGTTTATCCTTACACGCTGACACACGAAGATCTCAGAGCTACTGTTTATGTTTGTGGTGAAAAAAATGATCAGTACATTTTGTCCAACTATAAAATGACGGGGATACAACCTGTTTGTATGAAGAACAAGTGACCACAATTGCCCCTTCAGAGTCTCTCACACCACATGTTTTCTGGCATCAGCTGGATTTTTAAGTTAGCTTGGTTTAAGGGTATCGTGTAACAGCGACACGTACTACACAAAAACCTTAAAAATAGAGATTCAATGTATCCAACCAGCTATGAGTTATGATTAAAAGACAGTGAAGTCCAAGAAAAGCTCCTGGAAAACGAACCTTAAGCGTGATTTGGGATGAAAGGAGAGAAATGCCACAAGAATTATTGCATACAGAGCAGGAACCATGGGAAAACAAGCCCTTTGGAGACCTCTAGATGTGTGGTTTGATACCCCAAGTTATCTGTTTAACTGTGGGTGTCTAATTTCATATTAGCAAAGCACTGTATCTTGCACAAGTATCTCCATTACCCTGATGAAACAACCCGCTTGACATCCTGGCCAGGTACTGGAGATGAAATTCCCTGCAGGGGGAATATCCACATGAAGTTATGCCATATTGCTGAGTAGAGTCCGAGTCAAACCCTGTAACAGGCACAGTAATGCTTCTCTGAGAGAAAGATGATGGAGAGGAGGGAGCTGGCCTCTTCCCCCAGGTGACAGGACAAGAGGGAATGGCCTCAAGCTCCACCAGGGGAGGTTCAGGCTCTACATAAGGAAAAAATTCTTCACTGAAAGGGTCATTAGGCAATGGAGCGGTCTGCCCAGGGAGTTGGTTGACTCGCCTTCCCTGGAGGTGTTTAAGGTGCGGGTGGATGAGGTACTGAGGGGCAGGGTTTAGAGATTGGTGAGAGTGGTTGGACTTGATGATCTGCTGGGTCTCTGCCAACCTGGTGATTCTATGAAATACAATTCAGATTAATTACATTCTTCTTATTCATGATCCTTCTCTGACTCCTTGGGATGCAGAACTCTCTGCTTTCTGTCTAAATAGTTTTTGTACGCGTTTGCACCTCGGACGTGACTGCCTCTCTGCGCAGGGGAAGCACCTGTGTGTGGATGTAGCTGTGTGCGCATTTTACACACACGCTGCTTTACACTGCCGTAAATGGGTTTGTGGCTTGCAAAATGGGCTCCATAAATCATTAATTAATGATAATACAAATATAAATAATGTAAGAGACAGAAGGGCAAGAGTAACCGCTCCATCTGAACACCCTCTTGGATGCTTGGATAAGCAATGTGCCCAGAGTCTTCCCTGCCAAGAGCACCATTACACACAGAAATGCTGAAGAATCACATAAAGGCTGCAAGTGTGTGTCATGGGAAATGACAGGACGTTATCAATAGTGTGCTAACACAGAGGACTTTAACCCCTTAAAGCTTTCTGTCCAGTACAGCCAAATTCAGGTATTCAGACATCCTAGTTCATATTGCCTCAAGAGTGGCTCCTTTTGGTCCATGAATTATGAGATACTACTGCATCCTTCTGTTAGAAACTGAACTGCAACTGGTGAGCTGTTCACAGGCTCACAAAGGGAGTTTTCCAGTCTTATCTTTATTAACTGTGAATTTATCTCTCTTCCCAGATACAATGTTGAGAGAGAAGGTGAGCTGGAGGAGGTAATTTCTGCTGTACAAGGATCAAATGCCATAAACGGCTCAGAGTGTCACTGTGTTTTGCTTGTGCCCTTTTAATTGCCCCCGGTAAAACACACATTAAATACGCAATCCCTGTGACCAAAGGTAAGAGGGAGTTTGGGTGTAAGCAAGCAATCACTCGATAAGACAACAGCATTTCAAAACATCATAAATAATTCCCTAGGCTAATTTCCCTAAGAGCAATGGAGATAATAAATCTCATTGTTGGCTTTAAGGGTGACTGAAGAATCTGCTTCATGTGCCTGCCAACATGCTACCGGAGCAATGCCATAGAGCTGAAACTCGTTGGCTTCTTTCAGAGAGGAAGAAAAGAGAAGACATGTAAAAACGTGCCACAGCCTGTGCTCCTGGAGCAGGTTACTTTTGCCAGGGAGGGAGAGCAGGGAGTGAGAGAGAAAACAGGCAAATGAAGGTTCCACCAAACAAAACCCAGCAGGGACATCTCACATGGCAGCCTGCAAGAGACACTCCAAGAGCAGCAGCAGAAAATCACTTGTCAAGGCCCAAGACATAAATCTAAATTACTGTGGATTAATGAGTCAAGATGACACAATCAGAAGGGGAATTTAAGGACATACACTGGCCTTGATCAGCATCTGGAACTCCCTTTGAAGCTGAACAGAAGACACTGTACACATCAGAGTTACAAGAGGTCTGCAATGGCCATTCACTCACAAACATGCGCGTGTCCACACTGATACAGATGCTCACCACCTCCTTTTAATGAGTGCAGAACACCTCCCAAGTCTCCACGTTCACTCCCATCCTTCCACAGTACACCTGCTTGCACAGAAAGCCAAGCTGGAGCAAAAATGGACATGACAACTTCAAAATTTGTCCAATGGCTTCTTCTGGGTTTACACTGAACCTGTATTTTTTTTCCCTCACAGTGGTTCAAAAAAACCCCAAAACCTCAAAGAGTTGGCACAACAAATACATCAGGGCTCTACATGAGCCACAGGATGAAAAAATTTACATCCACCAAGTTAAAGGCTGACTCTAACCCTCCTGTGTAACAGCTTAAACTAAAAACAATTCAGTTAAAAAAAACCAATTCAGTAGCAGGATGGGATCAGCCTGTCCCAGGTCACACCAGTGGATGCTTGGAGAAGCAGTAAGCAGATGGGAGGTCTCTCTCTTTGTCCTAACACTACCTTGGGCTACCTCTGCCTTTGCTCGGACCATTCGGCCTGAACAGTGGGCTGCACTAGTTCAGTTATCACAGGGGCTCAGAAATCCTTGAGGGTATCCCTACAGCATATGGAACTGGGGAGGTGGCAGGGGCAGAGGCACCACAGGGAAAAACAGCCTGGAGACAGAACGCCAATGTTTTTCTCACAGCAGGGTCTCCAAAAGCCTGAAGACTGGTCCAGATGAGCAGACAAGAAATTCTACTTACTACAGCTCCCTATTAAAGAACGCTGGGGAGTGACGGGCTGTCCCCATGCCCTTGTGCATGCACAAACAGGGCTCTGCTGCTTTGGGACCACATTAACAATGACTACTTCTGATGTTAAAATTCAGAGGTTTTTAATGTAGATGATTAACAACATCATTAAGGGTTGAACAACCTTGCATTTCTGATGTGCATTTAAAGGCTCATCTCTGCCTTATGTGAATGAAGGACCTCAAAAGGAAAACCAATGTCTACTCCATTTATACACATATATATAACATACACACATATTAAGGGGCATGTATTTCCCTGACCATATTGCATAAATACGTACGTATAAGACATACTGTGGTATGTGTATATCATAATGCACTAAAGATTTTTTAAATCATTTAGAAAATTGGCTGCTTTCCTTACAATTTATGTTACATGGTACAACATGTTATATTTTAAATACCATGGAAATTGGCCAATTTTCTCATATTTAAATATATATGAACTATCATTACAAACATTTTACAAAAGAAACATATGGCAGATTTTCTATTCTTTCCAGATGAGCGATATCCAGCCCCTCCAATACACGAATGACCTGCAGAGTCTCCTGTATTTTCACTGCTTTGGATGCTTTGCTTCTGGTTTGGAGCCCATCAATGAAACTCTGTCAGCATGAAATGCTGGTTCTCTAAAACGGAAAAGTTTTAGGAGTGACAAGTGAGCGGTTCAGCAAGAGTCAGGCAGTCCACTCATTCAATTTAAACAGCTATCGGGAGTGTGAAAACAGCCAGAGGGTCAGAATGACCAGCCAAACTCTTATTTCAGAAAACCTAAGGTGCTACCAATAGAACTGAGTGTAGGTTTACAATCCAGAAGAACAGAAGCATTTTCTTGCAGAGAGAGTTGCCAAAATAACACATGCATTGCAAACACTGCAAAACAGATGTAACTGGGGAGTGGGAAACCCCAAAGGGAAAACTTGAAAGATGTTACTCCAAGTTTTAAAGTTCCTTCCCAAGAGTGAAATTGATTCCTTTTTGAAGAAAGGAAATGTCTTCTAGAAGATGTTCACTTCAAACAAAATTAGTTTTCCTGTAAGGGTGATTTTGGTGGATTTTTTTTCCCACCCAATCTGTACTCTCAGTACTCCAGTGGTAGGCACTGCTCCGGCAGGATATTGCAGGCTGTCGTAGCCAAGTAACAATGCTAACTCCAAAACACAGACATAAACGAGTATAGGCTTTAGTTCTTCATCTCAACTCCCACCTCTTTGCTATCACCCTCTCAGCAGCTCCCTGAACTTCTCTCCAAAGAAACAGAGCACACGTGCACAAAAGAAAGAAGAAGAGATGATCCTCAGCTGAACTCTCTCTATTGAAACACATGCTCTGGACAGCTGACTGCAGCACAGACTGGACTTGTTCATGTGTGACCCCGCTTTGAAAAGCTTCCGAATCCTTTGACTTCCATAAAAACCTGAATCCAGGATCACTCAGCGCTGAGAGAAGCACCATGTCTCTGGCCAAATCGTGTTCTGATCAAGATATGAATCGAGTAGTGGATGAGACAGAAAGTGGATGTGAGAGAAGCCAGTGATTTAACTACATCAAAGAACTGAGGTAGGGAAAAAGATGGCCTGGAAAATGAATTCTATGTCATTGTGGAATTTCCACGAAGGCCAAGACGCCAAGCAGCATGGGAGGAGCCATCCACTGAGCCTCAGTAGTCTTCTCCTTATCACAGGAAGGAAGAACACATTTGAAGATGTAAGACAATGGTCAGACAATAGACAGGCAATTCCATAACTGGAAACTCACTAAGGTCAGAGGGAGGGCGAGAGTGTAATAAGATGTTAATTATAACCATGTGCAGGATGAACATTACCAAGTTGCCAACCTCCCTCACATTCCTATTCAGGATCTGCCCTGACACAGCCAGAACCAGGAATGCAGTCACAAACCTTCAGTTCACAGGACCTGCATTTCACATCTCCCTCCCAATCTTCTCTTTATAACTTCCTAGTACTTAATGGCAACTAAAACGAAAACATTCTATAGCAGAGCTGGAGTTCCAAACCATGTCCAGATTCTGAATCTATTTGACCTTCTTCACATTACTAAAGCTTTGCCTGCAAGACCTTCTAGCACCACAATTACTCAAATACCTTCCAACAGAACCTGTGCATAAGAAAGACCAATGTAGAAATTTAACCATATTTCAGAATGGATGTTAGTGCTTCCTTGAAAAGAAAGAAAAAAGAAAAGAAGTGTAGGTCATAAGGGTCCCCTGCACACAGAGACAGCCATTACAACCGACTACTTGCACATAAGACCCAGGATACTCCAAGTTTTTACTCACAAGAACTGGAGAAATAAGCAAATAACCTCTGATGCCTTCACATGGGCTGAGAAGTAAGCAGCAACCATGGCAGACTGCAACACATCTGCAAGTACATCAAACCTGGTGCTAAAAATACCTACCAAACTCAACAGAGATTCATATCAGAACGTGGAAATTATTTACAGGCTGGGGCAAAAAACCCAGCAAGCCCCTAAAACAGATAGGAAAACTATTTGAAATGGCCCATCCTAAAGGATTAAAATGCTTCAGGAATAAATGAAGTCCATAGCATCTGGCATTACACCATACCTGCAGACATTATGCCATGGAACTCTTTCCTAAGGACCTGGTAAAGGATTTAATCTGTCTGAAGAATAAAACTGAAATGAAACATGAGAGGGAAGGTGGATCTCTTGAAAGGGTATATTTTTGCACTTATCAAACCATCCATTCTGCCTGCTCCCTGCATTTGTCCTGCATTACTGGAGAGCCTGTAGAAGAATACAGTACTCCTGGTGGAAGAATATGGTTTTTAATCCACACAGCGTGTCTTTAAACCTGGTTTTACTCTGCATCATCTGTAGCGGGAGACAGATGGCACTCGATATTACAGCTGCTCGCTGGTTTCCATTTGCAGGCCACAGAGTACAACCTGCTGCAGCGACAGCACTAGAACGCTGCACCCTCCAGCCAACTGAGCAAAGCTCCAGTCAAGAAAACCTGCCAGAATCCTCTATGTTCATAGCCTCTCAGCTCTTTTTGTCCAAGGGGCAGAATCCTTAAGGCAGCATTTCTGTGGACAGGGAAGAAGGTGTTTTTCCTAGCAAAGAGAATTCTCTTCACAGCACGGTCAGGAGTGCAGGAATGCAGCCCATAGGCAACACCCTTTTTGTGTAACAGAGTAAATTTTGAGGAAGTCACTGTTGGTATTGATTCATATATCACTGGCACCTTGACCCTTCAGCTGATGTCAAAATTCACCATCCTGGGTGTTATACAAGCTCACAGTGAGGTGCAAAGGACACAAGTACAAAGAGAGGAACAGAAGCGGCAGGTTTGTTGAAGGTTGCTAGCTGAGATAGATACGCTGTTACTCGTGTTCACCTAGGCTCAAATACCTCAGCAAGGTTGCAGCTGTAGAGATGGGAAACCTGTGCACTAACACTGGGTTGACATTAGGTCAGCCTAGAACAGGTTTGGGTCACAACAGGCAGAACTGAGCACTGTTCAAGTTGTGGAAGGGTCTTCATCCATCCTCCAGAACTGACTGAAGAGAAACTAAATACATAATAATGATCTCAAAACACAAGTTATCATTTCAGGGCTCTGCCAACTCAGGCTGAACACACACAAACCAAAAGACCTGGAGAAGGCCTAAGCAGCAGTGAACAATACAGTGAACAACAGGAGACGAAGGTAGTGAGGTTCCCACCCAGTTTTGTACATGCAAATTCATATCATCAGCAAAATACAGAATTAATAACCTTAATGACCTAAATAAAATTATACTGATTCAAAGAGACGAGACTATGACACAGAGTTTGAAGAATCGCAGTTCCTAGGAGCCTTCTAGAACCTTTGAAGATTTTTTTCTTAATAATCACAGTGTAAATGACAAATACTGCACATGTGAAACGTGAAACCTCCCCTGAGCACCTGTAACAGTTTCTCAGAAATAATATGTACTATCCCTTAAAGAATAGCATTTTCAGTGGGGCATGGTCTGGAGGAAGAATTTTGGGGGGTGACAAAAGAAGTCATCTATTTTTATCCTGTTAAACAGGCAACTGCAGTAAAAACCAAGATTTTTCAGGAAGCTGCCTAAATCAAAACAGTGAACAATTATCCTCTTAGCATGCCACTAATATTACCTTCAGCAGCAAACACTCTACTGACCTAAACAAATAATAAAACATACATCTTAATTTAGAGAACAGCCTTACAACATTACCACCTAGCACTATGACAAGTTGCAGTTTTCAACATGCCTGAATATCAGAGGTAGAAGACTCCAAGCCACATCTGCAGCTCATGGGACGTTTCGCTTTAAGCTGCACCTGTGACTCTGCTTTCATTAACTCTGCCACCTTGTGAGTGCACAAGAGCATCTGCATGAGGAGAAATCTTACTTATAAACGCTGTGTTACCAGGTTCCTTTGAGATATAAAATAATACTGGAAGGGTCAGCCTCATCCTACAACACTGAATAGAAATTACTTCTTTGTACTACTTAATGAAGGCAAAAGATAGAATTTTTACACTCTCCTAAAGTATAGCAGAGAATTTGAGGCAGAAATAGCAGTGGCCACTGTTTAATAATGCACACCATTGTCACAACTACACATTAGGTCCCTACAGGGAGTGAGAAGCCTTTGTGTACACATCAAACAGGAACGAGAACCAGAATTTGCTCAATCTGGTCAAAAAGCATCTTGATCTTTGCAACAAGGCCATGTTTGCTTTAGTAGACCAGGACCACAGAAATCACGCTTTCTGCCAGACCTGGGGCTGTCATCATCGCTATATCTGCTGGGACACTGACCTGGTGCTGCTGCAGAGAACCAGCTGTGGGGGCTGCGCTGTGGGGCGACCTCTTCTCTCCCCCATTAGCTAGCAGTGCCTTCCACAGCAAGAGGTACCTTGGAGTGAAGGTGCCATCCCTCAAACCTGTCCACACAAAACCAATTCCTGCAGCTTTTCCTTGATCAAGGCTCCCAGGGAGGTCCTGGGACAACCCTGCCACCAGGGACAACCCCAGTGCTTTGCACTACCTGCTAACAAGCTACTGCTGGTATGGCTGCAGGCACTTTTTTGTTTGTTCTGTTTGTATTAGAAGCTCACACATCTTGCAACCTCCCTAATTTTTCCAAAGAGCTAGTTTTACTTCCTAAAGTGCCTAAGTACCGCAGGCCAGGCTCACCAACTGCTCAAGAAATTAGGCAAGTTTAAATGGTTTTGTTCTTTTCCCAGGGAGATATTTTCGCACGGGGGTCACCGAACAAGCCATGCTGTCCCCTCCACCCCTACCCACTCCACCCTAAACTCTGGGGGATTCTGGGAATCCAAGTATAAATGACACTACCAGCTGAGATGTAATGGATGTTGGAGCAGCAGCCGTTTCCTGTCTAGCAGGAACCTGAACATACAGGAATGTGGGAAGACTCCAGCGAGCCTCCTTAAGCAGCCAGAGCAGGCTGGGAACTAGAGAAGAGATAAGGGATGCCCTTTCCTCCTCCACCCACTCCAGCAGATAAGCATCATATGCCTCAGACATCGTGTCCACTGATCTGGGCTTTTCAACTGCGTCTCAGTATCTGTGACTCTACCTTCCTTCCTCTGCTCCCAAGCACACCCCCTGTAAGGAGCCAGTCCACCCAGGGGCTGATAACGGAGAATGGTGCCAGCACGGTGACAGACAAGGGATGGGTGAAGGCTTCACAGCCAGGAGACACCTGTCTCTTCCTGGGAAGGAACACGGATAATAGATGGAGGCTCCACAGAAAGCAAACCTTGGTGTTTGAGGAGGGAGGTGTGCTCCAACAGACAGAGCCAGAGGCTGTTTGCTCAGGCAACATCCATAGGCCAGGCTCTAAAAGCAATTGATTTATAGTCTGTTTGGAAACCAGCACCACATCCAAATGCAAAGTGAAGATTATCATGAAACTGCAACACCTTGCTCACATACTGTAACACTGTGGAATACCTGCTCAGATGGGCAAGAGAGATTGGAAACAGCAATGGGACTGTAAGGCAACAACTGGGACAGAGGATGTGCTGCTGCTGCTGCTCTCAGAGCTGCAAACAAAGGCAGAGATAACCACTGCTTGGATGAGTTTGTTATCTCCTCAGACAACAGGGAAACAGGGCCAGAGGATAAGCAAGAAGACATGGAGTTAGAAGTATGCAGGAGGCAGCAGGAAAAAAAAATCATAGATTCCACATCTGCTGCCTCTGGAAGGAAAGCACTAAATAACTGACTGCTCTGCCTTGCAAACTCGCAGGCTTCAGCCCAAGATAATGGCAATAACGCAGGCTGCACGTCATTCCAGAGCATCCCACAATGCCGAGACAGAAGGCAGCAGCCAGTTAGGTGGTAAGGGAATGCAAGGCCAGGAGAAACAGAAGATAAAGGAGTAAAGCTCTTAGAAAATGGATGTGGGGAAACTTGAGATCATGTGTACAAACAGAAATGGCCTTTCCACTTTGCCGTCTGCCCCCAGCAAAACTAATTCCAAAGTCAGTTCAGATAAAACAATCCTAAATCTACCTGTAGATTCAGAGGACCAAAAAGCCTGAGCTTTTTACTGTCTTTCAGGTTTTTGTGTTGCTCATCTAAGTGTTTGTCAGGAAGATTGTGCAAACGAAAGAATCCCAAGTACCTGGCTTATTGTTGGTCCTGCTGCACAAGCCAGAAGGTAAGAGCAGGCAGGACTGGTCCCATTGAAAAGATTCTTAGCTCTGGCAATGAAGTTTTCCTTTTGGGTGAAGAATTGCTTGAAACTAAGGAATGTTACATTGGTTTGAAAGGAAAAAAAAAATCAAACCCCCAAAATCACAAAAACCTGGACAGATTCAAAAACAGTACAAAGTTTTCCTTTGGAGAAGAGGACAATATTATTTTAATACCACCTTTCCCCTTTCAGGAATGGCATTTCAGCCCAAGCCCTCAACTACTTTGCTCTTCAAAGTTTCATTATTACTGAAAAAATCTCAGCAATATTCCAGACCCTGTGCCTCCTCACTAAGCCCTGCCTTGCTCTTACCATCCCTTGTCTTGAACTGACTATTCAGGGTGTTCTGAAATTACTGCCCAATCTCGTGAACTACTCCCTTTCCATGTTTTATCTGACAAAGTTGGAAGAGCTGAAATATTACAAAAGAGGTGGACTTTGAGAGCATTTCGATTCAATTTTGTACAGCCCACTTTAAACAAAGGTAGAAAAAAAAGACTATCATTATCTGGGCAAATTGTTCCCATTTCTTGTGAGAGCTCATGCTGACCCCACTGCTCTGATAACAAACTGAACTGTTCAGCTTTGCACGATGTTCAAGTGTGTCAATGAACAAACAGGGCAACAGCCCATGCATTGCTAGGCCCTAATAGAGAGTGGCTCTTGATCAAGAAGTGCAGGGATAGGACGAGGGGGAATGGTTTTCTGCTGGAAGAGGGGAGATTGAGATGAGATCTTAGGAAGAAATGTTTTCCTGCAAGGGTCGGGAAGCCCTAGCCCAGGTTGCCCAGGACAGTGGTGGCTGCCCCATCTCTGGAAGTGTTCAAGGCCAGGTTGGATGGAGCGTGGAGCAACCTGATGCAGTGGGACGTGTCCCTGCCCATGGCAGGGGGTTTGAACTGGATAGGCTTTGAGATCCCTATCAACACAAACCATTCTGTGATTTTAGGACTGGAGCTGGTACCCACAGAGCTGTCCTTCTCCAGACAGAACCTGAACCCTCCCAGGACCAGCCTGCTCCTAGAGTGAGCTCAATAATGTATTTGTATTTGCACCCAAGGGGGTCATGGGCTCCGGCCCGTCCATTTCCAGCTGCATTCTGAGCAGCAGGACTGCCAGCAGTCTGGAGGACAACAGGGTTCTGCTGTCTCTGCCTGCCCCTGCCACTCTCCATACACATCCGCACACCCTCTCCTCTGTCAGCTGCTCTTCGTTGGCTGTGATTGACAAGACTCCTGAATTATGAAAAGGTAGAAAGAGCCTTGGTGAAGCACAGAGGTATATTTATTGCCGTTTGTGGCCCCCGACTCCCATCACATATATCAGAGCAAGAAGGCTTTTACAGAGGGGAAAAAAGAAAATAATCTATACAGTCCTCAAAGGAGCAGGTTTTATACTGCTCTCGGCCGCCTGTCCTCAGTCTGGTTCCCTTTTCAATGGGCTGCTGGCTCCTCGCTGTCTGCTGACAGGAAGGATTAGCTACAGAAATGGTACATGGAAAGAGTCAAAACTCCAGGGGAGCATAGACCTCCAGCCCACCCAAGCAATTTGTTTGCATTCAGCCCCAGTTCCATAAAAGAAGAAACTGCAGGTGCTGCAATATTGCCTTTCAGTCTGGCTGTGCTGTCCCTCACAAAAGGCAAGAGTCAAGTGGGCTCAAAAATTCTAAGAGGTTAAAGTGAAACAAGGAAATTTAAAGTTATTAATGTATTCATGCCTTCTCCCTTCTCCACCATTTTTTTATTTTAGGGACCATCTTTTCAAGGTGTTCTTTGCAAACACGGGCAGGTATATTAGTCTGTTTTCACACTAAATGCTGAGAAGCAAAGCTTTCAAACCCAAATGCCAAACATTACAAAGCCAGACTTTGTAATCTGAGTTAGTCATTATTCCTGAAGTGTTGAGCATTCCCCTCTCACTGCCTTCCACAGGAATCTTGGGAATCTCAGAAACCAGGTTACTTTCTTCGAGATGCACACAAATTATGTAGGAGCTCACATTTTATACACTAATGTTGTTGCACAATCAAATCAATGGAGGATTTGGGAGGCTGGTTAAAAACAAGCAACAAGATATCACAGGACTTGAAATGGGATCCTAAAATTATCAATGCTTCTTCTACACAATCAATGTTTCCTTCTGTTATCTAATGTTTCTCCTATACCCTTCAGGTTACTCTTCCACTTCTCCTCAGAAGCAGACATGTAAAAAAATTTATTCCTAAAGATGGACTACAAACCATCTGCCAGCCTCCCCACCAACAGAAAACCTCAATGCGCATCACCTCAGCTTCTACATCTTCAGAATACATGCCATCTTGAGCTGAGCAACTGCTCAGCTAAGGAATCCAGTGATTCAATTAACTAGAAGCTAATAATAAAACTGAACTCAAGACAAAACAAGAGCTGTTATCATCAGGTGCATGAAAGGACGTCCAGCAACCAGAAAGAAATCGGGCATCTTTGACACCATGCACAAAGCGCTCCACCCACCAGCCTCCATGTACTCCTTCTGGCCACAGGTAAACACTAAGAAGATCTCCTAGAGTCCTTTCTAGAAGGACCTTCCAGGTGCTGGTGGTCACTAAACTGGGTGGATCCTGAACACTGCAAATATCCCAAATTTTGAGTCAAGGCTACCCAGCAGGAAAATACAAATGCCAGGCCTAAGGAGAACCCTGGACTCAAGTACGACACCAATATCGCTAGCAGGAGTTATCCCTGACCTCTGCCTTATTTAGTCATTATTTGCACCTCCTGCACGGATATCTGCAGTTCAACTGGCCTAAAACACACTGGAGAATCAGAAGAAAGCCACTTCTCTTCAGGTTTTGCTGCAGCCAAGAGTCAGTTCAACCTCTCTCTACTTCAGCCAATTGTTTCCCTGCCTTTTATCCCCCACCCACTCAGACACGTGAAGAAAGGTAGCTCAAAGACACAGGCTTCTAAGTTAAGTGGGAGAGGCATTTCGCTGCTGGGTTCACATAACAGGAACCACAGCGAATTGCAATGTTACCTGGGAATATAGTCCTGAGAAAGAGAAACTGAACCAGGTTCCTCTGCATCCCCACAAACAGAAACATAATGCAAGCAGGAGAAGACTCTCCTGAAGTTCACACTCCTCTTACGGCAAAGAGGTCACAGCTGTAAATAACACACATTTTACAGCACACCCTCTGGTTTGGAAGTGCCTTCAGTCTAGACCAGCTTACCTGATTGAGAGGAAATTGTTCAGAAGCTCGACAATGTTTTCACTCATCATGAAATGAATCCACTTCAGTTTGAGAGTGAAGTCAAGATCCTTTAGGTGCTGAGAATCCTCTGATACCTTCCCACAGCTGCTCCACATTGACCAAGAGAAGAGAGCTAATGAAATTTGTCAAATAGAATTGTGGGATGTTCTTTCTGACGCACAAGGGAAAACAGAGAGCATGATATTTCTCTCTGAATGTTCAGATAAAAGCCCAGGCCAATACTGATGTTCAGATCTGGGAGTCAAATACCTCAATCAGATGAGCACTGACAAATCCTTAGTAATTGGTGAAGGGGCTGGAGAACAAGTCTTATGAGGAGCGACTGAGAGAGCTGGGGTTGTTTAGCCTGAGGAAGAGGAGGCTGAGGGGAGACCTTATTACTCTCTACAACTACCTGAAGGGAGGTTGTGGAGAGGAGGGAGCTGGGCTCTTCTGTCAAGTGACAGGGGACAGGACAGAGGAAATGGCCTCAAGCTCTGCCAGGGGAGATTCAGGCTTGAGATAAGGAAAAAAATCTTCACAGATAGGGCATTGGAACAGTCTGCCCAGGGAGGTGGTTGACTCGCCTTCCCTGGAGGTGTTTTAGGTGAGGGTGGATGAGGTGCTTAGGGGCATGGTTTAGAGATTGGTGGGAATGGTTGGACTCGATGATCCGGTGGGTCTCTTCCAACCTAGTGATTTTATGATTTTTCCAAGCCACACATTAAGTCACTAGCAACACCAGTGACAGAACTGCAGGGCTTCTGGTTGCAAAACTCAATCCTTTTCTTACCCAAACACTGACTTTTCTGTACTTTAGAAACTTTTAAAAAAAATAGTTTGGAATTGTTTCCCCTATTTGTCATGGTGACACCTTTTTAATGAGATCCCCCACAATGCTTTGAAAGGTAACTCTTGCACCACATGCATGCGGCACCTTGGGAAGGAGCAGATACCCCAGTAAATCTGCTGTACCTCACCACTCTCTCAAACCTTTACAAAGCTTGCTCTATCGTACACCTACTGCCTGTCAAAGCTTGGCTTGCTCAGTGTACCTTGCGGAATCCACTCTGCACTGCATATAACAGGACTTTGATGTGACAGAATTACTTTGGGGACAGTTTCCGAAAAAACAGTTATGTGCTTAATTCCTGTTGAAGAACTATGAGGCTTAGGAGCCTGTATGTTATAAGGGGAGGCCTTAGAGCAGCCCACCAGTACTGAAAGGAGCTCCAGAAAAGCTGGGGAGGGGCTCTTGATAAAGGAGTGTGGGGATGGGATGAGAGGGAATGGTTTTCAGCTGAAAGAGGGGAGGGAGACTGAAATGAGATCTTAGGAAGAAATGTTTTCCTGTGAGGGTCTGGAGGCTCTGGCCCAGGCTGCCCAGAAGAGTCATGGATGCCCCATCCCTGGGGGTGTTCAAGGCCAGGTTGGACGGGACTTGGAGTCCCTGGTCCAGTGGGAGGTGTCCCTGCCCACGGCAGGGTGCGGAACTGGATAGGCTTTGAGGTCCCTTCTAACCCAGACCATTCCATGATTCTATTAAATTTACCATGGCTCCAGCAGAACAGTTGCATACACACCATGCAGTTTTGTATTTATTTCTCAGCAGTGTAAAAAGTCATCTTCTCACCCGTTTTAAGTGCATGAACATAAGTAGGCCAGGGCCTGCCTTCCTGTTTTAAGAAGTGAAAGCGCTAGGGCAGACTGCCAGAGGACTTAATATAGTCTCAGATCTAAATTTAACAACAATAACATGGCTCCAGTCTGACCCTACAAAGAAAAGTTTGGAGAGGGGAAAAAAAAAAAAAGCAATTCTTCACAAATTAAGAAAACAATAAAGGTCCCTTTCAAGTGTCAAGGAATATTCTTAGCCAGGCTGTAACACCTAAATCAAGAGAGAGGTTGTTAAAATGGCATAATACCAGGAAATTCGCCTACAGGGTCTACTTCCTCCTTGGAGACTACGGCCTAGAGTGGTGGAGTCAGTGTGCTTGTGCTGGGGGAGGTGGGAGGGAGAAACTGGGATCTGACTACAGTGACTCTATAAAAAAAGCCAATGCTGGATATCAACACGGCAGTCTCTAGATCTAAGATGATACAAGCAGTCTTCCTGGCCTGAGATTCCGAGTCACATCAATAGCCTCTTTAATCCTTTCCCACCCAACATTTCCTGACACCGACCACAAAAGTCAACAAGTTCAAACCCAGCTTAGAAAATTAGCGCTTGCACACAATACAGCGAGCGATAATGCGGCTGTATTTATAGCACAGAGGCAGCCCCCTCAGAGGAGTTATTAGAGATCCTGGTGGGAAGAAAACACAACTAGAAGAAAGTTATTCAAGTAAGTTAAAGATACACCTGAACCCTCCCTTCCTCTCCCACCCCTCCCTGAGGTCATAACATCACAATATAGTCTCCTAAGCAAGGACGTTCCTCCGGGACACTCTGATAGGGAAAGTGTGAACAACAAAAGCCCATTGTTAGCAGGGAGCTTGGTGCCACTTAGACCCTCGTTAAGGTCCTCAGGGACTGTGGTTTGCGTTATGCAGGCTTAAAAATAAAAGGCACTAGGACAAGGGACAAACAAATAATGAAGTCATTTCCATCTACCTAAACCAGCAAGGGGGTTGCCAAGCAGGGTAATCGGTTATTGCTGGGTGTTAGCAGTGTCTCCACCCTGGGACTCCCACCTTCTTTCCGCCACACTTTTCAGAGCAACATTTTTCACATTAAATCACTTGAGGAGTTCAACTCTGACTAAAAATTAGATGTTTTCTATTGTAGGGCCTTACTGGCCACTACCCTGAGATAGTGTAAACTCATCCCAACCAGCAGGGCACAGGAACAGGCAGCACAGGAACATGTCTTCCTTATTTAACTCCCAATTCACTCATACATATGTGCAGAAAGCATTTTGAAGACTAACCTCATTCCCAATGACAAGTCCTACCTATTGTCGTTTCACTTTGATGACCATTTACGTGTTTAGCTCACTTACATTATAAACCAGCAAAACATCAAACCCGCAAATACCTTGATTCCAAAGTTGCTCCTCGGTGTCAGCGGCAACAGATCTCAAGAGTTCTCTTTCAAACTTCCCATCACAGTGTTGGTGCCCGCCCTGTGATTCCACAAGGCTATCAAATTCTATCAAGAAAAATATAAAAGAGTTTCTGATCATCATGGTTTCAGGGCACAGATGACCCAGGAGGAGGAAGAATCAGAAGGCAAACGTAAAAACAACAAATGTGAGGTTAGACTTTTTTTTTTTATCTCACCATTTTTAAGCCACTCTCAGTTTCAGAAGGGCTGATTCATGTTTTCAAAGGCTTGTGGTTTTCAATACTGCAAGGGTGAAATGCCAGAATGGCCCTTGGAATGCTGGTGGGCCTGAGCCAGCTGCCGGCTAGAGCTGCAGCCTGAAAGTTTCTGCAGGGCTGTTCTGGTCAGCAGTGCACGGGTTGACATCCCAACTGCGTCTCTGCTGGACACGGCCACCATGCAGTGCAGCACATGCTACCTTCCCACTCTTCTGCCTTTAAACCAAAATAAAATGAACATTCACCACAACTCAATACTCATGAAGCTCATTTAACATTTGATTTCATTCCAACCATGAACCACTAGAAAATCCCACGTGCCATGTTTGCTTCCCTGGTGTATTTTAACATGCAGTTATTTCCAGCTATAATTGATTATCAGTAATCATGACAGAGCTGCCCACTTTAATCCTGGAATAAAATCACCGAAAGTAGTTGTATGATTCAAAGCCAGTCCTCCTTTTCCCAGCAGCATCTATCCTCCATATGAAAACAACAACACCCAGATCTATAGTTCCTGCAGTAAAGAATTATCACAAAGCAAGCAGCAGCCTAAAACTTGTTTCAGCTGTTTCATCTCCAAAATGTTTTGTGATCCAGGGTGATTATGGTTTTTTTCCTCTCTCCCTTTTTCCTCTCTCCATTAGTTTCCCCATTTATAAAACAGTACTTATTTTCACCTTGGGTAGGCCGAGAAATACAGGTTTTGGATGCTTCAGTATGCAAATAAAATATTTATAGGTGCTAAGTATTTTGTTTACTATTACAGTAGAACTAGCAGCTGTGTCAGGATTAACTCTGCACAGCAATTTTAAATTATAGCAGAGATTTCCAGATGTGAGTTCTGGGCCCCTCACCACAAGAAGGATGTTGAGGCTCTGGAGCGAGTCCAGAGAAGAGCAACGAAGCTGGTGAAGGGGCTGGAGAACAAATCTTACAAGGAGCAGATGAGAGAGCTGGGGTTGTTCAGCCTGGAGAAGAGGAGGCTGAGGGGAGACCTTATTACTCTCTACAACTACCTGAAGGGAGGTTGTGGAGAGGAGGGAGCTGGCCTCTTCTCCCAAGTGACAGGGGACAGGACGAGAGGGAATGGCCTCAAGCTCCGCCAGGGGAGATTTAGGCTTGAGATTAGGAAGAAATTCTTCACAGAGAGGGTGTTTAGGCATTGGAACGGTCTGCCCAGGGAGGTGGTTGAGTCACCGTCCCTGGAGGTGTTTAAGGGGCGGGTGGATGAGGTGCTAAAGGGCATGGGTTAGTGTTTGATAGGAATGGTTGGACTTGATGATCCGGTGGGTCTCTTCCAACCTGGTTACTCTGTGATTCTGTAATCACTACCTTCCTACAGCCCCTTACTCTAACAAAGACAGAAGGTTAATTTCACATTTACAGTACAGCTCCTTTATAATGTTCTAGCAGTAAAAAGGCAGATTTTAAGTGTCTGTAATACTACAAGTTTCTCTAGCACTGCTTGTAATGGGATTTTAGTAGTAAGGCGAATTGGACGTTGAACTTGTGTTGAGGTCACAGTAAGGCTGGAAGGAGATGCACAACTGGAAGGCTTTAATACTGACTACTCACTGGAAACAGAGCTCACCCTTTAAGGTCCTGTAAGGCTTGCTTTGGGTAACACACGGTTTGCCTCTATGCACCAGTGTCCCTAAACACACATAAAAAATCTCAGACAAAGGCTGTTCTTTGAATATAATAATTTCAGCCAAGGTTTCACACATGATAACCACTTTCTGCCTGGGCCTAGTAAAGCTGACACACACGGTTAGGCTTTTGAAATGCCCAGCCTGGAACCTAGGTATGATTCCCAAGCTCTTATGAAAATACAGATGAAAATTTGCGTGCAGAAGCTTGGAAATCAGAGCCAAGCACTGAACCTTGAGTACTGGGAATGGCCATTCTCTACAAACAGCTGTCAAAGGCTTAAAAGAAGACTTGATGGAAACCTCTGCTCAGGTCCGCTGTGAGTGCTGGCCACTGAGCGGTGTTAGTAGCTGTACAGGGCAAATATACACACGGACCTGAGGATGATGCACTATTTTATTTATAGTCTCAATTAATTTAGAAGTCAGTCTCTGAATTCCAAGCTGCACTTTCTAAGTTGAAGGAGCCTTCTGCGGTGCTGCAGTCAGGGCCATGGCGCTGTAAAGAAGACTCTGGGGTGCTTCAGGATTCACGTACAGTTCCGGATCTGAGGATCAAATGCGCCACACAATGAAATATATTTGTTAAGGAAATTGGCACCACTAAAAAAGAAACGCTCTGCAGAGAGAGCCAAGTAACATCTAAGGCTGCTTAACCCAATTAGCTAAACACTCTGCTGCTGCTGTAAAAAAGAACACAAAAACCACCTCAGGAAATTGAGATAAGTGAGTTTGGGGTAGAAAGTGTGGATCTTGACCAACTGTTGGTATCTCTGCCTGCCAAAGCTATTAGCCCAGAGTCTAGACAAAGGTTTGATTTTGAATTGAAAGGGGAATCATTGGCAGAGAGCAAGACAATTTCGGTTTTGAAAAACAGCCATGAATTTTTAACTATTAACCCAAAGGAGAGACAAGGAGCCTCTGCAGGCACATAAAGCTTTTAAATATTACCTGCTGCCACAGGACGTCAGTGAGACTGGAGTGATTTTAAGATCAGAGTGCTTCATTAGGCCAAAACATTTAATGTACCCAAGGACTGGAAGAAAGAAATGACACTGGTAGAGCTAACAACATGAAGGTGTATTTTGCATTCACATCATTTGCTGAAATCACTGGTTCTGCTCCATATGATACACACAGGCAGCAGCTGACAGTCAGGAACTGCAAGTGGTGATAAGCATGAAGCACCAGACTGTCCCTGTTCATTGTATGACTGCATAGAAAACAGGGATCAAAAAGCTTGCTTCTTTATTTGAGTCTCTAGACTTGAATTAGAGATATAGAATTATCCTTTCTAGATACCAAATTATTTCCCTTACAAAAACTTCTTCCTCACTAGTTTAGCTTCAAATAGAAGTAAGGCCTGGGCCAGGTTTCTTAAATAATTTTTTTAGGAGATCTATGTTGGAAAAAAGATTAGAAATGAGTAGGCTAGAAGCACAGGCCACAGGAAAAGAACCACCACACAGAACTTTTCAAACAAAAGAAAAGGGCAACGACCAAGCTGAGGAGAAGCACATCAGGACCCAGAGAAGCACCAGCCCTGTCTCAGAGTCAATACACTGACAGAGGGGACCTGATTGCTATCAGACTTACCACAGACAACCAACAGCACATCTGATCACTGCCACAAAAAGCAGTCTCTGACTGGTGTCAAATGGACAGCCAGGGTGAGGCAATGCAGGTTCTGTGTCTGAGGAAGGGCTCTGTGTCAACCTCACGTGCTATATGCTAGAGCCAACCTTATAAAATTAGCACATTCCCCTTTGAAAGAGCAGTTGTTTTCTCTCAAGTCCCATGATATAAATGTTACAGGAGCCTCGAGATGAGAATAGGGCACAAGACAACGGGAAACCAATGGAATAGGAAGAAACAGTGTTTTTACCTTTGTGGCTCTGTGTCATGCAGAGGAGCCTTAATACACCTGGTTTGATCTTGGTTTCCTGAAGAGAGGATATAGTTTGACTGACTCCTTTGGTGGTTATTAACAACCAATTTCTCTATGCTACATCGGTCAACACTGCTCAAAACATCATCCGTCTGGCAGATGGGGAAACTGAGGCACTTGAAAGGGAAGGGACTTTGCTGATGTCACTAGAGTCTACTGAGGGCACCCACCCAGCCTGTCTGTCCACTGTACAACAGTGCCTTCTAGTGGAGAAATAGCATTCAAGCATGGAAAAGGGGGCAGGAAGCTCCATCAAAGAACCCCAAAATACCTTTTTAGGTCTAAATTGCTGTAGGCTTGCATCTTGACCACCATCCTCTAGGAATTGTTCTTCACTCAGCAATCTTGCTTTGCATATTCCAGCCAGATGATTTGAGACAACAAGGAGTCATTCTGCTCTTTGAGGATCCCTGGTGATCAAGCGTCAGGAAGTCTTCATTTTAGTAGCCACTAGCAGCTCAAGCCCCATCATCGTACGCCCAAGGTCATGACAGCGCAATGGGACAAATATATTTTTCAGAAGGCACAAGGCATTCAGTCTCTGCTTTTGTGTTCTCATGACAATGATTGTAATGACGCAGCTGGAGTGGGAAATGGCCCAGCATAAATCCATCCTGGTGACAATACTCTGTAACAAAACTGTAAAGGGAGTCAGGCATGTTTAGGATAAGTTAGAGATAGTAATCTGGTTATTATTCAGAGGCCCCACTCAGACACTACATGGAGGAGATCCTGATTGTGTCACCTTGGCCCCATACCGCACATATCCTTTGTAGAACAATGTAGACAGGAGTCTCTTAGACCATATGAAAATCAAGGAGATAATTCCCAAAACAGGAAATTACATTAGGCAGTGTGTCTGCCACAGCCACTAATGGGGCTGTGCTACGCAGCCAAGTAGTTACAATTACAGTTCCTCTGCAGCTGAGAGCTTAGCCAGCATCACCAAAACAAATCGAGCTATGGTGCCTTGCATCCATGGAACAGAAATGCAAAGGACACACTGTTGTGAACAAGGCAAGAACAGTTTTGAAAATGATGTCTTGAGCTGGGTTAACCAGTGAGGAGGATGCATTTCACCCAAAGGGAGTTCTCCTGGACCGCTGTATAAGCAGCTCATGTTCATAGCTAAGACAACCGAGGAAGTCAGTAAAGGCAAAGCAACCAGTCATTGAGAACTAGTCAGGAATTAACTGAGGACAGAATCTTCTACTGGAAAAGTTAATTATCCAAACCAGAAACTGCCCCAAGAATGTAGCAGCACTGAAAAAGCTGTCGTGGGAATAGCATTCTGGGTTCATGAGTGAGCTTCCACCCAAACCTCAAACCCAGAAGAGCTAATAATACAGCTAATTATTAAGACCTAATAAACTGCTGCTGGAGAAAGGTCCTGAGCTTCAGAAGACTCAGGTTTATGACTTGTCCTCCCTCCCCTATAGCAGAGCACTGCTCTGTGTTCTCTACTGGGGGACAGTCAAGCCAGCTTGCTCCCAAGTGAGCTTTTGCTCATCCGCAAATCTCAGCAGGTTCATGTCAGCAGAGGCCCTTGGGAGTTCTGATCTCTCACCTTCCAGGTGGCTGTCGGAAGCAACCACAAACTGCAGTAAACCTAACAGTTCCCGTGGAAGACACTGAGACCTTCTGAGCACAGAACGCTTCCAAACATCAGCTCCCTTGGGTGCGTAGGTGTTGTCAATTGAGTATCTTGGTCCTCAGCAGCACCACAAGTAACAGACCTGAGGAACACATGCCAGTGCAGCAGCTGATCCCATGTGGATCGGAGCCTTCTCTGTGCAGGAGTGCTTTTGTGGAATTTGAGAAGTATGAGATAACGGGGCCGCCTGTACAGCCACCCATAGGAGAGGTGCACTCAAGTGCGACGGGGTGAGTTTTTTGTGTTCTTAATGCTTAAGAAGAAAACAAGGGCACACTCCATAATCACTGAACTGCCGTACCATTCACTGCACCGACACCACGAACACAGCCAGTGAGCCTTATGGGATCGTCTCATGCAGCTTTATGAGCTCTCAGTGCCTCAGCCTAAGAGAACAACACTCCCAAATCACACAAACCTCTACTGTACTAATGCACACAGTTTTCATTCCAGGTTGTCAGTCTACCCATGGATGCAGTGTAACGGGTGTGATATTTCAGTGCAGATACAGACACGTGAACAGCTGGGGCAGTTCACTTAATAAATGATATTGCGGTCAGAGCCACACTGCAGAAATGCTTTCTATTAAGATATGAGAAGTAAAATTAAGAAAAACTCTATTTTTGCCCGACATGAAGGGAAAAAAAAAGATTCCATTCCTGCTTAACTGCTCCAAAAGCCACTAATTTTGCCGTTTTTAAGAAGAACAGGTTGATCCCACAAATGAGAAGGTTTTTCTGTTCTAAACTTTGGCACTTGCCTGTTGCCCTTGGACTAATTCTTCTGGATTTGCATTTTGTGCAAAGTCTTGTCACCTCCTGCTCCTTGGCTGCGGCCATTGTGATACAGAAGAGGTGCTAATCCTCTAATAATTAGCACCTCATTGGGAGGTCAAGAAGAGGTCATGAAAGTGGGCTTGTTTATTTTTCAGGAGAATTCTGGTTTGCTCCTTGTTTTCATTAAGGCTGTGAGATGTTGAGGGGTTCCAGCACCTGATGCTTTGCAGAACCAGAATAACCCCCCTGGCTCTGGGCACAGGCACCAACCAGAGCAGAGCCTCCAGAGCAGAAAGGAGCTCAGGAGAGTAAAACAGTGATGATTCCGTTTTTGACACACCTAACCCTCATCCATCATCTCATGACAGAATCCTTGTATATTTGGCTTCCAATTCTGTCTTTCTCCAACAGCACAATCTTTGTGTTGGGCAGCAGAAAGAAATACATTCACATGGTCAACAGTATCACAGGATTCAGGGCTCCTGTTTGAGATCCATGAGTCACACAGTGAGCCCAATTTAGGACCTCAAATTGTCTTTCATGCTCTTCCTAACAAAGGAATGGGACAATTTAAAGGAACGGAACAATTCAAAAAACCAAAGAAAATTCCATTCACCTTCAAACCAGGCAGCAAGGTCATCTCAAAGGAAGAGTGGTCTTTAAAAGCTACTCTCTGTGAGATCTCCTCCCTCAGCTTCCAACCTCTTCTAATGTGGATGAGGAAACCAGGCCCTTGCTGCTTTCTACCACCTAACTCAAGCAGAACCAGCTCTCCTCACACATCTTCAAATGGCCTGTGTGTCTTTCACTGATTCTAGAACCACTCTTACGCTGAGGACACTATCACCATAAATACAGCTTCACTGCTGTTGCATAGTGGGTCCATCAGCAAAGTTGGCCATCGCAGCCCCAACTAGAAACACACACACAGACAATGTGTGTGCTCTACACCCAACATATGTATAGAGCACTCGGTGGAAGGGATGTGACTGCTGCTAAAACATGCAGGGAAAGTTAGAGAAAGCTCTTCCAAAAACGAAAAGAAAGAACTTCCATGGCAGAAAGTTATAGTCTCCTGTTCCATGCCTTTCTGAGATATAAGAATACACCATAAAAACTCAAAAGGATAATTTAGACCCTATTAGGTCTAACCTTTCACAAATGAGAAATCGTTTGCTTTTAGGGATAGAGTGTGGTGGTGCTGGTTTGGAAGGTTATATTCACCATTTCCAGCTATTTCGAAGCAGGGAATGACAGTAAACTCTGCAAACACAAAGGCCACGGGAATCCCCGCTGCACTGTGCCTACAGCTCTGCTCTCATCACAAACAACCTTGCCTGGTTACGTGTCATACTGCAAAAGGGCACTTCACAGAGGATCCAGGGCATTCAGACATCTCCAGTCTTACCTAAACAATGCTTATGAATGCCAGCTGGGGCTAGCAATAAAAGCAGATGCTTGTTTTCATGCGAAGACCAGGACCACTGCATCTTCTGAGGGGTCACAGCCCTTCCCAAAGACTCACTATTTGAACACTTGTTCTCCAGAAATTTCCCATTTCTTTAGAAACTGCCAGCGCTTGCATGCTCCTCCACCTGAGAGCTGTCACAACCACTCTTGCTCCCATTCCCTGGTCCACTCTCAAGCTAATCCAAAGAGACTGCAGAGGAAGAACTGCTAGAGCTGAAATCAGCACCAGCAATGCCAAGGGAGCTGTTACTGTTACACTTCACGGTTATGGAGCGGTCTCTATGAAGATCAATGAAACCCTGTGCAAGGCCCAGTACACAAATTATTAGCTAGCAGACATGTTAACTATTACAGCAGTGGCTGTAATGACACAGCATCCATGATCACTGGTTTCCATCAGGAAAAAATAAAGCATGATTAGTGTTTCCCACATCTTTAGAGCAAGTTCCTTGCTATCTATTTGTGAAAATGATTTTTAAATATATAGTATATAAAACACAGACTTTTTTACAGATTTGGCCAGTTTTCAATATTTCAGTATATATGGAATGATCCAAATATGTTTCCAATATATTTCAACACATAGAGTTGTCAGATACAGACCTGTATACTGTACTTTGTTAGTAAAACTCGCCAAGCATGTGCTATTTTTCAATATATTTGCTCTATCACCTCATATATTTTGCAGACATGATTGTACAGCATATTTTAAGAAAGATATTACAAATGAAAAGAGATCATTTTTCTCTTACAGCAAGGATGTGGTTTGATAAGTCATTTGCAAGACAGAAGAGAACCAGAACAGGATTGCTGCATCACTTGGACTGGGCTCTGGGTACAACCTGGGAGAAGAGCCACGTCAGGGACTTCTGCAGTGCCCAGAACAACCTGTTACTGTGCTGCCTGACACCTACAGTACTGGGAAGGGCTTTTAGATGCAAGACTAAGAGAAGAATAGCTTGGTATAACTATAAAAAATGGGCTCTGGGTTCAAGAAAGAGGGATAGATCTGTTAGAGACAACATAACCCAATTCTTAAAGTGATCAAGCTGGCATCATAGTGTGACTGATCCAATAGGGATACCTGATGCCTGCCCGGTGACTTCACATTCAGTGAACATTGAGAAAACCAGTGACTCGCCCAATATCAGGAAAGATCTCCGAGGGAAAAAGTTGACAAAAGTTGCAAGAAGGAAGTTCTCCAAAGCTCCCAAAGCTCTTTGGGCAACAAACAGCTTTGACTATCAAGTTGAGTCTGAAGGAATAGCAAGCTGACCCAGACTGTTGGTACATTCTTTAGATTTCCAGCAGCTGGACAGGCAAGTCAGCAGCTTCCATGTGATGCACCTAATCAGTAAATGAGAAGTAGCCATGTTCAACTATGCTTGGTTTAGTCAAGACTCACACTACTAGGATGGGGTAAAGGACAGCACAGAACAGGGATAATCAGCCAAGACACTTTCCACAAGCACTGCCAGCTTAAAATGTCTGTGAAACTATACCCTAAGTCCTCTCACTTAATTCCAAGGACCCAGCTACAGCTTCTCTGTAAGACTTGTAGAGGACTGAAATAATCAGATTTGCCAACATCCATGTATCTGAAATGAGCATGGCCAACCTGTTCTGCATGGGATTACTGGTGTCTTCAGCATAGCGATTCCAGATGCCTTACAGCCAGAACACTGTGCACCAGCAACCCTGAAATCACCAAGAAAGAATGAGAGCAGCAGACAGGAATTAAAAGCAGTGGTTTTCTGGAAAAAAAAAAAAACAACAAACAAACAAACAAACCCCCAAAAAACAACCCAAACCAACAAACAAAAAAATACCAAACAAATCAAACAAAATAACCCCAGCATTAAATTCTGACTCCTTCAGGAACAAGTCAGTCACATTCACTACAGTGATTCTGAAAAGAGAAAAACAAAACAAGAATCATGCTCTCCCTACTACTTTTTGCCTCATGTCAATGAGGCATGCACAGATCCTTACGTGACCTGCTCCTATAGGCTGTGGATGGCAACACTAAACACAAGTTCCTCTTTCAGCAGCTCCCCTGCTGTAATTCCACAAGGTACAGGGAAGATTGTGATGCTTGAACCTACATTTAACCTAAATGATAAGCTTCCACCTCCTTGCAATGAACCTTGCAGTCTAAATCTCAAGGAAGGATGATGGAGGTTGCTTCCTCTCCTCCTTCCTCACCAGGACAGCCTGCTTCATTGCAATAAGACTTACAGTTTTGTAGGGCACAGACCGCTGTATAGCATCCACATGTGACATGCAGTAACTCCTTCTTCCATTGGGTCTGTCAGCAGCCTGTGTTTGCTGGTCAGTCTCTCATTTTCTTGAGTGCCATCAGCACCTTTCTATTCATCACAGTTGCTGGGATTACACTGCAGCCGACAACTCGACTGTCTGTGACTGAACTGGTCACTAGCCTAGACACAAGGGAACAAATGCAGAGGTTGGACAACAGGCAGCTGCCTTCTCCAGTGCTTGTAGCCCAGCACTGCCAGCGTGCCAAGCTTCCACACACTCTTATTGCTGAGTTTTCTACATGGGGCCTTGTTTTCCAATATTCTCCTTCCCCACAGACTTGCCAGATGACGACTGCATTGTGCTTCATGCGCTGCCCTCTAGGTAATGGCACTTAGGGACTTCATGCTCGACAACTCAAACTCATTCTTTAGCATGAACAGCATGTGCAAAAAAACATTCCGTTTTGAGCAAAGCACTGAATCCTCATTTTAGTAACCAATGAACGTTTGACCTTATGACATAAGTTCACAGCCACAAAATGAGGTGCATCAGCTGCCTAAACACAAGAAAAGAAAGAAGAGTCTTTCTCAGGTACTATGGAAACTTATTTTTTTACAGCAAGCAAAGAACAGGTGAAGAATTGTAACTGAAAGATATGTCCTGAGGCATGCCACTCTATTCTGGGCTTAATTCTTTTTTTAACGTCTACAGGCAAAATTTAATAAGGCACTACAGCAGTCATTAATTTTTGAGTTGAAAGGTACTTTTTAAAAGAAGAACTTACTTCCTGGGTACACTTTGCTGGATAAAGCTTGGGAAGAATTAGTTAAGGAGAAGTTATTACAGCTACATACAAACAAGCTTGACCTTCCACTGCTCATGAATTGCAGAGCACACAAAATCGGGTCTACTCAAGAGTGCAAACAGAGAGATACAGGCATGAAAAGGGAATGGTGAGGGGGAGATGTCCTATTTCTATCCTATCTTACAGCACAAGTCACCTTCAGGACCTGAACCAACCAAGTGAAACAGACAGAGAAAATAAACATAAGCCACAAAAACCTCAGCCCTCACAGAGACCATTTAGAAGGAGAAACTCGCAGGGCTTCTCCATTCCACCTCACCCTACTCATCAAATATTGATAAGAAACAGCAGTGGCAGTTGTTAGCTGGAGATGGTAACGGAAGCGTGCAAAGGAAAAATCAATGGCATTTTCTTTTTATTTTGATGAAGAAAGGAAAACTGTGTGTGCTGTGACAGCGTGTCCCGCATGTGCCTGTGTGGGTGTCTGTCTGCAAGCACAGGGACAGACACGTATCAGTACGATTTGGTGCACACAGACACACTCTGATTTCTCTGAACTCACACTGCTACAGTCAGGGGTAAAACTGACAACTGCAAGTGACACATCTCGTATCTTTGTACCCGTAACTGAGAAGGGCAAATGTTCTGGTGTGGTCACGAGGGACTGTGAATCAGTCAGTCAGGTTGAATGGGCTTGCAGGTACGTTTGTTTGCACTGTATTGGTTCTTGCTCTGAGCACAAAGATGCATTTTCATTTAATTGGTTTGTAGACACCCAGGAAACCTCAGTCACTCTCTCCCCTCTAAGCAATGATAATGAGCTCCTTGATATGCACACACTATTAGTGCTATTTAGCTAGCTATGTGCTAAGTTGTCCATGAGAGTGGTTTTGGGTACTAACATTAAAGCAGCTGTAATGAATAGGTGTTTACCATGTAAAAATTATCTTACTGCAATACTCTGGCAAGTAAGCCTTCGTAGTACTGACGGTATCACCAGATCAACTGACAGTTTGAGCAGCTCAGTAAGAATTCACTTGTCTAAAAGGGAAGTCAGAGATGATGTCAGCACACATTTTATGAGGTCTGTGTTGAGCATCTTGCCTATATCACACACAGCAAAACACTGAGGGAGCAAATTCTTCCACTGGTTAATGGAAGAGGGAGGTCTTGGGTTCAGATATTTCCCCTCTTACAGCCCCGTTAAAATTACAGCAATCACAGCCTGATGTTATCCTGGACTGATCTGAGGTAGGAAGCTGAACAGGAGGTGTAAACCAACAGGCCTGTCAAACCCATCTCTTTCAGCACCAATGAATTCACCTAAAGTGTATGTGCAGAGGAAAGGCATGGGATGGAGGGAGTAGCTGTAAAAGAAACTGCATTATTCTGCAGTTTAAACCAGTGGGACTGGGTTCTTCTCTTTATTCTTTGGTCACAGTTCCCTTTCAAAACAGCACTGCAACCTAAAATGCAGGAAGGAAAATAAAACCCAATGTAATAGAATGACTCAAGTCTTCAACTTCCCACATTTGGCACTGAACCACTGAAGCCGATACACAGAGAAGAGCTCTGTCCTCTGTCTAAAGCCCTGACTCCGAGCCCACTGAAGTGAGCAGAGACTCTGGATTAGTTTTGTTCTGGGGTATTAACCCACTAAAAGTAAGGAAGCAGTCTGCTGTTCCTTGGATTCCATTAGAATAGCAGCTTTTCTTGTTTTCCCAATGCAGAGAACAATGAAATGCATTGCACACACCCTGAGGCTGAGCTCAGGGAAAGCTCTGAGAATACTTTCTTTTCTTAGAGCACTGTTAGATGGATCAAAGGTTCAAGAGAGACTCAGCATGGTGCCAAATGGGGGTTCATGCCTGAAGGTGTCAATTATTCATGAGATTTGGGCTTTGCCTCTTGCACCATATGCTCGGAAGCTGACAGCAGTGCAGCAGAGATCCTGCCCCAGAGCCAGCTCTATAGGAATTCAACTTCACGTTCAATTTTAAACATAGCTGTAAGTCCATTCCTACCCAGCAATGCACCATAGTCCATACCCAGTTCTGAACACTTTAGTTATCAGTCCACTGACTGCAAGTGCTTTGCTGATCCAGGGCCAGATGCTATAGAGCAAGCAGATCCCTCGCAGTACGTTATAAAGCCATGCTCATTTTAATGACATCTCTCAGTTTTACAACAGATGACAAAAGAGATCTATTTAACTCCTGAAATGAACTCAGTGAACAGAGCCCTCTGTGATATGATCTTCATAACCTCCAGATATTATTGCGGTCAAGCAGGGAGTATTTGCATTAAATCAAACTACATTGGTTGGATTAAGTTTATACCTGGATTAAGGCAAGCTAAGACCACGAAGGGACAAAGCATGCCTGAATACACATTCCTATTGCTCTCTTCCCAAATACAACCTGATTAACAACCTGAATCCAAGCTCTGGTGCTCAAGGTATTCTATATACCCCATAGATCCACCAACAGCTCTAGAGTAAATGCCACATCACCTGATAAATGGATACGATAAACCTGCACAAGTCATGGACTCCTCTGAAGAGGAAGACTGAACTGAGAACAAATAGCCATGTACAGCATTTTTTTTTGTACCTGGTACATGTCTGGCCCAATATATCCTTGAGCTACAGTGGCAGCCTACAAGCTTGGTAGAAAAGCAGTCTTAAAGATGCCATATTCTAGAAGTTTGTGTCTGCATGGCAGTTAGGCATATTTTGATTGTAAGACAGAACTGACTGTTCATGAGCTTAGGATTTGAAACTTAGGTTTTGAACCAAATCACTTCAGAGCTTTCACTCACTTTCTGCTTTCCTTAGTAAAAGTGACGTGCTGTCAACTGAGTTTAACAGGCTCATACATCAGTTCTGTGATTACATTTTGAGAGGAAGAAAGAGCCAGAGAATTTTGGATGCCTAAGCCTTTCACCCAAGAAAATGCACATTGTGATAATATATAAAGAGCTTCAAATTGCCTAGATATCTGTACATTAAAATTTCATTTTAGATTGAAACTGTTATCTAAATTCAGTGGCCTGTGATATATCTATGCATTCAGAACATCCTACCAACACAGCCTATTAAAGTACTTTCTATAATTACTATTTAATACTGAACATTTTAGAGCAGTGGTGCCTTGAGGCCAAACAAGTCAAGTTATCATTGTGTTACTTCCCCCACAAATGTAACATAATTATAGCAGTTCGAGGATGATAATTTTCAAGTTATTTATGAATCAAGTTGTGTAGCGCTGCGAGGCCCAAGTCCTTTGTTTGGTTATGATCCATTTTTCGAAGGAACTAGAGACACAAACATTTTGTGGTTTCTAATAAGAAAAAGATACTGGTTGTTCTCCTCTCTCTCTTCTGACCACACCTTCCCTTTCCTCTTTTTTTGGGGAAGGAAAGTTCCACATAAACTCCTCGTTCCTGTTGAAAACCAATGACAAACTAAAAAGGAAAATAATTGCTTTCAGGTGGTTTGTTTTCAAATCCAACTCAGAGCCACTTACTAGAGCTATTGAAAGGAGGTGACAAGGACACACAGCCAGGGACAAGACCATGCACCTCTGGACAAATCGCCCTGATTCACACCATCTTGACTCAGTTGTGAAGCTCCATCACAAGCTTACAAGGTCTTTGGGAGCAAGACACGTCTACCTAAGTTACTTTGACCTTAAATCAGCAAGGGGAAGAAAGGTGAAAACATCTGAAAATCTAGCTCAGGAGAAACCTCTGCAGTATCTGGATTTGTCTACTAAAAAGCCGGGTAAATAAGTATTTGAATATGCAGATAGAGTGTGTTCCGAGAAGAATAGCTATTTCAACTTTGCCATATATATCTGTGTATTTAATCGTCAAAATTTCTACATGAACAAGTCTCACCAACATCTGATACATGTAAACCTCCACCAGAAGTGTAACGGGACCTTTGTAAGGAACATCAGTGCACAGTCACCACTGCTCATGCTGGCCTTACATGCACAGATCAGACCTTACCCAGTTTCAAGGCAATGAACATGACCACAACCTTAGCTGTCATTCAGTACGGCCACAACTTCCATACAGCAAAGGCCAGTGAACATCTGACAGCCCTAGGGCTGGAAAAGCTGAATCCCTGAAATAAAGAATGAAGTAGCACTGGCAAAACATAGAGAAGGCACAAAAAGGAATAAAGGATCATTAGCAATTCTCACAATTAATTAAACAAAGCTAAGGAGGAAGAGGAACGCAGCATTTCAGTTAGCTCACTGCCGGGGCTAGAGGCAGGGGGTGGGATTCTCCAGGGCCTTTTGCGGGTTACCACAAAGAGAGTTCACAGATCTTCCACTCACTTACTTAAATATTTGATATGAAATTAAAGCCCTGTTCCAACTTTTATGACCACTGTCTCCTTCGCTCTCTCCTCCTCCTATTCCCAGCAGACTCCTTCATCCTTCACATGCCTGTCCTCAGACCAAGACATCAGCACAATTAGCACCAGCCCACTGGCGCCAATTAGCAGCCAATAGTGTCTATGTTATGGGAGGGGGGATGGAGGAGCACGTCCTGTGTCTCCAGCCTGCCTTCACACTCAATTAGATTAAGTGGAGTCTCCTGGCTGTGGTTGGTTGGACAGTTGTTGCAGTAATTGTGTCTTCTCCGTTGCTGCAGGCGATCTCCTCCCAGGCTCTCGATACCCCCTTTATTGACTCCCTGCGTTGTCCACTTACATCAACACACACTTCTTCAAAGAGAAGAGGAGGGAGGGTAGCAAGGAGGAGCAGAGGGGGTGGGGATGAGAGAGAAAGACCCCAAAGTCTTCATTTAAAAGTTGTATTTGAGTCTGAAACTCTGGGGCTGTGTCGCTTTGAGCACCCCTGGGTTGAGCTGCGATTGTTCGCAGTGACTGTCCCAGTCAAGCCGCAAATGGGGCCAGAGCGGGACAGCCCCAGTACAGAGCCGCACGGGGATCTATCTTGCCTGGCATTCCACAGGGCAGCGCCCAGCATCCTTGTGGCAAATGAAACACTAATGAAGCATTTTAAACTCAGCCTTAAACTCAACCAGAAAATGAGCTGGTGGCTTCTCGTTCTTGCTCTTGGCCAGAGGCAAACACTGGGAAACAAGGAGGATAATTGGAAGACTTGACCGGAGCGACGCTCCTCTGCAACACTGCTCTAACATTTCTGCTTTAGCTTTGTTCCGCTTCAGGTATCCAGTGAGACCAACATTCCAGAGCGTTCAATTTAAAACACCCTTCTTCACTTCTGTAGCTTTTATACGCTGCTTTGTAACACGGCATTGAGACAGCGTGCTTCACCTCGTGCTTTAATAGAACGCACCCTGATGGAATAATCTTCGCTTTCATTTTATTTTTAAACTTGTGAAGGACAACTGCTACCTAGCACCAGCATAAATATTTGTCCTTCTGGTGTAGATTTGAGTGTCTTCCTGTTTGTGCCCTGGCAGTCTGACTCTGAACAGGATTCATTTCTCTGTTGACGCCCATTTTAAGATGAGTTGAATCATGCCTTGGAGCTGCTGAATCCTCTCACATGGACTACAGGAGACCAGTGGTGGGAGATGGTCAGATAGCTGGACCAAAAGGAGAAACATCCCACTCTCAGTGTGACGTTATATATCACTTCTGGTCCTATTGTTTCTGACTAAGTATTTCAGCTAGGAGTAAGAAACTTAGCTATGAGTAAAATGGAAGGAATTGCCAACACTTGCTCTGTCCTCGCTCCACTCCCTTCTCAAGAGCCTAGGGAAGGCTGGGAATTTAGTGAAACTACTATAAACTTACAGGAACAGAGCAATGTGCAGAAAGGAAAAAACATTCTAGAAGAAAAACTGAGAGTGCACAGAGGAACGATGAAAGAAGAGACAGGGGACAAGCATGGCACGGTAGTCCCAGCACCAGTTAGTGAAGTCTCTTAGGAAGGACGGTTTTACATTTAAGCAGTACTTCCATTCCCAAAAGACTTCTGCTTTCACACTAGACTGTTTTGAAAGCTCTTAGGGATATAATCGGCATGACATTGTTGTACCAGAATGAGTGTGAGATCTGTTAAAAAATACCACTTGAAACTACATACCATGCTGTACCAGCAGAAACTTCATTTTGGTTTGTTACATTATAATCTAACAATTTACATGTTTTTGGTCCATGACCAAAACTGAACTGGAACTTGATGACTGAATACACAATGTGTGCTCTGCTTAGTCACATACAGCCAAATGCTACTTTTCTGAGTTATCTGGACCAAATTCTACATTATATACCATTTAATATATAAACATCATACAATATTCAATATATTTTACATATATACACATCTATAAAATTCCCTTCATATTAGCAGTGTCCTCTACTAAGAGCTGAAACACTCGCATAGAACCTCAGCAGTGTGAAAGAATGCAAAAATCGGCTCCATATCTACAAAGCCAAAGCGATGAACAATTTGGGCTTACAGGTTAGATTTTTTAAATTGCTCTGCTACTTCCAAACTTCTCTTGGGAACATATTATTGGATTTTAGACAGAGCACACCCATGATAATGGAGGTCCAAGGCCGAGTCTATCACTCATCCACAGTGAAAGCCCCTCAACTCAATTCCCTACAGCCTGAGAGCTGCCTGACTGTCATCCCTACCCTCCTTCCAGAGTGTGTTTGGAGCATATCCGTGCCGTGTTCTTTGAGCACAGGATGCCCACCAGCAGCAATCATTCCATGTCTGGTTCAGGCTTCCTGCCTATTTGCACTTTTCCCATCTTCTAATTTATGTAGATGCCTTAATTTTTCCTTTCAATCAACTACTTCAAAAGTAGGATCAAGAGTGCTTTTACCCTCTCCTTCCCCTTATCTTCTCCATGTCCAAGATTCCTCTTATAAGCTATGTCACATCCTTCATCACTCTGGGCTTCTCAGACTTTCCTGTGACTAAGATTTCTTAAGTTCATTCCTCCTCTTCACCTGTTAGTGCTCGATTCTGCCATTCTTTTAGCTCCTTTTCTCCTGCTCCATTTCCAGTGTGCTTTCAATATTTTGCATCTGTTTCCATCCTAGTCCATTCAGACATCCTCATTTGCTCTCTTTTGCTCTGTTATACTTTCTTTTTTTCCTTCATTTGATGTTTCCCTGTCTTCGTTTCCTCTTCTCTTCCATTTCTTCCATCTCTCATCTGCATTCTATTCCCCAATTCTTTCACTTCTCTCTTCCACCTCTTCTATTTGCCTATTGTTCCCGAGTGTCTTGTGAAGATTACTGTTTTTTGTTGTGATCAGGAAACATTTATTGACATCAGAAACATCCTCATTAGCTCTGGACAGGTGGGAACCATCTCTGTTTCCTGCAGGCACCGTCTCCTGCCTACTCAGTAACCAAGGATGACAGCCACGCGGTTCTGACATGGGGAGATCTTCTCCTCTCCACCCTGCACCTCCACCAGTTAGCAGGGCCTCTGCTCACCCCCCCAGGTGCTGAGGAGGAAGAGGCTGATGGGCAAAGACAACCCCAATTAAATTCAGTTAAAACTCTTTCTTCTCCTTTGGACTTTGCAAGGATTGGAAGGTCAGGCTCAAGGGCTAAACAATACAAAGCTCTCCCAGCTGACTACTGCAGAATGACAGAAGTCAAACAATTAAGAGTGTGAGCAGCAAACAAAGGAAAAGAAACAACAATAGATTCAAATTTCTGCCCTCATATAAGCAAGCAGAAAATCCCAATTTTCTATCTTGACTCCACTGAAGTGTTGCTGATAGATCAATGCAAAGGATCTGCTGCAGATCACGATCGGGTTTGGTTCTTGCTTACCACATTGTAAGCAGGAAAAGTGCAGGGAAGTGGAGGCCATGTTACCAATCTAAACTGAATTAGCCAAGCCACCTGCTTTCAAGAGACATTTTTGGTTCCACGATCCACATGTGCATGGATAACCGAGCCAACTTTGAACATGCTAATGGGGATACCAGAGAAAATGTGTCAGGCACAGCTCATCAGTAGACAAATTGCTGTGCTCTGTGTTCATACCACCTCACACCTATTTCTCAGTTGATGAATCCCATGGATATTTGTCTCAGAAAGAAGTCAATTGGATCAAAGGATTTACTGATCTGAAGATGTTCCTGAAACAGAGACGGCTTCAAAAGCTGGTCAGGCAAAAGAAGGTTTTTTCCAATTTCAGTTGATTTGCGATCAGATCTATGGATCTTGGGAAGATGGTAGAATTAAACCCTGCTCTTTCAGTCCTAGCACAAGTAAAGAAGCCATACTTCATATTGAAAAAATACTTCGCTCCTCTGCATCAAGCTGTAAACTGCTGCTCATTCCTCAACTATGAACCAGAGCAACAACTTTCCTTCCGAATCAGGAATCACAAGAAAGATTACTCTTATCCTAAATGCACCGCAAGGATATCTCAGACACATCTTGTCAGCACTTAAACACCCATGACAGGCTTCCCGCAACATTTTCCAGGTGAGCACCCTCGCTGCTTCTACCGTGTCACACGCTCATCATTCACCACTCAGACACGGCAGGAGCAGCCTGTTGACATGGTTTCTCTCACTCTTCCTGGCCCCCGGCGCTGACCTCCTGTCTCCCCAGCTAGATCAAATCCAGGAGACTGTATTTAGGGCTGGGTCACTGCATGGTGTTAAAAGCCTTTCTCTTCTCCTCTCTGCAACCAAAGTTGGAAGGTGGCAAGTGGGAGAGAGAACACTTCAAGCTGATTTTCCCTCAGGTGATGTTTCCCATCAGATGGGAAGTACTCCCAGGCACAAGCAAAAGGATGGGAAGGATTCGCAGAACAGCATACTCGCACTTTCGGAGATTTAGGAACTAGAGTGGCAGAGACCACATTACCAGATCTCTCTATCTCAACTACAAGCACACAGCAAAAGCAAGGAGAAATGGTGACATGTGGAAAGTTCCCTTATCAGTTCTTCACTCCTGCTTACAGAACTCAAGAAAATATCTCCTTTGAAGTTATCCAAATCCAAGTTCCAGGAGGTTCTGGCATCCTGAAATCTTCTGTTTGCCATGCCCATGTAAAACATCACCAGTCTGAAGGGTCTGGAGACCTGATTTTGCCATCACCAGCTTCCTAAGAATCTGACAACACACACAGTTCAAACCACACGCTGCCTTTTGTGTCTCCAGCAAATTGGTCAAGTCGCTCATACAGTTTCAAGATGACGTTCTGTCAAATGGAAAAACTAGTCTTTAGCTCCTTTTGCGCAGAAGTGGGCTAAGGCATCACTGCAAGGTTACAGCTACCCACTTTCAAGCCCTGAGGATATCAAAAGGCTTCAGCAGGTAGACAGCCTGACCTGGGACCTCCACCAAGGCACCTCTGCTCCTTGGTCCTGCAGCTCCCTTTAACCTTGGGCCCACAGTCCTTCCCGAGCTGTGATGCAGAAATGTTTTTGTCCTGCTTGTCCTCTGTTGATCTTGATTTGCTGGCTGGACTTTCCCATTTGACCTCAGCCATGACTCATCACCTTGCACTTGTCTGACTGTGCAAAAGATGCAGTGAATGGAAAGCATTAATGTCTCCAACCCCACCAGTCCTCTAACACTGTGGGCTGCACCTTGGTCAGGGAGGTCACTGGCCCTGCCTGTTTTACAGCTGCCCTGAGCGCCCAGCTCATCTTCTGCTGTGAAACAGCCCTGTTTTTGCTGGTCTCCAACTGACGTGTTCACAGTAAAACCACAACACTCTGCTTCAAATACCAAAGAATCAAGAAGACTGGGTCAAACTTCAATCAAGAAACTAGCATTTTCCATTTTCTCAGAGAAATCTCCTCTTTCAGACTCAATCCAATGAAGTAACACACGGTGCACACCACGGAACTGATTATACTCTGTGACTTGTGAGTTCCTTTAGACCTTCATGTCATGGTGAGCTGTGGCAGTAAGGCTCTCACGCTCTCTTTCTGCACACTTGACTTCAGAAAGTACTCTTGGATATGGAATGTCCAGCGCCTGGGGCACAGAGGGCCAGCTCTGCAGTCCTGCCAAATGGGAACTTATAGGGGAGCTCACAGTGATATAAATCAACTGACCAAGAGGGACCACATCTACACGGGCAGCTATAAAAGTGTACCTACTCGTGATGTGATTTTCACTGTGATTAAGGAACAATCCTTCACTGAATCTGTTGAATACAGTTATGTCACGCACATGCTTTAGCTAACTTCCTTTGTGATAACAAACACATCCTTCTTAACTAAATTCAAGCCAGGATGTTAAAGTAGTTTTTCCACCAGAAAAAGATATACTGAAAATACCTTCACAGTATGTAGCAATTTAAACTCTGGATCCATTGCTAAGCAGCATTATACCTGTATTTTCTTTTTTAACATCACTTCTCACACTTTTCGTTTGGTCACTCTAGGTAGAGACATTTCCCTTTATTCGGCACAAAGTGAATCAGTAGCTGAAACTCAGAGCTTTACCAAGCTGTACCACAACCTCTGCATCACTCAAGCCCCCACCAGAACACAAGGCCTAAGAACGCATGCACTCGCAAGTCTTTTGCCAGCCATCCCTAACTATGCTGCTCACTCTCCATGCAAAATACCAGTTTGTAGCCATGGAAAGCATTTGCACTAGAAGAAGGCTCCCTCTCCCCAGAAGTGGTAATCAAACAGCATTTGCGTGGAAGCCATCTCCTTAAATGTGGTTCCTCTCCACTCAGGACGATGTGGTTAGGACGCTTCATCCAGTGCTTCAGAGCACACACCATAAAGCGCACTGGCAAGTGAGCAGAGCTGAAAACATGAGTGTGTGAGCATCCAGCATGTTAGATCCTTAGTGGGTTGGCATAAACAGGGAGGGTAAAAACATCCCATCATTTCAGCAGGCATAGAGATTTCTCAAGTGGCTGTTTTTAATAGGTCATGTGCCCCATTCAGGAGCTCCAGCTGATGCTTCCAAAAGAAACCCATTAACAGCCTCCCCTATGTGCTCCTTATTGTTTGCACAGCTTTAATGGCCCCATCTGGCCTCATGTTAAAGCCTCCTGGTCAGAAGCAAACAGCAGCTCCTGCTTACAATGGCACAGCAAGCTGTACTTTCCAGCCTCCTTTCTTCACTCACAAGACATGACTTTGAGAATAAATATATTTTCTGAATCAGGCAACAGTTTGACGGTGTGCGATCAGCTGCAACCGGAGTAACACCACTGTGATGCTGAACTTCAATACTTCTCCTCTCCCCTAACAATATGGCAGTGCCTTCACATCAGGCGTTTGGCCTTCATCATCTTCTGTGGTATCTGTGAGACTGTGGTACCAATAAAAAACTCATTTCACGGCAAGAAAAGATAGAAGCAAAGCTTATCTCTAGTGATGAGCAACTGAAGAGATCAGCCTTTGCCACCCCATACTATGTGCTGATTTGGGGATGGTCCACGTGAGCTTAGCTGAGCAGAACAGGCTCCACACAGAGCTACTACAACATGTACTGCCTCTCAGAAAAGCTTTGACACCTTTATGTCATCTGCTTTACCTTGGTGACAAAGGCTGCACAGATACAACATAATCATTCTCCTAGGACACAGAATGGCCAAGTTACTCTGTCGGCTCTCAGTGCTGTTTTCTTTAGGCAGATCCCAGCCAGCTTAGACAACAATAAAGTAAACATTAGCAGAGTAGGCTATGGCATGACTGTGAAAAGCAGAACATGAGTCTGAAGTCCCTGAGCGACACCCACAGCGTGTGCTACGACAAACCAGAATGACTGACTGACTGTTATCTGACTGCACAGGTGCAGTCTAACCTGGGACAAGTCCCTCCACTTGGGAGCTCTCAGGACAGCTCTTGGGGTTCCAGATAAACATCATTTTATCCATAACAGATGTACCTGTTTACTCTTCATAAGGATGTATCATCTCTAGGCTCGGACATTGCATTTCCTATCATGGGAGCTGGGCCTACCTTTTTGAGGTAAGCCGAGCCAAGCATTTAAAAGCACACATGCTCCACTCTCCATGTGTGTGAATTCCCTTTGAAAGCCTCAGCCCACAGGCACCTTCTGAAAACAGCCTCCATGCCATTAAGAGGTTTCCAGTGTGCTTCTGGAAAGTGCCGCCAGACAGCAGGGTTATTATGAAAGCAAGCGACAAGGCAGGAAGCTGACAGTTTGTTTTCTATCCTCTCTCCTTTCTTCTAAAAAACAGCGCTGCTGAGAGCTAGCTGAAAGGCCAGAGACAGTCTGCAGTTGGCTGGTCTTTACCAAACAAAAGTTTACTTTCATCCACTGTGTTGCAGCCGCTGGAGTCACTTCCTCCTTCCTCCAGCCTTTCTTAGAGGCGAGAAAACAGTCGGCTCTTTCACCACGTTAAGAAACCCATTACAATCAATTTAGCCAGTGCATAGACAGACTCCGTGTCTACTGTATTCTGTTACCACAGGCCAAGGGAGCGGGGGAGAAGACCTACTGCCCAGCCTCCCCTCGCACTCTTCCGTAATGGAAAGGATGCCGGCGCCGTCAGCTATTGGGATCACGCTAACAAATGAAGCTGTCATCAAACACCTCTTGGGGAAGTGGTGGGCAGCCAGGGGAGGGTGCGTTCTTGTGGTGGAGTTGCCTTCCCTGCAGTGGTCCCGCTGGCTAATTGCTCAGCATGGAGAACATATATTTAAAGTGCTATCGGCCTCATCAATAATGGGGTATTAGGTGCCTCCTGTTCTGCGTGGCATTGATCTGTTCCAGCTTTCCTCTGTTGCTGTTGTGTTGGGGGGTTGTTGTTTTTTTTTCTTTTCCTTTTTAAGTGTTTTCCGAGCCTGTGTTTAGCATGAGTGCTGCTTAAGTGCTAATTGTTACACCACAGATTGATTGGCGACAAGATGGCTTGCCAAGTTCCTTCTCCCATCTCCCCATGTGGGGTGCGGAGGAAGGACAGAGGGTGGGGGCTGAGAGGTGGGGAAAGAGGGAATCCTTTTGCACTCGTGGACTTCCTCACTCACTGTCTTTCTCAGCAGGAAACTTTTGGCCTTTCCGAGCTCCTCTTGCCAATTTCCATTCCTGTTTTGATGCTTTCTTCCCAGCTTCAGAAGCTGTAGACAACTTTCCGCCATCTGAAATGTCCTTGTTACAATACTGTCCTTTGAGCCAGATGACTTGGTGGGTACAAAGGAAGCTGCAATGACAGAGGAGTGTCTTGACTTCTTGTATTAAGGGATAAAAACCCAACAAAATGATAAAAGAATCTTGAAAGGGTTTAATTCCTCCAGATACTCCCTTTCTCCACCACATCTGTGCTTCTGAAAACCCGCAGTCCTGACATCAATGGCGAGATGCAACCTGATCCAGTAGGAGGTGTCCCTGCCCATGGCAGGAAGGTTGGTTAGATGGGTTTTAAGGTCCCTTCCAAACCAAACTATTCTATGATTCTATGACATGGCAACTCCATAGCTCTCAGGAATTCTGAAACACACAGGCAGGCCCTGGAGCAAAGATTTGAAATCCTCCCAGAGAATCCAGAACAAAGATCTGAAATACAGAAATATTGGATTCAATACCTGTGCTATCCTGGGTAATGTGAAACATTAGGAATGTTACATCCAAGGTTAAAAAAGGTGAAACTTAAGCACCTTTTCTTCCAACGTGTTCAACTGTTGCTCAGCTGAAAATCCATTGAATTTTACGACTTCGCACCGTTTTTGCTGTGGTTGGTCACAAAACATTCATTAATTACTACAATGTAAGAAGAAGAACCATTATCTCTGTGAGGCAGATGAGTAAACAATACAATCCCCAATGTGCTCCCAGGGAAATTGTGACAGCAACGCTGGCTAACTTGTTTAGAGATAGAGCTAATGTCAAAGCTGAAAGCGGAATTCAGAATTGCCTGAACACGATATCAGAACAGAGACCTCTCACGCTATGTCTATTACACCCTAACTGTCTTTTGGGAAACCCACCAAGTATTGCATAGTTAGCACGTTTGCTGTCAGACACTTATAACTGCCTTCCACCCAAACCTCATGCTCAGCATTAGAGTCGAACGAGCAGCTTCCCACGTACACTGCATACCAGCCATTTTGTCTGATTTATCTAGCAAAGCATGAACTCAAAATGATGAGGCTGGTCAGGCTACTGGGAAACATGGTTTCTAACTTACCAACAGAGAAGCAAGTTGTGAACTGAAAAAACTGACAAGGAAATGTATTACTTCAACTTTGCTTTCTCTAGTTCCACGAAACTTCGAATACAAAGGTCTGCTCTGCAGGTGGTTATCAACTCATGTTGACCGAAAAATCATGGAATTTCTTATAGTATAAAAAAGGTCTAACAGAAGGCATAACCTCAACCTTCGCTTTCTAGTTAGTATCCACACTAGTAGCACTTCTGTACTTGAATAGGACTAGGAAGCCAATGAAAGCCACACAAGTATGCTCAAGTTGCAATTTGCTTCTGAATTCAAGCAAATATACATAGGCATTTTTTTCCTCAATGACCCCTCAGCTCTGTTAAAAACACTGAGGTCTGGCACCTACCCAGCCCTGGACAGGCTGCAAGAAATAGCTTTAGCATTACTAGAACTAGCTTTTTGGTGGTCATTCAGCTCCCTCAGGAGATTAAGGACACCCAGGACTAGAATATTCTCTCTAAAGCACATGAAACACACTCCTCAGAAACCAGGTCAAACCATAGCAAAGGAAGAAAATGCAGCCCGTTCCGCTCTTACTCATTTCACCCCCTAGCAGTGCATGTAATGCCCCTAGCTCTGGTGGCATAATGAGCAAAGGATAACTCCACAAACAAGGAACACTCTTAAAAAAATCAGCCAACAGGATGTCAATAAAGGCACAGGTGCAGAAGAATGAGAGCAAAACACAAACAAATGAGGAGGAGACCTCTCCTGATTTCTTCTGGGGTGGAGTGGCTGTGCTGATGGTGTAACAGAAGGCTAACACAGTGACACTGGTAAGACTGAAAAATATATGATAGTTATCACCTGCTTCTAGCGAGGAAGAGAATTCTTCTCAACATTTCCTGTATTTAGCGCTCACAGTTAAAATCCCACATCTGACCTCACTTGGTTACTAAACCTGTGTGCAAATTCCATCCCAAACTTCTCATTACCGTTTGCAAATGGGAACACGTTAACCTGTACTCCAAAAAGCACTTGCTTGGAACTTCTGCAAGACAAGCACAGCAACACCACAGTAAAAGAGACCAGAAGGCACTGTGGATAAATTACGATTTACAGAAGGCATCACACACACAAACAAAAAAAAAATGCAAACCAGGAGAAACAAACAGACACCAGGAAGGAAAGACAGTCAGTGCACACCCAAGGAAAACTGTTTTCTGTGCTACTCTTGTCCAAAAATCACAGAACAAATTACTGAGGCTTTTCCCCACTGCACAAAGTGCCTTTTAGCATCCACGGTTTTCTCCTGAGGGACAATGGAAAAGGGAAAAGACAACTGGCGTCGAGCTGCATATTGTCTGAAGATGCTGTCAAGAACATCATAAGGAAAGAGCTGTGTCTGAGGTCATCAGATTAGAGGAGAAACAAGGAACGGAGCAGAGGCTGGGAATGGAAAGAGAAGGGGGAGGTACAGTGACCTGTGTGACCTCTGCTGCACTAACTTGATATAACAAATAGTTCTGAAAAGCCAAATACTGTTAACCCTTTTAAACTGGGTCACTCCCTGCCGTGGCCAGCACAGAGAGCAGGATCCTTAACTCCTTCCTCCCCATGTGCTCTCAAACACATACAGTTGCTAGCATGTTATCTTACATTAAATCTACAACTTCCACTACTGGCAAAATCAGTTTAAAAAAAGATATCTCGCTCTATCCAAATGCAACTATTTCATGGATTTCAACTCCAAGTTTTTATCCAGCTTACTCAAGGCAAAACACAGCCTCTGCAAACAGAAGTGTGATCCTTTTTTCTCATAGAAGAGCTTGCTTTGGATGCAAAGACCAGTGCTCCTCTTTAGCAATACATTCACCCTCAACAAAGATGAAGGGATGTTCTCAAGACCTCTCATTGCATTCAGTGAAAATACCTTTTCCTGTACGAGGGAAGGCACAGGGAAATGATTCTCCCCCTGCCTTGGACTCCATAGAGCAATAAGTGCAACGTGAGGAAGAGAAAATCTTCCATACCTTGATCCTGCCTGTACTCACATAGATCTCTTGGCAAATTCAGGCCCTGTACTGGACAGCAAACACTCATGACTGTTGTCTAACTGGAAACTGAGGCAAACTTCCTAACTCTGCAAAACCGGCCTCCAGACCTTTGAGGGAATTATTACCTTGTGTGCGATTTCTAGTACATTTTGACTTCTGCTCACAACTCCAAATGCCAGAATAAATTGTGAGGTATCTTGGTCCTTATGGTTCAGTTCTTAACCACAAATTAAAATGGAAAAACTGACCTAGAAATTTCAGAACCCTAAAAAGCAAGCTTAAAATTCCACTCTGGTTTTGAACATGGATAACCATTTCAACAGGGAACTGAGATTTTTCCATTACCATTCTTTTATTCCTAATGTAAACTTTAGTTTTCTCATCCTATTACAAAGTAATAACCACTTTCTAACATATACAACACCATAGCTATACAGTTTTCCACTGGGGTGGGTGAACTTGCAATCTGAGACACCCGCAGTAAACTCAGTCCACCTCTGTTCTAATGCAGAGGTCAGACAGTCTCCTTTTGCCACAGACACCACAGAAAGGCCACTTCAGCAGAGAGGGCTGGCAGGGCTACAGCAATTCTGGCTCTTGAAAACCTTAAGGGGAAGAGGCAGTTTGAGATTAAGAATGGATAACAGGATCCTGAACTGCTACCTCCCTCTCTGCTTTGAGCAGCAACATGTTTGTCCTATGTCAGGTGTCCAAAAATAAAAGCTGAGAAGCATCTTTGTAAATATTCTCCAGTGTGTGCCTAGACCAGAAAAATGTGATTTTATCACCAAGCTGTGAAATAAAGTAAGAGATAGAAAAAAAACCCCAACCTTCTTGACCACTGCAACCCCCCCAGTGCACGAGGATCTTTATCTCTGTAAGCAAAGGAGCTTGTAGCACTGAGAGTATTTTTACTGTCTGCCTTTTCATACCTCAGATATCTAAATCAGGGAAAGGACTACTCCCTAATGTCTCTGACCAGAGAGAAGAGGGAGGCAGGTGGGCTTTACAGAGCCTTCAGAGTAGGAGGACAGTTGGGATCAGTCTCCTAACCTTATCAATGAAGGCAGATACTTAAAAGCTGGGTAGTGAAAATACTCCATCAGTCCCAAATGTCACCCGATTAATTCCAATAGAAACATCTCTTTTTTAATTACAGATAAAATAGCGTAGTTCACGTGAAGCAAAAATTTGCAAGTAGGCCAGCCCATCAACCTCTAACTGCCATCAAGAAAAGTACCTTCAGTCTTCCCTGCTTTATTCATTGCTTACCTAAAATAGAAAAAGGAGTGATGAGAGAATAGTAGGCATTCAGTTACTTCTGAAGAATTCCTCTGTGTCTATGACAGAGACTGAGCAAACCATGCCCTTCCCTCTACATACTCTGGGCCCTAAAACATCTTATAAAAAACACCTTAAAAATAAACTTTAAATCTGGAGTAAGAGATAAATTGCCACAACCACTGCAGAGTCCAAAGAAGGGGAGAAGTACTCAGTCTGTAAGGTGCAGACACAAGACATGCTGAAGCCATGAGAAGACGCTCGTTCTCATCCGGCACGGGTGGGCGATTACATTCGGTACTGACAAGGCTCCCTCACTCTCACTGTTCACCTATCCGCCCTGTTCCGCAACAGCTCACAACAAAGCGTGACAAGTTCCACCTCCACGTACATTCAGGAGATACAGGAAGCCAAACCCATGACTGTTTCCAGTACTTTCACTCTAAGAAGTAACCAGCTACACCTCGCCTCCCTCTCCTCATGCACCTCTTAGCAGAACTGAAGCAACCCCAGCAGCACATTTATGCTGTAAAACATTCCTCTTGCATCTGAAAACACACTGAAGCAGAGGCCAACAAAACCATGCCTGGATAAACCACACAACAAAGTGACAGTTATATCTAACACGAGCCACAGCAATGGATTTGCCAGGAGAGACCTGACCCCCAGAACCCCCAGTGACCTGCTGAAGACAATAAACAGCAAGTGTAAGGATTGGGGTCTTCCACTGTTGGTGTTTCTGTGGTTACAATCACTATTCCTAAAAAGAATTACAGTTCTCAGGTAAACTTAACAGCATCCATGCTAAATGCCATCTGGCTACAAGATGGCATTTACCATCAGGTAAGAAGCAAACTGGATTTTGCTGTCTTTAACACAAGTACCTCTTGCAAGCACAGCAGTAAATCCCACTGCACTCAGGTTATAAAAAGGGTTAGGAGCTGTTCATGCTATTCTCCATCTTGCCCTCATCCTCCTGTCTCCATCAAGGAATGTCTCCCAAAACCAGAATGTGAGGAGATCTCCTTGGCCCTCGTCTTTCTAAATAAAAGGAGAAACTTCTCAGCTGCCTATTACAGGATGATTAAGGGGGAAGGGAGAACCAAAAGCAGTCTGATGAGAATTTACAGGTCGCCGGCTCCCTTTCCCCGCTGCCAACCAGGGGGCAACCCTTAATGGGGTGAAACGGCTGCAGGAGAGCACGGGGCTGGCTCTTGGGTTCGGCCTCTAATGAGGGCCCAGCGGCTCAGCCAGGTCAGCTCGTTACAAAAGGACGAACGACGGCACAGATAAGAGTCAGGGCTTACAATAGCTCTTGAAGGGCCATGAGCCTAAGGATTAAGCTGAGGGGGCGGGGGCACAGCCACCTCCTCCTCCTCTGACTGCTCCTTGCCTCTTAAAATTCCATTACCTACCTTTTATTTCACAGTAGTGGGGGAGGAAGAGGAAAGGGAGATGTCCAGGAGATGCTGCCTCTGTCTAGTGCCTTCTGTCAGCAGAGGTCGGGCCCATAGGATCAATTTTTTTTCTGTGGATGTGAACATCTTGTCTCTTTTTTTTTTTTTTCCAGCAAGAATACGGGCGCCAGGCTTACAAGAGGTCCTCAAAAACTGTCAATCAGGGGCATGAAATATTCAGAGAGCTTAATCTTCTTAGGGGATCTGCAGAGACCCCCTCGTGGGGTCTGAATGCTCTTCGTGAACTTGCAAAGAAAGAGTGAGGGAAGAGAGGAAAATAAACACAGCTGAAAAGAATGAAAAGAGAGACATCCTGAGACACACTCATATCTTGGTGAGGGGCGTATTGTAAGAATTTAAACAGAATAGAAAAGACCTTTTAAAACCCAATTAGTGGAACAGTCTCCCTTCTGACTGGGAACCTGGCAAACCACTTTTGGGTATTCTTCATCATAGTTGTTTCTTCCTTTTTTTGTGCTCGACAGGTAGCCCAGTACAGTGGCATTCCTAGCTCAGCCACAACCTAGCGTTTGCTGTTACTGTTTCTCCACAGATTTTCCGTTTTCTGTGGCCTAGTCAATACACAGGAATTCTATCGATCTGCTCAATTAATGGTCAGAAAAATCCAGACCAGCCTCATGAATAGTTTGCAAGCTGCACAAATTTCCTTTTGAGATCTCAGGAATTGGGTATGAATTTCTTTAAGGTACTCACACAACTGAAAGTAAGATGGTCTTTAGTTCCTTAATTACTTAGGGCTGACAGCACATACCTCTTAAAAAAGCCTTACTGTGAGATGTGAATTGGGTATGTGAGTGATGAGAGCCCTTACATCCAAGACGGATGAACACTATTACATTTTATTATGGCAGAGATATCTTGACTATCTATTTCTCAAAGACTCACCAGGGGCAAGCTCATTCCCACATAGAAGAGCTCTTGGAAAAGTGACCCCTCCATGTTTCTCTTTCTACCAATCTCTATCTCTACATCAGCATCTTAAGGAAATTCCTTGTGAAGAATGAATACTGCTGAATAAAATAGCTTGTATTCAGTAATTGTCTTCACAAAGTCAACCATGTCTCTAAAATATAATCTCCCATTTCTGTTACCTGAAGGACTAAACCAGCATCTGTAACAAGTTCCTCCTGTGCCCCACAAAGAATGGCATCCAGCACCTTAGTCTTTGGTAACAGTCCAACCATTAGTAAAGACATTAACATGAGCAGACAGAGAAACCTCCTATATTTTTCCTGTCCGTCAGTATCTGAAATGCAGAAAAGAATTATATTGCTGTTACAAATTCCATGACAAGGAAGAACTTCAAAGGACACTGGAAGGATGATCCAACATTTAAATACACTAGTCCTGAACTGAAGCCACAGTGGACTTGAACATAAATGTCTTGTTAACCACTGGGCCTTACTTTAAGTCAAGAAAAATAATTTTCGTCCTTTAGCTGGTTCAGTAAATCTGAGTTTGGGAAATAAATATGCAGCACAGTATGAAACCTGAGGGTTTGGATTTTCCCTCTCCTCCCTGTTCCTCACCGACATGTGTAATCGCACACAGAAATGAGCCAGTAGTTTTCCCTTCAGGAGATGTATCCACTTACCACAAGACATCAGAAGGAGCTAGAGAAGGATTATTACTTTCCCCTCTCCCAGTCCTCAGGGGAAAAATCTACCTTTATGTATGTGCTCATGTGTCTTACAGAAACTGCAGTGAAGAGGGGCTGTCAAACAGCCACAGCGTTTGGGCAGAGAGGGTGCCAACGCAGGTCGAGAGCGAGAGGGCACAGTAGCAGAGCAAAGGCAGCACCAGTGAAGGGAACGTGTGTTTTTTTCCAGTGGCATTAACAAATTTAAAAAAAAAAAAAAGAAAGAAAAAACAAGAGAGCAGGCTTTCTCCCTCCTTCTCTTCTCCTGTACCTGGGGTCGTGCTGTGACCTTTTAGAAGACAGGATGTACAAGTGACCTTTGTCAGAGTGTGACAGAGTGTCCAGCCCAGCCTTCTGTAAGGAGACGTGGGAGGCCTACAGGCAGTGCTCCTTCCGTGGGCAGAGGTCCTGACCTGCAGCAGTGCACTGAGGGACCTGTCAGGGGCAGGCTCCCCATCCCGGCTCCTCTGCTTTAGGAAGCACAGACAAGAACACAGGCTAGCAGACAAAGAGCCTGCTCTTAAACTTTCCTATCCTATCCGTAACAATACTGGCGTTGGTAAGGAGCTCTGACACAACATTTCTTTCTCCCTCTGTCATCTCTCCATGTCCTAAAATAATCTTATGAAAATGCCACAACCCTTAGATGCTTGAGTTGCCTTCCAGAAGTCACAAGCACACCTTGCAGAACTTTCAAAAACAAGAGAGATGAATGTGGCCAGGGACTCTTGAGGCTTTAATTCCACCACTTTACAAAATCCAACAAACCATCACGCCTAACGGGATGTGTTCATGAGGCACCTGGCTAAGAAACGGTGTAGTGGGCATCCTCCTCTGGCTCCTCTTGAGGCCTTGGACTATGCGTGTGTTCCTTAATACTCTGTCCCTAAGTTTGCCCGGGCTACACCAGGGCTACATTCACATCTTCAAATATTCCTGCAGTCACCTGCACAGCTGCAGGACAAATGAAGGCACAAAAAAAATAACCCAGCAAGGGAACAGACACCAGCTTGTTGCAATATGTTGGTTCCATGTGGCAAAGCAAGCAGACACTGGAGGACACAAAGGGAAAACATGCTAGGAGCAGTCTGACACTGGGTCAGCCCTACAGAGCACGCAGTCGCTCTGCTATGTTCACGGAGACAGGCACTTCCTCCCTCCTTACCCTACCCCTGTGTCTTGGCTAACACACAGCAGATCTTCTGCATAAACACATCTCTGTTGGACCTCCAGTTCAGGTGCTGCCCGCTCCAGCTGTGAATCCCTCGTCTCCTTGCTATGTCCTGGAGGCATGAGAGGGCAAAGGAAGCAGGGCAATCTCCAACCTCCATCTCCAGCTGCCCCACGACCTCTGGGCTGCCACTGTTGACCCTGCTGGGGTTGACTAATTTGGACACGTTCAAGCAATTGCAGTCATCAGCTTCCTGCTTTGTTGATCAGGGAGGTTTCTGCTGTAGGCAGGATTCAATTATTTGGCAATCTCAGGATGATCGGAAGAAACTATTAGTGTTTGACATTTTAAAGGGAAATGGAAACCAGCTCACCTCTCCCTTTCTGCTGGCTAAACCAACCACTTCATATTAAACTTCGCATACCTTCTTCCTCATACAAATTAGCTCAACAACTGCTGCTCCTCTACAATGTCAATGGGCCACCTCACAAAAGGATGCTTGGCCATGACTCCTCACTTGCTCTCACAGAAGATGGCCATCTGGGCCGCATGTAGTCTCTGGAAGCCGACGTGCAGCACAAATCCCTCATGGCAGACATAAACCAGCATGCTCAGCAGGGGATACAGGTATGGAACCATCCATAGTTTTGTTAAAATAAACAAAACCAGAGCTGCAGAAAAAATGATGTCTCCTGACCAGCAGGACAAGATATACAGCTTGGGTGTATCTCTCCTGTCTGCCTTAATGGCAGAGTATGCAAGATTATTGTTTTCCAGGTATGTGTAGAAATCCCTCCCAGAATCAAACCCTTGTTGCACCCTACACTGTACAAACATGAAGAAGTATTTTCAATTTCCGCTGCTTTATTATGATGGTTTGAGGTTTGAACAGCAAATTTCCTATTTCCAAAGCCTTTGATTGACACCAGAGAATTCTCTCAGAAAATCATTAGATACTAACAACCTGCTGCCACTGTAACCCAAGGAGAGCTGAAACTGAAGGCCGCACTTCCAATAAGAAATGATATAGAGAAGCTCTGCTCCAGGTCTTATACAAGTCAGTTTAGCAAGACAACGCCTGCCATGACTTACATTTTGTAAAATGCAGAGAGGAAGGAGGCTTTATTTCAAGATATTCAAGTTCCTCACTGCCATGAATGCAAACAACGACCTTAGATACAGCCTTTTCTGCTCGTGAAGAAAACCACATGATAGAGCATAACAAGAGGCCTGCTGGTGGCGGATTGCTCTCTCCTCCCCCTCCTTCATTACTACCAGTATCCAGTTGGACCAAGTTCCCTCGGGACTGCCCAGGATTTGTCTGTATGCAGACAGCTCTGATGTGGCAGCAGGGCAGACTCTAAGCGGTGGTGTGATTTAATAAACAGACACTTAAGGCAGTTTGCGCTGGAGTCAGCCCACTTCGAATGGCCTTCTCTGCTAATTTAACACTGGCTGCAGCCCCCAAGCTGGCGTCTCCCTGCTCATTAGGGAAAAGGGTTGTGTATGGATGTGGGGAGAAGAGAAATTCTTGTTTCACATTGGTGCTTGAGAGATTTTATTATACTAGGCAGCTCATTTCAGTACCTACATTGTCGAGGATTTTTAAACAGAAAGAGGGAGGCAGGGCATGCTAGTTAAGATCCTTTCCTGTTGTTATTTTCATTAATTTACCTCTTCTTTTGTTTTGGCTGGGGGGATGTGACAAAAAGGGACAATAATTGCTATTTGGCGCAGACTTTGAGGAGTCCTCCTCAGCCATTACAGATTAAATTGCATTCTGTACAAGTGTCCATCAGGCCTCAGCTCCAGACTCCAGGCTGGTTAGAGGGCAGATGATTCAGCTGGAAGAACGTTTTGTTCCACTTCTGATCTGTCATAATTATAAAAAAGATGCTCCTGCCTTTAACCTCTAGGTCTCTTCTTCCTATTAGCTTGGAGCAGTCCCTCAGCCAACTCTTCCACTGGTTCAACAGAGTTACCTGAACTGTCAGCAGCAGAGAATTTACGCAGATCCATACTGGCTGAGTGTCCCTCTCCCAGTTTTTATCTATTTGACCCACATAAATGTTTTCCGATTTCCAATAAAGAATGGCAAAACCAGGACAGGTTCAGGACTTGCAGAACCTGCCTGATCATGTATCCAATCTTGTAAAATCAAATCTAAAGCTAAAGAAAATATCCACACTTTTAGTCCAAAGCATGAAGAGCTTCAACACGTGTGGCTGAGCTAGTTTTAAGCTAGAGAGCATTAGCACTCCTTGCAGTACAACAAGAGGGAGAAGCAGGGTCGCTGCTACTTTCTTTAGAAGATCAGCCCATAGGCACATGTGGTTCAGGCAGTGCAGACAACAGTATCAAAGCCAGCTCATTGCAGATGTCTCAGGAACAACTCCACAAACTGCACTGAGAGCACTCCAGCATAGCTACACAATGAACATCTGGACTGCAATCAGCAAGGAGTGGGTTGTCCTTTTCCCTTTAAATGGTAAACTCCTGCATTTCAAAACTTCTTAAAATGGGTCTTCCCACATCTTTGGTTACAATGAGGTACAACAGGACTAAAAGCAAAGCAGAAAATCAACGCAGGCCTGATATCGCTCACTTCAAGCTTTATTTTGATGCAACTCTGACACTGACTTCACTGCCACCTAAAGCTGGTCTATGTGAGAACCTGCCTTTGTTTGATTTTGTCCCTTGCAGCACGTGCAGTGAAGCACATGCTTCAGTACAGACTCCCCTCATCCTCTCCAACCATCAACCTTCTGCCTTTTCCCCACTCACAACTAATTGTTATCCCCTTCACAGACCCTTCCTGAAAGAGTAGCAGGGTTGGTACGCCACACTTCTCTGAAAACCAGCATTGCATCACAGTTGTCAAGAGCGCCGTGAGCAGCTGTGGCTCCACAGCACCACAGACAGCAAGTCTGTGCCTCAGCACCACACTTGAGCAAAAGATCATTTCACTGATTCACGCATTTACACCAAAAAGGACCAATACTGTCATATGGCCTGAAATCCTGCACAACACTGACTACCCAAAACTCCTTTCCCAGTCCATAAGCTCAACATTACTAAGTGCAAAATCCCATGGCTGAAATGAAGAACAGTTTCAGACAGCTGCAGGCTAGGTCTGAATGCTGCATACAATGATTAATCAACCACATCCTATGGCAATCTATTCCTACAGTGCATTACCCACCCAGCTAACATCCTGCTTTTATATTTCCAGTATCAATTTGTCTTGAATACAAGCAAGTTCACTGTTCAGAAACATCTTGCTTCAGTGATACTGACAAAATCCACTTGCCCTTACAGGCTGTTATATTTTGGCTGATGGCATCTAAATGTTATTTTTCCTTTTAGATGCTCCCCTCTGGTTGATTTCTATGGTCTTCACTAAATTTCCACTAGATATTCCACCCATCCTGTTTCAGGAAGCCTGAGGGATTTTTTGGTTTCTATGAGTTTCCTTTCCATAGAGTACTTTCTATAATCAGCAGCCCTTTAGCCACTGGCAGTGCCTTTAGAATGTATTTGTGGAAAACGTAAACTAGAGGAGGAAAAGAATTTTAAAAAGTCTCCGTGGAGAAAAGTAGGCCCAGTTTCTGCCTTCCCCCAGGCAGTCCTGGACAGCTCCCTTGAACCAGGCTCTTCCCTCAACGGCCAGTGGCACAGGGAGCCACATAAACAGCTGCTACCAAATCCACCAGTCCACTATTAACAGGAGTGTGAATGTGGCTCAGGAACACAGTGCAGAGAGCTGGCAGCCAACAAGGTAGAGAAATCATCCTCATAAAAGAATTGCTCCTGGCTTACCTGCAGTATTAGAGAGCAACCAATGTCCTGAAGCAACAGGTTTGTCATTCCTGCCAGATACGTTACCTGTTAAAAAACATGCCTTACAACTGTACTTGAGCCGTTTTCATTATGCCTGCCTTATAAACCACTTTTTAGGGAGGAAAGAAGTTCCTAACACATTTTCCCTCCATCATTCACTGTATGAAGACCTACTTGTTTCTTTTGGACCTACCCATCCTCTTAGAAAAAATACAACATAGAGGTGCTGTTCCAAGTTGAACTTGTATCCTGGTTTGGATACCATTCTCCGGTCCTTTAACACACTATGAACAATCTCCATTCTCGTAAAAATAGAAAAGTAGAAATTTGCTACCTCATTTGACAGAACATTTTATCACTGGAACCTCAAAATACCATTAAACAACCTCTATGCCAAAGTAAAATTTTTCAAAGTCTCTGTCATATATAAAGCGAAGGAATGGGGGAAGCAATCTGTGAAAATTCCAATTAAGTATTGCTGAGAGGTACACAGGAAAAGGTTTCATTTCAAACACAAATCTTGCAGAAAAAAAAAGGCTAAAATAGCAGAACTCATGTTTATGCTTACTCCTTTGTAAAAAGGGAAAAGTGACAATTATACCAATGTAAAACTGTGCTCAAAATAGATGTTGCATTTCAGTAATAACAGTGTAACATCCCATATGCAAGTAAAATGTTTATAGTGGTTTGTATTTTATAAGTGAATGAAGTTGTAGGGATCATCACATGCATGATGAAGGATAAATGTAAACAAGGTACTGCATTTTACTGAGCTGAGCTTCTGCAACTGTTCACGTGCATTTTTAGCTCACTAATTTTGAAAAATGGCAAGTTAAAATCAATAATTACTTAATAAGTAAATATTTAATTGCTTCTTTACTATTATTATACGTATTGCTGCCAGTGCCAGGACGCTGGGGAAAGAAGAGGTAGAAGAACGTATATCATAGTATGTAAGTGAGAGATGTTTGTTTAAGGAGTTGAACAGGCAAGAGAAATACTAAACAAGACTAATAGAGGGAATGCAAACTGACCCTGAAAATCACCATCTGAAATCAAATTAAAACAGGTGAGGATGGTACTGGGAAAGCAATAACACCAGCAAAACTAAATTACATTGCAGAAGTACCTATGAATCTTTGCCACTGACCTAACGCTTGCGCTAAGAGCGGCACCGACCTCAGAGAAAGAGAGGATCCCTACAGGGAGACAGCAGGCATAAGTGTGCCGAGCTCCACCTCAGCAAGTTCACGCAAACGTTTCATCAAAACATAAATGTAATCTATTCTCTTAAGCACTGCCACCATTTCCCACTCACATACTCTGAACTCAAATTCTGGCTCAAGGGAAACAACTTCTCCTTAGTCTACACTGCAAGCACATTAGAAGCATAAATACCTAACCTGGGTGGAAAAACTGACTCACACTAAGAAAGGGAAATAAAGGCCCCGCTTTCAGCCATTTTGAGCGGCGGTTTCCAGTGCCCCAGTACTGAGCTGATCGTGTCAGTATCTCAAGGTCCCCAGAGATGGTGATCTTATGTGTTCAGAGAGGCTTTAGTTCATGCAAGGTCAGAGTAATTGTGCATGATTAATGGTTTATCTCTTCCTGAAAGCCTTACACAAAGGCTCCAAACCAAGTTAGCCGTAATTCCATACTCCTTACAGTCCGCTTAAAGGAGCAGCATCCTATTTCCTGCCGGTGGGGCCAAGCAGGTTGACTTTATCTATCAGAATTGGAAGCAGGCCATGTGGCCTTTCAAAGAAGTCCCTCTCCCCACTCAGCTCCCCAGGAAACATGAACACACTGTAACATAATGAAAAAGTAGAAAAGAAAGAGAAAGAAAAAAGTCCAAATTCAGTGTAAACCATCCTAAAGCCTAAAAAAAAAACCCCACACATCTTTGCTGTGAGATTCTTTGGTTTACTACAGAATTGCTCCTTATCATATTGCCAAAGCAGGGCACATTAGAATTGCCTTCGAAACTCATTTTTATTCTGCAGCCTTATTTTGTTACAAAAACGATCATTTTTAATCAATTACAGCTTTGTGACCATGGGCAGCCAAATAAGCTGATTAAATTATTATTTGCAGGTAGTGCTCACAGATAATTCCTTAGGGAGAGCTGCAAATTTAGCCCTTTTTAGTTTTCACAAAGCATTAAAGCAGTCCAATTTCTCTGAATGCATGCTGTCTTTCGCTGGAGATTGTAACTGGCTGTGTTCAGACTATAGAGCATTTGTGAACTGTTCGGTTCAGCTATTTAGTTAGGCACAGTGTGTAACTGGGCATCTAAGTCATATGCTGCTGTTCCTGCTCTCTGGGTGGATGTCCAAAGCTCCTTACACAACATAAGAATGAATAGTTCTGTTCACATCCCAAATCTCCTTGCTCTCAAGATGCTCATTTCAAACACAAGTGTTACAGACTAGGAGAAGCCTGGCTGGAAAGCTGCCTGGAGGAGAAGGACCTGGGGGTGTTGGTTGACAGCGACTGAACATGAGCCAGCAGTGGCCCAGGTGGTCAAGAAGGCCAGTGGCATCCTGGCTTGTATCAGAAACGGCGTGACCAGCAGGTCCAGGGAGGTTATTCTCCCCCTGTACTCGGCGCTGGTGAGACCGCACCTTGAGTGCTGTGTTCAGTTCTGGGCCCCTCACCACAAGAAGGATGTTGAGGCTCTGGAGCGAGTCCAGAGAAGAGCAACGAAGCTGGTGAAGGGGCTGGAGAACAAATCTTACGAGGAGCGGCTGAGAGAGCTGGGGGTGTTTAGCCTGGAGAAGAGGAGGCTGAGGGGAGACCTCATTGCTCTTTATAACTACCTGAAAGGAGGTTGTGGAGAGGAGGGAGCTGGGCTCTTCTCCCAAGCAACAGGGGACAGGACGAGAGGGAATGGCCACAAGCTCTGCCAGGGGAGATTTAGTCTGGATATTAGGAAAAAATTTTTCACGGAAGTCATTGGGCACTGGCAGAGGCTGCCCAGGGACTTGGTTGAGTCACCTTTCCTGGAGGTGTTTAAGGCATGGGTGGACAAGGTGCTGAGGGACATGGTTTAGTGTTTGATAGGAATGGTTGGACTCAATGATCCGGTGGGTCTCTTCCAACCTGGTTATTCTGTGATAATGTTCCCTGTGGTTTTAGGCAGATGAATATCCACGCACATCAAGTTTGTTCACTAATGGTAACTGACAAGGGGCCACAAACATGGAGGAATCCAAACAGGAGCGTGCAGTCCAAATAGCTATTTTTTTGTAAATGTAGTTCCCACCATCAAATCAGACCGAGCTGTAACATATCAAGGTTTGTTCAGGAGGTGGAGGAGCTGGACGTCATCAACTGTCTTAACTGCCTTCCTACCTGACAGTAATGTACTGGCTGACAACTGCAATCAGAAGATAACTTGAATTAAAGACAATCACGACCTTTAATGTTTTGATGACAAAGAAAATGTGAGATTAGAAAACGAAAAGGGCATTGGGCTACAAAACAGGCAATGTCAGCAAGCTGGGGGAATTGGTAGACTGGATCTCTTCGAAAGTCTTCCAACAGGGAGCGATGTAGAGTGAAGCTGAAGCTTAACTGGAACAGACTGTACTAAGGGTACAGTGGCAAACTGACAGAAGGCGAATGGAATGCATCTGATTTTAGTTAATTTCAAACATTAAACACTAATATGGAAATAGGAACAATGTTTGATATTGAAGAAGTGCAAAGAAAACCAGGGACAGAACTGCAAAACCAACTTCCATATATCAAACAAAAATCAGCAAGTCATCAGTTCCTTCTCTACTTCCAAATTCACAGCAAGATGAATGGTGTTTCCATGTAATTTCTCCTATCAAGGAAGAAGACCCAGCTCAAAACACAAAGTGGGTTAGACAACAGTTATGTCAGTATGGCCCAAGTTAGGGTCTATAGGCTAAACTCTTTCCCCAGAATGACAAGGGGACAATCTAAGTTACCTAAGCTGTGGACAGATTCCATGCTCACACAGGGCGTGGATCACCACCTGCACATACAGCCAGGAACTGGGAATGGCAGCAGGCCTCTGGTAAAAATGGGAAATACCAGATAGGATCTAGATCCTATGGAAGTCACCCCAAGCTACCTAAAATTGAATACAACCAAGTATGTAGGGCTGATGAAATCTGCCCTAATGTGGTACAAAAGCAGCTGAAATAGTTTATCTGCAAATGACTAATACTATAATCTTGATGGAACTTTGGAGGACAAGGAAGGTTCTAGAGAACCAGAAGTCAAACATAGTGTTATATCTCAATGTCGTAATTGAGCATTGTTGTGGTCAAACCCACAACAAATGGTGCCCTGCCATGTCAGATTTTCCTGGTTCAATGGTTATGACATCAGTATGTGATGCAGAACAGATTCAAAAAAGAAAAGCATTACTTGCATCTTCAGCACCCATTTCTAAAGCAGATCTGAAGCAGTATCAGCTGGCCACCTTTTACTCTTTGTAATAGTCTGAGGGAAAACATGACAGAACGGACACATTATAAACACCCCCTGTAGCTGCAGGGAACATCCACAGCTTAGGATGCAATACTCTTTCCAATATGGTGGCAACAGCTCTTTCCAAGTTCTTTTTAAACTGCATTACAGTTACCAGTCATCTGAACAATCTCGCTCACAGTTGCCATGGAGCCTGGGCCTCAAATTCTGCTTCTTCTTGTCTCTTTGGGGAAAGTGGATTTTTATGCCAGATTAACCAAAGCGCTGTTCTTCTTTGATCTGCAGTTCAGGCAACAGTTCTGACTGAAGAAGAGAAAAATAATTCACCAGGGTGCTCCTAATTTAACAGCAGCCAAAAACGCTTGGGTTTCTAAGGTTTTCCCTACTTCCTTTTCAGAAGTGACATTAAGAAACTAGTAACAAGTTAAATATGTTGAAAATAGTTTCTGGTTTGTTCTTCATTTCTTTCTCGGTCACTTTCTAACTTTCTCTGCAAATAGAACTCGAACAAATACTGATCTTTGAAAAGGCTCCGGGTGAGCTATCACAAAGTGTATAAAATACTTCAAAGCTATTGAATAACCACGGTATCCTGACTCTCAACTTCCCTTTGCACTTTGTTCCTCTCTGCCACCGTTCGGGTAGGTAGCCCTTCATACACAGAACTAGCAGGACCCACACTTTAGTGGGTTATAACACACCCAGCTTGCACCATGGACCACAGCACTTCCCGTTGTACAGCCTCTCCAGCAAGTACTCAGTCCAACAAAGAACACCTTTAGGATCAGCTGAACTACTCAAGTGAGTTTCACTAAAAATAGTCAGCATAAAACAGACTATCACATCTAACATTCATAAGGAGAAGGAAAACCCTACTAGAAAGCTAAACCTAGTCTGACACAGAAGCTGTCAAATGACAGAGAGCTTATCACATTCCTCAGTGCTTACACTTAGCCTCAAATCTTCATTAATTAGCCAGCATTCAGCAATCTCTATATAATTAACTGTGATAATAGTAACAGGTACAGCTGATACAAAAATGTGATCAGTTTGGACCTTTAAGTCAGACAGAACAACAAATGCCGATAGAAAACAAGAATGAAGTCGTCTAAAGAACACAGATTTAGATATCTTCCCACATGGAGGACATTTGTGTAGTATGATGCTAACATCTGCTTACTCATGACAAAGTTAACAATGAACTCAGCATAACTCAAACACATAAACAATCCCAGGTGCTTAAGTAGCACTTAGCCTGGTGTTAATTATATTACATGTGAAACCCCTAGCTCTGTCTTTGAGCAGAGAAGTTGCCAAGAAATGACTCTCCAGTGGCACCAGAGGATTTAGAAACAGCTCATTAGTGCCCTACAGAAACAAAGGATTAAATTGTGCCCGAAAATATCCAGTTCATGCCACAAAACCATTCAACTAAATCCTGTGATTTTTAGAATCAGGGAGTGGGACATTGATAAAGTTAGTGGGAAAAAGTTGAGAAAGAAGAGCTGTCATGCTTCAATGGGCACAGCACTGCTTTGGAACTGATGTGGGACTGTAGAACACCAGAAGCTCGCAGTCTGACTGGGTCCAGAGAAAGCTCATCATGCCTTTCCTGCTCATTCAGTCGGAACTTTGGCACTTCACCTTCTCTTCAAGGAAAGTTCCTGACACTCAGAGAGGGACTTCTGCTGTCTCAGACCATCTCTTTTCCACTAGGTCACAAGGATAATGGGAAACCCTCTGTGCAGAATTGCTCTCCACAACAAATGCCTTCATCATAAAAAATCTGAATGTTATTGCACGTAAAATCATGGAAAACAAAATGAGCTGCAACAGTTACAGCAGCAGTTCACTGGGTTAGCAGCAGTCTAGAAAACATGGGGGTTTGAGATGCAGCCTTCCCAGGAAGTCTCAGTGGTTTACTAAGTAGAGAGCACAAAGGCTCCAAATAAGTTCTTAACTATTTAACTTCTGATTCCTTTAGCATGCATTTACAGACCAATCCAAATTCTCTTCATATTTCCCCAGGTATTAAAATAGGACAAGCTTAATATTGAGCAAAGTTGTTATTTCCTAATATCTCAAGATAGGAAACCTTTTCCCCAAGGATATGTAACACTGACATGCACCACACCAGCCACACTGATGGTCATGATTTTGATAGGACAGCAAACACTGCACAAATATATTTTGTGGTTTGCCTTAATATATGGTACAGAAAGGAACTAGTTAACCAGAGCACAGGAAACTCCTTACATATTGGTAGCGTTGGCAATTTCCTGCAATAACTTAGGAGATTTTCACTTGCTTGGCTGGGTTGGTAACTCATATCCTTGGGTTGAAATTCAAGAACTTCAAGCCTTGACATACAATCCAGTCATTAATAATATGACTGTATACACAGGAATGTGAAATATATGGCATCAAATTCATAATGTACCTGCATTAGGTGTAACATAAATGCTTTTCAGACAGATTTTTGATTTCAAGATGTTTTTTGAAAGCTTGTTGTTGGAGAAGAGGCTTAGAAAAATGATTCTACTCACATCAGTCAGTAAGACTTATGTCCAAGAGGATGGGATTTCCAAAACCACTCACATGGTACAGAGCCTATAGAATGATTTTTGGAGGCAGACACGACATTTGGGCATCCTACTCCTATCAGCTTTCTCAAGAAGGCATTAAGTTATCTATCTGCCATTTGTAAAGCCTCTCTGCATAATCCTAAACCAAGCAAGCACTGTTAAAAATTCTAATGTCAGCCTCTAGCTCTATGGGTAAGGCCTACATGGTTATCAAGGAGCACATGGCCAGTTTTCAAACAGACTGCACTGACTGCAGGTTAGCGCCGAGTTCTTCTGAAAATTCCATCAGTTTATTCTGTTGCCAAAATGTAAACCTGACATGCTGAAAACATGCAAACTTTTGAAGATGTCTGTGACCCCCTCTCAAATCTTTATATTACTGACTGAAATCAGAGGGAAGGGGCTTAAAGAAATCACATATTTGGACTAACAGAATCTTTCACAATTCTTATTCTTTATGAGCACAGCTTTAGTTTATTTTTCATGAGAGAGACACTTCTGTGTTTAAAGGTAGAACGTGTGGTTAGTCTGTAATACGGCTGAGGAAAACAGGAGGAGAATGAGCTAGAAAAACACCCTGAAATCGCTACTGTGAACCAGATGCTTCCACCTCTCAGCTTGACACGAACCACACGGTTTGATGTCCAAGGGGTAGCATGTCATCCTTTAGTGCTGCATTTTTCTGCCCGGTGGCAGTGAGCTGCATTACGATCTGTAAAGCAGTAAACCCAGATACACCACTTATAAATAGTCACGGAATGCCCTGGAGTGACTGCAGCAGAGCTGGAACTACGCTCTCTGAGCCCCTCAAGGAATTAAGAGCTGTGGCTTAACTCTAGGGACATCACTTACCCTATCAGCTGAATATCTAGTAGACAGGTAGATGTGGGTCTTCACACGAGATGTGACAAGGTGCACAGCTGCTTCAGTGAATCCATGTTTGCTGGGATGAGGCTTAAGGGGCCTTCAGTCCCTGAAAACAGCAGCCATCTCTGTGCCATCTAATTTCCCATAGTCTTTCTTCCACAGAGAATCATCCTTCTTGGCCAAAGGAGGAAGCAGTAGCAGAGGCCCAGCTTAGGAGATCATTTTGAAAATAAGCGTAACTCAGAGCTGCTTCCCGGGCCCATCACACACACCCCATTGACAGTGTTCCCAGTCCACATGAGCAACCCAAGATGCACTGACAGCATCCACCTTGCTCCACTGAAGATGACTTAGGGAGAGGCCACTACTAGAGCCACAACCGCCTACTGTGGGGTGCTATACCCCCCCGGAGCCGTGCAAATCCCCACCCTCTAACACAGAGCTGTGCCTCAAACTTCTCCAGATGTGTGTGGAAATCTGACATGTTTCATTGGTGCCTAGGAGTAAAACACAATGCTTGCCAAACCTGAGCTCATGCTCTGTCCATAGTCCTCGCTCTTACTCTTTCAAAAGTTAGTGACAGCGTGGCTTGAGGAACCCAGCACTTGTAATACACTGGTTAAGGTACAAGAATATGTGGCTCTTTTGGGAGGTCCTCTCATTTCCTTTTCCCTCAATTTCTCATTCCACTTTCTAGCACGCAAAGTTAAATTCTTTCTCACCACTGGTGTTTCTGCCAACAAGCGTCTTGTTCTGCAGAATCAGCCGAGAAACTCCTCCCAAGCCTTTCCTGGTTTTGTGGGTGACAATGGCTATTCAAAACTGGGGAAACCCAAGAACCAGAAAACATTCCCAGCATCTAAGAATTATCTCATATTTTCATAAAGCTGGGCCTGAGCTTGACCACACTTTTCTCCCACTCAGAAGTCCACTTGGCTCTTACTCAGAACTTGTATTATTTGCAGCCAAAACTTGTAGTGTTTGATGCCTTGCATTCTCCAAGGCACACAGAATTTACTCACGTGCCAGGTTTGTTATGAAACCTCAGGCTGGAGGCTTCAGGCAACCCAACTTTCATCAGGTTTCAGGCCAGCCTACAAAGTAAATATGTGCTATGCAGTCCCTATCTTCCTTCATAGAGGACAGGGCAGGATCCAGCTGTCCCAGTAAAGCAGTATGCTTTACAGAGCCATAATTCCTCTTAAATTACATCACAGACATATAGGTTCTGTGGTGCCTAGCTGAGTACTCAAATGACATAGGCAGAAGCAGACTGGGCCATGCTGCCTCTTCTCCCTCGTTCCTGAAGCAAATCAAGAGAATCGGCTCCTCTGGTTGCCTACAAATCAAACAATCCCTCTCCGATTCACAAACAGAGAAGCTGAGGTGACGCTACAAACTTCTCCCTACCAGCAGCCAGAAACTGTCTTGCTCAGGCAGATTTGCACTCCTTTGCGTTTAACTTCTTACACTACCACACGTGTTCACAGTCAAGACAGAAGCTGCTGCCAGCCTGCAGACAGGAGCCCATCTATGCACATACCTGGGCAATCGTTCCATAGACAGCACACTGTTCATGCCTCTGCATGGGTATTAAAGTGCCGCAGCCAGCTAATTCTTTACAGCTTGCACTTTTTAGCCCTCGTTATGGCAGACAGTTGGGCGCCCCTGTACAGTTAAAGATCACAGGCCTTGATAACCTGGCTCTTTGATTTATGACAGCCCAGACCTTAGTGATCACCTAATGAGGGGAACCTGGAGTGTCAACCTGTTTATTAAATACCCAGAACCAGCTGTAGACCCACAGCCAAGGAAGTAAGTTAATCATATTTCTCATTTATTTTGTGTATCCCTCTCAGTCCCTGGCTCTCCCCATTCTCTCCTCCGTTCTGCCTGGCTCCCTCTTTTCATCTCAGAAGGGGAGGGATTTCGGACAGGTCATTTACGGAGACTGTCAGGGGGCCAAAATGTTTGCGATTTCCTACTGATTTCTTAGGTGTTTAGAAGTTAATAATATTCAGCACCTCATGATTCTTTCCTAGATGTCAAACAAAGACATGAAAGGCAAGGAACCCAAGAGGAAAGGAGGGGGAAGGAGGGAAAGAGATGGAGCAGCAGGGGTAGTAGAACAACTTTCCTTTCCCCCCCAGTTCTAAAGAAGGCTGCATCCAAGAAAAAACTGACCATGGTATTAACACAGAAAACCCTAAGAACTGTGCAAACATCTCTCTATTGCCCATAGTGAAACAAAAATTATTGTGCTCTTTCTCAGTAAGACCTTGGGCAATAAAAACTAAGATCCAAAAGGCAAAGTTTCAACCTGTAAAACTACTTTAGATTTATGAGTTTTGCCTTCTGTCCCCATTTATGACTCTTACTTGCTGTATCCATTCAAGTTTGGGTTTTTTTTAATCCCTTTGAAGAACCTTTGAAAGACAGGCAGGACTTGCTGAATCACTGAATCCAGCCACCTGATAGGATACAACTCAGCCAGCCAGGGAGAAAAGATATCTGATATCATAATGATACTAGACATGACATAAATAATCTGTATAACTTAAGATATAGATCTAGGACACAGAGCAAGTGCAGTTATGTTTATATTAACATATTATTACAAACTTTACAATCACTAAGCATTTAATAAAGCTCGGTTGTGAGCAGTTCATTTCATTTTGACCACAACCAATCACTTTCTTGAACTAGAATAGTTTTGATCAAACAAGTACATCTCTTATCAGTGAGCATGGGTTCTGCTGTCTCACAAGATGAAGCTGGCCCCAGAAACTGTGAATCTGTCTCTGGATAAGCCTGTCTGCCACATGTGGAAAGATAAACCTCAAAACCTGGGGGAATAAAAGCCCTCATTTGTAAATACTGTGGTGAAACATAAATGAGGAGAAAACACTTGGATACCAGATCTGATCCTGCGTGGGACTATGAACCATACCACATCCCTCGCACTATACTGTGAAAGGATAAGGCAGCTAACATAGAATGCAGTAAAGTCCAATATTCTGTGTTCTTAAACAATAGTTGCCCACGTTTTACTTCATCCAAACCATCAGGAGGCTGTTTGAACTGCAATCGAGACTCTTCTGAAAAGCTGAAGCCCATTTTGGCATGCTAGCCTAGAGGCAGCAGGTCTACATGCCAGACCAGGCAGGTCCACAGCCCACAGAAACAGGCACAGCCCCTGGGCTAGCTGTTAGGGAAGAAGGTAGGACTTGCCTTCTCCTGTAATCTGCAGACCAGAAGGAAAGAGGGCTATAGGATGACCGGAAGCTTTTGAGTTGCAAATGTCAGATAAGCATCTTCACCTCTGGCCCAACAACAATCAGATAGGACTCCTAGGTCTGGGCTCATCACACAGTAGGCTGTTACTGTTCATGGCTCTGCTTCTATCAGAAACTAGGAGAGCAGGAGTTGACTTATAAGGGAAGGAAAAGTGGGCCTGAATATCACATCCTTACTGATTAGAATAACAGCACCTTCCAGAGCCTTCAAGCAAAAAGCTGACCCACCCTCTTGCACAGCTGCGTCTGCATGCTGACCAGGAGAGGTTACAGACTGACCTCTGCAAGGCCTCCCACGGGTGAACCAACAGGGATGGAAAAAATCCCCACATTACATGTCCCTGTTTGCAACTGCAGAAGCAGCAGACCTCCTGATATGCCAATCCTGCAAGCCTCTGAGTGAGTTGCCAAGACCTTCAGAAGCCAAGCTTATCAGGAGTTGTTGCCTCATCATTTCAGACTCAACATCTGCAGAATTAGCCTAAAACATCAAATGGTGCTATTTACAAAGGCTCCACCTTGTTTTCCAAGGGTATCAGACACCTCATCTCAGCTGAGCAACTCTGCAATTCCAGCCCTTAGTATTTCAACGTCGTACCCTCTCCTCCCACCAGAGGCAGCATTAAAGGTTATAGGCAGCTCTCACCTTGGCGTACACCTCTGTCTCCTCTTGTACCTTCCTATGTTTGCTACCACACCAGTGACTGGCTTTTGCAACTCAAAGGAGGAGCTCAGCCAGCGTTCTCTTTGTGAAGAGTCAGAGACTGACAGGTTTACCAATTCAACCCCACTGCCTGCTCTCACAAATGAGGGCTTCAAGCTACCAAATTCCTGCACCCTCCAGACTACACAAGAACCTGCCTAAAGCTTCCCCATGTCACTTACTGACATTGGCCAGAAGAGCCCAGCAGGGCAGCCCAGAGTGTACCTTCTCTGGTGCTTTGTCCAGTTTGCTTGGAAATGATGGGGAAATTATTTCAGTGGCTGCAGATGGGCCTGATTTTTAGCTTCAGAAACCTTAACACTTCGCTTGGTTTCCTTTTATCTGCCTCTTTATCTGTTTAAATTTAGCCTGGTTCCTATATGTTGTTTCCCAAGTCTGAGCCAATATCTGTTACCCAGTACCCAAGGGGGATCTTTCTCTGCCACTTCCCTTCTTCCTTCAGCTCGGCTCATTCTCTCTCAGGAACTACGGCTCCCTTGACCCAAAACAGCTATCCTGCTGGCAGCTGCTGCTACCAGAGGTAAGATGTCTTCAAGGCATGACATCAAGGACTACTGCAGAAAATAGAAGCAAATCCTAAAGGCTGCCCATGTCTATATAATGTATTTTTTTAATTGATACCCTCTCAGCTTTCCTTAATCGAAACTGTCAGAAGCATGAAGCAAAATTGCCTCTTGCTATTCACTGGGTCCCCCTGAGCAGGCAGGTAGCAGATGGGGATGGGAAGAAATCGCTAACTGCGCTTATTGTGTGGAAATGAGCCTGCAAGCACTTGCAGGAGGAATGTTTCAAGGCTTAACTGAGAAATAATAATATGGACATTGTAGCAAGCAGCTAAAGTGGGAAACAGGAGAAAACCAGGTTTGTGTTGAGAAGAGGCTGGAAAGGAAGAGAACGTACCCTGTGGCTGCTACATCAGGGGGCGAGCCTTGGGGATGGCTCTCCAGCTGAGGATACTGGAGGGGGTGGGGGAAAAATGGAGTTGTTTTCCTTCCTTCTGAGGACATTGCAGCTAACATGACTGACACCTGTCATTCATCCCCTGTCTGCTGTGCTCTCTTTCACTCAGACGCCCTCACCAGCATTGAAAAGAGCAGACTGTGTAAGGAAGCCAACTCCAGGCAGCTGCCTGGGCTGTTCTCCTCTCAGCCCTCCAGGCAGGAGCAAGCAAGCGTGTGCACAGAGAGCTGTCACTGGCCTGTTCCAGCCAGACAGCCACAGCTCTGAAAGCGCTGTCAGATCACGGTGGCTCTAGTGGGTCAGCAGGGACACGACTTACCCTCCTCCCTGCCATGCTCCCTGCCCTTAATGTTTCTGACTGCAGTGTAAGCCCCTGGAAATAAAGGAAGCCTTGTGGCTACTCAGCTCACACTCTCCCCCATCACAGAGCCACCTTAGGGGAGGCAACCAGTCTAAATCTTACCCGCATCCATTTCAGTTTAAAGCAAACCCATGTCACTACTGCACTGCATGATGGAGCCTGTGCAACATGCTTCACAGATCATCATCCTCTTTGGTTTTAACCCCTCAGCAATCCTACTGGGAGAAAGGATTTTCCATAACAGATGAGGATCTGTTTCAACAGTTCTCTAGCAATCGGATCTCAGATAGCCAGGCCACAGGGGCAAGACAAAGAGCTGAATCTTTACAACTGAGCAGGAAGAAAGTCTGTTAAAAATCTTACTTTCTTATCCCCTTCCATCAGGCAGAATATCAAATCCATTCTTCTGTTAATATCCCTGCAGGAAAGGTGAGCATTATCTCATGAGAAAGCTTTCAGGGCCAGCTATGACTGTGATGGCAACAGTAATGGGAAAAAGAACTCTAGTGGTTTGGCTGCTTATGGGACTTGTAGTGGTGATGCTGGGGCTTCCCTTGCTGCATAGTAAATCTGGCTTGGTAAAAAACACCCTCAGCCAGCAGTGCAGCCCTGGGGCTTCTCACATGGCTCTAAAACCCAGAGGAACATTCTCCCTTGTCCTCAAAGTCTTCAGTTACAGGCAAAGACAAGGAATATCTTGCACAGATTTCTTCTGCTACTCTGGCTGATGCTCCATTCACCCACTCTCTCTCCTCAAACCCATTGCTTGTTTTGCTTTTCCCTATTTGTCTACATTGAATTCCTTGTCATCGCTGCTAAATCCCCTGTACTTTGCAGGGAAACACAGCAATCCCGTTCTCCTTTTCATGTTTGGCTTCATTATCACATAACACAAGTAAAGCATACGCAGAGCACACTGGATTTCAAGCAAGTCAGTAGTTTCACTGCAGCAAATCCCTTCTGTCTGTCATGAAGTTTACTCATAATTTTGGCAGGCAGCATTTTCACAAACACCCACAACTCTCTCCCCTTCAGTGAAGTTGGGCTCCAAGGTAAGTGTGCACTCCTAAAGATCCACAAAGCTATACAAGCAGCTTAAGACATAGATCTTGGACCAACCTTCTTATCTCTACAAGTCACTTTGAAGTCAAGAGGAGACAGGTCTAAGTCATTTGGTGCTTTTGTAAAGATCACCAGGCATGTCAGATATCTATACAGCTTCATAAATCTGCCCCCGAGGCTCAGACCCTCCAAAAAGGTATTTAAAGCTTCCAGCCTCCACTGCCTTCAGTGGAAGACAGGCACCTTAATACTTCTGTAAAGCCTGTGCTCATGCCTAAATCACCTTTGAAAATGGTACACAGTGAAAGTCAATACCACACAACAGTACACAGGGCAGAGGTCTCTAAGCTGCTAAATCCACCCTACAGTACAGCACAGCGCTGCCTGGGTGCTGTGCAGATTCAGGAGCAGCCCAGCTACATTAGCAGGATACTACATTCCCACTAATAAGCCCCACCTTGGAAAGGCTTGCCCTGAGGCTCTTGTGTCACTTAGGTGCTTTTAAAATGTTGCCCTTCAACTAAACCCTGCTCCCAAATCAGCCTAATGACAATTCTGCCCCCTTGGCTTCACTTCTCTTCTTAAACATTTATATGGCTGGAATTTGCTCACATTAACATTTGACTTGTTTTCCTCCTGCAAATACAGACAGCTACGCATAAATCAAGGCATTTGCTCATGGAACACTCCCCCAAACAACTTGTATATAGAAACACAATTACTTGAGGGAGTCCTGACAAGCAAAAATTCAATGCAAGCCTGCCAGGCGGCTAATAAATTTAGCTCATTTCTGTCTTTCTCCCTCAGTCAGGAAGGAACCCAGCTATTTTTAAATCTGGATTCGTGTATGTAGCCAAATATAATGTTCTTTCTTCTGTGGGAGAGAACAGGAAAAGATTTTACATTTCCTAACATTTCCTAGGCCGGCTTATCTCTCTGTCACTCTCCCCAGGAGAGTCCCGCTGTCTGCCTTGTCTGTTTAGGCTACAATTTGGGGGTTTTTTTTTCAGACCTGAGCTGCCTTTTACTATGTATTTGTACAAAGCCTGTACATGAGACCAGCCCACTCTGGGTATGGTGTTGTAGGAATAAGTCTATGCTGGGGGTGTGTAGGACAAGATGACCCCTGCTTCCCAAAGGGCAGTGTTTTCAGAAACACCCACAAGACTCTCCCCTTGAGCAGAACTAGGGTCCAAGGTAACGCGTGCTCTCCTAAAGATTGACTTCACAAAGAGTTTTCAGGCCTATGCCCAGAAAGTGTGCCAAAAAGTCAAAAAAACCCTCACCAAAATATGAGAAAGCTTCATATCCCAATATGAGGAGCTTACATGCACCCACATCTTATTTCCTCAGACCCAGCACAGTAGCCATCTTTACTTGGGCAGAATTTTTCCCACACCTAAGTGTAAACAAGCACTTTTGTACCTTTTTGGATTGCAGCCCACGCTGTTCAGCAGAGTGCTGACTACCAAAACTAGCACACTCGGCACAAACACCTAGACACTAAGGCAGCCAGACACAGGCCTTTCAAAACACATCATTATTAAACAGAGGTGTGGGTGGGAGGAGGATTCAGATCAGAAGACACACCCAAGGTTACCACATTGTTACCACATATGATTCTATGATTGTGTTCTAATTTTAACACTTATTACAATCTACCAGCGGTACCTCTCTGGCTTTAGCTCATAATATCTCCAAATCCAGGAAGCCATTATGATTCTCTAGGGTCAAAGGCTGCCTGCATTGTAATTCACTTCCTCCTTTGGAGGTTTAATTTTGGAAATATTTCTAATTGCTATTGTATATGACATCGTCTTTCAGATAACCGTGGAATGATTATTCTATTTGTCGGCTATGACTCAACCAACAAAACAAAAAGAAAGAGCACCCCCCTGCTTTCTCTGGAACAATGATTTAATGGCAACACAGGCTTTATAGGGTCTGTTCCACATCTCCATTCTTAGCTCCAAAAATGGAAAGGTGCTGCCTCTCGTGCCTCGGGTGTCAGCACTGTGTACATCGCCACATGGTCAGTCCTGGAGCTTGCTTTAACAGTCTTCCCAGGCATTAAGATCCTTGGTCCAACTAACAATTGGTCCATAGTCACTTACAGAGGCAAAGCTTTTCTATAGCTTTGGGCAACACTGTGGCCATTTGCTGCTTTAGAATCATAGAATCATAGAATCACCAGGTTGGAAGAGACCCACGGGATCATAGAGTCCAACCATTCCTAGCAAACACTAAACCATGCCCCTTAGCACCTCATCCACCCGTGCCTTGAACACCTCCAGGGAAGGTGAATCAACCACTTCCCTGGGCAGCTCCATCTTCTGCTCCTTAATGACTGTATCTGCTGAATGCCTGCATTTGCCAGTTTATCTAGGTTCCTCTCCCTAAACCAATCCCCTGCTTTGCTTTGGCCCTACCTTCTCCCTATCCTAGCTTTCACACACTTGTTCCCTGAACTCTTACCTTCTCTTCTGCCTTGTTCCCGATCCCGGCCTGACCCCAACACCTAATTCCATTCATGTTCCTACTGCTAAGGACATTCTGCTCAGCAACACTTTTAAGAATCATTAGATGACTGATGCTGTGCAAATAGAAAAGAAAGAATATGTCATCCAAAAGAGAAGTATCAGAAACTTAAGATGTCCTGCCTAAGCCTACAGTCTGTTTAATTTCTCATTCCCCCCTGATTTCTTGCACCTGTAACTTGTCAGTTTTGTTATTGGGCATTATTGCTCAGCGGCATTAAGAAATCATCAGTACGTCAAACAGTAGGCACTGTGCAAACACCTAGAAAGTTATAGTTTCTATCCTAGGAAGCTCTTAGATCATAAAGACAAGATAGGGAGAGGGAATAAGAGTGAAAGTGATTTGGTCCAGTCCTACAGTAAGGCAATGCCTGATCCCAGAATAGAACTTGCTTTTCTAGAGTTCCTGATCAGCACAGTTGGCTGCACAGTCCCTGGAGCTCTTGAAATATAGAGTTAGTAGTACTGCTGAATTGTATTTCTTTCCAAGTATTCAAAAGATATAACAGAAAATAGATTTAAATATCTCTGTAACTCAGTTTCTCTATGAAGCGGGAGAATAAATAATTCTTTTTCATGCATTATGCTCTGATTCATCTTTATTTAGAGGACAAATTCTTTATAGAGAAGCAGCCTGGGTTTCATCAGGTTTTGTTGCCAGCATCTGGCACAGTGCAGCCTGAATCTTTCAACCACCAGGTACTATCATAACACTGTTGTATGCAAACACAAGTCAGGGTAGGACAGATTTGAGCAAGTGTAGGGGGGGAAAAAAAAAACAAAACGCATTTGCTACAATTCGATTTTTTTGTTCCACCCTCAGTCAAGAATTAATGCTTTGGACACAGAAAATACTTCATTCCCTACAAGCATTCAAGTGCAAATCCTTTCAGACAAGAAAAAAAAAAATCACCCTTTAGGATTAACAGCTTCCAGCATACTAACCCCCAACACACTGCCCAGTTGTGCTCTTGGAGTGGAGGAGGATTGTCTGCAAAGGAATTGAAACACTTCCAGCCCTGTTGACACCCTGAACCAAAGCGTGGGGGTGGAGTGTGGAGGAAGTTACAAGTTGGAGTCTGGTGGAGAAAGTGTGAACAAGCCAATTAAATCCTGACACTTCTGAACAAAGAGGTCTCTTAGGAAGAAAGAGATTAACACCTCCTGTTCATCAACAAGCAGCAGCCCGGCGGCAGGCGCAGAGGCAGCAGGAGCTTTTCAGCTGGGTTGCCTAATGTATCTCAAGTAGCAAAGCAGAGGAATGCCGGCCCTGCTGTCATCGTCGGAAGAACGTACTCACCACCCATTCCAGGGCGCTGTGATCCGCTATAGTTCACCTTTTTACAGCTTAAAAGTGGGTAAAGAAAAACAGACAAGAGGACAGTTCTTGAAGCTGCTTCCACACTCTTGGTTCCTGCTTGGTCAAGTCATTCCCTACTTCACGACTACGCAGGTAACTAACTACACTTACTAGCTTCACCAAGAGTGCAGTAGACTTCATCTACTTGTTCTATTGCCATTTCTTCAAGCCTGGGATCAACAGAAGAACAACAAAAATAGACTGCCACAAACTCCACCAGTATTTGAACGAGTTAGGGCCCAGGCATCTGTCCTGGCCCATTACAGATCTAGGGACAATCTGAAGCTTGGTCAAAGATCACCATGATGCATGCATTAAGACTGTGCCGGATCTCGAACTCCAGAATGACCCTGTGGCCCTACAGGTTGGGCTTTTAATGGTCCCAGTTTAAAAACCAAATCACAATAGTCATGGCAGTGGGGTGTACTATTCCTACACAATTAAAATATGCAAAATGAACCATGTAAAATATCTCAGGACACTGCAGACAAGGCTTCCAAAGTACTAGGAACTGCTGAACTTCTTGGACACACTGCACTTACAATGACACCTTTATCCAAGAGTACAATTCTCAATATTATACACTGGACAGGGCCCTGTTTTCCCTACGCAGTTATAAAAACTGCCACTTTGCACTTGTCTCCCAAATGGCACTTGCAAATCTAGACACAAGTTTGAGAAGGCTCAGTAAAGCCAGAGCAATAAGATGAACATTGCCATGTTTACCTAACCAGAGTAACTCACAAGAACATGAGGTGGTGATGCAGTTATGGGAACAGAAAACAAATATTTTTATTTTGTTTTGTTGTAACTAGAGAGTGAGGTGCTGACAACCTAGCTTTGAAAACATGGTCATCTTGAGTCTTCCTACTCTTCTTTGACTTCTGGTTTCACACTGGCCTTGGGCTGCCCAGTGACAACAATATGAAAAACATTTCAAAGGACCTTTTCATTTCATTCTGTTTGTCACCACTGAGTGCACACACACATCCCTAAACAGCCATTGTCCCCAAGAGATTCTGTAAAAAACAGCACCCAAAATTCATACATAGGTTAGTTGATGCACCTTCAAGTAAGAGGACTTTATTTAACTTAGCTCAAGGACCGAACCCTTCATGTGCATCAGGTCAGATGCTACTCAGCTCTTGCTGTGACTGGACAGGTGAGCTCTATTTCTGATTTATATCTCAAGTGAACTTTCTACAACATGAATTAAAAGGGCATGTACCATTCCACTGTTTCCTCCACACCTCGTTCCTTTGCTCTTGACATAACGCCAGAGAAAGCACAAGGATAGAGAGCTGGGTTATTTATGTGAGTAGTCAGGAGGAAGCAAGAAGCCCAAGCTGCTAGCTACTAATGAGAGCTCATCGAATACTTGATATTTTCTACAGCTATCCAATCCATGAATTCATTTTGCCTGTGTTCACGTTCCTTGGGGTTCACTTTCCATGAACACTCCAGCCGACCGGTTTCTTGGCAGGAAAAGCCTCAGAAGCAGCCAAGTTCTAAAGAAACATTTAGAAAATACTCGCAGAAAAGGGATTTTCAGATTGTCAGACTAGAGTTTCATCCTAGCAAGCAGGTCCTCAGTGCTGCTTCATGTATCCATCTAACCAGGCTACAGAAAGCTGCTGCATTATCAACCTGCCCAACAAAAATGAGACATTAATCCACTTCTGAATTTTGAGTGCTCTCTCCCAGATGCTCATAATTTGCCAAGATTTTCCAGCCAATTATTAAAAATACTATGTTCTGGAAAACCAGAAGCTATTTACAAAGAAGAGGCTTTTTTTACTAAAGTCTCACTATTGGTCTGAGCTCCATTCACAAACATGAAATCTTTTAACTTCCATTCCGTGACTTCAAAGAGAACAAGCTGGAATGGCACATCACTGAAGGGTAACCTAGATCTGAAATACTTGAACTTAATCTCTGTGATATGGGCTCAGACAGACTTAATTTGTATTTTTACCCTCTATGCCATCACAAAATTCCATGTATTTGGCAATGAGACTTTCTGACGTGGTTGGGACCATATTCTAGGAACACAGAACAAACGGAGTCCTACTACACAACATGGTTGCGCTTACTTGGCTTGCTGGAGAGAAGTACCTTAACTGTAGATAACTTCGGTGACCTTAGACAGTGAAGCAGATAAATTTCCCAAGCTGAACCTGCAAAGTTCTTTCAACACCTACTTGGAAGCTCTCTGAAGTTAAAAATTATCCTTCCATTAAATCCACAGACATTGGGATTAGCTGAACACAAGGAAAGGGAAGAAGGTGTCTTTCAGTATGTGCATGACTCCCATAAAGCAACTTTTTGTCTTTCAGTTGAACCCATGGCCTCCTGTATCAAAGATCATTAAGGAAAAATGAGTTAGTTTGGTCTGCTCAGCATTTTGATTTAAAACCTTCAAAGTCCTTCTCCTTAAGGCGTGTATTCACTAGGTCTCCCTGTGTTTGTGTCTTTTCTCCTCCCTCATTTAATCACAACGTTACTAACGAAAACAAAAAAGAAACTCTATCTGGGCCTTACGTGATTTAGGTACCAAGTAAACACTACTTAACAGTTCTAATTGAAGGTCAGTAAATCCCCAAGAGATTAAATGAATCCTGCAGCGAGATGTGTAAATCTCACTGCCTTTTACGGCGTCCCAGCCAAGACCCTGTGCTTGGTTGTGCAAGACTTAATAAATGTGGTATGCACTTAATCAAAACCATTTTGCCACCAAAGGGGCAGCGAGTGTAAATCACAATTACTCTTGGCACCAAACTGCTGGCACAAAGAGGCCCACCGATGCCAGATATCATCAGAGGCTGACTTCTAGCGCCTAGTTAGCTGTCTGGCACTGCTTGCAGGTCTAAATGCCCATTTTGCTGCTCAGCAGGGGGAAATCCAGATGGGGAAAATAAAACGCTAAAAAGGATAGTGAATGCATAGGGTTGTGCTTCTCTCCACCTCGCTCTCAGTTTGTCCTCTGCCAGCTCTCACCCCAATTTAGTAACTATTAATAAGTTAAAGCATGGAGCTTTGGCAACAGCCTAGGTCTCTGCAGCTAAACCTTGTAGATTTAATAATCCCATCAAAGTTTATGTTCCAAATTGTATTTCAAGGTTTAATAGCTGGTGCACTGAGAATACTCTGGAAAAAGTCTTTGAGAAGTTGGTTTCTTTTAGCCAGTCAAGAATGCAGAATGGGCAAAGGAAGAATGAGACTCTGATGGCTCATGACAGTTGTCACCTTTGACCTTTTACCTGTGCCTATACGGGCTACTGAAGCAGAATTAGGGGACAAAGACGTTGGATTCCACAAGAGTGTAATGATTTACAAAACAGATGAAGACAAAGAATGGAGGATCTAACACTCAGCTCCAGTGCTGAAGAAGTTCAAAACAGCTACAGAACAGAAGATCACAGTTTACCAGTTGCTATAAACCAGAAAGTCATGATGATGCCAAGCAGCAGGGAAAAGACAGGAGAACTCCAAACAAAGCCACAGAGATCTGTAATAGCTGTAGGAGATAGAAACCACTTAGCATGAGAGCAACAAAACTGGAAAGATAGAAGAGAGATAATAATGCTATGAAATAGGGAAGCATTTGGGGTTCATAAACCAGATTCAACTCCTCATTCAGCTGTAATCTCAAAATCTCTCTGTTCTTCAGTTTCCCAAGGGACTAATCCCTGTATCTTTTCTAGTAACTTAAGATCTTTTTCATGGCACAGCGACTGAGATACACATCACTTAGGTCTCCAAATCTTAATTTTAAGCAGTAATTCTGAGCTAGCCATCGTGAAACATGGGTCTTGGATACCTTTAGTTAATTGCTCTCAGAAGTAATTCACTGCTTCTCCATATTAATTATTAAGGAGTCTATGGTAACTGTTTGGGACAGACTTAAAGTAAGACACACAGGCTGAGCCCCACAGTCTGTTTGCTAGTACTCTGATCATCAGAAGGCCCATGGGTCTTGATTATAACCTCTAGACCAGAAATTGCTACAGATTTCAAGATATGTACAGAATTGTTTTGACAGAATTGGAGTCAAGCAATCAAAAGAAATCCAAAAGGTTATGCTAGCATTTGCTGTCACAAGCACCTCTGAACTGGAGCTCACAACCCAAAATACTTGAGTGCCACTGCTCTACACAGAACCATCGCAAGGTTCACAGGGAATGTTTTGTAATGCACAAGCAATATCGCATCTCAGCAGAAAGAAATCAATATCAAATTTGCTGCATTATGTGACTGTGTTGCAACTTGACTGTGGAAGAGAATAACAGACATTATGCATTAATGCCTTTTGCAAATCCTTCACATGTCTAACAGCATCTTCTGTGCTGAACTTTTTACCTGGTCCACCGTTTACACATGATGTCCTTTAAACACACTGTTGGGCCTAACTGGGATGTGGCTTGGTTTAAGGTACTGAAGGCATTTACACCCTGCAGAGATGCCTTCTCTGTACATGTGGGGTTAGTACTGCAAGGCTGTGCATTCATTCTTCTTCTCTCCTGCCTATGCACCTCCTGGTTTTGTGAAGTTGTCCTCCCCATCAACACACAGCTGTGAAACCACAGCTGATTTACACTGGTAGCTCATTGGAAGTCAGGAATAAAGGGATTCTCCAGCATCATAGCTGATACATTGGGACAATATGCTTCTCTTCCCATCAGCCAGCAGCAAACAGCTAAGAGCACACAATATGCCCTAATGTTTCTGCTTTCACTGGTTTCTTTGTCACCTGCCTCATTCTATCACTTCCTCTCTCTTTCAGCCCTCATGCTGAGTCACAGACTCATTCCTTCATTTCCTTTTTCCCCTCTTTTCATCATTCCCTCTTCTAAGATATTCTCACATTTTTTTCAGCTTCCTCTTGACTTCACCTATGCTGTTCTTCCCTACTCTTTCACACCGTACTTCCCCTTTCTTCTCCCCCTCTCTACCTTTTGCTCTCTCCTCTCCTCTCCCTTCCCATTATCTTCCTTTTCCCTCATACCTTCTTTCTCTTTCCTCCTCCCCCACTATGCCTGGAGCTCGAGCCGAAAGTCGGCTGGAGCCTTAATTGCTGCTCCCCTGCCTGATGTCAATCGGAGATGACATCTCCTGAACACGGAGCTGCAGCCGTCCTTTTGCATATTCCCTCTGTCTGAGCGCATCAGGAGAGATGTCACAACCAGAAAGCTAGAAGCCATCCAAGAAGCAGGGAGCCACAGAGATCATTGTGAAGCTACCATGAAACATTGAAGAGGTTGGTAAAACTCGCTTCTCCAACGGGTTCTTCCAGCGCTTTCTGCGCTGTAGGTCTCAGGCTCAGAGCATTTACAGGAACTGACATTTCAAAAGTTGCACAGCAGTGTTACACCAGGGTTTTTAAACAAAACAAATGTTTGTGTTCAACTCCATTACAGCTTTTTGTCTCCCTGTGGGAGGGTGGCTTTCCACCAATTGAGCAAAGAAAGTATTGCATAGCATAGGGACACAGAGTACTTACACCATTTCAGACCCCATCTTTGAATGTGAGAACAAGATGCTTACTACACAGGGGAAAGGAACAGCGCAGGCAGCTGTGTCAATGCACTCCATCTCAGAACCTGATGCAGGAGCTTCCATGCATGCCTTCCCTGGAAAATGCAAACCATTTGCACTTCAGCCCTCACTCCCACGTGGCCTTTTCTAATTGCTTAACTAAAATGGTTACTGCCGTATCAGTATCTTCCCTATCAGCCATTTCTCCTCTAGTATCTCCGCATTTGCTATCCAGCTCCCTAACTCCACTTTAATCCTGCAAATACATTTTCCCCCATATTTGCAGTCAAGATCTATGAACTACACAAATGCCAGGACATCAGCATACTAGAGAGAACTTCCAGCAGTATCATCCTTTGTGCACAGGCATAACCAGGCACAGCAATAGCTGTTGTCGATTTGGCATGCTAAAGTAGCAACTTTATGTGCTTGCAGTGAACAGTATTGCTCACCAAATGAGCATGCACTTATAGATTCTATAACCTGTTTCATGGTTTTATCTTAATTCAAAACTGCTTGATATATATTTGATTTTTCTTCTTCTAAGAGACTACTACCTATCACCCGCCAAATGGGAGAGTTGAATAGAAAATTGCTGCTCAACCCTCCAGTCATATTTGCGTGCATACTTCAGAATGCAGGTTCAAAGACACAAGCGCCTGGCCTGCCACATAAGCTCAGCATTCTTCATACGTATTTCTAAAATGCACCACCTCCAAACAGGTACAGGAACACATAACGTGTACTCACATATGCACCAGCAACTGCATGTGGTTCACATTACAGGAAAGTCAAGAGTGGAGTTTAAAGCAAGAAATTTCCTTTACTTGGCATCTTTGAGATTTACTTTAACATTTCACCTAAAATGGACTGCAATTTTCACATTTTTAAAAAACAAAATAATAAAAATTGGTTAAGTTCATCTTCTTTTTAAAACCATCGAGTGTCACAACATCTGTGTTTCAGTTACCCACCAGACACTAAGAGTTTCTTCTGTGATTTTCAATATGTTCATATTTCATTCTTTTTACTGTTCTATGTTTTCTGTTTTATTATACAGAGGCAATGCAGTTAAGCAACAGACCACACTGTGCAGGCATAACATTGCTAAGCACATACAGATCAGAAAAGGCTCCACAGAGCTAGGCAAGTATCCTTAGCACCACTTTCCATATGAAAACACTGAGTGCCAAGAAGGAAATCGATGTGCTGTATGACCACAAGCAAGGCAAGAACTCCTGTTTGCCGGCTCACAAGTCACTATTGGTTCTCATCATACACGCACTGCAAATTGCTTTGCTTCATGGAGACTTGGGACTGGAGCTGTGGTTTGAACAGCGTAAGTTTTTGTGTCTGTCCACTGCTACAATTCACCAGCACACCTTTAGAATAAAAATTACGCAAACAGTTAAAATATTTGCAAAGTATTTTAAGTGTATCTACCCATCTAGCCACTAACTAGCAATTCAATACTGGCTTTCCTGACCTTCCCTCACTTCTGATCGGTTTCAGATGGACTTTGCTATTCATAATAAAAATCAGCAGCAGATTTATGCAGTTCTGTGTTACTCACAGGCTTAGGCCCTATATATGATCAATTAAAATGGAAAAAAACTCTAACGTTGAAAGCCACCACTTGAAACCCAGGCATCTCAGCAAACCAGGGAGGAAAAAGAAAAATGTCTGGGAGCTACAGCAAATCAACACCTTAAGAAGCATTTAAAGAAAGCCTTTCACTATACTTAGGCCCCACATTGCTCTATGAAGCTGTCCCAGCCAAAGTACAATGCAGTGGTAAGACCTTCAGTGTGACTCCTCCTACGGAGATTTAAAGCCTCAAGGGGACAGAGATGGTGGGAGTCATTTAGCAGCTCTGAATCACTGGGTGAGAACTGTGATAGCAAACCAGACCTGAGATGATCTAAAGACTCTTTCACATTCACTTATGACAATCTCTTATGGGAAATTATACCCAACAGCACAAGACAGACCTATTTCCTTCACCGCCTCTTCAATAAGAACTCCTGCATTGCTCTGGAACGCGGGTCCTCAGACACCACTGTCCCAAATCACATACTGACACTGTGCTACTGCAATGCCAAAGAAAAATGTTCTAACTGGAATCTGATGGTACACAGCCCCAATTTTTTATTCCATAAAGAGCTGGGCCCAGTTATTGTAAAGACCTAATCTTGCAAGAACCTCTTCAAGGTTCTCTAAGCCCTCTGCTAACCTTGCTGACCCCCAGAGTTCAGGATCTATCGTGCCATTTAAAAATTCCATATAGCTAAGAAATACAAACCTGCTTTCCCCATTTTAAACTGTTATATCAGACACAGGCTCTCCAATTTCAGTAAAACTGCCTATTAGCACGCTATCAGACAATTAGGTTTTCCATAACTTGCCTAAATAATTGGAATAAAAGCAGGCAAGAAAATCAGAGCAAAAAGCTCCTAAATGAATTACTACAATTTCTCATACAGAATCCCAGGTGTTGCGTACATTATACATTTCACCTCCCTAAATTCACTTTCTCAAAGTTCAAAGTCTTTAGGTGAAGACTGTTGTATTCAGGAAGGGGTGGACAGGCAGCTACACAATAAAACCAAAAAAAGTTTCTGAGAAATCGGTAATTAGTTCAGTTAACAAAGCCAGGATGGAAGACCAGGACCACACAAAGGGCTATTTGTCTGGGATTCAAGCTCAAAAATCCTTGCTTACAGTAATGACAAAAGATGACATGTTAGTTTAAGAAAGTATCCTCACTCTCCCCCTGCAGTGAGCCTCTCCAGTCATCACCGACAGGGTAGCACTGAGCAGCATTTGCATCCTGGTAGTAGGCAAATTTACGTTTCTCAAATCCACAAAAAGGAGGAAGAAAGCAGGAAATTAAGGAACCTTGTAGAAAGCAAAGAAAGCATATCTGAAGGCTATATTTATGCTAGCCTAATTTTCAGGATTTTTTTTGACCGAGCTTTTAAAGGGTGTTAAAGTGAATCCTCCTGTGCAAATGCTGAGTGGTATTCCTTCACCACCACCACCAAATCCATTACAGTGGACTGTACAATTACTATACCAGGTCCATACTGTACTCTATCTAATGGAGTCTGTGACCTTCAGCAGTATCCTATAGCTAAGGGAAATGGAGAAAAGCAGAATTAAGTAAAATTACTAGGCTTAAAGTGATTTAAAAGAGCAACTTCTAAGGCAGTGCTGATTCACTGCTATAGTAAAGCTCCTAGGTTTTAGCATGGGTCTCTCCACTGCCCTCAACTTCTTCAGTCCAGGAGGGACACCAACACATTAGCAGTTAAAAGCATCATTAAATATCAATTCCTTGTGGAATTAGGGCAGGTTGTGCCACTATACAGTTTAGTGCACAGTTAAACTCAAGCTTCTCCCCTTCGGGTTCTGTGTTTTCACCACGCTTGGAAGATGTACTTCTACGCAATCATTGACACACTCCATGCTTCTCTCAACTTCCCATTCCTGTTCTAACTCCTATACATACCCGACCACTGTCACGTAAATCTATTTTTATGTTTTTTATGTTTTTTTTTTTAAAAAAAAAAGTTACCTGAACCTGACCCAAACAGATGCTAAGAAGCAAGCTTTCAGAGCTGTATGAGGTGTTAAGGTGAGGATATCTGCACACCCACAAAGTCACGCCTGAAAGAAATTTGTGAGAGAGCATATTTCTGTATTCACTCATTCGTGTCTGCATGCAACCTATCCTTAGCTTACTCTCCAAAATGTGCTTCTAAAGTTTCATTAGCCTCCAGTGAAAGCAACATGCAAGACACAGAAGACTCCTATCTTCTTGAGTAAATAAAATTTTCACAAATTTTGCAATCTCATTGCAAAATACAGACTTAAAAATTTTCACCTGGTGTGAAAAAAAGGGTTTCTCAAGTCTCATGGAAAATATCAAGCTCCCATCCATCTCAGTCCTCTCACTCTTCTCTCCATCTCCCTACACCGCAGCCTCCTTTCTCTTTTACTCCTTTCTCAACCCCTCCCCATCTCCCCTCTCAGCTCCCACTGTCGCAGACACAGCAGCTAAAGACATTAGCTGACAGACACAAAAGGCGGCAGAAATCAAATAAAAGGCAAATGCAGCAGTCGCAGGTCAGCCTTGTATAAATATTTATGCTGGAGGAAGGCTCAGTGCCTGAGTAATGACCTTGTGGCTGGTATTAATAGAGATAATGCGAGTCTGTAAAGACATGCTGCCACGGAGAGGGAGAATTTGGAGGGTTATAAATCTCTGCATCAGGCTGTGATGCTAGTTGACCTTTACACTGCTCTCTCTCCTCCCTTCCATCTTTCTTGTTCTATCTCTTAATAAGAGAGAGATTGGTAGAGCACATCAGCAAGGGGAAGAGTCCCCATACCCAAACAATTTGCACAAGAGAATTTGGATGCAAGGCAGAATTCTCACAGCAACACAAACCAGAATGAAGCCAATACAAGCATGTGTTTACCTGCATGACCCAGGCAGACCTGCACTCTCCCATGCACACATCTACACATTGCTCATGGTACATTTATACTTCCCATGACTTGTCTGAATCCATGGATATACACATTTGCATCTACAGATGCACACATCTGTGTAAATACACGTACATACAGGAACACTCAGGTACCACAGACATATGCTCACAGAAGTAACAGGCACTGCCTGATACATGTATAATAAGCAGGACAGAGAAGGAAGAGCTGCAAAGAGCAGCTTTAATGAAAATTTAAGGCCACATTGAAAAGTATAGAAGCCTCTTCTGAATTCCTGCCACACACAGACGTGCAACAGGAGGTTTCAGGGGCTAAGGCTGTAATGGTTTCATTTACAACAGCAGGTGAGAGGTCCACACATCTCTTCAGAGCACTGCAGTAGCTATGGATTCTTCACTGAAGTGTATTCAGCAGTGGCAGCACCTGGGAACACAGGTCCTAGTACAAGGGGCCCTTTGTGCATGACACTGAGAAATTACATCCACTTATCAGTGGATGACAAGAAAGTAAATCTCAAAGAAGACTTGGTGCTGATGCCAGGGCCTGTACAACTGCAGCAGAAACAGAGCAGCACCAAGCCATGAAGTATTGCTGTGTTGTTGAATGTCAGTGGCCACGAGTTGCAACTGAAATTTCCTGCCCTGATTTCAGAGATAAAAGGAACTGATACGCAGGACTGTGCTGAAAATCTGATCACAGTAGATGTATCACACAAATCTAGAGCCGATTATTGCAGTTGCAGAAAAAGTAGAGATAGGAACAAGGTTCTGATCCAAGACACAATGCATCAGCATTAAGTGCTGCTGTCGCTTATTAAAAGCTACTCCTCCTGCCACCAAAGTTCTAGTGGAAATCTTCAAATTATTATAAAGTGCCTAGGACTGAGATCTGAGACAGCCACAACAACTCCCTCTTGAGAAAGCATTACTGGGCCATTAGTCTTTAGTCCCCAGAAGATTAACCCTTTGGCTTTAATCATGCATCATGTCATCCGTGCTTTAGTTAGGCACCCAGAAATGCATGCTGTGTAAAACAGCAGCAGTCAAACTACACTTTAGGGGCTATAAGATAGAAGAGAGAAAATAACAATTCTGTGGTGTTTGCTAGCTTTCCTCTGTAACACGTAAGTAAAAAGAAAGTGAGAAACCACAGCAAATGTGCACAAAGTTCCATTTGTTAGGCACTTAGTCTTTAATATAGATTTATGCTTCTTGGTATTTTTCTTCTGAAAAAAAATCAGCCAAGCTTATTAATATTTGATAGGAAAGTCATTTGGAAGAAGCAGACTCCACTATCTTTTTAATTCAAACATCTAAATGACAATTTTGTTATTTTATTGTACACTGACTCAGAGCTCAACAGAGGTTTTACTGGGTAATGGACAAAGTAAGATACAGAAAGTTTGGAGTGGAGATAGGTCAGGCAGTGCCGTTAGTGTGGTTTGGCAGCTAGAACCTTTGAGGCTCTGAAGTGCTACTGGACCAAGATACTGGATTTTCTAATGTCATACTGAGGCCCAGTAGGCATTTCATTGTATCTGAGCTTCATTCAAAGTTTTACATTAAAAACAAACATCAATTCCAAATAATCTCGTCCTTTCTGAACGGATAACATGTTACCAAATTCTTGATCCACATTTCACTGTTTGCATCATTTGGGATCCTGACTTTTTTCCCTACAAGGCATTTATTCCATGTTTGACTTGCTTTGATTGTTGAGCTATGCTGTGGCTACCCCATGGGCCAGAATTTCCCATATCTTCCCTAATGCATGCAGACATTCGTAGCCCATGGATATACCAAGAAGTTACTACCTACATAGATGTTTGTGACAGATCTGGTTCTTTGGTTGGTATATAATATATGGTTAATGCCTAATTAGCCCATTCATGGATAATTCATAATTAGTTATTAACAAAAGCAAGAACAAACATGGGCTGTATGTTAAAACTCTTAAGCTGTGGAACTAAACATGTCATACAAAGAGGAGAACACATGATTTATTCAGGAAGGCAAACATGGAGCCAGGCAACCACTGGGCAGCACAAAGCACCTCCACTCTAAGGACCTATGCTTGTCAATCACCCGAGACATACAGCAGGAAATGCCTGATTAACAGGCCAGTGTACGCAGCAGCTTTACAAGAAGGTAAGGGTTTGTGGCTTACTTCTATCCCTTTTGAACAGGTTTGCAAAGAACAGAACAGGACTGTAATGGAAAAACAGAGCAGCCCCAAAACATTTAGACTGAGGCTGACGCCACAACATCTTAATGGATACTTTTAGGACACTGTACTCGGAAGTTTTACCTGTATTTTTGGTATGAAAAGGAGCCAGATGCCATCAACAAAGCCTGCTACATGCTAGTATGTGTGAGCAAGATAAAGACACCAACACATCATTCAGGGACAAGGAGCACAAGTGGGGATTCACAGTCACCTCAAAACATCAAATCTCTCTCAGCAACAGTGTTCCCTTGTATAAATAATTCCAAGTTAATGGTGGCAGAGACAGGAAAGATATCGCATAACAGAGGATCATCCCTTATATTATACAAGTATTTCATGCAAATTGGAAGAGCTCCAAGAGGAATTTTACGAGCTGAACCACACACCATCTCACAACTTGAGATAAGACCATCACTCAAACACGTTTGAATTATTCTGCGCCTAACTTCAAGTCAAGATATAGGCAGTAGAACAAAGCTCTCCTGGCTCTGTCTCATCATTTCTGAGCCAGAATTTTATTTGGACACACAAGTTTTATTCATTTTTGGGGATGGATACTTGAGCAAGTATTGCTGAGGTTCCTTCTCTACTGCTGAGCTATTTACAATAGGACTGTTGCTCAAGCAAAAAACATCCCTGAATAGCAACAAAGGTTTCCCTAGAAAATATAGGTAACTCCTGTGTATCCCAGAGTGATTAACCATTTTTTCTGTAAAATTCCAGGAACTGGAAACACCACAGTATTTCAGTGACCCACTACAGAACACAAATCCATGCACAAAGCCCCCAAGCAAAGAGAAACCAGATGCAAACTGTACACTGCTCCTATTGGCAGAAGCATCTTTGTATAAAGTGGTTGCTGAGCAATTTCAAACAATGAATACACTCCTAAAATATGTCTACTTGTGCATAATTAATGAACAGAAACAAGCACTAAATCCATTGGATAAATTGTGGACTATGAATCGTTTGCCCTGCTCTAATTATAATTCCATTTCAGCCTACTAATGGTACCATAAACCATTTGAGTTTCACCCTTGTGGTTTATTGCCTCATTAGCTCTCCTTTGAAGTAATTAATGCTTTGTCAATTTACCTGAATAGAGCTCCCGTGGTGGCTATGGGTCAGATCCAATGAACACCATGCACCCAGCAGATCTGGAACTTTTGCTCAAGTGGAAGACCTCCAGATCTTTGAGACTGAGGTTTTCTATCTCCTTGTCCATACAACACCTACCATAACAGGCTCTGCTCACCTACATCGCCTACAACTTCTGAAAGCTACAATAAAACGTACTTAAGCTACAATAAAACATACTTAAATCTAGATACCAATTACTGCATTTACAGGACAATGACATCAGAAGTAACTGCTGAGGGGTTCCATCATATTTCATCCAGCACTTTGCAGCAATATGATTGTCTTCTGTCATAAAACCCCTTATGTAAACAAGAGGCAGTTGATCATGGATTGATTTCTCTAAAGTTAATACCATAAGATTAGCTTCACTGAAACAAACCCACCTTTTTTTTTTTACCCCTTCCTCTCCTTTACTCAGCCAGCCAGAGAACTCCCTACTCTGCTTAACAGAAGGGAGTCCCAGGCTTAGGCACAAAATATGTTTTTGAAAACTTAGCAAGCCCCATGGTTGGATTCATGGACCACACGTGAGAAATTCAATAAACATCATTTGTCAGAAGCCTTTGTCAGTGCACAGCTGTATTTATTTGTAGGCTCCCTTGTTATTTATAGGTCCTTGCATTCTATATAAAAGCTTTGCAAAGGAGAAGTGGTCATGATTGCAGGGGGAAGGGAAGGCCAAGTGTTCTACTGCTTAAACCAACACCAGAATCTTCTCTAAGGAGAACAAACAGCTGAATGCCTACTTCACTTCCCGCCCCCTTCACGCGGACAGTGGAGACAGCAACTATCAAAGCCCAGTCAAATGACTTTCAATTTAGTTATAAAAATGATTTTAAGAACTACATCAGTTTAGGAGTTCTCCAAACTTGGCTTGCCATGGACTCCTGCTGAAGTTAAGACAGCTAGGATGTTAAACTGCTACAGATTTTCTCATCCAATACACAGGAACTTCTGTACCACAAGCATCTCCCTGCCACTCAGCTTACTAAACCCTCCATCAGGCAATATTAAGGATGATGCAAAGCTAAACTGAGTTCACATTGTGAAGGATAAAGTACCATAGTTCTATGCCCTCTGATTATTACCTGTTTTGTATCTGATCCTGATTATATTTAAAGGACAGTGGTGCCCTTTCCATTCAGCAGGCACAATCTTTACCAAAACACGAAATTGCACATTTCTCAAAGTAAGGTTAGGTGTTTCAAGTTACTGCATAAGTTTGCCTTATGTTGCAGCAGCAATGTTGCTAAGGTTTGTTCCACCAGTGCTGTCATTATTTCTGCATTTCCATAGAAATGAATATACTTCAAAAAGGCAAGAGCACTATAAAAACTTAGGAGGAGACCAAAAGGGGAAAAAAATCAGCTATTGGAGTGAGCAGGTAAAACATAAGCAGAGTTCACTGCCCTTCTGGAGTGTCTGCATGACTCACAGATGGTTCTACCTCCGGACTAATGCAGTCTCTTTATATTAAAAGTCTCATGGTAACAAGTAACAGATTCCATCCTGCCATGTTAACCAAGAGGTCTGAACTTCTCTGTTACTGAATTTGCCAGTTCTCTCTGTTGGTACAAAGAAAACCTTGACAATGAGAAACCTGAAGTGACAATTTTGAACCATTTAGGGAAATAAAAAAGTAAAAACCGAAAAAGACAAACCTGGGCTATTTTTTCCTGGCACAATGCTAGCCCAGAAAGAGCAACTGAACATTCGGAGGCAAGGTAAGAAGGGAATTCCCCAAAACCTCTCTTTATAACACATCACAAAGAAGTTAAAGAGCCCTCAACATAAACTCTAACTTACATATACACACACATTCCCTGCACGGTATTTAATTCTGCACACCCACAGAGAGTACCTAATACTTTACCGTTCTTTACTTCAAAGACTTGGATTCATAGTACACATCAACACAGCCTTATTACAGCCCCTTTAACAAAATATCATACCTGGTAAGGAACCAACCCATTAATTAATCACACAATACATTCATTTGGGGTTTCCACTAAAGATTATGTAGTAGTTTGAAAAATGGGGATGACACAATAAAACAACCACATAGTTGTCATTCCCTCACCAAGTGTTTTATTTTTAAATCTTGGATGTCATCCTTTTGTTAGTTTTCTGACTGTAGAAGCTGTAACAGGAAGAATATTATTAAATAGAGAAAAACGAGCACAAAATACACTCCACATTGTGCACTCTGCAGCATCAATGAGAAAGTGGGAATTATATTGTATAATTCTACTCAGAGGATCGTAGTTGAGTGGTGACAAAATTTCCAAGTTACAGAACAAGAAAATCTCTTACACTCACCACAAGATGTATCATTTCTAGTAGGCTGGAGGCTTGAATGCTGTCTTGCCTGTGTACTGTTCCCATTGGAAAAGTCATCAAACACCTTTCAAGCAGATGCCAACTGCCCTCAAAAATGCAAAAGACATTGTGGTTCAACAGGCTAATCTCAAAGTCTAGAATTGCTCTCAGTGAGGTACATAGCTACCTCAGCTACCAGTCAGATGGGCCACTCCTGAGAGCCAGATTCTGATGTCAGTCTCACCTAAATCCACAGCAACTCCACTGCAGTAACTGGCAACATTCCAGGTGTATCCTAATGGGACTAAGATCACAGACTTGCCTTCTGCTAAGAAACTGTTTTGGCTTACTTTATAAACATCCAGTTGAATCAGGATTACATCTCCCCGCCATTCCCTTCCTATTAGACTGATTTCCATGAAAATGGAATCTTTTTTCCTTAAAGATTACAGATTTCTCTTTGGCAAAAATATGTCAAACTCTGTTCTTCTGGAATCTTAGTAGCAGTTCCTGCATTCCCCACTGCTTGCATCTGTTGGCAGAACTTGGCAGCAACACACAAACGTTCTTTGGTTGTGATGTGCAAGGGCAGGAGCTCTGTTTGAAGAAAGACAGGCTGGTAAACCTTCATATTATTTTTGGCAGAGGTGCATTTTGCAGAAACAAAAGGCTCGAGAAAGCTCTCCTGGAGCAGTGTGGCCTGTGATGTTACATGCTAAGTGAAATATCAGAAGGCCTTAGTCTGTTTGGTCAAGAGTAGAGACGACTCATTTCACAATGGTTGATTCTGGGCTTGTGAACACCCTGACGAATTCTTCCATGAATTACTGAATCCAAGAAATTTATAGTAATGTCCAACAGAACGGGAATACTTTTACTGATGCAATCTCACAAACATGACTATTGTACTTCAACAGCCCAGTTTACTCACAATGCTACAAATGCTGTGTGGTATCTGCATTCTCCATAGCACTAATGCTGCTCACAGACTGAGCCTCTGAGAGTAAGTGTGGCACTTGCCATCACTAACTTCCAGCAGCTTCCCAGCATGACTCTTCACACAAATTTAAGCATCCAGAGAATCAAGAACTGCTCCCTCCTATATTTCAAAATCAATGTGTAAATTCACATTTTCAGGAACTGGAAAGCCAGTCACACGACCTTAAAGCCGAAGAGACATAAAACCCCAAAAAGCAACAACTAACTTCAGATTCTGAAAAGAACAAACTGAGAACTATTTTTATTTGCTTTCGCTTTTCTCTGCCATTACCATAGTGAACAGAACACACTTTCAAGCTATTCTTTACAAAGACAATGCCTAGAAATTTGACCCTTTAGTCAATGATAAGGTTTTAATGAAATTCCAGAACATGACACACCCCAAATACTGGGGGATTTAATAACACTGAAGCAGATGCAAATCTAACAACACCTTTTCTTGTCAAGCTAGAAAAGATGACAGCAGCTCATGTGAACTTAAATTTTACTTGGTCTGCATACCTTGCAGGGCAATTAAATAATTCATTTTGCAGAGGGCAAGTAGAGAAGGTCTAGAGTTTAAAAAGCCTGTCCTGAAAAACAGAAGTCATGAACGCTTCATGTGAGGAAGATATATTTATACTAGAAAAATTTCTCAGACTATTTGTGTACCTTTTAGCATATAGCATGAAGTATTTTAACATATTACAGTGCCAGCCACTACTAGTAACGCTATTTTAAAAAAGTGTACTAACAGAGAATTTCTTTTCATACCTTACTTTTAAGCCAGCACTTGTTGCTGGAAGAAAGCAGATGAAAGAGTTCATTTACCATCATGTTAAGCCAGCTTCAAATATGAATTTTGGCAAAGGCTTCTTAACAAGACTGTTTAAGGAAGCTGATCCAGCAAAAGAATGAAATCGCAACCAGTTAGTGTCATAATGCCACAAGTCAGTCAGAGACCTCTTTGTCTCAAAAGCTTAATTTCCTTGTTTCCAAAGGAAAGACTTTGCATACATTTTCAAGAATAGTAAAGTAATTAAAAGGCAAATTTCTTTTGTATTCATCAACCCGCACCACACAAGCCACTTCTTACCTATCTTGTCCCTAAAGCTACTCAGAGTAAGTGCTATTAGCAAAATGAAGTCCTTTTTGATATAGGTTTGCAACAGAAGCTTCACAGTGCTTTCAGGGCTTTGTAAAAGGAAAGCTAGTGGTCAAGCTGAGGCATAGAGTGCACATGGTTAGAAAAATTGGGCCTGAGGTGAACTTTAAAATCTCTCTAACTATTAATTCAGACATGCCAAAGTCCATTATATTAAAAATAACTATAAACCCGTATCTAGTGAAATCGGTAAGAGGTAGGTACCTGACTCAGATTCATAAGTATCTGCATGCTGGTAGCAGTACAGAGGCTAGGAAGAAGGACTTGGGTGTTTTTGAAAATGTATCGCTGCTCAACCTTTAGCACAATAAGGGTTAGTTTCTAGATGGTTGCTAGCAATGAACCATGTTGTTCCAACAGGACTTGCATAAAACTAGAAGTCTGTAGGTGAATGCACTTGAACGAGATACTTACTCAGAGTCCAATTTAAGACACACTGCAAATACGACCTGCTCTGATAACACAGCCTACGTACTGGGCAGCAAGCGATGAGAGAATTAACTTAACTTAACTGAACATCAAGCCTTGCAAGCTTTCCTGTACTAACAGAGACCTGACATTAGATCCTCAGAAATGGAAGCTGCATGTTACAAGACTCCTAGGTGCCCAATTAACTGCTACAAGGACTGCTGAGCTTCTGGCAGCCAGTGCCAGCACAAGAAACAATGAAGCTCACGTAACACAGGTCCCACAAAAGCGTGACTCCCCCTGTGCCTCTGGCTCAGTCATGGCTTCTGCCGACTTTGCATTCACATACTCTTCTCCTCCACATGAAATATTCTGACCTTCCTTATGCTTAACTCCAAACAACATTATGAGACATAGAGACTGCTATTAATTGAACTTACTTGAAATTCTAGGAAGCACAGGAATTGTCATTCATGTATAACAATTACCTAAGTAAAACAAACCCTTTGTGGGCAGATCTGAAATACCCTGACTATCATGAAGTACTCATAATAATCCTTTATTATCACAAACAGTGCAGCATATTTGTTGGCAAGGATCAAGTCCTTGGAGCAGCGCAGAGGAAACGCGTCTCTTGGGACACTAAGAAGTGGTTCTGCAACTGCTGGAAAAATGAGAGAGAAACAACGCAACCAGCAGCTTGCTTGGCAAACCTTGACTTTAACCTCTGCTAGTGTGCTTGCTCTGCCACAGGCAAGGTGGCAATCATATCATTTCCTGACCTCGCAGGGTGTTAGGCTGGTAGTTAACATCTCCACAGTACAAAGTAAATGCTGACTATTATTATTGGCATATTATGTACTACCACATCTCTCTGCTCAGTAGGATAGGCAATACTAAGCAGAAAATTGCAACTGTAACAACTAAAAGCTTATTCACTTTACAAGTTACCTCAATGTTTTTCTTTTCAGCTGTCAAATTGCCTTGTAAGAAGCAATTCAGCTAAGCAACCCTCACCCTTTACAATTTGGTTTTGTTTGCTTCCTAACTTAGAAACGAGTGTCTCTTGTCTTTATTTTATTTCCAAGTCAAGCCTGAAAAGAAAAATACTTACAGAAAAAAGCTGTAATTACTGGATCTGATTTTCATTTGAACTTTGATTCTTTCGTATGGTACCAACAACTTTCCAAGTTCAATGAAACTAATGTAATTACAATTCATATAGTAGAATGAGTGGGAAATTTTTTGAAGGGCATATATATGATAGACTGTATGTGTGTAAAAGAAAAAATGTACTTAAAGGATTGATCCACAGTCACTGGAACTGTAATATATGAACCAGCTTTCCTGAAGAACCCAGCCTCTATTTGGGCATTAAAGTAAGTGGCTAGATTTTCAAAACTCCCTAGCTTCCACCATGCTGAGCAATTTTGATTATCTGGCCATAAAAATGTCTCAGTGAGAACTGCTGGGTGCCAAGCACTTTTGGAAATCTGGGCTCAATTGTGGGCTCTGAGCATTTAAGAAACCACCAGCTCCAAATGTAAATAGCAGTTGCATGAAGCAATGGCCGAGAGTCATGTAAGCAGCATATACGTGTCTCAAAGCGGGTACGTTTTCTAAGTTTCCTTTAAACACTCTAATCTGCATCCTCCTCCCGCACATTACCACGTAAAAAGATATAATCATGTTGCAAAACTTTCTCCTGAAATAAAAACAAGCCTCAAAACTAAACTAAAGAGTGTCCTAAACATGTTCTGCCTCAACGTGTAGTCTCTCAGGAAATCTTTAATAATGTCCTGTCTTCATCTAAACGATGCAGGATGGTGACAGCAGAGGATAAACTTAATTACTATGGCAGGCAAAGCCATAAAGTTATTAAGAACTAGATTATGATGGATAGAGTTCATCTCACATATGAAAGTGACAGTGTCTTTCCAATCCCACTGGAAAAACAAATAGGCAAGAAAGGAATAATATGACTGGAAACAACAAATACCCACATCTAGCTCACATCATTAAGTACATGTTTATGAGACACCACCAAGGCCTGTACCATGGTTCTTTTTATCTGTCATAAAACTGCTTGGATTTGCTTTGTAAACAAAGTCACCTGGTTGTTTCAGACACTGACTTAGCACAGTCCAACTTCTCTGAACAAATATGGGAATGCCATGCATTTCAGTGAGGGCATTTATAAACCATCATGTCAACTACCACTCCTTCACTCGCTCTTGTGAGTCCACTGCTGCCCGCTGCTCAGTGCTGTTCTGAAGCTAATTCACGCAACTGCCCCAAGATTTCATGGAGTTATGTCCCTCACCAATACCTTAAAACGAGGACTATGCTCCCTGGTGCTCTGAAAACCAGAATTAACAGCTTATAAGACTGCTCTGACCAGCAGTGCTTCTTGGGGAACACTGGGATATGCTGGTCCCCCAAAAATATCACGGTCACTCCAGCAGTAATTACCGCCCTATCGGTCCATGCTCTGCAAACACATTTTCCACTCAAAACCAAGCATTTGCAGGTAAGGAAAATGTTATGATAAGTTCTGCTCCTATATCATTGTACAAGCATCTGCTCTATCAGCATACATGTAGCCTTAACGATAGGGCACTTCTGACACTATCAGCCACGTAACTAAAATGAAAGAGAAATAGTATCATGTGATCTTAGTGACAAACTGCATAAACAATTATGAGTACCCAGGGAAAAGTCTCTGTAAAGTGTTTGTAGACAACATGCAAGCTGTAATAAATTCACATGCCATGATTTTAGTATTTTCCAATGACAATTATAATTACATAAATGCTTATGGAATACTTATAGACAAAACTTGCCAGAATTACGTTATCAGTTTTCTTAAAAATATTTTTTCTATGTCACTATCAGCTCTACTACAATAACATTGTACCTGACTACGGTATCTTTAACAATTCAGAAGAAAGTGAACAAGTCATCTGATTCAGAAAGCAGAAAGGAAACAGTTACAGTCACTTTACAAAGAGGACACTTTCTACTAATGCTATACACCAGTTACTTTCATTTTTTAAAAAAAAAAGGGAGTTTGAACTGTTGCTCAGTGCCCCAAGGGACAGGGATGTTGCAGCTTTGTATAGATGCCACTAATCTCAATGGCCAGGCTAGACTCACAAAAAGAAACCAAACGCCCAACACAGACACAGCTTCAATTAAACTGGCATTAATTAGAAAAGCATTGGTTAGTAATTTAATGAGAAAGACAGACACACAGAAAAGAAGGTAAAACAGGAAGACAAAGAAAAAGACATGAGTGGTAAAAGAAAGGAAGAGTGGCATAAAACATTTTCTTCAATTGCTTTTCATGCTCTTCAGAAGGGACTACATGACTGAATGGAGTAAAATTTGAACAAAGAGGGTATTTTTGTTCCAATAAACGCTTCATTTCCCTCAAATCTGGACAGCAATGCTTCCTCTTTCAGAAGTGCCTCCTATTGATTCATAATAGCTAATCCCCTCATTTTTAGGTGACTTTGCAGGAGGGGGGCAAAATTAGGGTTTTGCTTCTTATTTTGCTGCCCTCACTGTTCTCTACAAGCTTATGAAAAGTACATTCTTACCTGTAACAAGATTTCCAACAACTGTGATTTAAACGTGCTAATGGTAACACTGGAAAAATCACAACTTTTACACATGTGACTGTTTCTAAATTAAAACAATGAAACTTCTGTTGTGAAAGCTCTGGACAAGGTTTGTTCGCTCCGCTTTCCTCCTGCCTCAAGCCCCCTGCCTCTCCTCCTCTTCAGGTGCTTAAGAAATCAAGTGGCTGTTTCATGCCTCAGTGTGGTAGCTCCTAGCGCAAATGGATCAGATAGTATGGATTATGCCCTTTAGGCCTTTACAACCCTTTCCTTTTTAAACCACATAAACCAAACATTTCTTCAAAGCACAACTATTATTAAGCTACATCAAGCCCTTCTCATGTATATCCATCAGAAAACACTCCTGTACCATAAGAGGACTGGTGCACTCCCACTCACCAGCTTTAATTAGGACGAGGAAACTGTCTGAAGTTCAAGTGTGCAAAGCATTTGAAATTTTTTCTCTTACTAACGCTGCAAAGCATCCACAGTAGTGTCTGCTGATCAGAAAGGGCTCCAAGACAGCATCTTGCACTTATGTGCACAGTGAGTCTACAAGAAATCTCAATGTGCTACGCAATCAATTGCAAGCATGGGCGGTCAGTCTAGTGTGCTGAGAATGCTAAGCTTACGGCGTCTGCTCAGATCAACTGTACAGTATAGCACATATTTCGTGTGAGTGCAACACAGCAGCTGCACCTCTGATACCTGTGAACATTCAGCAACACTGGAATTCCAGCAAGGCTCGGGAGTGTCAGGAAATCCTAGGCAAACAGGCAAAGCACAAAGTCCTTTCTATTTATAAGCAAATTTCTGGACAAATCATATACATAGTAACTCACAGTTACAGTTATAAGCCACAGTTTGCAAATGATCACCACTTTGATAAAAGCAGCACTTGACAAGCCAGGACTAAACAGCCCTCGTGTGCAGTGCTGTTTTGTCAAAAGTAAACCCACTTGCATTTTGCTCCATTCTGCACAATGGGCAGATTTTCACAACGGCTAAACTGTCATTTAGGCTCCAGAGTGACTAGAGAGATTTTTGGGATGAGCTAAATTCACCTGATGAGTCCTGGATGGAGAAAATATTCTGAATCCTTATTTATTTGCACAGGTGAGACCTGAAGCCTTCAGAAATCTGTTCTAACACCAATGACAGTCAGAAACACAGTTGTTAGCAGAGATTATATTTTCCCCACTTCATCACAATTTTTAGCAGTGAATTGCATTGCAAGTCCCATAAGAGATAAAGGACTGAGAAATGAGTCTTTGAACCATTCTGTATTCTTCCCATCCAGTGAAAACTACTGTGCTTTATCCTGGGAGTAGCTGCATTTTAGTAGTGACTGACAGAGTACTGACATAACCCTACACTATACAAACTGGCTATAGTAACTTCTCAGGGAGGAATTCTCAGGAAGGAAGGACTCCAGGATGGCCACGCAGCTGTGAGCAGAAAGCTGCAGAGTGAGAAGACCTTTTGATACAAGAAAATGGCCACTACTGTTCCTAGCATTAAACAGCATAGACTTCCAGCAGATTTCTGGAAAGACGAGAAAGAGAGAGCAGATATTTTCACTCTTCCCCACCCCTTAGCTCCTCGCACAGATAAGAGTCCCTCTGCTTCTTAGTTCACCCTCACACTCCCTCGTCTGTCCTGGATGGCTCCTCTGCGTGCTGCAGAAGAGGAAGGTCCGTGAAGCAACTGGGGGTTAAATTGGAAAATACTTTATATTGCAAGGGCACATAAGTGAATGCTGTTTTCTTTTTTTTTAAACCTAGGTTCACTACTCACAATATTAGGCTTGATAGGCAAATCATTTTTTGCACCATCAGTACAATCATGCTAATATCACAAAGAAGAACCACATGCACAGCAATGTGATATGATTATTAAAAAGTTCTGGTCTTGCTTTGTTTAATTTCATTTCGATTTGTTTGATTTTTATGCCAGGAAAACAAGAAATTAATTTATTATCTCTGTATATTTTTTTAATCCCAGACATGCTAGGTCAGAGCCATAATCCTGAGAATGGTTCTATAGCTTTTTAAAGTTGTTTTAATACTAATTAATAATAAATGTTACAGAATTATATGCGGTATTAATTAGAGGCTCATTGTGGGCGCAAGAGACTTTATGACATGTGCTATATTTATGTATGGACGCTGCTGACAAGCAAAGATAAAAGGCAAAGCTATGTTTAGTTCTCACAGAAGAAAAAAATTGTGAAAGTATATGTACATGAATATATGTGCCTGCGTACGACATACAGGAGGAACCTTGTGGGTGCCAATTGGCATGATCATCAAGAGACTTTTCAGGACATCTTTGGAGTCCTCTATAGCATCTTAGTTTTACTGTCCAAAAATATGTATTTATGTCAAGCCACCAGCAGCCTTCCAAGATTTTATCAGCTACGCATGCATACAATTTCAGTGTGTTAGACGCAATTTCATTCCGAATTTCAGTCCTGCATTTCAGAGTACATCACTCTGCTCATTTTTCATTAAATACAGTGATAAAACCCACTTTAATCTTAAAAATATTCCACATAAATGTAATGCAAAAATACAAATACAAATAAAACCACAAAGACTTCAAGTGCAACAGCAAAAAAAATATAAGAATAAATACTTCTCAAACTGTTTTGCTTCTTTTAGTGTAATTGTTCTTCCAAACTCCACTGGTTGCTTTGTTGCTCATGAGCACACAATGTTCCTCAGCAGGATTTGTAAAGCCATGCATAATATTTAAAAACAGAAAGAGAACCTGAAGTGTGAACTTGTTTTATGTTAGCCAAAACAGATACCTAAATAAATGCTGAAGTGGTTTATTCAGAAAAAAAAAAAAAGCACATTTTGAACCTTCCCTAAGTATCTATGCATTTTTACCGGATATTTATGCATGTAGACTCCTATCTTGTTTCAATTGTTTTTAGAGACAGTAACATTGTCTGCAGTTAGTCGTCAGCTGCCACCAGAAAGCTGTGATGGATTTCTAGCATGTATTTCTTTCTATCTATTTTTGAACACTGCAAACATTGACGGTACCTTTGAATTTGGTTTCCTCCGTCCCTGGCTTTTAACCTGAGAAAGGAATATGAGCCCTTCTCTCTTGTGTACTTCCATGATTTGAGATATAGCGAGGCAAAGGGTCTGTTTAATAGGAAATTATTTCCTAGTATTTTCTGCCTTGCTTGGATTTCCTTTCTTTCTAGTATTTTTAGATCCCAAGATAAAAAAACCCCTTGGTTTATTTGTGTTGTAAGACAATCCACCAAATAAAGCACAGATCACCGGGAGACTTTCTTCAATGAAAAGTCCAGTTTAACTGGTTCACTTTTAATTTAATGAATGGCTCTTTCCCTCAGACAAGGAGTAACCGCCACAGACATTTACAAAGACACAAAGCCAACACTGGGCTGTTTTATGTTAGTTTCTTTTCTTAAAACATTTGTTTTTAACTAGAAATGTTCAAGGCAGAACTTGCAGATACAAATCCTTCCCCTTACAGAAACAAAAGTATTTATATAGCGCACAGTAAACAAACCCTAATTAAACATATCTATCAACTGTAGTTCTTACATTTAATTTATTATTTGTTTTCTGAATCTAAGACAATGTTTGACGCACCTTTAACATTAAATCTTTACCATATATAGAATTATATTTTTCTTTAGAACAATACACGCTGTCCTTCTTTAGAAACACATAATTTCTGATATATGCAGCTCCTTACTTCACTACAACTTTCCACCCTGTTTGGAGGTATTTTGACATAAAACATAACCATTTTATGTCATCAATTGCTGCTTTTAGTTTAGCCCAGCTGGTAATTGCTGTGTATTTCAACAAAACATTACTTCCTCTTTTCCTCCTCCTCCAAAATTAAAATGCAAACAGCTCAGCAAACATAAGAAAAAGAAAAATTGAAAGAGAGAAACAAGAACCAGGCCCTCTAATACAGTCCAGAATTTTTGTCATTGTTTTTACAGAGTTTACAGTGAAAAGGAGAAAGAAAAATTCATATTTTGTTTTCTGCCTTTCTAGTGGTTTGTGCTTGTTGTAGAAATAAAGTATTACAAATAGAAACCAGAGCCGGGGCGCGGAATAAAGGCTCGTTTCGCCTCTTTAATTTCCTCTGCCCAACGCTGCTCAGGCGCATCTGCAGGCGAGCGGGTCCCGGTTGCTCCGCCGCTCGCAGCGCTCGGGGTGCGCGGTGCCACAGCGCCCCCTGCCGGAGCCGCCCGGGACCGCCCCGCGCTGCGAGCCGAGCGGGCGAGGGACGAGGAACCCCCGCTTCTGCCAGACGCGCACACAAACGCTCGTCCTCTTCCCTTAAACCCCGTTAGCAGCGTCTGACCCCGCCGCTTCCAGCACCGACCCACGCGGAGGTGCGAGCAGGGCCGGAGAGCCGCTTACAGCCCCTTAAAGCCCGCGGGAACACGCTGGGATTTCGGTCGTTTAAGCATCGTTACCAGGGGCTTTCCATCATTTTTTAGAACTCTTACAATCGATGGTATCGTAGTCAAGCAGGGAAAGCGTTCACCGTGTAAAGAAAAGTGTCACACCTCTCTGTAATAATTTTCAAACACGTCCTGGGTAGGAAATTGGTGCCCATAAACCAATCTATATCACAAGCTTCAGTCATGAAATTTAGTTACTTTTCTGTATAAAGTAAACCCATCTAAACTGTGGCAGACTGTAAGGATCCAGTTTATTGCTTCATTAAGAGATAATTCACCACACAAAATATATCCAAGCTGTGGTAGGCTGTAATGAAGCAACAGGATCCCTAAGAGATAATTTGCTACGGAAAATATCTTGGAGGTACAAAACAGAAAACTAATAATGATATTGTTAAGACTGAAGATCTGTTGATTCCAAGTCTTTTGTTAATCTGATAAAATTGCTGCAGAAGCAGAAGTCTTCATTATAACTTTTTAACATTTTCAGATGTACAATTAATCACAAATTGGAGCCAATATATCCCACAAGTTTTGTTGTTTACAGTTTTACTGTTATTGCCTTCACTCTTAATATTGCACAAACATTTCCTTTCCAATGCATTCTTTCTGGTGAAAACAGATACAAGTTCACAACAGCAGGAAATAAAACTGTAAGCTTTAGATTACTACCACACATACGTATGTTTGCAATGGTAAAGAAAATACCAGGCTCAAGAACTGAACGTCACTTGTGTTTTTCACGTAATTCTGATATTTCTGATAATTTTTTCCTCTACTGCATATACTTAAAGAAAATTTAAGAGTGCTTTAAATAAATCTAAAGCATTTAAGTTCAGTATTTCAAAATGTTTGTGCATCAAACTCATCTGCATCATAATGTCTCAACAGGACTATGTATAAACCTCTCACGTCCTTGGTATCACCCTGCTGTATAGAACAGCCCAGTGCCCAACAGCAGTTTCTGCTTACAGTAACACTTTTTAAAGAATCCAGAGAACTTTACGCAAGGTTTAATATGTAATCAGTTGAAGTATCTGTGCTGTCTGCTATCTGAAAAGTTAAAAATTTAAAGACAAGCGCATGTGAAAGTATTTCCAATCCTGCTGACAAAATCACAAGAAAAACCATCTGTGTCTGATAAAAGCCACTACAAGTTGCCAATTACACAGGTATGCACATACACACACGTTAATCGTCCTGAGAGTACGATCCAGTGTTCTTTCATGACAAGCAAGGAAGAATCTCACCCTTCAGTTCTTACACAGCCAAATACTCAATTTCTTATATATAACTAACTGGCACAGCACCTGGTGCTAACCTGATCAAGGTGCCACTAAGGAGACAACGGATTTTACTCTGATCAGATCCACTCATGAAAACCACCTGAGAGCATAACTTTCAAGCAAGTTCTGTACTTCCTCAGCCTACCATGAGACCAGGAACTGACTCCGTGGCTCTAAATCCAAGTGGAAGCAGACTGAAGCACTGAGCCCTCGAAGTAATTTGCAAAAACTACCTTCACTGTGTGTTTGAATGAAAGATACTGCTCCGCTGGGAGGAGGAGTCCTTTGTTGCCAACAGACAACTAGTTGGAAACTACAAGCTGAAGTGTAGCTTAATTTGAAGACAGATGGAAAATTGCAGGACAATAGTTTTCAAAGAAATTCTTCTCTAATTCATATTCTGCTTCCCCAACAGCTGATGTTCTGGCTGCACAGATAACTTAGGTTTGTATATATTGCAGTATTCTGGAAAATATATTTGCCCTCTTTTCGAGGAAATTAAAGACAAATTTTCAGGCTTGTGACACAAACCAACAAAAGGCAGGAAACGCAGTGTTAAGACTGACACTGTGTCTTACCTCTCTCATCATTGTGCTTTTCTTCCACAAAACGCACTTACAATAGTGTGAGGCAAGTAGGGAAAATCAGCCTTAACTTACATTTCCTGGCTTCTTCCAGCTGGTGTCCAAAACCTCATTGTTATTTAGGCATAACTGGGTTCTTTTGTATTTTAAGTTTGTGCTGTGCACGCATAAACACAAAACGTGCTTAATTCTGAAGACAACTAAAAGGCTGAATAAGCAACTACCCCCCGAAGTAGTTATGGTTTTATTTCTCTGTTAGGAAAGTGGAAATAACAAGGATAGCTACCAAAGAGAAACAACACGGTTTCTGTCATTAATGCTACACAATGCCTTGTACTATTTAACACCACACAGCATTTTGGATTACACGGTTTGCCAAGGGCACCAATGCAATGCAGAAAAGGCAGCCTCAATCCTCTAATGATTTCTGCTTAAGAGGAGAGTTTGTGGAACATCCATGTAGATCTGAGGAGAGAAAACAAGCTGAAAAGGGGAAAAAAGAAAAAAAAAGACAGTTTGAATGCTACTACTATTACATTAGTGCTTAACAGTTCAATAATGCTGAGTGATGGAAGACTGAACATACAGGTTTTCTCCATCCCAATCCTCTGCAAGTTCTTTTGCATATTTTCTTCAGCAAAATGTTTAAACTTTAACTATATTTTAGCATTTGAATCATGATCTATGTGCATGTAAGACTTCCCCGTGTGCACATAGTTATTCATTAAAACAAGCTTTATGGCACTCACGGTTTATTTCTGCATTTTTAAAGGTGCATGCATAAAGCTGCTTTTTTTTTTAAATGCATTTCAGTTGGATTTCATTGATGTGTTGAACACCTTGACATTTTAGGTACTTTAATGGGCGTTTTTTTAGTTACAAAAACTAAGTTCTTGAAAGAGAGGTTTAGAGCAGGGGAGAATCCTTTCAGAAAAAGGCGGCTGGGGTGAGGGGGGAGTGGGCGGTATGGGCAAAAAGACTTTATTTTCTAAAGCTCAAATTCCAAAGGAGGAAGATGGAGAGAAATAGGAACTGAAACTAATTTACCTGCATTCCTTTGTCACTGCTTGGCCCTTGACTAGTAAATGATTCCTTTCACTAGCCAATAAAATCAAATCAAAAGCAGGCTTAGGGAGCAGAGGGGGAAGGGGGCAATAGAGTGGAAGAGAGAATCAACTTAAACTTTGACAAAAAGGAAAAAAAAAAATAAGAAAGCAAACTCACTCTTGCTTTCCAGAAACTCTCAGGAGCTGCATGCCTGACTCCTGCTAACTTCCCAGCATTAGCACAGAACAAAGACATTCTCTACCTGCTTCCCTGCAGCTCTAGCTATGGTCATTCCATTATTCCATGCAACGTATAAGAGAGTTGCTTTTGTCTCCATTTAATGCTGGTGCCAAAAGCCCTGCCAATCTAGGTAGGGCAGAAGGCCTACACAACTGCTTCAGAAGCGAATGGTATCCAAGAACATGTTTCCTCTGCACAAATTTGGTGCCTGAGTCGTGTATCTCAGCAATCTGGTATATGCTCAGTTCAAAAAAGTGCTGTAGAGCAACATGACAGAAACTTTCAAGATGAGAATCTGGTATTGCTGGACCATGTGCAAATATATATAGTGGTGGCTTCCGCTCCTAGAGCACTTTATGTTCTAGAGAAGCAAGACAGGTTCAGAGAAGGACGTAGGAGGTACCGACAGGGTCAAATTTACAAAAGTGCCCTCATGTTTAAGGCCTACATAAGTCCACTGAAAGATACTTAGAATTCTGAATGTAATTTTTACTGTATTAATCATTTTCAATAAAGATTGTTAGTAAAAGAGACAAGCTAAGTTCTTCAGAACCAGACAACTCAAAGTGTGATATGGAAATTCTTTGTTCTTGAAACCACCGCATCATATTTTTAACATCAAGGGCACTTCCTTAGAGCTGAATATACAGTACTTTTGGGAATTGGAATTTTTCCTTCTCCCATGCCTCTCTTGACTAGAAAGAATAGCTGGGCAGCAGTCAGATAGACAGGCAGGCCAGTAAAGAGCAAAATGGACAAAAAAAGCCAAATGCAGTGTCCTCAGTTACACACATATCTCCAAGTGGTAGCAGTGATGCCAAATAAAAAGTCATGAGGTACGATCACAAATGGAAATATAGATTACTTACTAAGAGGAGTAGTTCTAGACCTCTGAAGGTCAGGTTCATTTAAAACATTATATTTGAATTTTCAGGTGTCAGTTTGTGAAAAAGGGCCAAGGGACTATGATTCACCCTTGTCAGATGTCACACAGAAAGAGAAGATGACCAAGTCCTCTAGCATCCTGTACATGGGCTACCTAATCCACAATCACAGTGATGTACATAGCAGCAAAGCCATAATCATGAGGACTGTAAGTCATGCAGATCAGCAGCAAGAGTGGAAATTAGATCAGACTTTATAGAAATATCAGACTTAGATACTTCTCCCATTTGCCTGTGGTACTTCTACAACACAGACGAAGATAGCAGGACAGACAACTGCTTAGCTACTTTCTTTCTGCCTCAATACGCTATGAGGTTGTGCCCAAATGACATATGCCCACCTCCATTACAGAGGAAGAAACACTAAAGAATGACAAATGATGCCACTCAAGTCCCCATTCTATCTTTGTAGTTCCTCTGAGAATTCCAAATGCTGTGCAGGTAGCATTATCCCGATTCTTCCTTAATCCAACTCACGTCTAGAACCTTTCAAAAAGCAGCATGACAGCTACCTAGGTCACACTAATTTCCAGCAGATGATGTGTTTCACCTTTTGTGACTTATTTGTAAAATCCTGGCACATACATTCCAGGGAATCTTTCATGCTTGGGAAAGCAGCTTTCACTGAAGCCCAGGGAACAGCAGTGACAGGAAGCACTGCAGAAACTTCCCACCTAGAACTGCAGACGGACACCATGAGTCAGCATGCTATGGTGCACAGCTACTCATATATCAGACAGGATAAATGTTAGAGATGTTAACTGATAATCACCAAAAGGCATAAGATCTGATAAAATACCAGAGACAGCACAAGGAAGGCTACATGCAGATTTATTCTGAACTTGACAATGAAACCCCCCAGCTCACACATCTGCATTCACTGAGATTTCATATCTGGGGAGAAGCTCTGCATTGGTGACTATCTCCGTCAAATCTGACTGAAGGGAGGCTGCATCCCAGAAGCTCCATATATGAGAATGAACTTGAAATACTTCAGTGGGGAATTTCAGTGCCTTTCAGTTCCCTAGCATCATTCTCGACTATCTGCTCACTCCACCGCAGGCTAAGAAATTTTTTAAGGAAAAAACAAAGCAAAAGTTAAAACGCAAGAAAACACATGGAAGATGTATAGTGCCACATCTCCTACTGGTAGCTCAGAGAAATGTGTCACAAAAGTATTAGCTTTTCAGTGCAGATGTTAAAAAACAGACATGTACTACTTCTCCATCAGTCAGAAGACCTTGACCAGATACATGCATATGTCAGATACTCAGACAGATTTGGGGGAACAGTAATGAGAAGTACAGCTAACTGTTAAAAGCAAATTACAGCCGTATCAATCTACGATGCCCACAAGCCTACCTAAGAGGAGGTGTTAGGAACTAAGTTCCAATGAATGTCACTAAACTGACTACTGCGGATATGAACAGCTGGAGGAACTGGAGAGAAGTTATGAAATCCAGTGGAAACATGGGGAAAATCTTAGACGTTTACTCCAACAAAAGAAAGTCTCAAAAGATGGACTGCAGAAGGAATAGGTAAAGTGGCCTGAAAACCTCTTTTGGAAATAAATTAGCATACGCAGGAAAAGCATTGCCCAGACAACCAAATTCAGTCCAGACTGAGATATCATTGTATTAAGCATGGTAGGAACATTTAAGAAGTCATGGCCCCTGTCTTGAAGTATTTGCATTTAAGATGATAAAAGGAATTCACAAATGCGGAATAGTTGGGATGTTCTATGGTCTGTTTGCAGGCAAGCCATGAACAAAAACAAGGATGGAAAAAATTAAGTTAATCAGGAGAAAATATGCATAAATATTAGTTATCCTAGCAGACTCTACAGAGCCAAGAATTGGGGTTTTTTTTTCCCCAAATGTGCCACTGATCATTTACAAGTATTTTTAACAATATGACTGTATGAACATTTATTGCTTGTGTATTCTCAGACACAAGCTGGTTAGGTGGAGCTAGTCATTCATCAAATATGCTGTAGGAACTTCAGCATGTTTAAAGCCTTTAGTTTTTTCCACTGAAGTCTGCAAAGTTTAAGAATAGCAAATTACTATGATATTTTGTTTTGTGAAATAATCTTCCTTGCTCTCCCTAATCTCTTTGTCTCCACAGAGTCTATAATTTAATGGAACAGGATACTTCAAGATATTACCACGGCCATTATCTCAAGCTGTATTAATAAACTTGCCTCCAAGACACGCCCATATTAAAACTACCACATGCAGATACTGTAAGACCCATTTCACACCAAAGGCACACAAAATGTCTCAGCCCCTACAGGCAATATTTTAAAACACTATGCAAAATAAGAAATAGGCAGGGCATGGCAAACACAGGCATATACACATGCAAAAATCACTCTCAAATACACAAGAAAGTAGGCTGCACAACCCATTTGCCAAGCTATAAGTTTCCTAGAGCAAACAAGTCAGAAGGAAACACCTCAAACAAGCCAGAGCTGGCCACACAAAAAGCATAACCCCTCCCTTTGGTTGTTAAATTGATAATGGGGCCATCCCTGGCCAGAGGGCTTGAGGAATAGGAAGGCAGCAACAGAAGATTTCAAGATCCAGCTCATGGAATACCACAGTGAAAGACTGCCTGCCAGAGGACAGAAAAATACTCGTCTCCAGCACATTCCCCTGCAGCAGATACCCTGATCTAAAAGCATAAAATAGATGGTTCAGTGCAAAATCTTCCCCAAAAATCTACAGAACTGTCCTGCCAGTCATCCGCAATTTGCCCAACACATACATAAATGCACAGCACAGGGACACATTCACCTTGAAAGGGCAGGGAGGTAAGCAGAGAGCACCTCCACCTACCTAGGTAAGCAGCTAGCTGCCACCTGTGTGCTTTCTAGGTACCACAGAAAGAGGGTATGAGGTTGGTCCACTGTCATCAGCCTACAAGGGTAGCCTACACCACTGATTTCTGCCACACGTTTCTGTTTTGAGCGGCAACACCAAGTTATCACTCACTGAAAAAAACACACAACATAAATGTGTCTTTTAGATGAGCGTAACACCTTTCTCGCAGTCATACTCCTAACCTACCCTACTCTACTCTCTCTGTAGATGTGTGCATTAAATGAGTCTTGGCATTACCTGAGAGCAGACTGATTTGCAAACACTCAAGACCTTGCAGCTTCTCTCCTTCCTTGTCATTCTGCTAATCAGGTTGGGTTTTTTCCCTTGCTGGCTTTTAATGAACCCACTAATTCAAATCAGGATACTTCTTCTAATGCTTTCTGCAGTGTCTGATCTGTTAGCCTACTGCAAGAGGCAACAATGATTTTCCCTGTGCTCCCTTCATACAGCCTCTTTTGTCTCTAGAGTACAGCCCCGCATGACAGTGCAACAGCCACAACACCAGCAACCAGGTAGTTTTTCAAACACACAGCACTGAACCTAGTGATGACAATTATCTCTCTACCATTTCATATCTGACTGCTTCACTCCTTTTGCCACTGGTCACTCTCTTTCTGCATTCTGTAGCATCTCTACGTCCATTCTACCCTTGGCTTCCTAGCAGATGCTGTCCAAGACAACACAGTCAGCTTCTAGAACAACTGCCTGATAACAACTGCAGAAGGAAAAAAAGTTTCATGAATATGAAAAGTGTTACACTAACATGTGCAGTTACTGCCTTCTCTTCTCAAGCTGTAAGAAAGATTTTCTCTAGTTTCTTACTAATGCACAGGTCCCATTCTCATCATGTGCCACACTACCCACCTGCGCCCCCCCCATTTTACCCTAGAACAGAAAGAACAGAATTGCAGATTATTTTTGCTCAGGAGCTCTTAGAAATCTCTCTCACCAGACACTAGAACTGGGGCAAGGCACCACGTTAAAATAACCAAACTTTGGGCTTAGTTCTCATCTGGAGAAGGAAGTACCTTCCAGGCTTTGCCATTTCCAGGCCTTTCTTTGAAAATACTTTCTTTTCTTTAAATAACAAGGGGTAGCAGTCAAGTGAAAGCAAGGGCTACTTGATCCATTGTTTGGCCCCCAGCCAGGTTCTGCTGGTCCCGCTTTCCCTCTCAACCACCCATTTTTTCTATCGTTCCTGTAATTTGGGGAGATTAAGATGTATAGCCTGTAAATTGGCTAAACTTTTCCAGGCTGCTTTAATGAGACTTCATATAATAGGGTTGGGTTTTTTTTTTTTTAATATTTTCCTTAACGTGACCCATATGGAAATAAAAAGATATATTTTTTAATGTATGCTAGATTATGGCCGACATTTTCCTCAAATTAAAATCCATGCTTCAGCAGCAGCATACATTTTCAATGATGTCAAATATATTTTTTCAGCCAACTGGCTAGGGTCACCCTTATAACTCAAAGTTTAAGTGTGCCGGATAATCAGTAGAACATGTGAGTCTGTCGGGCACCGTAGTTGCCTCAGTGCAGCAGCAGTGCCTGCTGGGGAGCACACAGGACCTATTCTACTCTGAGGCATTTGGAGTAGGAGATGTGGAGCAAGACAGCGCTAAAGCTCTGCCTCTAAATGAGCTGACAGCCATGTGGCTCACAGCAACAACCATGTGGCACGAGCCCGTGTCAACAACAAGCTCTTCCAGCAGAGATCACTAGAATGCAGTCATCGTGTTCAGCTACAGACTAAGACCAAGCTTAAAGTCGAAGCTAAAACTGCCAGGCACTTTCCTATCGACAGGTGGGATGCCCTTTGTCTGTAGATGCCATCTAAGCCTTGTGAACCGTTCACGTTATCAGTTTGTTTGGAACAATTCCCAGTGCGGGGAACAACCATCTTTACACTGTTCACAGCATAAACCTTTACTGAAGTACTTGTTGCCCTGATGTTTCCCACCTTAAGAAGAGGAATAAAGTAGGGATATTAAGTTATAGAATGCCAAATGTTTGGGCCCACGTACAGTGTATTTTTAAGCCTCTATTTAAAGCAACTCACACAGCTTGCAACTATGCCTGAACCAGAAATTAAATTAATTTCAGTTGACATATCTGGATAGGCTAAATTCAAATATCTTGGAGAAACATTTGCCAAATGTAAAAGCAAAATAGAGAACTTTTTCCATGTAGAAGTTCCCTGTTCTTTTAACAGCTCCTTTAACTAAAAAACAGCTGGTAATTAAGCTACATTTGTTTGGGAAACTGCAAGAAACACTGCACTTTCAGCTTTTGATAGCCTTTGCTATTTTTTTTTTTTAAATATTTTCACTCTACAGTTTGCAATTAGAAATCATGCTGCCATATAATTCAGTCAAAAATTCCCATTTCCATCAAAAGGAGATTCATTTAACTTTCTAAAACAGTAGTCTTTGACGGGACCCATTCCAACATTTCCACATCCTCCTCACATTGGGGATAAATAGAATTGTTCGGTTTGAAAAGACCTTTGAGATTGAGTCCTACAGTATCTGTTCACTACTGAATCACCCCTAAACACTTCATCTACCTGCCCTTTACATTCCCTTAAAACCTGGAGCCATTTTTTCCAGGTACATGAAAGCCTTTTCAACCTCACAGAATCACGTAGGTTGGGAAAGACCTTTAAGATCATTGACTCCAACCATAAATCTAGCGCTACCAAATCTACCACAAAACCATCCCTGAGCACCTCATGTGCCTGGCTTTTAAGCCGCTCCAGGGATGGGGACTCAATCACCCTGCTGGCAGCCTCTGCGAGTGCCTGAGCGCCCTCTCAGGGAGCAAAATGTGGCCTGGAAAGTACTGACCTGCTGAACACACCAAAGAGAGGTAACAGTTTCAGGAAAGCTGTCCACCTTCACTGATGAAAAAACACACCAGGTTGGGAAAGAGACTTTGGAAAAAAAGCCAAATCTTTAGCTTTGAACACAAACCAGCTTTTTGATTGTAGAACAGCGCAGTCTAACACCATTCAGATCACCCACTTCACAGACAATTTGCAGCATCCACACTCACCCTAGGCCTGCTTCAGCCAGAACAAGGCTCCAAGGAGACCTTATAGCGATCTTGCAGTACCTGAAAAGGCTATATGAAAGCTGGGGAAGGACTGTTCACAAGGACTTGTAGTGACAGGACTATGGGCAATAGGTGTAAACTGGGAAGATTTCAACTAAAGAGAAATTTCTTCACTATGAGGGCAGTGAGGCCCTGGACCAGCTTGCCCAGAGAAGTTGTGGCTGCCCCACACCTGGAGGTGTTCAAGGCCAGGCTGGATGGGACATGGAGCAAGGTGTCCCCGCCCATCACAGGGGTTTGGAGCCGGATAGGCTTTGAGGCCCCTTCCAACCCAAACAATTCTATGAGTGTCCCGCCAGGCCTCACCCGCTCCACCCCTCCAGCCAGGGTCCTCAGTGCAACCTCACCTCCTCAGTCCTCCTTCATGGCTCTCCACATGCAAGGACACTCTCAGGGTCCCCTCACGGCCTTTGCATCCCACCCTCTGGTCCTCGAGGCTGCGGCCCCTCCGCACGCAAGGGCACCCTCAGAGCCGCCTCAACGCCCGCGTGCCCACGCGCACCTCGAGGCTCCTTTCCACCGCACCCTCCCTCCTCAAAGCTTCCCTCGAGGATCACCTCACCGCGCCTGTATCCCTCCGCGCCTCGAAGCTCCGGCCGCGCGCGCGCTTCAGCGCGAATGTCCCCCTCCGCGCCTTGAAGCTCAGGCCGCGGGGCCGCCTCAGGCGCGCGACTCCCTCCGCGCCTCGAAGCTCCGGCCACGCCACGCGGCCCAGGCCGCCTCAGGGCCCCCTCACCGCACCCATCCCCTGCGTGCCCCCTTAGGCGCCGCCGCACCGCACCCATCCCCTGCGTGCCCCCTTAGGCGCCGCCGCACCGCACCCATCCCCTGCGTGCCCCCTTAGGCGCCGCCGCACCCCTCCTCGCCGGCGGCCCCGGCCGAGGTGGCGTCTTGTCGTCGCGCTCGGGGAGGGGGGAGGCTCCTGGCGGGTCTGGGGTGGTTCTCGGGGCGATCCCAAGGCGGGTCTGGGGTTTCTGCCGAGTGGTGGCGATACCAGGAGTTGCTGTCACAAGGAGTGGAATCCTTCGATTTACGGGTAAGTTTTCACCCAGGTAACTGTGGGTTTTTTTGGAGAATGTCCCTCTGACAGAAGTTTAGGGTTTTTTTCAGATAATGTTTATCACTGTTGCATGCGTTGTTTTTTTGGGAGTTGGGGGATGATAACGCCTTGTGCTCAGTGTGGTCTGTGCTGAACAGGTCTCTCCCCTGGTATCGTCTCTGTTCACAGACTTGGCTCCAAAGCCCCAAATCAGCAAGAGATCTGGCTGCTGGGAAGTTCATAATAACATTTAAATGAGCCCAAATAGGAGAAGTAGTCACTATTACAAAAACTAGAATATTTTGATTTAAGCTAAAGTAAAGTTTCATCCAAGTAATTACAATTTTTGAAAGTTAGACAGAAGGTCCCTTAGGTAGCATGTATTTTTTTTTCAAACAGCGTTTTCGCAGACACTGTTCATTGTTTGGAGATGATAGCATCTTGTATTCTATCCAGCACGGATCATACTGATGCATCTTTCCCCATAAGTGCAGGGGCAGGCAGAGCTGGCTCCGAAGCCCCAAATTAGCTAAAGTTTTGACTGTTGTGAAGGTCATAGAAACAGCTATGAGAAAGCTGTGCTTGTCCAGCTGTCTTGCCGAGACTCTTCACCTGTGTATAATTAAGAATGCACTTCCTTAACATCTTCAGAAGTTTCTGGAAGGTGAGAAGTAACCCTGATTCCCCATTAAATTCACTGAAATTAAACAGTTTTCAGTGACGCAAGAGATCTGTAGAATTGAGCCCTTAACACAATGTGGGAATGGACGAGAAAACTTCCATTCAGAATTTGCACAGAGCAAAGTTTTCCCACTGTATAGCTGTAACAAAGACACTGAATTTGCAGTTAAAGCTCCCCATTCCATAGCTAAAACCCAGAAACGTCTTCTGAACTTTAGAAAATAAATATTTGAGACCATTTTTCTCAAGTCATTTGTAGCTGTCCTGTGTCTACTGGCTTCATTTGGGAACTGAAGGATGAAATGGGACTAAAAACCAGAGAGTGGCATCTCTAAATTGACCGAGACCTGGATATACTAGAAGTCTCATTAGGTTAATGTGCTACATATGAGAGTTCCAGAAAACGTTCTCAATCAAACATGTCTAGACAAATATCCAAAACCATCCAAGTAGAACAGAGAAAGGGGTGAAGCAGAGGGATGCATGAGAGCGTTTAAAGAGGTTTTGAGAAGCTGAACAGGATAAATCTCCAGTGGGCAACCAGAAAAAAAACAAACTTCCGAGTTACTGTTTTTTTCCTGCAGCACTTGAGTATTACAGAAACACCCTGCTTTGGCTGATGGTAAGAAAAACAGGGAAATAGAAATTGTCTCTCTGTTCTCTTTTTAGGTTGTACCAGCACTGGAGCGGTGTGAAGCCTCTCCTGCTCTCTGACGCAGCTGTACTGAGTCACATAGCCGTGTTCTGCCTGCCAGGACATCCAGTATGTACAAGTAAATAGTGCCATCTTGTTTTCCTGCACTGTTACTCCAGAATTGTTTCAAGTGGTCATCCAATACCAGTCTGTGTTTTTCACAACATTGATTGATGCTAATGGAACCTAGAGGGGAACTCGTATTTTCCAGTGTTCATTATGGCACTTCAGGAATGAAAATAGCTCTAGCCAGACTAAACAAGGCTGAAATAAATGAGCAAATATCCTTTCTACAGGACAAGTGTAATAACTTCTAGTTATAGGGCAGTGGAGGTACTGACAGCATCGTTCCTTTTGGATACAATGACGTCACAGTGCACAGCTTTGGTGTGTTGACTGAAGTAGATTTTGTATTCCCATGTATCTTGTCATCCACACTTTCAAATCAATTTTATCCTTTTGAGGAAGGGAAGTGAGAGTCGGAGGTTGGGTTTTTATTAGACACAGCTGGTCAGAGGGACATCATTTGTTCCTAATGCTGGGGCTGTCTTTCATATGAAACCGTTAGCAATGGGGGTGAAAGGTGGGTACGGAGAATCTCTTGAAGCCATTTCAGCAGCTGGGGGTCACATAGAGAAAAGTGGAGAGAAGTAAGATTTACAGTCTATAATTTGAAACCAAAATAAGAATGAGACAAGCTTATTTGAAGGACTGGAAGGAAAAGGATGTGATATATGGCCTGATAGAGCCCAGCAAAATGAACAGCGCCATGGCACTATTACATTGCAGACAGTCCAAAAAACCAAAAGAGCCTATTAAGGCTGTCTCTGTGGAAATCTAATTAGGTCACACAAACAATCCTTGTTGTTAATAGGACCCCTTAACCATACATGGATGCCTTAAGGAATCTGTAGCAGATATAGGAAAGATTCTGATCCATGAAAGGAATAAGGAGCAAATAAGAGTGAAGGAGTAACAGATGCAGAATTAGCATAGGAGAGCTCTATAAAAAGGAGAATTAAAGAAGTAGGAGAGGAACATATAAGAACCAAATTTTTCTCTAGTGATCTTGTCCTATTATGTGGGACAACCTGTTTTTCACTTGAAGTTAAGGGAATGGAGAAGAAACATCGCATTTTGAGGGGTAGGAGGGGAAAGGAAGAGCTTTCAAAGAAAAGTGTAGGGAAGACCACGTTAAATGAACGTGCTTGCTTTGCGAAAGTGACCAATAGTAGTAACTGCCTGTAACATTCTAGTGAAAGAGAGAGAAAGGAAAGATCAGTGTAAATTAAATTAGAATTATTAAAAAAAACAGTGGGACCACATCTGGCTTCCAAACATCATGCAACAAGGATGTCAAAAGGGTCCTCACCCAGTGAGGACTATGCTTGTTAAGCCACCACCACCACAAAGTGACTTGTTCACCCTCACACTGAAAATGTGGTTTGTCTTTACGGTTGGTATCATCTTTCCTTCCCAAGATCCTAAGTATGACTCCCAGCCTGCAGTGAGTAACTTTCACACCTATTGTGTGCCAGTAATTTTCTGACCACCTCTTTAGCAGAGAACTCTAATCACATATTCATTATAACTAAGTGTTGAGTAATATTTCTCTGAACATATCCTAGAATTTTGAAAGAATTACGGAGCCGATCAATCATACCAGGATACTCTGTAGGCCACTGAGTGTTCAAGTTGTATAGCACTGTACCTACAGAGTGAGAATGTAATATCTAAGTATTTTTAGAAAGCACACAGTGAATGGTACAGTTGTTCATAACATACTTGGAATGTGCTGTTTGGTAACTGGCAAGGGTACAGTATTCACATCACTTGAGTCCTAACCCATTTCAGATGAATTTGCAGAGGAGATATTCACAGCAGGATAGTTATGAGCTGTTTGCAATGAGAAGTCTTGCACACCAACATTTACAAGTAATATTGCATACATTTCTGTTTCAGAATGTCATAGTCCATTTACAGATAGTTCAGTCCTTTAGTAAAGGGCCTAATTCAGTACTCTGTCAGGCAGACTTCTAAGTCACATTGAATCAGATGCCAAGAGAGTCAAAGTATGAGAAAAAAATACTTCAGGCCCATTCAGCAATCATATGCCTTTTAATCCAGCTCTACAAAAGTCCTGCAGCATTTTAAGCCACGCAATAGTCAAGTGAAAGACAGCAGAATTATACCACTTTGTTTATGCTGTGCTGAATAATTCCATGAAGATTGTATAGGGAACTTGTTTTTCAGCCTGTAAAAAACACCCCACCCACCACCAATCCTTGACTCCCCAACAAGGAACACTGCAAGTATAGTTTTCCTGGGGAAGGAGATGGCTTGGATGACCTTTTAGAATTCTTTTCTGCCCTGTTGTCTATGCTTCTAAGCCGTGTTCCACAAAATAGCTCTGAGATTCTCTGCTGTTTGGATACTTAGCTTTCCCAGTAGTAAGTTATGACTAGACAAACCAGAGCAAAGTGATTGTCTCTACTTAATACCTTTGACAGTTTTTACCAGTATGTGTTGCCTTAGAACCAAGAGCAAAGTTTGAATACTGCTGGCATCAGGAGGTAGCCATGAATTTCAGAAACAGGTCTGAAAAAGGCCTCAGTAGTGCAGTGTCTGAAGCAGAATTTCTTCAAACTTAACTGCATCTAAATAGGAGCCCGTAGAAAAATATCCTTGTTGTAGATTACTTTCTTTCTTCGTAAATCTGTCATTTATTATTGTATATGCAAAGGAAGCAGTCAAAGAGCTGCCTGGGAGTTCACCTTGCCATGGCTGAGCTGCATTTCCCTTCAGATTGAGCTGGAGATTGTTTACAATAGATCTTTGCCATTTGCAAGTAAAACTGCACAAGTTTGCCAACAGGCACTTTAAAAAGGCAAAAAATAAAATCCAAGAGCTAATTTTAACTGTTTGTAAAAATTAAGCAATATATATGCCAATAACATTCAGGCACCCTGTATATCAGCAGGTGCCACCACACATAGGAAACTGCAGGCGGTGATTTGGTAGCAAACTGAGTTGATACGGTATTTTGCTGGCTTGTATGACATCATCATTGCTCTTTGGATGGCTCTTCGGAGTAAATAACCTCTTCCACATGTCCATAAGCACACAGCTCTCAAAATAAATTTCAATTGCTATAAGGCTCAAGGACGTCCTAAATCACCTTGGGTTAATAAGCAGCAGAAATAGAGGAGGAAGGGGATCCAGAATTTGTTTTCATTATTCCACCAGAAATACTTCAGATGAAGTAGTTAAGTGCATTAAATACAATGTAGGGTTAACAGGAAATAAAAACACGAAGGCATGAAAGATGTTTATATCAGATTTAGGTACTGAAAACCTGGCATGACATAGTCCTGCAATTTGTGTGTTGCCAGGTTATACTTGAAATCATAGCAATATCCAAGATACATTGTGATTCCATAACAGTTTAGTGAGCAGTGTGTTCATCAGGCATCTTTAACACGGATCTGTGTTAAATTTTCAGAACAGAGAGGAAGTTAAATGCAAAATTACCCTACGAAATAAGAGTAGCGGTGATGTTTGAAAACCATGAGAGCACTTGCATTCTCACTCACTGACAGTGAATTTAATTCCCATGTAGATGGTCTGTGCAGGACATGCAAATATAACTCTCACTTAGGCTTAATCTGTAATTCTGGAGTATAAAAGGTGCCTGTGAAAGATGGATGTGATCAGAAAGCAGTGAATGGGAGACCAGAGGAGAGCACCTAGCACTGTGAGATCATGCTGGTAAGAGCTGGTTTAACATTCGTGTCAGTGACAGGCAGTTGGGAGACACTTGATGGTTTTATCAAGGGACAGCAGAACACCTAATTTCACTACCTGGTGGCACGTGCTTGCATTTTACTGAAGTTTGTCTACCTCCTCACTTACTTCCCACACTTATCCAAATGGAATGACTTGATTCAAAGTTATTTTGCACTCAGCTCTATACGATATTACATTGGAAATCCAGCAGGAAGAATTCCACGTATTTATCCCATCTCGCAGAAAATGCTGGCAGAGACTGGGTATTTTAAAAACTGTGAACAGCACGAAAGTTTGAGGAATGGTCCACTGAGGAGTGTCCTCAGATACAAATCTTTCTTTTAGAGACTTAGGCCTTAGGTGAGCATTTCACCAAGTGTTTCCTGTGTGGAAATGGTTCTCCCTGTCCCAGATCCTTCAACATCTCCTCTCTTCTCCACCTGCCTTATTTATAGAGCATGTCAAAATCACATTGTGCTGCTGTTACGCCTGTTACAAAGCAGATGTGCTTAAACGGGAGCCTTTCAGGACTCCAGCTACCTTTTTGCTGAACCAGCATTTCCCACAGTTGCCATTGTTTCTAGCTATGCACATTCACTTCTCGTAACTTAGGAACTATGGAAGGGGACTACCAGTGGCATGGTGATGTTTTGGAGGCCCTTATCACGACTAGCCAGATGTTTCATCTTCACTTTCTAAAAGCTCTAGGCTTATTTACGTCTATGTTAGAAAGATCCCAAGCCATATCAGGCTATCATGCTTGAAATCACACATGCAGCAAGCCAAACCTTCACATTAAATCTCTTGAGGCGGAGACCTTGACAATCATTTCACAGAAGCAAAAGTACTAAAGATGCCTGCATTAAGCTAGATTTTTGTAAGCCTTAACTTGTTCCACAATTCTTCCGCAAACAGTGAGAGCCTTGTGTGGCAAATTCTAAGTGTGCCACTCAAAATTAGTCTTAAGACTAATAGCACATGAAAAAAATCTACACGCTTTTTCATAACAGTGTGGCACAGTGCCTGGTACCTGGAAGCGACTGACTTGGTAGATGACCGGTGTGTGCTCTCTGGCCTCCCAAGAAGAGAACCCAAGGAGTGTGACAAGCCTCGTCCTTCACACCCTGAGACCTTACTATAACCACTATACCTCCAGACCAGTCAGGGCAGCAAAAGGAAGGCTGGGACAGAGGACAGCAAGCTCAGGGAAGTTTAGTTTAGCAGGCTATAAATCCCCTTTCCCCTCCTCCCCTCTTTATTGCCTGTCTTTGGAAAACACAATCCGATATAAACCAGAGAGAGTGGAAGCAGGGCAATAAAACTGTACGGCAGGAGCACGGAGTGTCGCAGGGGTGTTATATTACTGGCATTCCAAGTGGCTGATGTCAGGCAGCGAGCAGTAGGGCCCACAACCCACTGGGCCAAAGACATTTCCCAACTGTCCCTTGCAGCCCTATGACATCCCTTCTGCTCAGATCCACTCTTGGCTGTTACACCATTCATCTCTTCTACCCTTTGCCACTCCTAAGTCCTTCAATTATGATTTGAAGGGCTTTAGTTTCAAAGCCTTTTAAGTTGAGCACTCAGGCCTTTTTGCCACAATGTTTTGAGTCAGGATGCTCTTGAAATGAAAAGTGTTGTCACACCATGAGCAGTGCAACACAGATAAAGATTGCTTCTTAATGTTCACGTCTGGATTAAAATATGTACATGTTGGCCTATTATAAAAATAATTTACATGAATGTAACTCCTTTTTGATAGGACCAAGAGTTTCAGAACTAATCAGTTTTGAGTGCCCTGTGTGAGTGATGATTTTCACAGGATGAGCTTCCCAGCACCTTCTGAAAACCAGATCCCTTTAAGGTACTATAAATTGGGCACTTGAAAGACAGTTTCCAACTGTTGACAACGCTTGCTGTGAAAAACTGAAGAAAGACTGTTAACCACAGGGCTAAGGTATAACTGTTGCTTAGAAACTCAGACCTACTTCCAGCCATCAGAGCTTGCACAGGTGTGTGTTTTCTTGGGACTAGGTTTCTTTCTCTGTAGTTATCTAAGTTAAGTTTTGCAAACTCCTAACTTGCAAAGTTGTATAATTGGTAGAGCAAAAGAAATGTCTATGGAAAAACAAATCATCATCCTTTTTCAGGCTATGGTCGCACAATGAAAAATGAGCCTGCCTAAGTCTTCATGCAATGACTCTGCTGTAACTAATCTTTCTCTCTCTTTTGTTGTTGTTATTGTTCGGAGTTGGTTTTAGCTGGATCAGTTTTCCAACTCGATTTGTTACACAGCTGTGTGAACGCTTGCTAGCACAAGACAGATGGAGAAACACAGAGCTAGAGACAAGGGGATATGAGGTGAACCCTTGACAACGGCGTGCTCTTAAGTTGACTTAAAGCCATCATATAGCAGCAACCTCGGGGATGTGTACCAGGATGGCTTTATTGTCTTCCAGGGCTGCACATCTGTCTGTTGAGTCAGTATACGCAGCAAACTTAGACTTGAGACCTAACTTCAGTTAACCAAAGTTTCATGAAGTGAATCTCACCATTGTTCATCATCGTAGGTTTATTCCAGTGCTGAGGAGTACACAGTGGTACCACTAAGCACACTGAAGCGGTAAATTCTGAATGCATATTCACAGTGCCTTGTGCTCTCGGTTCCGTGCCATTTTATAAATATGACAGGTTCTGTGTGGTAGTTTTTGAGAATTTCAGGAGAAAATATACAGCCAAATTAACTTTTGAAGTGGACCAATTAAAGCATAACAAATCCCAGTGTAGGCACTTTTCCTGAGTGTCAAAGAGGCCTTAATTCAGGTCAACCTAATTTGTTTTGTATTGAAATAAAACAAATCAAATGAAGGTCTCTCTAATCCTAAATGAGAGTGCCTGTGCAGGCGGGTGGAGGGGGCTTAACACTATTCAGAATTTAATAGTATTTGATAGCAATTACTTAGAATAATCTCCTTTATGAGGTTTCTGGACACTCCTCTCAAATTCAGTAATACTGTATATCCAATTTTTAAATTATATACAATAGGTAAAGATTATGTTGAAGAGTTAGGTTGGAAATAGAATTCTAAAGGGTTTTCTGTTATTGAAACATAGACATTTTGAATGACCTAGGAAACGGAAAAAGGTCATTTATCTTGCCATTATAGCTGCATTGCTCTCCATATCTTATATTTCTACATATTTCTGCAAGTCTGCATAGCATTTATCTTTAGATCTAAGCTAACTTCTTGGTTCAAGTGATCACAACACTTTCAAGAGAAAGCTTTGAGATGAATGATGGAGTTTCCTGGTGTACATACGAAAGAAAGTTCCCCTTCCATTCTCTCTTCCATCTATATGGATATTAAATGACCCAAATGTCGTACAATTTCGCATGAATATGTAAACACTTGAAATCCTGTGATCCTAAAGTGCCTTTTAAATGGCAGTGAACAAAGCCTCCCCACTGCCCCTGGGAAAATTACGTTAAGTGCCGTTATCCCAGTTTTACAGATAGGAAAGACTCGATCCTAAGAATTGAATTGTCTTGCCTAAGGTCACATGCAAGGAGAGGATGACTGCATGGAATAAAACAAATTCTTCCAAATCCCTGTCTTGTGACTCAGTCATAAGACTGCCCTTCTCTATTGTTTTATAACAAGCCTTTATACCACTATCTCTCTTTCCAGAAATTCTGCTGTCAATACTGGCCTTTCTGCGGTAGCCACATTGTCTGGCACTACGTGTTAAGAAAGATGGAGAAGTTTCTGATCATATGGTTCAGGGCTGCCATGGCACTTCGATATGGTGGGCTCTTTCTGCTCCTAATCCATTGTATTAGCTTCTGGCAATTCAAGCACAGTCTACTGAATTGCTAGGGTGAAAGGTCAATGCATTAAGCATAGCAGATTAATACACTGCAGTAAATCCCAGAACCAGCATTTTAAGGAGCCAGTAATATTTCACACGTGATTGTTCTACCAATTGATTGCACCATCTTGTGAGTGTGTGTGTGTATGTGTACTTCTTTGACTCTGTTTACGAGCTTTCCCAAGCTCCCCTGTTTAGTGGAGATTGCTGTATCCCACACGGGTTGCACTTTGATCAAGGAAATTCAATACCTGAGGTCTGGGCTTTATAGGAAAGCAAGGTCCAGATTAAGGGAATTAGCCACAGTATATCACAACTAATAAAAGAGTGATTGAGCCCCACCACAGCGCTGCCCCAGGGGACAGGAGGGAAAAGGAGGGGGGCAGCCAGCAGAGGAGGGGGAGGAGGATAAAGCCATGTCCATAATTAGAAATGAATAAACCTGCTATCACATCATGCCTCTTATGGTTCTAATAACCAAAGCAAGATTTTTCACAAAGTGTTTTGGCTACAGCCTTTTCTTTCCTCTTTTTAACTTACAGAGGTAAAATTCTTTCCCGTTTCTTCATTCTGTCAAGCTTGTCTATCCCCAACTAAATTACAAGTCTTTTGTAGGAATTCTGTGGAGGAATAAATCACATATTCCACTCTACATCCCACAGAGTGATGAAATAACGTCCGACTGTGGGAGCTGCAGTTTCAGACACTTGACAAAATTAGGACTAGGTGCTACAAACACTGTCAGTGTATGGATGCTATGGATGTTAGAGTTTCTCTCAAGATAAGCCTGGATAAAAGTTTTGTGAAGACCTGCCCATCTTTATGATATACCAAGTCAAAATCATTAACCTTTCTTTCTCCATACTGCTTCAAACATCAAACCAGATCCAAGTATGTAGTTTGCCCTTAAAATGTTGCCAGACTAATTTTATATGAAGGTTTTCACAGTAATATGCCAAGAAACAGAACAATACGTACCTATCTCAGCCAGGAGATAGCAGTATGTATTATTTTATAGAAGGAGATGAAATCATCATCATGCTATCAAAGAGAATCAGACTGCTGCATCATAACAATTATTTAAATATTTTGTGTAAACTATCTTCACTTTGGCTATGAGCTCAATTTTCTTCAAATTCCATTTTCCTTGCCTGTTTTTTTCCTAAGTTCTTAAACCTCTCAAACCTTTGATTCTTAAATTAAAATTTCCTTGGGTTTTTTTTTTCCATTTCTTTCTTTTTAGATATTTGCTCAAACATGGAGAGGCCAAACCAGTAGAAAACTTGGCACACAATCCCGGTGCCTGGCATCTCCTTTTTCACAAACAAGTCTGTGGCCGAGTGCGCTGTTAAGGGTGCAGTTGTACATGGGCAACTTTGATTTATTTCCTGAAGTCCTAGTACTGGACTTTTCAGTTTTGATGGTCTTTGCCCATGATACTTGTTTGGAAAAACTAATATAAATAATATAAAAAATAACTAGATTTATAGTACCTGTTCACATTTAGACATTGTTTACATAAAAGATTTTGGTGCTCATTAATTTAAATCTACCTCTCTATGGCAAAAACATTTAAACATACACTTAATTTGACTGTACTGTGCTTTAGGATCTTACTTGGAGTTGAATACTGGATAAATGCCTCAGTGAATCAGAGCCACAGTAATTTAAACTATACCGATAGTGAAAGGAGGAATGTATTAATTATACTTAGTGCCTTGCAGAGTTTTAGGATTTCTGTGTGCTAATAAAAATCAACATCCTTTCAAGTGACAAATTCCTTTTTTTACTAAATCTTTCAATTTCAGAACTCTCTGGCCTTATAACATGCACCGTGGTGAATACAGAAGCCAATGGAAAGAGTACGTTCAACTAAATGCATATTTGATCAGGTTCCTAGAATCCATTTTCACATATTGTTTATTATTACGGTTTATTGTTACAGTATAAAGTAGATGGATAGATAAATATTCTGTCTAATTAGGCTGGTCTGTCTGAAATCCTTATTCATTTGCCAGATAATGCTTGTTTCACTCAAATGGCATAAGGGTATTGATTAATCACTGTAACGCTTTACAGTGGTTTTAAGAGCTTCTGACCATGCACAGTATTTTGAAATCATAAGCAAATATTTTTGTCCCTCCATGCCTAACAGCTAATTAAATTTGCCCTGAGTTCTCAGAAGTACATAAAGTAATTATTTTTTCCCCAGGATCAGGGTTTCCTGCTTTCTAACACTTTTGATTTCATTAAGAACAGGAAGCTTTGTGCCAAAGCAGACATTTGTGCTTGTCACATTTTCTCTTAAGCAAACTAGCCTAGAAAACCAGCCTTCTCAGCTTTGATACAATTCCAAGAGGCGATACAAAGCAAAATGAAGAGGAAACAGTGTTAAAGTCAAATTAGAATATGTTGCAAAAAGCTATCAATAGTTCATGGACAAATGATTGGTTGATGTGAGCAGGGAATTTTAGTTTAATACCAATTCCTAGAAAGAGTCTTTCCTGGAAGAATTGAGCCATCTCCTTGAATTGTCTATAAAAAGTGGGCTACTCTTAAGAACAAAATTATATGTATTAGTTTAGAGAGAGCTGATGACAGCATCAAAACATATTAGGCTTGCCTGAGTGCAAGCAAACCCATGCTACTGTGATAAAGTAAAGCCCTCACAAGAATATTCTATTTAAAATTAAATCGGAAACTAGGTAAATAAATTCACAGTTTTGTGATCACTTACTTTTGAGAATTCTAACCTAAATTTCCTGTCAGGAAAATCTTATTAGGTGATTTTCTCTTATGAAGACCTATGTTACAGCTACCAGAGACCAGTTCAAGCCACAGACCTTCCGTGGCAACGCAGCTACTCTGCCTTATCTTACTGAAGATGGTCATTTTAGTAATAATGCTGAGTGGTTTCTCCCACACTAATCCCCCAGTATCACCTATGAGTCTGTCATTAGCTGTAGTATGTGCAGTCTTAGATTATCTGCTTTCGTTGTTTCATTGTTCACCTGCCAGATGATGCAATAAAACCCCAAACTTTTTTTTTTTTTTTTTTAAAAGCTACAGTTGTCACATCAAATGATGCCTTCAGACACAATGTCCTGCACATGAACAGATCACAGGTCTGGGTATCAGTGAGACAGAGTTGTCAAGGGAAGTTATGTGAATAAACACAGAGACTTGTTTAAGAAACCCTTTTTAAGTCATAAAAATTAGAACAATCAATGTATGAAATGCACCTACATTTCTTCCAGCACCTCCACATCCATTTCCTACTAACTCTATAAGCTATGACTAGCATAAGTTTACTTCAGTCCTGAAACTTTAACATTTTTAATTAGACAAAATTTTATCCCGTAGAAGCTGAACTCTAGGTTACCAGAAATGTCTAGGTAAAGGATTTCCAATATTATTTGGCTCTAAGTACCCATTACTGCTTTTTCACACAATGCTAGCATAGAACTCAGACTGAGCACTTTCCAATAAAACAGTAAGGCAGCACCCGCTAGTTCTCATCTAAATATTACGTGAAATTCCTTAAATGCAAAATTTATGACAGTCATTGAATACAGTATTATGAAGACAGCAGTTCTCCAATTTCTCTGATATTTTTTTCCAATTCATGAACAATTTAAGCCACGAGGGCTGAACTGTCCCTTCATTAGTCTTAAATTCCTGCTTCCACTCAAGTGAAAGATACACTTTGAATGGATTTGGACAATGTAGGTTCAAGGCTGGAAGACCTGAAGCAAAGTCTGCTGAAGATTCCCATCAATCCCTGTAGCTTTTGCAACAGGATCCCATGTGAGTGTTAAGTTGAAGCAGTTCAGTTGAAATATTTAGAATAACCCAAAACAAGCCTGTGACTGTAACTTAACCCTGTTTTATAAAGTGGCAGGAAATGAAGACCCTGTTGATGGGCAGAACTCAGGAAATTGATTAAACCCCCAAAATTTCTCTTTTGAGATCCGTCCCCACAAGGGGTAGATGAATGCTACAAGTGATGTTAAAATATAGCGAGCTGTTTAATAACTGCTTGCCAGATGAACAGACTGGTTGTCAGAGCAGCAGGATAGAAATACTATGATTGCCAATAACCGTAAGTTGAAGTTCTGTCAAGGTCAGTTCCTTCCTCGGATCCTAAGGCTTGGATGTTAACTTGTGATCCCTGCTAAGAATATAATACTATGCATATAAATTAAGAATATAATACTATGCATATAAATTAAAACTATTCTAAAAGTAATTAGAGAAGCTAGTAGCTAGGCATTAAAATAGCTATATAAGGATATCCTGAACTGCACTGAACAGTACGCATGTTGCAGCGTAAATGCCATCCAGATCCAGACAGGACATTAAAGTTAGGATGCTGTCATCTCTGCATAGTCATGAAAGATGCTTTTATGAGACATTTACATCCAGCTCAGTCAGCTGACATTATCACTTCCACCTAGACTGCAGGTCCTGCTAGTGCTTTGCTAAGTCCAGTCTCAGCTATCCAATAACATTCATCTTTCATTTTAACACCTTTTATCCATTTATGCCTATATCTATCTTTTAAAAGAAGCCTACTTGTCCTTATCATTTCATAGATAGGGATAAAGTGATTTACTCATGGTCTCAAAACACTTCAGTGGCCAAGCAATCACAATTTCCTGACTTGGTGCCCTTTTGCTGAACCGATCTCTACGAGTCTGATTTTCCCTACCATCCGCAATCACATATAGTAGGTTAGTTATCAAAACTCTAATTATCTATTATTAGACATACCAGTAATTCAGTGCCTCTAAAATGTGTTCAGCTCTTATAAGAAAACAGATATTATCGTTTACAAGATAAAATTTATACTTATTTTGTGATTTTGCTTATTGTTTACATAAGTGTTTCAGTTACCCTCTCCCCATCCCTCTGTTTCTAATAATCATTTTACCAAGGGGCAAGTGAGATTTTTGACCTGTGCAGTGCTAACATTATTCTTCCCTTCTTTCTTCAGAAAGGTCCTTTAATAAATTGGATCATCTTGTATTTCACTTCTCTCTACAGCGCATTGCCAGTCTTGGCTGTACGTTACTCTTACACTCACTCCAGGGATCTCCCTTGTCTGTATTTACAGAACACCATAAACAGTTTTCACTGTGACAACTCCATGGAGACCTTTCACCCAAACAAGTGGTTTTGTTCATTCTAGACTTGAGCTAGTATCACTTCTGCTCTTAAGGTCAGTACCTGCCACAGTGCAGGGGACAGGAATCACGAGCTTGCTCTATATCAACAACTGGTGACTAAGTCTAAGGAGGCCTCCTTTTTTTTTCCCTAAGGGAAGAAGAATAGAACGTTCAGGTCTGCAGTTAATAGAAGGCAAGCAAAATGCCTCCCAGATCAGCTTGAAATCAAATGATTCGTATTTTCTATGACTGTATCCTCACAAGATATTCTAAATGTTTTCATTATGTGCTTCCTTATGTATTATATAGTGATGACAGTGTGCAGAGAGCTTCCTTGGCAATCATGGAACAGAAATCTTTGGTTTCAGAAACTGACAATTCTTATACTATAGAGATGAGTATCATTTTATCCTGGCAGCTCCTTGTTATAGGCTACCACATTTGGCATGGCTTCTGATCACCATTATGCACAGATAGACACTATGTGTAATATTTCCTAGTCAAGCTGCTGTGATCAAAAGCCGCCTTCTATGTACTGGATCCTCGCTGGTCTCCTAGGGTGATGCTAGCAAGTGAAGTGCTGCAGTCAGCATGCACATATTCAGAAGTGGTAAGTTTGTTACTAAAGAGAACATGGAAATAATATGGTAAAGTCAGTGTTCCATCTTGCTGTAACTACAGATTTCTGTATATAAAGCCTGCTCTGACCTTACATCAGTTTTGTTTCCATTGGTTTTAGTAGTCACTATGCCAATGAGAATACACCTGAGTAGCTACAGGTAAGAAATCTTAAACCTGTTTTTGCTACAATTTTGATGACAAGTAGAACAGTAGAGTTCAGATCACAGAAGAGTCATCACAAAGAGATGAAGATTGCGTGTCCTGAGTATCTTTGATCTTGTGGAAGGGAAATTACTATAGACTATAAACTAAAGTGCCAAAGACTACAGTAGGGCATTAATAGGGGGAAAAAAGGTCTGCTACAAGGGATCCATGTACCTAGATTTGCCATGATCCTATGGAATCAACTGGAGAAATCCTTCTGTCGCACGAATAAAGACAGATTTTTCTGGCGAAGTTCTAGCCTGTCCTTCTGTAGGCATGGAATTCCTTGAAACAGCACTGGAAGAGAATAAAAAAGTTCAGTGAATTAAATAAAAAGAATGGATGAGATGCCTAGCATCTTATATATTCTTGGTGATTGTATGTTGGGCATCAGAGGGTCTAGGCAAGCTTCAAAACCTGGACAATCAGGGGTAACTTGCATCTTGCCATTCTGTCCTCACAAGAGGTATGCATCCTCTGTGCTTACTCTGCTGTGGAGCTATAGCAGTTCCACACAGTATCCCCACATCAAGCTGATTGCTTAAGAGGAAGATTCTTTTCTGTGAGCCCTCAAGGCGTAGCTGAGATAAACTGAACACTTACCCCTTTACTATGATTCTCTTGTCAATTTTCTAGCAGGCACTTAAAAAAATATCCTCACTGCCCTAGAGGCAGGTTCTTAATTTACTTCCTGTCCTGCCCTGTCTCACTCTTGCTTGTGTTTCTCTTTATTTTTGAGGGTAGGGGACTGGGTTGTTTTTATGGTGGCCATGTTAATCGTATTGCTGGTGGTCACAAAGGAGTTTAATAAAAGGGGTGGGTGGCTGGCTTAATTATTTTTTCCATCTGTCTTAGGAGAAGAGTGTTTTAAATAAATACAGCTCTGTTGGAACAGAGGGGTTGTGTGGGTAACTTTTTGTTTCCCTTCCTTTGTCACCCACCACCCTCCTTCCCCACCATGGAGTTATTTCCTGCTGAGGAGACAAGTGACTTAATAAAGTATTATTTATTTGTTAAAGATGGCTCTTTCCAGTGCTAACTTTCCTGCTGGGGAGATGAGTGCCTATAAAGTATTTCCAAGGGTACCTCCTTTAAAGGTTTAGTAGGTTTCCCAATAGCACACTGAGTCCTGCTGCTGTAAACATTGGTGGCTATTTATTTTTTGACATATGTAAGAGCCCGAGTGATGGAGCCAGAGGAAAATTTTGTTCTTCCACAGTTGTTTTTCTTTTTTAACTTGCTTCTTTGAGTCTCAGTTCTGTATGGCATGAGAAAAATTCCAAGCCAGTGCTGAGCCTTATTTTGTTTAACAAGGCTCTGGTTTAGCTCAACTTTATACCATGCAGATTTGCTAAGCAGGATCAAGACCTTCATTTTAAAGAACTTTGTGGAACAGTTGCTGGGCAGGGAGTCTTAAAAGTCAGCATTAGGCTTAAAGGCATTGGGCCACAGATGTAAATACAAAGTCAGCCAAATCAGGTTTTTAATGTTTCAAGATAAGTTATCATTTTTTACTACACTAGCATCTTTGGAGAAAACTGTAAATAAAATAAGTTCTTGCTGCTTAGTGTAGACGTTTTCACCACTGACAGCCCTTTTTTTTTTTTCTCAAGATCAGGCATTCATCTCCATTTTTTGCTTGTCTGATGAGTCTGCCATGCAAAATGCTGTATTCCAGCTTTCCTCAAGGAAGTTAATGCAGTTTACTGCATAAACACAGCATACTAACAGTACATATCAGTACAAATGGTGTACATCTTTTGTGCTCCAGTAGCGTAGAAGTAGGAATTACTGCTGTAGTAATAATCCAAAATGCATAATTCTTCATTAAGAATCATAGAATGGTTTAAGGTGGAATAGACCTTAAAGCCCATCCAGTTCCAACCCCCCTACCCCCACTGGATCAGGTTGCTCAAAGCCCATCCAACCCAGCCTTGAACACCTCTAACAGTGGTCATCCACCACTCCTACAGGGAACTTGTTTCAGTGCCTCACCACCCTCATAGTGAAGAATTTCTTCCCTATACCTAACCTAAACCTACCCTCTTTCTGTTTAAAGCCATTACTCCTTGTCCTATGATTACCAGCCCTATGCATTACAGCCCACTGGCCCAGAGAAGATTACCATTCCAACTTCAAGAGCAATGAATCTGTCCAGCATCACACTATTTGCTTTTTATAACCTCACTGTACTGCAGCAGTTCCAAAGCCATATACAGCAACAGGCAAAATCCCACCGTTGGGTCTAGTTCTTTCTTGGGAGGAACCATCAAGGTTGATAGATTAGAGATGTGAGGCGTAAACAGATTCAGAGTTTAGTGTTTACACAGAGAGGTTGTTTCTGGAGAAAGTACACAAAAACTCCTAAGTTTAGCTGTCTCCCCAGAGGTGATGCTAGTCCAGTTCTACAGGTCTAGTTGGTCTCAGGACAATTCAAACTAACAGCACCACTTTTAGATGGGAATAACTGCCCATAGCAAGTTTTTAGGCCAAGTTCTGGCTGTTCAGCGTTGGTGTTGGACCTGGCAGTAAGCCTGAAGTCTGATGTTGTGTATTTAGTAGCGAACTTCCTGTGTGAAGCAGAAGAGTACTCGGGAACCTTTCGAAAGTGAGGAGCTCTCTGTGGTTCTCTGCTTCCCCCAGGTGGAGGTATCTGTGCTAGCAGTTGGCTCAGACTGGCATGCCATTCACAGAGGGCCCACAGGGCTGGAGTGAGGCCAAGGGAAGGGGCAGCTTTACAGAGACAGGGTTAGCTGTGCTGCTGAGGGGCTTGCTTGGCAAAGAAGGCAATAAATAACTATGGAGTCCTTGAGGTGAGTTGGGTGGGAGCAGCAGGTTCTGGAACAGAAGACAAGACTATTGGTAAATGCAAGGAGGAAGGAATTCTAGGTTGGGCAGTATGTAGAATGAGATTGGGAGGACTGAGGTATGTGACTGACCAGTACCTATCTGCTATTCTGGATGATACGTACTTGAGATTCTTCCTGAGGTCTTCATTGACAAAAAATACCATCATCTCATGTAGGCTGAACACAAACACATACATTAATTCTTAAAGTGTTTTAAGAATATTTGTCCTCACCACTTATATGAACTAAGAAGGAGCAAGCTATTCGGGGAGGAGATTGAGGGAAGCACTGAGGATTGGCAAGAAGAGTTGTTCTAAATCCTTGATAGGTGCCACCAGGTAATGATAAGCAAGAGGGAACTAATGAATTAAAATAGTACCAGGAGCCCTTCCAGGAAATTATATCACTTTTGTGGGAGGGATCATGGAGAAGTATTTTCATGGTTATAAGTTGTGAGAGTTTGTAAAACAGTCATGACCTTGGACCCACATATCCTCTACAGCATGTGATGGCACATCAGGAGAAAGAGGCAGAAGCTGACTTTAGATGATTGGTTGTTTTCTTCTGTCTTTTTAAAGCTGGTTTAGTACTTTAAGATTGGTTTTGCAGTATTTGGCACAAGACAGCTCCTGCATCATCTCCCATTGTAAGGCAAGGCAGCTGGATTGCCTTGGGCCATGGACACTCATACTCACACCAGGCAAGTCACTCTGAATGTAGTTGTCTAGGAGATTAATCCTTACCACTCTGAAAAGTTGAAGAGATGTTGCTTCTCCACTAGATACAAAGGGAAGAAAAAAGCCTGGAGAGGGGGAGAAGATGCTTCAGATCTGTAACTAGTGAAAAAGTGCAGTAGTATCTGCTGGAGAGGTGCAGAATACAGTCCCACATAAAGATGCGTTGGACTTGTGATGAAGAGAAAAAATGCAGACAAGATAGAGAAGGCTACTGACATCATTCCACATTATAGTTATGCATTATAGCAAGACCAACAGACAGTCCCAGTTTTGTCCCATCTGCTTTAAAAAAGTCAAATCACATAAGCTGAACTGCCTTCAGACTGGCTGCTGCAGGAGAACTCACAACAGCAGCCCAAGAAACTTTTAGAAACTCATCAACTGTACCTCTCGAAATATCTACCTGATAAACTTTGTCTATCTTGGCAGCAATGTTGAATTTATGCCAAAACTGACACTGTTGCAGCTGTCTTAAGCCTGGTGATCAAAGTTGCAGCTGGCATAATCGAAGTTGCTAAGTTAATTCCAGTCCTGGCTTCTCTGGAGCTAAGGTATGAGTCAGTTGGTTAAGGACACCAGCTAACTGATAGTAAATAGTGCTGCATGCTGTGACTTGGAAATCTAGATACATGCTTGGTAAATATCTTGAACACACAGTTTGCATGTAGAGCTGGGGAGAGATTATCAGTTGTATTAGATAAAAGTTACTCGGTCCAAGCTTACTTGCCATAGAAATTAGAAGTCAAGAAAAAATTGCTAAGGCACCAGGTGCCCTGAGTTCAGGCAGAGAATCTAAAAAAGCCTTGGCTGTAAAATGAGCAGCAACATGACTTCCAGGATGCTCTCAGAACAGCCTTATCTGCAAGGTCACCTTAAGGTTTCTGGTTTTATCATTGTCCCAGATTTGGTTTTGGGTTTTTTTTTTGCTTACGCAGAAGAGTAAAATCAAATTCTGGGTCACAGATACATCAGTCTGAAATCAGAGTATTTGGAAACTTCCTTGGAGTTAGCACATTGGAAACTGAAATCTACAGCTTCCCTCAGCTCCAACAAGACCTTTCTTTCTTGTTGAAGCCCTTATTGACTTTAAGGACAGTCTTGCATGTGTAATAAAGTAAACATTTGAAGATTTGGCCCATAGCAGTAGTCGTAAATAATTTCTTTGTTTTTGAAGAGCCCAATCCTTCATCCACTAATGTTAATAGTAGAATTCTTATTTTACGTCATTGGGGAGGAACAGATCCCAAGGCGGTTGTTCTCAGGCATATCAAAGCAACTATTTTGTATTGAAGGTAAATTAAAATGCAATATTCATACATTTGCCAGGAGTGTAAATCTCAGCACCACAAATCAAATCTTAATCGTGTATCTATGTTAAATATTTCAAGCGAAACCTGTGACAGCAAGACATTGTTGGATAACTGATCTCTAAAGCTTTTCATCAAGAAGCAAGACTATTCAAAATATTACTTAAAATTACTTTTTAGTTGCCGAAGTGCAAAGTGATCTACATTTAAAGCTATGAGATACCAATTCTAATTTGAAGCTTCCCTGTATTTTCTCAAGGATGCTTGAGGACAGAACCTGAACAAGCTACTCCCTATGCTAAACAAAAGGGGACTGAACAATTTACATCAGCATCCTTTTTGAAGGCTGAAGAATCACTTTTGTGGGTGAGTCTTGTGGCAATGTTATTATGGCGGAAAACAAGCATCTTTAAGAACAGAGAAAGAAGTATAACAGAATAATCTTAAATTGTTCTGATTGTGTACAACTGCAGAATACTACCAGGAGGTTTAGAATAGTTATTACTGTGTAGCCTTTAGATCATTCCCTTTCTAACTTAGCAGCACATACTCTGCCTCCCTTCTGTTCTGACCATATACATTCAATATGTAGTGCTTTACATCTTTATTTTAAGAAGAAATAGTTCATTTTCGCTTCATGCTAGGAGGTAATTTGGCTGTCTTAAGTGGTTTGCATATTTTAGTTGTGGAAATCTTCGAGTGTATATATGTGTGTACATGTACACATACACTCTCTGTAGATATGTGAGAAACTTTCTTTTTTTCTCTCCAAAGTTTCTTTCCAGGGAAGGTAACTATTTCTAGGTTTTTATAAGCTGATGGAACAGGCTTGTCAAATAGCCTTTATGAGAGAAGAAACAGGAAGATGGCTTGGTTTGTAGACAGAGGGTTATTGGGCAATTATGTTTTTTATAGAGCTGTTGTAGGACAAATCACGGGCCTGCTTTTGCCTTTGATGCTACGAGGCAGACGGCCCAATAAAGATCAGAACAAGGGAGGGCAAAGGGGGTCAGGGACAGAGCCTTCCCTTGGGGTCCCGCTTCTGCCTCTTGGCTGAGAAACCAGACACCCCTTCCAGATGCACCGTAGCCACTCATCACAAGCCTTCGCTGTGACCTTCCTGATGGGCTGGTGCTATGAAAACTGGGGAGTGCTTCAGAAAGTTTGCACCTTTGTACAGCTATTTAGAGGCTTACATGGATATTGGTGAGAATACAACTCTTTGTGGTGTTCTATCAGAACAAAGTACATTGTTTTTTCTCATGTGTGTAAAAGTCCATCATCTAAACACAAATGAAAATTAGTCTGTGTGAAGAAAAGCTAGTTTATGCATAGTTGCATAATAGGCAAAACTCTCCCTGCAAGTGTCCCTTTTTTGAGGCCTGTTTGATTTTGTACTGTCTGAAGTAATCTTTCAGCCAGTCTAACTTCTTACAGTTAGGAAGAACTCTCCTTGGGGCAAGTTGTGCCATCGTTTTTTATTTTATTTCACCTTCATCTGTAGCATTTGGTACCAACTGCTGTAAGAAAGTATAGATGGATCAGTTCTACTTTCTGTACTTCTTGCTTTTAGTGTAACTAGTTTCCCTTTCTCTTCTCTACTATTGTTCACGGGTGGGCTTTTCCTGAGATGTCTGCTTCTTTTTGAGGAATCATAGAATCACCAGGTTGGAAAAGACCTCTTGGATCATTGAGTCCAACCAAATCCTTCCAATAATTGCTGGTCTGTGTCCATTTTCAAGTTTTCACTATAAACACACACCAGCCAGTAATGTTCCTCATTGCTGTCATTCATAACACCCAAAAGTAAATCTCATTTTGCATTCTGACAGTTTAAGAGAGCTCTGAACAGCAGCATTGTAATTACCATCAGGTTCAGAGCCTTGAATCAGGTTATACAGAATTCACGTTTACATGATCTTAAGATTCCCAACTACTTGAATATACAAGACTTTATGGGGGAACAAAAGTAATGTTTCATTTATAAGAAAGTTTTGGGCTCAAAAGGCCCTATTTAAGGTAAATATCGGAAGTCTGAAAGTTGAAGATGGCTCTATACAGGGGCATCCTTGCCTCATCAAACTGAGAAATCCACATGTAGCCCAGTGGCTGAGCAGCAGGTCCCTGACAAGCTGAAGAATTCCAAGAACTGTCCCTTAGGCTTCTTCCAGTGCAGTCATGGGCAAGAGCCAGAGAGAAGCACCCGGTACCATGCCTGAGACATCCTGAAGACAAATTACAGCTGCATCCTCCCTGCCCTCCTCTCTGCCTCTGCCCCCAAGTCACATTTAACTCTAGTTCACCTACCTTTGGAAATCTGCTAAATTTCACCTGTGACAGCTCTGCTGACAAATGGGGGAAGATCAGAGCCTTTCATCTGGGTGATGAACTGCCAGCCTGTCAGAGTAGCTGTCCTGTGCTGAGGCAGGTCAGGGCTGCTCTAGGGGGCTGTATCCTGACCTTGGAAGGGCTTGAAGTGGACTTTCAGCTGTACCTGTTCTTAACTCTTGGGGTCTACAGAACAGTGTGTGTTATTGCAAGACTGGCACATACTAATGTAATAAGCTACACTCTTGAGCACACACATGGGTCAGAGAAATCTAGAAATTTAGCTTCCCACTACCTACTGTCATACTCCATTTCCCAAATGGTAGTAGATCCAGCGTAGTACTTATGTGAAAATTAGGCCTTTTCTTTTGAATACCTGAATATGAAGCCTAGAGCATGGCATTATTTACCCACAGATGTTGTACAGCATGATTTGACCCACAGATGTTGTACAGCATGATTTGACCCACCTGTATTTCTATAGGTTTTAAAGAAGACCAACAGTAGCAATTTATGTGCTGCAGCTTGATAGTTCTGCATAAATTCCACATTTCCAGGTGGAACATAGTGTTATTAAAACAAAATAAGGAAAAAAAGTCTTTTACAGTTACTGATCCAGGATGAGGGGAAGCAAGAGAAAGGTTTCAGTTTTTCCATTCAAACAGCACTTTCCCCTTCACTTTTCCACCGTGCAGCAACTGGGGTGGCCACACTCTCAATGCCAAATTGCAGCTTTTTGGTCTTTGACCGTTCTTCACAGCAAGCAGGAGGTGGGTGAGGAACAGGATGACAGCAGTGTTAGAGAACAGAGTAGGAGAATGACATTCTCTTCTGTCACTGGATCACTACAGCATTTAATTTTTGATTGCATTATGTTTTCAGTATTGTGGTAACACTTCATTTGGTCCTTTCTCTCTCTCTAGAATCAGAGGGGAGTTCATAGTCTTTACTTAGCTGCATTCTTCTATTAAACAGACAAATATTCTGGCTCAGAATGAATTGTTAACATTCAGAAGCTTAAGGTAGAATAAGAAATTCCTGGACCAGATTTAGAAGTGTAGAAGGTGCCTAGTACTCTGATGCTTAGACAAGGGCTGAGAAAGACTTTCAGAAGCAGCTGCCATCTGCAGTTTGAAGTATCTAGGTATATTTAAAATAATCTGTCTGGAGCTGGCTTTTTTTGAGTAATTTAAATCAAAATGGCATTGTTTCCCCTCCTGTCAGCTGAAGATCTTTTGTCATCTCACTGTTAATTTTTGTCAACATGCAGGAATTTCACTGAGAAAGTTCCCTCTTGTAACCCATTACAGATGCCTTTTTCTGCACATATCTTCACTGTAAGGTTGCAGTTTCAAAGCAGAGATGGAGAAAGTAGGAAAGATGGCTTCCATTCCAGTGAAAGCCAGTTATAAGATCATTATCCATATGTTTGCAACATCCCTAATTCCTGGGGGCGGACTGACATGCTACAAGATTACTTTATCCTTGCCCTGTTACTTATAAGCTTTCCCTTTACATCCACTAATGACCATTGTTAGCAGGCAGAATGCTGGGCCAGGTTTAGCATCATCCAATCCAATTTGATTCCACTTGTGTGATTTGATAGCAACTCCAAGACCCTGTTTCTCCAGTGAGAAGATATACAAGGTTTACCTTATTTAAATAGTCTCAATCAGTGAAATTATGAAACTGTGTTGCATGTAAGCACTTGGCCAAAGGACGGTGACTTTGTTCATCTAACGTGTAATTCAGAGGCCTCTCAATGCAAGTGCTTCAACATGAGCAAGTGCTATCACTGTTCTTTTCTCTCCCTAAATTTAAGGCACTGAACTGTTAAGATCAGTTGCCTCAGGTTAGAATGTTTCTCAGTGATATAACAGGATACTCCTCTCCTGGGGAAAGTACCGTGTCTAACTAGTTAGTACCTCCTTACTGCTGGTGATTTATAAAGGCAGAAGCTGGAATTCCCCTTTCAAGCCTTCTGTGGTAGACAAGGAAGACTAGACTTTAGCTCTTTGTTGAGGGTGGGATGTTGGTTTGTTTTTTTTTTTTTAGTATTCTGTTTCATACTTTTTAGATACATTTTTGCTCATTCGTAGTACAGTCTTGTGCTTGCACACATATGTATGTTTTATCCCTCCCCACTGCCTCAAGTTTACCAAGGGAGCTCACAACTAAATTGCGTCTTAGCATGGAAATGCCATGTTAGCTGGACTAGTAGTAAAATGCGAAAACGAGGACAAAGCAAGATGTTCTGGGCAAGGGCTGATTGCAGAGAGAACCTGCTATGACCAGTGGAAGACAAGGAGAGGAAACAACCTCAATGCTGCTGTTTTCTACCTCTAGATATCTTAGAATAACCTCAATGAGAAACTCGTACAGCTTACAGTTTCATAAATAAACTTTGATGCATTTTGAGGCTCTCAGATGATCTGTTGGCAAGAAATACTCTTGCAGGACTAGCAGAAATGACCCAGGGGTAAACTACTGCAAGAGAGGGGGTTTTCTCATCACTTAGCCTTTATATCTAAGCTCACTTAAACAGAGGGATGGAACATCATAGGAACACCAGGAAGTCAGAGGAATATGAAAGTGTTGGGAAGATTCTATGCTAATGCTATGGAGCATCCCATGTAAAGCAGGTATAGTTCAATCAGTCAGAGTGTGAAGGTCAACATCAAGGCTAGTATCTAGTATCAAGGGCAAAGTGTAATCTTCTGTATCTGTCCCTTCCATTAGCAAAGGAAACAAAAAAATTGCCTAAGCTTTTTTTAAAGCTTCCTTTTCCAATCATCTCTAATTCAGGTCTTTCAGACATCTCCCACAAATTCTGCAGAATAGGGAAGTATTATACCTATGCTATATGAGAAATCAAGAGAAAAGTGTTAAAACTCTTAAATTGCCTGCTTTTCCTTCCATCTCCATCATGACCTCTAGGAGATGTAAATCACATTAAACACCCTCTTGCTGTGGGGAGAAAAGTGCATCAGGGTGGGAGTGGGAAGAAGAAAAGGAAGGGGGAAAAATCTGACATTGGTGCCACTATAAAGCAGGCAAGTTGAAAGAAGTGCAAGTTTTACAAGACATGCACAACACTATAGGTCACTCATCTCCTGCTAGCTCTGTACTGACCACACTCAGTGTCATTATATTGCAACTAAGCTTGCTCATTTTACCCAAGTCTGACCAGCTGCTATGTACTTTATTTCCTTTTTCCAAGGCTTTTTAATGAGCATCAGCTGTGATTTGCAAACACCTGCCACAACCATTCTTAACTGCTGTCAAACAAGTGGTGCTTGCTCAAGTTTGTTCCCCTAAACTGATAGACATGCCTTGCTGCCCTGTCATTTGGGGTTGTGCCAATGGACCCAGGAGCTGATGGGAAGATGACATAGGTGGAAGAATCTTAAAGCAGGCCTCTTTCCCTAAATAAAGGCTTCAGAGGGGGGGTTTCTTAGCCTCTTTGGAGAAAGAGCTGAAATCCCATTTCACCTTCCTGTTCAGGGCTGCCTGCCTGTACCTGCACCTCCTGCCTCTGCTGGTCTGGTGTGTGTGTTTGGAATGAAAGATTTTCCCTGCAAGCTGCCCTGAACCTCTATCCTGTCCTGTCAGACTCTTATCAGCCCAGGTTTCTCAGTGGGCCACAGTGATTTACTGTCCAAACAGTGCTGTTCTTTGTCAGAGATTGTGATGGAAAAGCCTTACTTTACAGCTAATAAGAATCTCTTCCTTTTCCCTCATGTTCTTTTTTACCTTTCCTCAAATATTGTTTTACAAGCCCATTGCTTGCTATTTGCTTGACGCAGAAGTCGTGCCTCAGGGTGTTATTTTTTCACCTCTAAGCCAGGGGGTTGCTTCTTTGATGCCTGGTTTGAAGAGCTTGGAACGACTCCACCTAGGGTATCTACCCTGTCTCCCCAGGGCAATCTGCTTAGAAGAGGAAACTGTCCTGCATAGTTCAAACTGGCATTCTAAGCATTGCTTTTTTTTGTTTTGCTTTGGTTTGTGTTAGCTCCCCCCATCCCAGAGACAAAAGGAAGAACAACTCTTATCTGTTGAGCTCAAACATGAGCCTTTCAGTTTGCATAAGAAGACTCAACCTACTCAAAGCAAGTTAATTTTCATAGAAAGAGTAGGTAATCCTGATTTTTTAAATTAAAAACAAAGGCAGATCTGCAGGATCTTTTAAAATCAAAGCTGTTATCTCTAAAAAGATAGTACTTGCACTCTCCTTATCAGTGGTTGAGATACTATATTTAAATTAAAAATGTTAGCTGAAGTCATGCAACCAGAACTCCCATTCACTTTTAAAATAACTTTCAGGATTTTCCTGAGCAACAGATGAAGGATCTGGATTCAAGTTAGAATTGCAGTTGCTACACATAGCTGGAGGTATGTTCATCTAGCCCTGGTTTAGCCCGTCTAGATGCTATTTAAAACGTTGGTGTCCACTTTGAATCATTTTATTAAACCTTTAGGAAGGTGGAGGATTAGAGTAACCTTAAACATTAAGAAGTCTGTAGCTGCTAGATCTTCAGTTTAAACCACTATATGAAAGTCTAATATACACCTGAAGTACATCTCTGAAGGCTTGTTTCATTTTGGCTCTCATTCAAGCTGAGTACCATCAGTACATGCAAATCCTTAACCCCATGCAACACTTACATGGCTGGGCCCTGCGTCCTTCTCACTGAAACTCTGCTAACTGGAAGATCCTACCACAAACTGCTCAGGATCTCATTAACTAAAAAATCCTGAGAAGCAAAGAATCCATACAAGAAGTTTCCCTAGATTTGTCAATACATCAAAAACAGTCCAAGTTTGTTTATCTAGCTCTTTAAAGGACTGGCACTCCGTTTGGTCTCCCATGCTGCTCTAGGAAATAGCTGAATGCTTTTGTTGGGTACAAATATTTAAGAATAAAATAAGAACTGAACATATAACCATTTCATAAAGGAGATGATTTAACATTTATCACATGCTTGAAAAAGGCATTTTTCCATTCCTGTTAACGTTGCCACTTGTTCACTATTTGTATCTGAGGTGAGGTTCCAAATGCTGGGGCACTTTGTTCTTAAAAGGTCTATGTAGCCATCAGGGAAAGGGAATTTGAACTGCAGTATATTTCCAAAAACCAGAACAAGACAACTATCCTGTCACTAGCCCACAGCTTGAATTACTACCTGTCAAGGTATTGCACAAATAAGAAAGGTGATGTTCTGGCAATGATTTCAAGCAAGCCAAACATCATACCTGCTTCATTTTCATCAACAGTTTTCCACCAATTATGCTATTTTCAAGAAGATCCCATCTTTTCAACATTCACTTGATGGTATTTCAAGCACAAGGCAATGGAGATGTCTTGAGTGCTCATAATTCCACTTTTAAGGGGATTTTTTTCTTTCCATTGAGGCACAGGAGTGTAAATTTCACAATTTATCTTCATACTGCAAAAATGTGTATTTTACCTTATCATTTTTCTCAAATGCATGTTATTATCTTGGTGTACACCTGAATGATGATTTGACAGCCTATCATTTTCACATGTTAGAACACATTTTAAAATGTCTATTAAAAGACACCATTCTTAACACTAGCTACATCATCCTTCAACGAGGCTGCTTATTAATCATCATTCACATAAAAAGCAGTTTCCTTTGACTGTGCAAACATAAGGAAAAGGCCAAAAAGGTAAAGGTGCAGAAATTCTTAGAGATTTAGTTAAGTGCAGTTGTAGCTTGCATGCCATTTCAAGATGTGATCTTGTCAAATTCCATACATTTTAAACAGAATTACAGGCAATCAACAGTAAGAGCTTCCAAGTGAATGCAGCATTGCAGTTGGTGACGTAGGTCATGTAATTCTTTGGATGGCATGGTTACTAAACATCCTGCGGGCGCCCTTTGGAAGTATAAAGGTGCTAATCCTGACATCCCATCCAAATTCCAGCTGTAATTATATTCTCTCCGTTAATGTCTCACTGAATTTTCAATGGATACATAGTTCTTTGTTTTCTGCCTGGAACTATTGTGTGACATTATTCCATCATGTTAAATGGCTGCCAATTTCTGCCCTGAAGGCGGCTGCAGTTAAGTGCTAGGATTAATGCTACTCCTTGTTTGACCAAACCCAACCTCGAGCCTTTGCTGAACAGAAACCTGTTCCAACTATTTTATTGCATTGTTTGGCCCTTGGAAGGGAAGGCAAACATGGACTTCACAAATGGCTACAGAGCACATTGGTACCTGTGCGTTGTGTTTGCTGCTCAGCTGAAGGTCAGAGACTTCCTGCAGTCTGAAATGGGCAAATACATCACCGATACACTGTGAAACTTAAAGCAAATCAGATTAATAGCTCTCCATTTATTTTAAGTCTAAAGCCAGGAACCTGATCCTAAAGTAATAATAAAACTCCTTAGACTGAAAACTCTTTTGAACTATAATAACTTCGAGGCCTGCAAGGTGGTGTCACCTGTTATCATTAAGTCCTACTTTTGGGGATCATTTTGTTTATTAAAAACATCAGCTAGCCAAGCCTTCCAGTGGCCACATGCATCTGCCTGAATGAGCCTAACAAAGGGATTCTCCAATATAGAATTTCCGTATTGCATTGAACATCACTCTGAGAACAAGTATTATATTGAATACCACACTGAAGTCTCACAGTCTCTTCCTCCTGTAATGCAAAGTCACTTTGCTACAGCATCTGGGAAAGAGCCAGCTTTTCCAGATCTATGGAAGTCTCTTCACCCGTCACAGAATCATCTAGGTTGGATAAAACCTTTAGGTTTATGGTTGAACTCTATTATCTTAGCACTGCCGAGTTCACCACTAAATCATGTTCCTAAGTACCACACCAGCATATCTTGTAAATACCTCCAGGGATGGACACTCGATCACTGCCCTGGGTAGCCAGTTCCAGTGCTAGACAAACCTTCTGGTGAAGAAGTTTCCTTAATATCCAGTCTCCTGGTGCAACTTTAGGCTAGTTCCTCTCATCCTATTAGTTGTTGCTTGAGAGAAGAGACCTGCACCCACCTCGCTACAAGCTCCTTTCTGGGAGTTGTAGAGACCATTGAGGTCTCCCTTCAGCCTCCTCTTCTCCAGGCTAGGCCTGTGCTCCAGGGACTTCCCCAGCTCCGTTCCCCTTCTCCAGACATGCCCTAGCCCCTCCATGCATTTCTTTTAGTAAGGGCCCCAAAACCAAATACGAGGTTCAAGGTGCGGTTTTATTAGACATATGTGAGGGGTGACAGTTTCAGTACTTATGTTGGCAAACTCTCTCAGGCATCTGGAGTGTCAGTGTGAGCATAGCCCTGGGTTTCTCCAAAACTGCTTTCTGAGAAGAATCACTGCATTTTAGTTCTGTAGGAACAGCCTTCCACTTTCCTTCCTGAGGACTGCAAACCCATTTGAGAACAGGGACCCTTCAAAATTGTACCAGAAGTATTTATTATATGAAGAGCTGGTTCTTATATTCTTCACATAACTTGTCAATTGAAGCAAGAGCTTTTATTGTCAGTGGATGGTTTTTTTTCCTCCAAGTTAGAGTTGAATTTCCTCTTGTATGCCAAGTATCTGTGATCTGCCTGGAAGTGTTCAGCGCTAGTGATTTTGGTTGTGAGGTAGTATTGTGTTCATGGCCCTCATATAAGGCATTTCTCACCCTTTCCTGAATCTGAGCCACATTTGAGAATGAAGACTTTAATTAATAATGGCATCTCAGCTAGTGCTGGTGGCTGCCATTGCAGCTCAAAGCAGCATCTCTGGTCACACTTGACAGCCAAGGGGAAGAGAAAAAGAGGAGGAGGAGACCCATTTGTACAAAATTGCAAACCTGTGCTCCTTTTTTAAAAAATTGTGGTCTAGCAGTTCAAAGAATTGAATTGTTTAGGCTTAGGATTGCTTTTTTTTTAGTCTCTTAATTGTTGAACCAGCAGTTTGGCATTTGTCTTCCTTGCAGTTTTCACATTGCTCATGTCAGAAAGTATGTCACCCATCAGCCAAGTGGCCACTGGCAGAGGCACTGAAAGTGTCCAAAATGCCAGCTGCAATTAGGCATTGCCATTATGAATTCCCACAGTTTGTGCATAGTGAGAACAACTTCCCTTCCTGTGTGAGCCTGCCCATCTTGGCAGAAGGAAAACCAGATGCCTGTCTCTCTCCCTTCCCAAGCTGGGGGGTTTGGTTGCAGATAAAATCTTTATGTTGAAACTCTACAAACTTTGACCTTTTTGTGCATCCATCCACTGCTTACAGAGAGCAGAGATAGGACTAACTTCAGTTATGTCCTCAGTTTTCTCAAAATATTGATCCACTATGTGAGAGAAGTTCACTAGAGAGAATCATAGAATAACTAGGTTGGAAGAGACCCTCCGGATCATCAGGTCCAACCATTCCTATCAAAGACTAAACCATGCCCCTTAGCATCTCATCCACTCATCTTAAACACCTCCAGGGAAGGCGAGTCAACCACCTCCCTGGGCAGCCTCTGCCACTGCCCAATGACCCTTTCTGCAAAAATTTTTTTCCTAATGTCCAGCCTGAACCTCCCCTGGCAGAGCTTGAGGCCATTCCCTCTTGTCCTGTCCCCTGTCACTTGGGAGAAGAGCCCAGCTCCCTCCTCTCCACAACCTCCTTTCAGGTAGTTGTAGAGAGCAATGAGGTCTCTTCTCAGCTTCCCCTTCTCCAGGCTAAACACCCCCAGCTCTCTCAGCCGCTCCTCATAAGGCCTGTTCTCCAGCCCCTTCACCAGCTTTGTTGCTCTTCTCTGGACTCGCTCCAGAGCCTCAACATCCTTCTTGTGGTGAGGGGCCCAGAACTGAACACAGGATTCAAGGTGCGGTCTCACCAGTGCCAAGTACAGCGGGAGAAGAACCTCCCTGGACCTGCTGGTCACACTGTTTCTGATACAAGCCAGGATGCCATTGGCCTTCTTGGCCACCTGGGCCACTGCTGGCTCATGTTCAGTCACTGTCAGTCAACACCCCCAGGTCCTTCTCCTCCAGGCAGCTTTCTAGCCAGACTTCTCCTAGTCTGTAGTTGCACAGGGTTGTTGTGCCCGGAGTGCAGGACCCGGCATTTTTATTTAAAAACCCACCATCATCCAGCAAAGCAATTACATACAAGAAACAGCACACTGAATAGCAGTGTCTTGTCAACATCAGAGCTCACAGATCTCACTTTTGGCCATCGTTGTACACAGGTAATGGGCAACTGGTGTAGTTCAGCACACAGCTTGCCCTTTTAACTCTAAACCAATAAGGGGTTGAGGCAGCCAGTCCTCCCGTTTTAGCGTAAGCTACTGTTCATATGCATCTATCTTGAGTTTACAGAGCCAGCAGTTAAAGTTGTGATCATTTTACATGCCTAGGAAGCACATTTGATCTGAAGTCTTTGTAATGCAACACAAAACCGTGCTTCCTTTTCCATTACTTTTGCTGCAGAACAGCCCATGAGGCCCTTACTGTAGCCCTCAGGGTTCAAATGGGACACAGTATTACCACCTCAGGTGGTTTAACAGAGCCAACAGGTTTAGATAGCGCAGATGTGCTTCCTTTGGGGATGGAAACAGAAAGCTGGAGCAATAAAATCCATTAAATATATCTTTTTGTATCTAATCATGAAGTTCTAAGAAAAGGAACTAAGAGGATCACTACAGAGAAGAGCACTGTAATTGTAGCTCCTGAGCACCGCATATAGAAGATTGCCAAGGCAACCAATCATTCCACAGCAAGGGCAGAGGTAGTTGAGTTAAGATGAGGTTGTTACAAACCCCTGCTGTGCATAATCATATAGTAAGCAACATATTTAAAAGGCTCTTGTAAAAAAATAGGGCCGAGGGGAAAAGGAACAAGAGAAATTAATTTCCTCTATTTTTCTGCTTGCTCACTGATTGAGGTACAAGAGCAAATTATATGCATGTCCTGCACCTGAGGACACAGGGCTGGCAGGGAAAAGCTTGCTGCTTTCTTCACAAACACAACACAGATCCTGCGACAGATAGGGCAATGAACTAGCTTTATCTGGAAAAGATAGTTTTGCTTTTAGTGTGTTTTTAAACATGAAGTTTGGGGAGAAAATTGCTCTTCTAATGCAGAAGCTTGAGTCTTTACTGTTTTTTTTAACAAATTGCATTCTTGGGGGATTGTTTGAAGTCAACAGGATTTTTTGTGAGTAGGATTTACTCATGAAGTATGAGATTTGCAGATCAAATCCCTAAAAATTAAAAGGGTATGTCCACAACACCCTTCCACCAACAGCACATTCCTCTGAACTACCTTTCTTCCTGGCTTCCCCATCCCATTATTCCCAGCTGTTCATCTGAGATGCTAGAAATGGGCTGTTACAGCACTATAACTTCACAGGTCTGGATAGGCAGCTAAGTAGATAATTTCTCCTGTTTCAAAGTAACCTTTACAGGCACTGTTATACTGATTCAGTCTATACTGCTGCCCCACAAATTACTGAAAGCAGCACCCAAGGCCATGACCCAGTACCCCCAAGTCAGATTCATTGCCAGAAAAAGTATCAACTCTGGTACTTCATTCTGCTGATCTTGTCACTTTGCAGATGCTTTCCTCCAGTGGCCTTCTGCTTAAACAAGGAATAATTACTTCAGAAATGGCTCTTTCCATTTGGTTTGCTTCTTTCCTGTTTTAAGTCATGCTCAGTTGCTGGCCCCTCTGCCAAGTTGTTTGCAAACCAGGCTGGTAGTGTTCTGGACCCACTTAAGCAGACTGCAGTTTCTACAAGTTTAAATGACTCCCATTTTCTGTAGCTAGATCTGCAGCCGTCTTGGTAGGGAAGAGAACACAACTCAAACCAATTTCAGCTCCAGCTGATGAACACACAAGTTATTCAGTGATACTTATTGCTTAAGCTTCACCCCCACAGCCTTCTCAAAAACCCTTCCCATTTTATACATCCCCTTCAGCATCCAATACCACTTCTTTTCCATAAAGAGTTTAGGTATGGGGTTTTTTTTGGTTTTGGTCAGAAAGGATGCTTTTATGTTGAGGCAGACAACAGCAGCTCAGGGTACTTATGCTGTGCCCACAAGGCTTTTCAGAGCTTGCAGTGTGTATAGCAAGTCAGTACTTGACTTCTGTGGCATTGCTAAAAAAATTAGGGGTAGTACTTTACCATTTCAAGGCAATGCAGAACTAGAGTAGTGCTTTTGAAACTAAGCTGAAACAGCCTCTGTCCCTTCAAAAAGAAGGTGCAATTGAGGCAGTGCTTTGGTAGTGTTACCTATTTACCCAATCTATTCTGGATTTTACATGGGTTTGCCATGGGGTTGTTTACATTGAATAGGTAGGAATACGAAACAAAATTATAAGTAAAATAAACTGCTCTTATTTGCTGGTTTGTCCATAAACGCTTCCTGGAGGAGCTCAGGGGTAATTTTAGCTATGCAAAAGAGAAGTTCACACACCAATGAAGGTTTTGTCTTTGCTGTCCTCATTGCTTACCCTAAGTAACTTGTGCATCCACATCTGCTTCTCAACCAGGTTAGAGAGAAGGCTGTCTGGGGTGACATGGCTAACTCATCTAGTTAAAGCTAGTTTTGTTTACATGAACTGCACTTCCACATTCATCTGTACAAGTATAAACTCAAAGCTTCAGGAGATCCATCTCTGAGACATGATGGCTCTCCCATCACTTGAAGCTGACTGCAGCAGAGCTCCCTTCTGACTTAGAGACAGGACACAGTTACTGTTTGACAGGGCTTTTTCCTAGAACAGAATTCATATAGATGTGTTGTACAGATACTGTTTATCTACCTTATCTTTGCTGGAACCATAAGAAAAGAGTTGTACTACACTGAGGTCATCCATTTTGTGCTGCTTGGGCTCTTCTGACAGAGCCACAGATTGGTTGACAGCTTTCTGGCAGACTTCTACCTTTAAATAAAAAGAGTAGGGCCACCTCTACTTTATTCACTGTGCTTTACTTAGATTTCAACATCAATTGTGCCTAAGCATACAGAAGAAGCAAGAACTGTCTTGAAGAGAGCTGTACGAGTCTTGCCTAGTTTTACAGGCTTTGCACCTCCCACCAGGCACACATGCTCTCTAAGTCTGTGGTGAGCTCTTCTGAACATCTAGTATCATGGTTTGGGCTTGGCTCAGAGAAGTAAGAATCAATCTTCTCTTGAGGCTGAACACAGCATTCCCAGCCCAGGGAACAAGGAGTGAAAGACAAACTAAGATGTTCTATGTGTCAGCACAATGCACTTTACCCAGCTTACTCCCGAGGGAGAGTCTTAGGTTTATGCCAATGAAATTCACCTTGAAATGAGAACCTATTTCCCTTAAATTTGAAACAATGCAGATGGGGCTTCAGTGCATCAGGCCCAAGATGTTACAAACCTGTCTCTTATTTCTCACCTGAAAGCTGTGCATGCTGATGTCTCTCAGGTTAACCTTTATCTCCCAAGTACACATCATAGGAGCAGAAAAGTTATTGAACTCCAGGGAGAAACTGGTTCCTTTTCCAAGAGGTTTTGTTCCTTTCCCATTCACTATGAATGTCATTGTATCTGCTGTTTGCTGAGCAGGAAATGCATTATTAAAGCAGTTTCTCCTCCATAAACTGCTTTGCATCTGACTGTTTCATTGTAAATCCATAGCCACAAAGTCAGGCCACCTTGGGATAACCCAAGGTGAAATCTGACCTGATGAAAATGGTTCATGCCTCCCAGCCTGCATTGCAACCTGTGAGAAGGGCTTTTATTATTTATTCAAAACCTGTTTAAATCCCCCTTTTTCTGAAACAACCATTTTAAAAATATTAAAACGCCACAGCTAAGCTGGGAGATTAAACAAGTTTAAACCTTATCGCAGGTGGGATATTAGTTCCAATAAAATGAAGAGAGATGGCAGGCTGCATGGTAACTGGAGCCCCTTCTACTCAGTAACTAATCACTGAGAAAGCATTTGGTGAAGGAGGGGGAGAGTGGATGAGGGAGCGAGATAAACAATGCATCCAAGCTCCTGGCAACCCTAACTGTTTACCATGGTGATGCACAAAAGGAAGAATGCTGCGCAAAGTAGCAGACCTGGATCTGTCCCCATAACACTTGTCCTAGATTCAAGTGCTCTGGGAAGCTGAAAATGTGACCTTCAGACATTTTTTGTTGGGTGATGCTGCAGCTGGACAACACTTCCAAAGCTGTCAAAAGACCTGCACATCTTCCACTACACTTTTTTTTTCTTTTAAATTTTTAGCTATCAACACCCTTCTACCAGATCTTGTGCTTATATTTCTTAAAGGCAGCCACAGTCTTTACAGGTCTTACTAACCCAGGGTTATGGCTTCATTAAAAATAGTTGAACTAAAACACATCAAGCTCCAAAGCTTGCAGGGGGCAGGATAACTCTAATTCTCATGGGAATAAGATTGACCCATAGGCCATTCCTGTTTGAAGGCACTGTGCCTTCAATGTTCCAATGTAGGACCAGCCTGTGAGAACAACTTCAGCATCCCACAACTGGATCCACCTTTTCTTCTTTCCCCAGGGTTGCATCTCATCCCGTGGTGCAGGAGGAGCACAAACAGAATGACCAAAGACAGCAGGATCCACAGTGCAGCCCAGCAAGCAGACTGGGAACTTTTAACTGAGGTAAATATACGCTAAACAGTAGAATCCTGCAATGCCTGACAATACAGCAAGACACTTTTCTTAGTACAGATACCCAACTAGCTGACTTGGCAAGAGAGTCATTTCATGCCAAGAGAAGTTACATTGGTTGCTTGCAAATATTAACCTCCTTTTGTCACCAGCACTGAAACCTCTGTGCTTGGTCCATTTCTAGGGCATCTTCTCACCCACTTCTCACTCAGTACTATTTTAGGAATTCAAGTACTCCAGCTTTAATAGGAAAACTCTAACATGTTAAAAACCCACTTTGTTCTGAAGTAGCTGAAGACAAAAGAGCTTGGAACTACATCACTATTGGTTTTGAAAGAAGTGTTATAGCATGAACTCACACCCTCCACACTCCTCCCCACCACTCCGTCTGGCCAGTTGTCCAAAGGAAAAAGAAAGGTTTGACAGTTAGAGCTGCTAATTTGGGCTGGACAGCTTTCATCTGGTCCTTATTGAGGAAGGTTCTCAGTGTAGACTGAAACACAAACCTGTTTAACAGAAGAATGTGAGCTTTTACCATGTACCCCAAGTACTTAATTCTTTCAGCAGGCGATGTGATTTGTATAAACCCAAATCATTAAACAGCTTTTGCCCACTGCTTCAAGTGAGGCAAGTGTCTGCCTGAACTACACACTTAAATTCTTAAGGGAGGAAACAAGAGGGCCAAAGTTAAGAGAAGTCTCAGAGCTAAAATGCAAGTAGAATTCCTCCTAGGAGAACTCTCAAGCGTTGCACCCTGAAATGTTATACTCTGAAAATGGTAAACAAGGCGCTTGGATGACTCTGTGGGGCCACCAGTGGATGTCAAGGGCTGAAATGCATTGCTGGAGGTTGATGGGAAGACGTGTAACCTTGCTGAGTTGCTCAGGACAATAAGGGAGAGAATAGTCCAACAGTGCTGCAGATCAGGAATGTGTGGGGTGCAGACCAGTTAGGAGGGTATTTGTGAGCATACCTGCTTGTATGCCTGCTCCCCACATTGCTCAGCCCTCAGTGAGGCCATCTGTGTCTCCTTTTCATTAGCACATGTTTTTCCTGGGAATTAAGAAATCTTTTGGTTCTGGTTGAAGGAATGTTCTACCAAGGAGTCAGAAGTTGAACAAGATATTTCTCCTAGATTCTAATGAGCAGTGCCTAGAGTGATACACAAAGGGTCCACATGGGCCACAAAGCATCACCACCTGTTCTCTCTTTAGGCTTGAGATTAGGAAAAAGTTCTTCACAGAGAGGGTGGTTAGGCATTGGAATGGTCTGCCAAGGGAGGTGGTTGAGTCACCGTCCCTGGAGGTGTTTAAGGTTAGGGTAGATGAGGTGCTTAGGAGCATGATTTAGGGATTGGTGGGAATGGTTGGACTCAACGATCCAGTGGGTCTCTTCCAACCTGGTTATTCTGTGATTCTCTTGGAGGACAATCTAATCACCATGTGGTTTGGATACCTGCCTCAAAGGCTTAGAGCAATTGCCCCATGTTGTAGGGCAGGGGTTTGATAAGGTTTGGGTTTTTTTATATCTCCCCTTCTCCAAGTACAGTCTCTGCAGTCTGGGATGTTTCATTTTTGAAAGCAACACAGGCAGTTTATCCACACTCACTACTCCTACAGATAGTTTAACTTTATTATCACTGCCTGACTCTTTTATGTTTGTTTCCTCCTGTATAGCAGCACCTTAGAGCTACTGTCCAGGATGTAAAAGGTGTTTAAAACTTGATGCCAAAGCATTCATTGTCAACTTCACCATTGTGATACCTGCAGAAAACATCTTGATCTGACATGCATGGCTACAAACCCCCTCCACCCAAGATTACCCACCAATGTCCAGTTTGCATTTCAAAAATGCCACAGCCAGTCCCAGGAACCCATGGTACTGAGGGCTGTGTTTTCAAGTACCACAACACAATAGCATCTACGGTCACAAACACCAAGGGCTGCATACATTTCTTACTAAATCCCGATGGCACTCTGGACACCTGGAATCCATGGAGTTGCTGACACAGCCTGCTAGATACCTTGTGCTGCCTTCCACTCTTGATGTGTCCAAGACAACTACACCCTCAGTGAGAGCATTCTTTAGATCTGGGTCTGCTTTAGTACAGGCAAACGAGGTGCTTGTCAGAGGCCTTTCACATGCAAAACTTCAGTCCTTTATCAGGCTGAGTCCAAAGGCCTCTCTGTATTTGAATATTAGGAGTTAGGCTGAAGATGCCCCACAGCAGGCAGAGCCCCGCACCTGCAGCCCCAGAATCGCAGAATAACCAGGTTGGAAGAGACCCACCAGACTGTTGAGTCCAACCATTCCCACCAGTACTTAAACCATGCCCCTACGCACCTCATCCACCCTCATCTTAAACACCTCCAGGGAAGGCAAGTCAACCACCTCCCTGGGCAGACTGTTCCAATGCCTAACCACCCTTTCTGTGAGGAATTTTTTTCCTTATCTCAAGCCTGAACTTCCCCTGGCGGAGCTTGAGGCCATTCCCCCTCGTCCTGTCCCCTGTCACTTGGGAGAAGAGCCCAGCTCCCTCCCCTCAGGTAGTTATAGAGAGCAATGAGGTCTCCCCTCAGCCTCCTCTTCTCCAGGCTAAACACCCCCAGCTCTCTCAGCCGCTCCTCATAAGGCCTGTTCTCCAGCCCCCTCACCAGCTTCGTTGCTCTTCTCTGGACTCGCTCCAGAGCCTCAACATCCTTGCGTGCGCCTGGCAAGCAGGGCCAGCTCGGGACGCACAGTGGCAGCTGGCACAGGGCGCTCCTGCCGGGGAGCGTGGCTCCAGCCCCGGGCTCGCCGCTCGCCGCTGTCCCCCAGCCCCCAGAGCCACCCCCGGGGCAGCGGCGACCCCTGGCGGCGGCGCGGGGCCCCGCTCCCCTGCTACCGCTCCTCAGGCCTCCAGACGTGCCGTCCGCAAACGACACGCTGGGCCTAAGGGTTCACATGGACCAGGAACTTCGTGCCTACCTGGTGTTTGTTATTCCCTCTTCAGAGAAGCAGAGTAGGCGATCCCGTGTGCAGTTTTGGGCACCACGGGATAAAAAGGCTGTCAAGGTACCGGAGAGCGGCCAGACGAGGTCACGAAGCTGGCGAGGGTTTAGGGGGGAAGCTCTGTGACAAGTGGCTGAAGTCACTTGGTCTGCTCAGTCTAGAGAAGAGGAGACGGAGGGAATACTTCACTGCAGCCTCCAGCTTCCTCAGAATAGGAGAGGGAGCAGGCACTGGTCCCTTCTCTCTGGCAACCAATGGCAAGACCCAAGGGAATAGCAGGAAGATGCATCAGGAGAGGGTTAGATTGGACGTTAGGATGAGGTTCTTCACCCAGAGCGTGGTGGGGCACTGGAACAGCTACCCAGAGAAGCTGTCACAGCACCAAGCCTGACAACATTCTAGAAGTGTTTGAACAATGCCCTCTGGCACACTGTATGAATGTTGGGTTGTCCTGTGCAGGAGTTTGACCTACAAGGACTGATAATCCTTGTGGGTCCCTCCCCACTCAGGATATTCCACGATTTTATGAAAAATCTGATCTTGCATGCAATGCCCATACTGAGTTGCTAGAGACAAGGCTGCAAGCTCTCTTCAGATGCTAAGATAGTGGGGAAAATGCTTGAGCAGTGGTAATGAAGAACCCTGGTGCTTCTTGACCAGGTGCAGAATTGTCAAAAGCATAGAACATATGCCTGTACGGATGAACAGAGGCAGGCTCCGGGAGCTGACTGTACAGGCATACGCTAGGAAGTTGAGTCCCAGTTCAGCCCAAAGACTATCCCAAATAATGCAGAGCCTTTGTTCTGGTAATGGCCTTTGAAAAGTCAGGTATGAGAATGTTGGGGAATCCTTTGAAAATCCTTTCTCTTCATGTGACTGAGTCATTCATTTCCATATTAGCCCATTGTGCACATTCCCAGTACCCACGACTGTTATACTAATGGGCACTGAGAATTTAAGGCACCTGTCAAAGAAAGGACCTTCCAAAGTCTGAGCAGCAAGAGAAGCTTTCTATTCTTAGTGATGACTTGAGCTTCAGCTTAGTAAAAGCTAATACCTTCCATAGCTCACTAGTCACACACCTCTAGTGGGACTAAAATTCTCCGTCCAAGTCTGCGCAACAGCCTGGTGACTACAGCTGCTCAAACTCTTTGGGAGAGCTTAATACTTGTACAGCAGGATAGATCTAAAGATGCACACATGTCCTGCTAAACTCCCTCTGTAAACAAGGCCTGCGGTTTCATGCAGGCTTAATCTCTAAAGTTGTGGGAAAACTGGATACTGACAACAGGACACAGACTTCTTGCCCCTGTGGACCCCCCTCCTGCCAGCTTAGTCATATCCCCCCAGCACCACATTTCATCCAGGAATGGTTCTTGCTACTCTTCAGAAACAGAGACGTGGCAGTGTCAGTACATTCAGACATACAAAAAGCAGACTAAATCTTCTTAAGTCAAACTGAAGTGAGATCCTAAAGCATTTTGTAAACTTGGATACATGCTGTCAGCTGCTAGTGAGCTGCATAGGGACGCTGCCTACAGCATCATATCTAGCTATTCTCAATATCTTTTTCCACAGAAATCAATGTGAATTGTAACTGCAAGACTGTTCAGTCTCGGCCCTTCTCTAAGGGTTTTTTTCCATTCCTTAATGGAATGGCACAGATGACTCAACAGAAGAGGAGTATTACTGTTCGAGGCCCCTTTGCAGTTCTACAGGCTTTTGACACATTCCCAAGGAAGTACAAGGCCTCATCTAGCAAATGATTCAGATAACATCAGCCTGGCTGCTAAAGATGGGGCAAGAGATGAATATAGAACTGGCCCAAGGTTTCTGGAACCTCTTTGCAGTCTTCAGCCTCCTCCCCTGGTTCCCATCTTCTCTGGAAAATAAACAGCTTTGATTGTTGTGCACTTGAGATTATAAAAACATCAAGTCCATTAGTATTTGGCAGAGTGCTCTTCTGATGTAATAATTGAGAGAGGGAGCAGAGGCTGCAAAGATAGCACAAGGCATGAGTTAATGACCTTCTCGCATGTATGTGTGGGCTCTTTTATGGGGAGCAATTTTCCAATCCCCATCTCGCCTCCACGCGTGCTGTTTCAGCTGAAGCACCACTTCAGCATGGCTTATATTACCTGATCTGTTGTCCCTTGGCCAGCCTTCAGAGGAGCTAAATGGCAGGCAGGCGTGGGGTCTGAGACACAAAACACAAATGGAGCTGATACTTCACCAGACCTCCAGCACCCAGTCAACCATCCAAGCATCAGCCTCAACAAACACCTCTACTGCCAAATTCTCCTTACTTCTCCTCCTGCTATACATTTGAATTACAGGGGGAAATCATGTCCTATTCCCCTCTTGAGTGAGATTCTCAGGAAGACTGAAGGCCTGGCAAGATCGGTGCACAAGTGGAATGACCAAGTGTAGAAAAGGATCAGCTGTTTAAAGAAAATTAACTGAGGGCAGTGGTGGCTACTCTGAAGCACTGGACTGGCTCATGTGCTAATTTGGTTGCCAAATTTATGGCTTTACATTAGGTATCTAGAGCCAAATTTAAGTGGAGTAAGTTTCACAGGAGGGTATAGTGTTCCCTACAGGCTTTCGGGAGGCCTTTTGTCTATGGAATTGCTTCTAGAAGCCTCCAGAAATGTGGAGAGCTATACATTAGCTTAGCTCAAAGTTAAGCAAAAAATGTCATTTAATTAAAGAAATATTAAATACTCCCTTAATTTGATAGATCAGATTTTGAGAAAACAAAGATTACCCCTTGCCACAGAGGTGTCTCAAATGCCGTACCTCAAAGTGACAAGTTACACTGCATCCTGAGCCTAACAGTCATCACACAGATGCTCTTGCTTTTCCACTGAAGCCCAATCCTTCCCTGCACCAGGTGTCCCTGGCTCCACTGGCTTGCCAGTAGTCAGCACCCTAGAAAGAGGAAGCGCATGTGGGATCACAAGTAGATTCCAGTGCTGTGCTCCCTCCTGTAGGCACGGGGTTCTCTCAAGAGGAACAGGAGTGCCAGAAGGCAGGTTATACATTTCCTTGGTGCCTGGAGAAATCCTTCCCATTCTCCCCACCCCCCCCCCCAATCCAAAAGGTGTTCATACACCCTTCGAATATATCTGAGTGTTTTATTAGCAGAGTTAATCAAGTCAGCTTGATGTATTTCAAGTCTTAACAGGGTTTGAACTGTTCCCTTTGCCACCAAGGCACCCCAGCCTTACATGTTCCAGGACAAACTACATGTCCTTTGTTCAGCAACATTAGAGGACCATCAGGGGGATAAGTTTTACACTCCTCTCACCTTTAATTCCTAAAATGAATTGAAAAGAATTATAGGATTGACCCATCTCAGAAGAGGCATGATTTCTTAAAGGCCCTATACAAGGGCCCCTGGTGATTCCAGGGCTGTGTAACAGTACTTCCTTGCCAATCTAATATGCCCTTATATTTTATCATGAATTATTTCCTATAATAGAAAAAATGGTCTTTTTCCAGACCTGGCTGCATGCATAGTCATTTCCTTCTCCACACATCTTCCCCCTCCATATTTTATACAGGCAAAGGCACATACATTTTTACTCCTTTCTGCCATACTTCCATGGCCTCAGTTTTGATTTCATTGATTGCACACACCAGGGTCTGCAAAGCTGCTTTAGGTAAACTGAATCATTTGGGAATTCAAGGTGATTACATTTTTCTCCTTCAGATACATTGTTTTAGTTAAAAGCCACTCTGGCTGCTCCATAACAAAACAAGACACAGTGGGCCCCATTGTCCGACTCTTGGCCAAGGTAGCGTGTATGGATTAAGTGATGAATTGCAAAAAGGGCCTAAAAGCCAAGCTGTAACTTCACAAAAAGGCCATTAAAGGTGAGTGCTGTAGTAAAGTGCCCATTTAGAATGGCTTTTATGACCCTTGGTCTTGCAAAGATGTACAAGCTAGAAAGCGTTCAAAACACATTCAGTCTCCCAGACTCTTGTTGCCTGAGAGTCAGTAGAGGCCTTCTGCAAAGTGACACATTCTCATCTGAACTTAGATGGGAGTGCTGCATGCTGCAGGGAGAATGGTTTTAACACTTACTACCTACTCCCAGGTGGTTAGGAACAAAGCCTTGCCCCTGGCCACAGAGAAGTTATGAGTGACAGCACCAACTTCAATATATTCACACGTTTTTCTCACTTCTTCCCTCCTCCTGAACTTCACTCCCATCAATTCTGCATCAAATCTATTTTTCTCCGTTTATACATCTCTTTAAGTAGCTCCCACTGCATCTACAAAGCATTTCAGAATACCAAATGCTTCACAGGTTCCTTGTTATTAGACAGGAGGTACCTAGCACTTGCAAGCAAGGTAGGACTACAGAATAGATGTCAAGGAAGAGAACTCCTGTTATGGAGCTCATGGTTGGTCTCCCTCACTCTTGTCACCTGCCATCATTAGGGGCATCACCAGTTCTTGACAGCAAATTTTTCACTGGACTGAAGCTTCAGTCCATGGAATAAGAACAAAAACCCGCAAAGCAGATTTTCTTACAGGAAAAGAAAGGGCAGGCCTGTAAGTCAAAGCTTATGTCACCATTGCTGATGTGGCTTCCCCAATTTCCTGAGCAACCCTGACTAATTAGATTGATTTTCTGTGCCTCAATTTCTCTTCTAAAGAGATTAAGGCTACTGCTGTATTACAGAGTGATGGTCATCATTTTACTTCTGATCTTAGATTGCTTTCAGGACCTTGACTAGAAAGGACTATAAAAAACTGTCAAACACTTATGTAGAGGGTCAACGCCCATTGTGTGATCCAGCCAAGACTTTTCCCATTCCTAAGGGCACCAGTTAGGATACTCGATAATTTTTCCATATGGAAATTAACCTATCTGCTGATGACTTTAAGAGCAGAGTACAGACAACAGAAAATATTTTTTGGGTTCCTTCTGGAGGAATACAAGCAACTACTACAGCCTGTTATAGAAAACCCAATGCAGCTTGAAACCTGACCACACTCGCAGTCACATTCAAACCTAACCTGCAAAGAATTGCAACCCAGCTAGGACAACTGTGTGCCCTAGAAACAGACAACACTAGGCAAAACCCCCCTTAGCTGGCCAGGAGACAGCCCCAAACCCTCTTCTTTGGGTCACCCCAGCAGCCAGCCTCACACCAGTCCACGCTTTCCATCTGAGACAGAATAGAAGAGCGAGCTTGCAAGTGTACACTGTCCTGACTACCAACCATGAGCAGTGGCACATCCCACGTCCTGTTCTCATAGCCTTTCCTTACTGTTGAACACGCACATACAAGCAACAGCCACAATCTCAAGCAGAAAGCCTGAAGAAACTTAGTAACAGCCCTGAAGTACAAGTACACGCAGCTTGTGAAGAAAAGGGTCAGTGGGCATTGAGGGAAGGAGCAGCAATGTGCTTGTGGCAGCTAAATAGAAAGTACAGGGATTCACTGTAATGGAGAGAATACATAGGAAGAGCAGAGCACATCAAGGATGTGCAAGATACCTCTTAGGGCAGGAATCTAGACAAAGAGCAGTCAGCAAATCAGACTACTCAGCATAGTGTGGCTTAGTGATCTAGCTTAGGTTTTATTCTCAATTCCTGCACCAGAATTCAGGGAGAGGTTTCCAAGAGTGTTCCATTTACCAATTCATTAAGTTCTCAATAATAAATTCTTTAATACCCTTATAGTCAAAACAACATGGAGAGCACAGGCAATTCTTTACTTCCACATATTCATGAGCAAAGACCATTTCTGTAAACCCACATGAGTTTAAGGCTTGCCCTTCAGACATAAGTTTGCATCAGAAAAAGTCCTCAGCTAAGAAGTACACAGTGATCCAAACACAACCAGTCTCCTAATCAAGAAATAACAGGCCATTAGCAACCAGGTAGAGCTTTACAATCCTCTTACATCTCCTCACAAAAAAAGCAACCCAGCTATATTCTTATCATGGGTCCTTCCAAATAAAAAAAAAAACCAAATCACCATGCAGAACAAGAGAAAAAGCACCAACATAACAACACATCAGTGAAAATTCCATCAGCACAAGGGGTTCCCTCTTACCTTGCAGACAGGCAATTAAATCCAGCAATGGATGGAGGATCCTGAAGAGGGACCACATAGAACCCCCAAACAGCTTCTTAAAAGCCAAAACCACACAGCCAAACTAAGAAGGCCTCACATAGAGCTTAAATGGCTAAAAGAAGCAAAAGGAGCTGTGTGCGTATATATCCATCGATCTGTACCTGAAACGTGCATGGGATTGGTCAGCAGGAGAGATGGATGGGGATTTGGGATTGGCTGACAGCAGACACAGGTGAAAATACTGAATGAATCAAGTCCTCTAACAAGAAGATAATTGACATGGGTTGAGCTTTGCCTGCATAGGGACATTTCTACACATTATCAACAGTGCGTTATTTCTTGAGAAAGCCAGGCATGCTGGGTATTTCCAGATTTTATTGCAGAAAGCTACTCCAGAAAGTATAATCACTTAATTCCAAAGCATTTTGTTTCTACCTGCTGCCACCACGCATTTGAGGGTAACAGGTGTTTCTACAGCTGTCTGTTATAAGTGATAAAAAGTTCAAGACACAGCTGCTTTTATTCTTCCATATCAGTTTATTTTCCAGTTGCTAGAAGGGAAACTCAGTTTATGCTGTAGTCTTTGCACTCAAATAATCCCTGGCTGTGTGGATCCTATCTAGGGTTTGGTGATTATATTTTCATAGTATGATAGAGGATTCTCTGAAATTCCATGGCTTTCTCACCTTAGGATGTTTCAGTAGAATTTTATTCTGTGATATAATTGGAGTTGTGGGAAGACTTCTAAGGACACCAGAAATACTTTTTTGCTTTTCTGTTTAAATGTAAATTTCTCAAAAGTTGACACTAAGACATTTGGAATATCCACATGCATTGTAAGATTTCTAAGTTTCCTTCATTAAGAGTTTCCACGTAGATCTGAGGAGGAGGCAAGCTTGTTTCGGGTCAGAACAACCCTGAACTTTGAAAGCCTTTTACGTAATGGAACTTCTTCCTCCTCTATGGCTTTATGTGTAGCCCAAAATAGTAGAAATTATTGACATCTTTTCAGTCATGTCTTAAAATTTTGTGTAGAGAGGATGGTCTACATAGCTGATGTGGAAAACAAAGAGTAGCGCAAAGTGTTGCATTAAAATACCCTTCTCTCTTGTGTCTCCATTTTGCCTCTGTCCTAAGTAGTCAATTTTCATTACCTCTTCTTCTTAGCAAGCAGCAGAAGAAATACCATTTGCTGGAATGCTATACCAGGCTAGTCCAAGCCCTTCACCTAATCCTGTTTCTCTTCTACAAAAAATTAAAGGTTTTGGTTTCAATCAAAGCACTCTCCAAGAGTACATTCCACCTGCAGCAGTTTGAAACTGCAGTGCTTGCTGTGGCGTTCAGCTAAGGGCTGGTCTGTATCATTGCCTGCAGCTGGATGTTGCGTAGATGTGCTCAACTGTTCTACCAGAGAGCACAGATTCTGAAAGACTTCATGGCAGGGGTGTAAGCAGTAGAATCATAGTATCATAGAACAACCAGGTTGGAAGAGACCCACCGGATCATCGAGTCCAACCATTCCTATCAAAGATACAGTAGATACAGTGTGGTTACCTGGAGTTAAAGACAGGCTTGTGCAGCTCACATGAAAGGCTGAGCTTGCAATATACATTTACCTTGAGCAGATTTTCCTGATCTGTAAGCTCACCTTTAGGCTGCAACGTACACTTATTTTAATGGCACCGACTTCTTGGAGACTAAATTGTGCCTGAGTTTCCTAACATACCGGATTAAAAACTGTAGAAGAAGTGAAGGGGCTAAACCTCACCGTGACTGTTTTTATCAGGCTTAAAAAAACCCAGTTCATAGAGCAGCAAATTCACTACAAATACTTTGATGACTCCCCTAAAAAAATGCATCTTTCTTCTTCACAGGGGAACTGAAATGATGAAATATTGATTTCTCTCCAGTGCTTTGAAATATGTCATTTGGTAGACTTGAGAAATGTTAGGCGATGGTGGTCTGAAATATAAAGGGTTCTGCGACCTAAAGCAAGTCAGTCCACACAGAGGCTGGAGCATTAGGTACTTTGTGTAGCTTAAATGAGCAGTGATTTCTCACTTTGGGATCAGTAGCCGAGAGGTGTTTCTTGGACAGCTGCATTTTAGCTTGAACTATATTGTCTGCTTCCTCCAGCTGCTGTTGGCAGAATTTATTGTTTCAAGGAAGAGAGCAGTTTTGAGCACATTTCTTTCTCCACAGCATCAGATCCTCTCCTAGCACTGCCTTTCTGCCCCAGCTGGCTTTGCTGATATTCCCTTACTTTGACCTGCATTGACCCTTAATGTTTAAGTTCCGCTTTGGTCAAGGTGTAATTCTGAGCTTCAGACAAACCTCTCACATTTCACCTTTGAATGAGGAGACTAGCCAAGGCTGTGAGCTGTAACCAGTGAGAGGAAATCTTATGAATACAATTGCAGTTATTTGCTCTGATGCAGTTGTTTTCACATAAGTAACTCCCTCCCCATTGCCCACCCGGACACACACGTTCTCCTCAGCCCTAACAAAACGAGCTCTTTTGGCACCGTGCCTGCGTTTGGGGCTTCACTTTGACATGCCATAGCCTCACACATTGCTGTGAAGGTGTTGGAAAGACACCACAGGCTCTCTCAGAGCGGTGCTCTTTAAACTTTCCACTGATTAGGGGCCTTTTAGCACTCAGCTGGCTTTTCCTAATGGATTTTTCCTTTTCATTCAGACTATTACTTTTTTTGCAGGTGTTGCCAAAGTCAACAGTCGTGGATGGCTATTTGGATAGCAGGGGAGAGAAGAAAGGGGCAGGGAATGAGAACTGTTCTGAATGTGTCCAGACAAGCCTATGCATCAACTGATATGTGTTGAGGGCCAACTGCTGCCAAAATGAAAATCACTGGGAGAAGGAAGCCATTCTTCGAGAGACAGGCACAAGAGAAAACGGCAAGGTCCTCTGTTGGGCCAAAGATGCTATGCTTGCATCCTTGAGCCTTTAGGGGGAGCAGGGTGTGAGTGTGGCATTAATCAGCCCTCTTCTTACTTATTTCCAAAGCCTTGAAGTCAGACGAGGCGTCTGAGTAATCCAAACCTCATGGAGTTCAAGCCCATCTATCCTTCCCTGCTCTGAAGTAGATAATTTAAACTTCAACCAGCTTGCTGTGTGGGAACCTATCAGTCACTATCTCAAAACAAACTACCTCTGTGCTGCTCTGGTCAGTGGAAACCCCACATCTCACTTCGGCGATGTTCAGGATTTCGTCCAGGCCAATAAGGAAAGCTGCGCACAGTGGTTTTGTTCCCAGCTGGATAAGCATCTGCTTTTGTGTAGGCCCTGAATGCACCGCAGATGTCTGTTTTCCATGTGATATATTCATGGCCTGCTTGTTTCTCTGTCAGTCAAGCAGGGCATGGGGCTCTGAAAGAAGTTGTCCTACTCTTGCTGTTCCTTCTCCTTGAAACCAAGTATGAGAGGAACAAAGCAGACCTTTGGTATATGAAGACTGCATTTCCCTAACTCATCTCTGTACTGATGCGCTCCTCAGTTTGGCCAGCTGATGCATGTCTAGTCTTTTGCTTCCTGCTCAGATTTATTGCAAGAGTTCAGACCTTTCCTTGTCAGCTGGTGCTTGTTGGAAGCTTCTGCTGTGTTTCCTCCTGCAAAGCGGTGTGGGTTCACCCAGACTCATTCTGGTCAAGGATGAGCAAGCTGCCTTTGCAACAGGATATTCTCCTCTGTCCCCTCTGCCAGCCAGAGCATTCATGGACAGAAAGTTTGGGCTGCTGACAGCTAGACCTGATCAGGAGTCTCATTTTGAGGACTGTCACCAGCCTCCTCTCCCTGCAGCTGATTCTCTCCAGTGTCCACGTACAGGTTCTCATGGGACTTTGATCTATGCCAGGGATGGATTCCAGATGGACACTTCCCCAGTGTGGGCCTACAGGCATGTTTCACACAGCATTGATGGGGTGTTAATGATGCTAAAATTTCAGCCAGGCTTCTTAGAGGTGCTGGGTGGGGACTGGGGAGAGTAGTTCTGTAATAAAAATCTGATGTAAGCTGGGCACTCCTACCTGAGTGCAGCCGGAGAAGCTGTTGCTGCACCTGGAGGAAGGAAGACAAGTTGCTGTATCTGCTCGGTACCAACCTGCTGACGCACAGGGAATCTCCACACGTGTGCTCCGATGGCCGTGGAGCTCTCCAGAGCACGGTGAGGCGGTGCTGCGTGGCCGGGGCTGGGTGGGGGATGAGCAGCAGCTTGCTCCCAGGGGTTCCAGAGGGGATTTGTCATCAGGAGCTGTGCAGCAGTGTAGAGCTGAGGGGAAGAATATGGATGGGATCCCACCAGAGGTGTGTCTGGCTGCATCTCTGCCGCCACTTCCTCCAGCAGGGCCTGAGTCGCTTTGGAACACACAACTCTTCAGGCCAATCCTGCCTGCGAAGGGGTGTCAGGGTCCACTTTTCCTTTCCCTGAGGGCCTGCCTGTTTCCCATTCTACAAGCAGAATAGAGCAGAACCATCATTTGATTTTTCAAATGTATTGTGCTGCTTCCATTCCTGGAAATATATACAGTGACTATGAGAGTTTTTGAATGTTACATCCTGATTTATCTTGCATCCCAAGGTGGTATCCTGGTTTAAAGGCAAATGTGCTTTGCATCATGTTTTGAAATTTTTTTGTGTCTTACTATCAATTCCTTCTTGACATTTTATTGGCCACTTGCTCAAGATTCTGTGATCTTTCTGCAAGTCTTTGCAGGGAGTTTTAGTTTTCATTGTCCTGAATAATTTTGTACAGTCTCACTGTATTGACTGAAGTTTGTAGGCTAATGCTCTGCATTCTTCTCTGTGAGGGTCTTGCCCATATAACGAGGCAGAGATCTGGAGAAGGGCCAGCAAATGACGGGGAGGATCTGCAATTCGACTGCTGCTGGGGAAGGAGTGTCCCCATCTCTCTCTGTTGTGCTGCTGCAATAGAAAACAACATGGATCTTGATGGGACAGGCCATCACACTGCAGCAGGTGTTGTTTTCTACTTGGACTCCTTGTTATTAATGTCTAAAGTCACCCTGAGCCCAGGCCTGAACACTGCCTATTTGTGGTCTCGCTCAGGTTTCTTTTCTCTCTCCTATCCATTCCTTAACAATCCAGTTGTGCACCAGTGTGTGTCATTGCAGCGGAAAGCATTCTCCACGTGCTCCCAGCTTTTGAACAGGGAAAGGAATACAAGGGCAATTACTTTTACCTTTAAAATGCTGCTTAACCCAGCAGCGAGGAGGGTTGCTCACAGCACCTTTCTTTTAGCACTTCCATGGGCCATTGCCCTGCTGGGATTAACAGCCCATCTCTCCCTGCCATACGCACCTTTCTCCATCACCTGCTTCTCTTCTACTTGTCTTTTCCCCAGGCACTAATGAAATTACCCCCGAAACCGATTACAAGGAGGAGTGGAGCACTTTGACCAGTGAACCAACGCCTGCTCGCGTGGTTGCCCTTTAATGGTCCAGCACTGCGGATGCGTGGGGTTTAATTTGGTTCTGTTCTAGGAGTCTAGTAGTTTCATTTGCCGTCAAACCGTGACCCCTGCTGGAAGATACAGGGTTGTGAGCCCTTCTGCTTGCGCTCTAGGCAACCCCAGCACAGAGTGTGTATAGATGTGACTGATGTGACTCTGTAAGAGCTGCCTCTGACTGCAGGGAACCACAGATAACCAAAAACTGGTTGGCTTAAAGACTTTTTAAGGTATTCAACCAATCGAAAGGTCAAAAAGATATGTTTTCTTTTCTTCCTCCTTGTCTGTGGGATTAGGTTTTGCAGACTTGCAGGAACCTGTGAGCTTTCTGTGCAGGGATGTGTGTTACTTTTTAAAATTGGGATTCTGGATATTGGAATCTGTTGGCAGGAAGCTCTCAGAGGACTCCAGGTAGCAGCAATGCATTTCAGAATGTAGTTTGTTCCCCAGCTTATACTGCAGTTTGTCATTTTCAAAATGGCATAATATTTAAGTGAAAACAATTAGAGCATCAGACTGGTAGGAGTTTTTTAACATATATCTGATTCATTGTGTAAGGAAAACAAATTCCATTTGTGAAGGACCCAGGCCTGCTACAGTTGTCATGTGGGCCGAGTCCGTTTTCTGCTGACATGTCTGTCTCTTAAAATGAACCAGCTGGGGTGGGTGTCATTGCCTGGGAAGTTAAACGGCGGCGGGATGTAGATGATAAATATCTTGCAGAAGCAGGTATTTCTGAAATGAAATGTCTGTCAGACAGAAAATACTGCACGTACAGTAGGACAGAAACGGAGTTCCTGGGATGTACAGGTAGAAGAGGGGGCTGGGAACAGAAAGTTGATTAAGAACTGAAAAATGAGACGTGGCCTTTGGGAGTGGAGAACAGCAGAGGCTGTTGTAGTGTCCTCAGTTCCATGCCAGAATCTAGTAAAACTCTATTTAGTTGAACCAGTCTCTGGGCCATGTGGAGCAGGCAGAGGCAGCCGGTGAGTTCTGGCTGGTGCTGCCCTTGGTTCTGGTCGCAGGACAAGGAGCAGTATTCCTGCAGGAAGCCTTTGGAGTGAGTTGTAGCTGTTGTACCGTCTGTGCTTTCAGGAAGGGGCCTTGATGCGAAGCATTTCATCTGTGTGGTTTTGGTTTTTCAATGGTACCATAATTCTGGAAGGTTTTAGTAAGCAATTCTTACAGGCAAACCTGGCTAATGCTTATACAGATAAGGAGCATATATTATACTTTCATAGCTCATATAAGCTGTATTATATATGCTTATGGCACGGTTAGACTACCAGCTGGCTGACAAGTCCCAGTCTGGATCCAGTGTGAGAGCTGCTTTGTACCGAATGGTCCCAGCGCTGGAGTCTGAACGCTGCGGGACCAGAGTTACTGGGTAAGGGGGGTCTCTGTCAGCAGCAGCTGTGGGCAATCTATCCTCAGAGCTGGCCTCTCACAAAAGCTGTTGTCATTCCATTTCAGGTTTTGAAGAGTATTTCAGTCTCCTTTGAAACAGCACTGGGGTTTACCAGTAGGACTGCTGCGGTGCTGGCTGGTCGGGAACAGCCAGCCAGACACCGTTCTGCCCACCTGGACATTTGTCAGAGGGTCAGGGCTCAGTTTCAGAACAGGGAAGTGGAAATACTGTAATTTTATAAATACCACTTTGTCGTTGAAGACCAAAGACTTCCTGTTTGGGGATGTCAGGGCTCTTTCACTATAACTGGTGAGAGACTCACCATAAACTTAATGTTTACTTTTGACGACTTTTGCTGCTTTCTACATGGGCTTAAAGTGTTTTCAGGTGCTCATGGTGTTTTGCCAAAAATAGAACTGGCAGTTGGAAAAAGAAGGTCAGTTTAACGTCAGTCTGATGTTTAAAAACATTGCCTTTGCTGGTGCTAGAGAGACTGGCACCATGGTATTCCACCCACTTGTCACCAATATTATGTTGTTGTTACAAATCAGCTGAGATTTTAGTGGGTTTGATTCTTCCTTACAGCCATCATAGAGCAGAATATTTAATTGGTAGGTTTTGTCTTTAAAACCAATTACTTAGCCACAAAGTAATCTCCATTTAAAAAATATTGCTCTGCAGTGATTCCATCTACTTAAGAGCACTCGCAGGGGAAGGCTGAAGCCTAACGATTCGGTAAGAACTTGTAGTCAGTATTTGTACAGTGCCATTTCTTAAGAATTTACCAATGGTAAAGTGAACTAAAAGAAATGAGCTTGAAAGCTGGGGGTGGGGGGGAAAAGCAGAATCTTAGGGACAGTTTGTGCAACTGCCTAACATTAAATTTAGCAATAAAATACCCCAAAATTAAGGCAAGCTAGAAATAACAGCTACCAAGCAAGTTGCACGTGGCCATTAACCCAGCCGTGGCATGGAGCTGGGACTGGATGCAGTATGGATTCCATCTCTTCGTGGAAAATGAGCTCTTTTTAAATAGTTTGCCAGCGAAGGGCTACGAAGATCAGTTCTAAAAGCATCTTGGGCTTGCAGAAACTCCCTCACCTCTCTGTGAACAGGCCCTGTGGCTGACAGTCGGTGGCTCCCCCTGCCGCAGAGGCCGGCTGTGGCTGGAGGTGTAGCTACAACTGGGGAGAAAGGAAGGGGCACGTTGTAGTTTGCTGTTGGTTTTTTCTTCATTAAGAGTAAAGCAAGGGCTATAGTACTTAATCAGCCTGGTCTAGTGGGAGGTCACAGACACGTTACATCTTTAAGTATTGAAAATTCTATATTAACCAAAGATTCTGTTCTAAGGTTTTCAGGACTTTTCTGGTGAGAGATGAATGCACAGTAGAGCTCTGGTCTGGTTCAGGTGCGGCACTGTGAAAGAGCCTGGGGTCGGGTTGTTCAGTTATCACAGATTTGCTGGTTTGTGTTCAGAAACGAACCTGCTAAACATGGAGCATAAGGGGCCTCCTGCGGTCGAACAGTCCAGCCGAGTTCCTGGCCAAAGCAGGTCCCATTCCCTCAGGCTGCTCAAGGACTGTCCCCAGCTGAGTCTTCAGCTCCTCCAGGATGGAGATTCCACAGCTGCTCTGATGCTGGCTGCTCTGGCTTCCTATTCCTCTTTCCCCTGAGCCGCTGCAGGGGGAAGGAAAGGGCAAGACCTTGATATGCTCTGAAATCTCCTGTCAAAAAACTTAACCTGCTGCATACAGAGCCATTTCATCCGTAACTGGTGAAGCGCTTGTGATGGGAGTCGCTAAGGTGAAGGAGCCACTGCCCATGTGTCACCAGGTTACCCCAGGCTGCTCCCTCCCCCCCACCAGGCAGAGTTTCCGTCTGTCCATCTCAACACTGACACCGGTGGCACCACAAACACGATTTTAAAGGAATAGACTATTCCAGGTGGCTTTGATTTCAGTTTTTAAGAGAGCACCGACGCAGTGTGAACATTTATATGTCGTCACGAACCTTCTTGCTACAACGGGGAGACAGACAAAGCTAGAGCTTCACCGCCCGGCGGCGGCAGGAAGGCCCCGGGGTGACTCCGGGGGGGCAGCAGCAGAGTCTGCAACGGAACCGGAGCCTTCACGTGCATTTCAGTTCCCTTCCTACCACACAGAACCTCTACCTCGTGCTGCCAGCCCTCCTTCGCTAGGAATGCTACAACCGAAGAGATAAAGAAAATACTCCTAACAATAAAACTCCGTCAACAGTTCAGTAATTCAATAATTTATTCATCTAAAAAAGTGTGTAAAAGTATATAGCTCTCATCCACAAGGTATATATGAATGACATTTAAAATGGAGGTCTTTATTATTATTGTTTCTTTTTATCAAAGTCTTTTTTAGTGTATTGTACCAGCGATATACTGTAGATTTAAAATGAACTTCACATTTTTTTTTTGTTTTCTTTTCTTTCAAACTGTTGGCTATATATAAAAGAAGCTCACTGCAAAATGCTCAGAGAAAAAAAAAAAAAACAAACCGAAAAGAAATTCAGAACTCCCCAGAAATGTACAGCTTTTACATTTAAAAAAGGTTCTGAAATATACATACAAGCATGCTGGACATTCCCCGCCCCCTCCCGCTCCCTTTAGCTCAAACAACTGTAATAATAATTCTGATTTCGGCATGAATTTCCAAAGTTAGAAATAAAAAACCAAAATAAAATAACTTTCTTCACTCTGTAGGAAAGCCAGGGCTTGTACATTTCAGATTAATTCAGTAAAAAACTCACAAGTAAAATAATGCATATTTAAGGGAAATATTATACAGAACTTTTCACACTGAAGTACATAAGATTTTTTCTTTAAAATCTATTGCCATTCATTTATTTTGCACAAAAACGTATAAATATGTCACCAGCTTCTCTTAACTTAAAAAAATTAAATAAAAGACACCAGATGAAAACTACTCCTCGCTGCCCTTTTTTTTTTTTATTCTTAGTTTTTGCTTAGAACCAGGTTTCTGGGGAAGAAATGCCCCTGGATAAAAACAGCCCATTTAAAAAGAACAAACAAAATAATAATTCAAAGTTCCAATGAATCCTGGGAACAAATAACCCCCACATGGTAAAAGATTACAAATGTCTACTTTACATTTTTTCCTCCCCAAGTTAAATTTTTTTATACAAGTTTACAATCTTCATCTTTTTATGCTCTTCAAAAGGCCTTGAGAATTTTCTTTTCTGATTAAGAAAAAATAGTACTGCAATATTTTTTCAAGTCAATTTTACACTGTACACGTTAGATACAAATGGTTTGATATCAGATTTTTTTTTTTTTTTTTAACCTATACATTGCAAAGAGGATCCCACACGGGAGGTTTGGTGCAGAGAGCGCAACAATCCATTTACAGGTCACTTCTCTGACTTCACCTTCTCATTACGCAAGCGATTCTTTTTTTTTTTTTAATTATTATTTTATATAATTTGTTTTAAATGTTACATTAGTCAAGAAAAATACTTTTTAAAATCATAGAATTTCATTTTTTTTAACCAGAACATGAAAGTCTTTTGGAAGAACTTTAAAATTGGTAGTTTTTTTCTCCACAGATAGGTAACTAGGTCACACAGCCTGATCAAAGTGCCCGACCCCTCACGTAAGGCAGTCCGTGCCTGCTGCACAGTGCAACCACAAACATTAGAAAATGGAGTTTAAATATAAACCCCTTGAAGCCTGGAATGAAGGAGTCATAAAAATACTTCAATTAGCCATTAACCTTTAAAATGGCAATCATTTCACTAAACAAAGTAACTTTGCCACCACAGTGGTATAACTTCAAGTACTAATTTAATGATATAATTTTAAAAAATTATTTCTTTGAAATAATATTCCTATAGTCAGAAAAAATACACCAGATTTGTAACTGATTTAGTGTAAACAAAAACCATATTTTTGGATATGTACATGGACGAGTCTGCCCAGAATTAAAGGGCGACTTGGGTTTCAGTAAATAGTTTCCTAGCATCACTAAATTTACCGGAAATATATTTCGATCATAGCTCTACAATAGATTAATTTACCACTTTCCACGTGCCCTTACACTGGGCTTTAAAGTATTTTTCCCCCTACCTCTCACTCTGGTCTTCCATTAGGTAGTGTTATCCTTCATTGAACACTGGCCGCTCCGCGCTGTAATCACACTAAACACAGGTGAGAATTCCTTAAAATGCATAAAAAATCCTTACCAGCTGCCCTGCCCTTACCAGCTTGGACTCTTGATTGTTTTTAGCTTCAGGTTTGATGTCTAGGTCAGAAGAGTGAGAGGTATGTCAATAAATAACCCTACAGTGGAATGGAGCTGGGTTTGTAAGATATTCAACTGTTCCTGGTCCTTTATAATTTAATCGCTCCCCTCCCCAAACCCAAAAATAAATAAAGTATCTCCAGACCATTCATATCTACATGGACAGGTAACAAATGCATGCATTCATCCCAGTCCACTCTGACGGGAACTCCAGGGAGACAGAATATTCCAATAGTTACTACAACTGCGTGCTTTGTGGGTTTTTTTCCTTCTGCAAAGTCCCAGTTTACGAAGATCAAACAAGTTTTGGACAACCCAAGCTGGCCACCACCAAGTGTTTTGACTTGCAGGGCTCTTGGTTGCTTCTCAGCGTTCCTAATGCAAAAGATAGCAGAGTCTTCCTTAAAAAAATAAAATATTAAAAAAAATCATCACACTGACCAGTGGTTACTGGGCCATCAAACTAACACTGGCGTGAGGTTACTCTGTATTCACTGTTCATGGATGTTCCCAGGGTTTGGACTGAAGCTGCCACAGATGGTGATGGGTAGGTGAGTTTGAACACTGCAGAATTCACATGTGCTTTTGGAGGAACAGAAGCACAGCACAGGACTGGTCTGAGTGAAGCAAAACTGTGATCTTTGCAGACTGTGGCACGTTTCTCAGTTGAGGGGAGAATAAGCCAGAAGAAGTGCTTTTCTATCAGAGTAAATTCATGATGGCATTGTACAGCTGAGTGAGCACCACGAAGTGGACAGGAAGGCAGGAGCTGCGATCCTGAGTGGCAGGGTTACACGTAAGCCAGGACAGTGCATTGTACTGCTCCAAAACAAACCTGCAGAGGGGAAATGCAGAGAAATGAAACTGGAACTGCTTAATCCTCTCCTGGACGGCTCAGTCCTCCAAGAGGATATGTATTCAGATCTTCTAGAAGAACACAAACAATACCAATTTTCTTAGATTAGATTATTCTTCGTGTTTCCTGTGGATACCCCTACCTGCTGAAATGCACACATTCGTTCTCTGGTGTGTGCCACCTCATAAAACAGACCTTATTCAGTCCCCAACAGGTGGGATGGATGCACACAGTGCTCTATCTCGTACAATGCGATACACAACCCTGCATTAATTCAGGAGGAATGTCTCCTCTGTACCCCAGTTCCTAAGATAGTGGTATCAGGAGAGTGCTTTTATCTTCTATAAATCAGTTTGATTTGGTGAGGAAAACTAACTATTGACACAGTCCAGCTGAGACCATCAGCTCCACAGAACAATCCTTGGGAGGCAAACCAAGGTGCACATGGTAATGTAAAGCTGTTTGTCAGTTCCCTTTTGCAGTTTGTACAGTAGTATGGAAAATGGATGAAATAACCCTTAAAGTCCTGCTCTCTGGTGTTAAAGGCTGCAGCTAAAGCCAGAGCTGTCCACTGCTCTGAGACACACGTGTAGAGCAGAGCAGAGTAGAGTTACATAAAGCCAAGAAATAACTGTGTCAGGTTGAGAAAGTCCCCATAACCTTAGGGAGGAAATGTGAAACCTAAAAGACGTTACCTCAAGACATCTGATGTAGTTTTAGAGTCAAGGGGGTGAGGAACTCGCTGGGAATTCCTGGCAGGTAGAAGCTCATCTGTCTGTGCTACAGAGATGTGGTGATGTAATGAGGCCTGCATAAAGGAAAAAGCACAGATTAACCCTTCACATAGCGAGCATTTCTAAAACCCCACAGTGAACAGACACATTGCGAATGGTCTCAGGACAGCACGGGACCTTGGCAGTTCTTTGTTGAACGCACTGTGACAATGTGTATTTCCACATCCCGTAACGATTACGTTTTTGAGTAAACTGAATTCCCTTCTTGACTGAAGGATCATTTTTTAAAAAAGATTCTTTTATTCTGTTCTTAATTATAGTCAGGGAAGAAGTGATCAGGGGCAACCCTTAGGATGTGTCAGTGGTTCTCTGGGGATTTTGGCAGCAAACCACTCTCCCAGGAAAGACCCGTCACAGAATACAGCACAGAGGTGACCCCAGTACAGCCTTGGTCCTGCTCTGTGCTCTTATGCTTTCTCAGTCTGTCTCGTCCTCTGGAGCAAGGCTTGTGTGTTTATACAGGATTAGGAAAGGGATTCCGTATTGACCGTGTGCTGGGGGTAGAGCACCCACAGAAGCCTCGCAAGTGGGTTCCCTAATCTGCCACGCAGCCTGCCGAGGCAAAACCTTAAATTGATATTCCTCCAATTATGGCACGCACATCAGAGGTGAAATACTGAAATACTTCAGCTCAAAAATACTTAATCCAAATCAGACAAAGATGACTCGAATCCCTACGTCTCGCATGCCGCACATGCTTCCTAATAGTAGTACTGAGCAGCATGAAAGAGCCAGCACCACCTGCTCGCTGAACACTGTACAAGTTCGTGCATGAGTCAAAAATTGTCCAAACCAAACTAGCATGTTCCAAGTCAAATGAAACATTTAATTTAGCCTAGATCTGAGAGAGGAACTGTGTTGGGCTGGGGGGGTGGTGTAGGCAGGGAGCTGGCTCCTTCTTTCCAGTACAAATCTAGTATGAACTTACAGAGGGAATTCAGGGATTTGCCTGGAGCTCTGCTGGCTGCGTTTCACTGCTGGAACTGAAACACAGCCTCTGGATTACTCATTCACAAAGAACAGGGAGCTTTAAGTTTAGCATAAAACTTCACCTCTAGCTCCAAAACCATCTCTAGCTCCAAAACCACACTAGTTTATTTTTTGTATTATTTTAAAATCCCCATTCTGTCGGTTTGAAAAAAAACCCACATTGCTGGGAAATCTATCCATGAAAAGCACAGTGTGAGGAGCAGGGGTCGGCACTTCGCTGGCAGAAGTGCTGTACAGAAAACCTGCCCTGCTGGCTGAGAGGCTCTCTTAATGTTGGTCCCAAAATGGCTTTTTTAGCATGAGGAAAGAAATTCTGAACACCTTTATGTTGATACACGTCTTATAGACACAGCTGAGAGAATTCAGTGAAGTGACTTGCAAAAATGTTTAGTATTTAATTAAGCCAGGAATGGATAAAATAAGCAGTACTATCTTTATTATTCTGTACATTGTTTGCTCAAATAGGTCTGTGGTCCTACTCAAGGCAGATCTTTCACCTTCCTTCCATGTTCATCAGCTCACGTTGTTTGACTCATTCAAATAAGGAGCTGTGTGACACTCTGCAGGGACCAGTGAACGTAGTGAACTTGCTGTACACGTCTTGCAAGCACTAGTGGTTCTGGTATGAGAGGCATCGAGTTCACTCTGACACTACAGATCCAGAGTGCAACTACAGCTGGGGCCACAGAAATGGAAAGTAACTGCTCTATCTGGAGGTGCCACTCTCCTGTCTGTTAAACTGTGGCATAACTGCATCACGGCAGGACAGAGTGTCTGTCCCTCCCGTCCATCGCTGCAAATGAAAACTGGAACACTTTCTAAGACCAGACACAGCTTTGCTAATTTGTATTTAGAAGCTGCCAAACTATCCAGTTTTCAGGTAATGGCTTTAGCAACAAAACTCATATCTAATAGCCAGCTGACTTAACTACATTTAAACCTAAGACTGCATTTCCATTTCCAGTACTGTCACAGCAATAGTAACACACAAAGCCAACATTTAAAGAAAATTCACAGGATATAAATGCAATTCTTCTCTTATCCCTGTGAAAGGACTCCTAGACTGACCTTCAGGAAGAGGGGACACTGGTTTTGTGCCTGAGGACAGGATGACCAGAACCACTGCGGAAGATTCTCAGCTTTGGCAGTTGATACAAAATACCCAAGAGCAAGAGGCTGCTGCTTCAGTTCTTCAGGGGCTTCTCTGGAGAGGAGACGTTCCCCTTGGCTCTGAAAGAATCAGTGAAAAGGCAGGTCTGTGGTTTGTCTTACATGCTGCATCTTTATAAACCTGTTTGCGTTTGCTTTTCCAGTTAGTTACATTCATAGCATAGAATAAAAATGTTGCATTTGCTGTTCCTTGCAGGGGACAGAGGGCAGGCACTCTACTTTGGATTTGTACCGTCAAGCAGAGGTGTAGGGTGGGGGAAGAAGAAGCATCTGTCCTGCTTTTCAATTTCTTTCAGTTATTCATTTATTTATAGTCTGTACTTTTGCAGTATTAATTGCTGATTCTTATATATTGACCTACGGTTATTTGGAGAAGAGAGGAAAGGAGAGAGTTAAACAAGAGAAACGAGCTACAAAACCAATTTCATCAGACTTTCAGTCACTGCCAATCAGCATGTATGCTGTGATTTGATTTCCGCAGAGTAAAACCTAGATGAGCCTTCTGTACGCGAGGCTGCTGGATTGGAGCGTTGGTTGTGAGCTTGCCTACCTCATCCTCTGTGTGTGTGTGTATATAGATAGACCCTGGTAGATCATGAACAGTGTTAGCAAAGCTGCAAGGGTCTCTTCAGGTAGCTGAAAGGGTGGCTACCATCCCATTCTAGAGGATACCCCCATTTCAAAAGCACTTTGCTTTTTTTGAAATACCTTTTATTATTTTGCTTTTACTTCTATTTCATAGAGGAAAAACCTCGAAGATGCTTGTGAAGTATTTTATCTTGTGCCTTATCCCAGTGAGGATAGCAGTTAATTTAATCCATAAACATCTTGTAAGTCAATAGGTAAGGAAGAAAAAAAAAAAAAGATTCCATGGCACAGAAACCAGTGTCGTCACAGAGCCTTCACCCTCTAGTCCTTTAAGCAGGTCTGTCTCCAACAATAATATCTTGATCAGGAATCAAAGGAAGTTAAACACTCCATAAAGTTTGGGGAAGGCTGCAGCTCGCTTGGCTGCGGGCACTCGAAGAGCCTAACAGCAACTCTGAAACTGGCTGCTGAGCAATCAGGACTTACACGCTAAACTGCAGCAATCAATTATGGGTTACATGGGCGAAGGCTCGACCTTCCCTGACCCACAAGGTAATGATCACACGCTGTTGCTTTTTTAGAACCAAAAATTACACATCAATTACTAGGCCCTTGTTAATGGTTAAACTGAATTACTATGACAGGTTCATCTAGAAATGGCTTGTCCAGGTCCCTAAGCTCTTTGGTCATTAACCTTTCCGTGCTGTTCTCAAGCCACTTGGACAGAGTTTTGTAAACGCACTTCTGAAAGCAGGACAGACTGGAGATCGTTGAACAAACTGAATAAGGGAGAGAAACTGTATTGAGTGAGGAGTTGTGATTTATGGCTGGAGGGTTTAGAAACAGAATTTAGAACTTTTAATTTGCCCACATACCTGTTTGAAATAACCAAGTGACAGTAGCATGTAATTATTTAGCCCTTGAAAAGTGGGTAGGAGTATTAACATAAGGTAACGTGGTTGTGCACTGAATACACGATATTAGCATTTTTGTGGCTGCTGCAGAAGTGATTTTTCACTCTCTGTCTATATTAAGCTGAATATTGAAGTACTTTGGCAGAAACTGAAGTACTTTGGCAGAAGTTGCAAGGAAAAATTTTCTTCCAGGTGGTGAAAGTAACACCAGTTAGTCATTTGGAGCGAGTGAGAATTCTTTTCTTGAGACAACTTACTTACGCTTAGAAAACTGCACCACTTTGTTACAGAGGCTGAATGAGCAGCGTCATTCATGGGCAAATACCCAGCTGTACGTACACGTCCTCTAAGTCTCTTTGTGTATCTTCCATTCACACCAGATGTAGTCTCCCTTGATAAGACTGTTTAAAGGCACCAGTGATGGTCACAGGTCCAGATCCAGTTACTGAAATTATTGCAGTTCACAAACCCAGAACTCTTAAATGCATGGGGTTGTCTGCTTCTTGTATAAAAGTTTGTACATTTCTTTAATTAAACACTGCTCTGTTTAACAAAGAAGTAACATGCTGCTGCTTTAAATGTACTATTTCTAGATGAAAATTTGTTGCAGGAAATTATGAAGCATCAAACTTCTAAATACTTGTGATGCAAACACTTTAAGAGTAGAGCTAAGTCTTCCACAATTAAGTGTACAAGTAAAAGATTCCCACCAAACATGATCCAAAGCTAAAGCTGATTCCAAAAAAATACCTTGAATTATCAAAAGTAATTTGCATTTTAAGTAATCACTAATGTTGGAACCAACTTTATAAAAACCACTTCAAACAAAACTATCTTACAGACTTTCTGTGCTCTGGGCTAATTTTTACTAAGAAACCAACTTTTGCATAAACATCCAGCACCTGCGGAGTTTCTGTGGGCAGGGTGTCATTAGGAGGAGAACTATCTCACTTCTTGCCGTCCCTAGAAGTTCACGTGCACGGAGCTGTCATCTTTTTCTTCCTCTCAAAGACTTGTCCCTTTGTGCCAAGGACATTCAATACGATTCCAGAAAAAACACGGATGAGTACGGATTCATTTATATGGGATCATTAGATATGGCCCTGCCACAAAGAAAAAAATCTTTTCTCTCCTACTCTCTTCCTCTCAATTATCTTCTGCACTCACAATTTTAGAGATAGTCAAGGCAGAGGTATCTCCTACACCAGCAGTTAATCAGCACCTTCAAGGTTTACATTAATTTCTGTTTGCTGTTGGCTTAATTATGTTGGAGAATCTACAGGAAAAGAAGATTTTTTGGTTTTGAGGATCTGGGTTTTTTAATGGTTTTTTTTTCAGTAGCACATGCCCTATACTGCTACAACCTTACCCTGCTATGCTGGAAATGAGATCCCACTCCAATGCCAGATGGTGATCCAGGGGAAGGAACTGGGGAGGAATTTGGTGAAGAGTGAAGATTCCCTGTTATTAGAATTCTGATGTCATTGTCCATGTCGTCTGGGAATGGGAGGTCAAACATGTCATCTGAAAAGGAAAAGAAAGAATAATTTCCAATGTGCTGTACTCATTTTTGCAAGAAACTCCTGCAATTTAGAGTCATCATAGAATCATGAAACGGTTTGGGTTGGAAGGGACCTTAAAGCCCATCCAGTTTCACCCCCTGCCATGGGCAGGGACACCTCCCACTGGATCAGGTGCCCAAACCCCATCCAACCTGGCCTTCCAGGCATGGGGCAGCCACTGCTTCTCTGGCCCACCTGGGCCAGGGCCTCCCCACTCTCATCATGAATAATTTCTTCCTGATGTCTAGTCTAAAGCTTTTCCCCTCTCATTTAAAGCCATTCCCCCTTGTCCTACCACTATATGCCCTTGTATGGGAATTTATTACCATTCCCTCTAATTTCTTATCATTCCTTTTTTATTACATACTCTGAGACAAATGAAAGCAGAGATAAACACTGCACTTTTAAATCCTCCTTAGCACCTCTGACTGCAGCCGCACAGACTTGAAAGGAAAAGTTGGCAGACATCTGATAAAATCACACACTAACAATGGTCAGAGAGTGAACAAAAATCCTGTCACACCAGCTTAATCAGAATCCAAACTGAACTTTTCAACAGAAAAAATGACAGATGGTCACAGAAATTCATTAAGAGAACACTTGAAAAATATTAAACAACCTCTGTTTGTAACTCTCAGCAGATGCTGCTCTTTGGGCTTCCAGTGCTGCACCCCAATGCTTCGGCACATTTACTCAAAATCAGAGAATCATAAAACCATTACGATTTCTAAGCTCATCCAGTCCAACCACCAGCCTAAACCACTGTACCCACTAAACCATGTCCCGAAGTGCCACAGCCACACATTTTTTGAACCCCTCCAGAGATGGAGACTCCCCCAGGGAGCCTCTGCCAGGGCTTCACTGCTCTTTCAGGAAAGACATTTTTCCTTGTATGCAATCTAAACCTGCCCTGGTGCAACTTGATGCCGTTTCCTCTCATCCCATCACTTGTTACCTGGCAGAAAAGCCCAGCATCCACCTCAGCACAACCTCCTTTCTAGGAGATGCAGAGAGCCATGAGGTCTCGCCTCAGCCTCCTCTTCTCCAGGCTAAACAGCCCCAGCTCCTTAGCAACTCTGAATATTCCAGGAGCAACCCTAGCAGCTTCTGGGCAATTGCCGAAAGCCTCAGTCAGGGCAGCAAGGCCTGCTCCGCACTCACGGCAATGCACTCTCGTGATTATTTTAAATACTGCACCAGGATTTCCTACAGCACAGCTTCTGATGTTTTACTTTGTTCTCAAACATTAAATACAATTGTATTATCCTAACTGCGAGCTTTAATTTGGTTTCTGCTAATATGTGGGAAGAGCATCAAGATACGGTGAAAACGTGTTTGCATTCCATGGGAAGCACATCCCATTATTCAGCCATTCGAGACAGAAGTTACGCCACCACCAGTAATTTCCATGATGGAAAGCTAAGACTTCATAAGCACAGAGCAAAAAATTACAAGCATCACAATATGGCTTATAGGTTTCGTTTTCCTTATCCAGATTTCTCAGCAGGCAGAGCTGGCTAAATATGACCATTTTAAAGACATTTAAAGTACATTTTAGGGGACTGAAAGGGACAGCAGGAGCTGTCTGAATTAACTGGATTAATTATAATTGCAGCCAAATTTATACTTGAACACATGGAGCCCTAAACAGAGTCACGCATTTCTACATGTTCTAATTTATCTTGAAGAATTTACTTAGCATGAAAATCGAAAAGGATGTTTGTGTTTTGAGCTAATTTCACCTGGAATTCCTTCATCTTCTGAAGTGAAATACTGGATGGCAAGAGCAATGAATTCACTTCGTTTATTAACTTCTGTCCTACAACCTCAGTAAACAACACAGAACTAATGTCATGCTCTGCTTCGCCTCCAAAGCATAAATGAGACAGCTAATAGCCTAGGAAGCTGTTTAATCATTAAGAAGAACAGGGTTCAGAAAATTAAATTTAACACCATTTTAGAAAACGCCAGTTCTTGTACCTGGTTCTAATTAGCATCTGAAGCACTAAAGGGCAGGTTAATGCAGGTTAAACATTTGTCAGCAGAGCATTCGGTCAGGATCGTGGGGCCTTGGAAGGACAGCTGCTGCAGTGTGCAGCGGGTGACTTCCCTCCGGCGGGGCCCACCGGCATTCCAGGAGGAACAGATCAAAGCAGGCCCCTGCACTGAAAATAGCAGGCTTGTCTTCCTCTCTGTACTGTAATTTCTCTCTTCATAAAATACTAATATTGTAAATATGGATAGTTACTCTCTTGCAAATAATTTTACAATAATTTTGAAGGATTTATGGTGAAACAGTTAGGAAAACATTATTTGATAGAAAGTGTTAACCAGAGTCTTGCTGACACAAACTATGGGGTTAAACATGCTTGAGGAAGCATGCGGCTGACATTGAGAGTGCTCGGGTCGGTCTACTCTGCCTGCTTCACAGCAAGATTAGAATTCTAACCCAAGCACCTCCTGCCTCACGAGCTCTGTGCACACCAGGGCATGAAGTGAGCCACTACTATAAAAAAAGCTGGGCTGAACGAGTCACAACAAGAAGAAAAAACACCTTCTAGTCTGCATCCTTTCACATATTGATTGTCAGGATCATTTGGGGGATAAATCAGTACCATTATCTGAAAACAAATTCAAAAAACCACAGTTCATGACCCCCTAACTACAAAGTTCAGCGTTGTTCTCTTTACATGAAGTCAGGGCGCTGTGGGGTCCATCGGAGAGCAGCAGCGCTCAGTTTTCATTCGTGGCTGGTACAGCCCTGCCGGTGTTCTCAAAGGGCCACTGGGTGTTCCTGAGGATCCCGCTCACACCAGACACTCACCGTTCGTAGGGCTGAATCCATCCTCATTCGGGTAATTCGCTGGTGCCACCTGGATAGTCGCCGAGGTTGGGAAAACCAGGATGTGTGTACAGGAGGCATCCTGAGGGGTGTTGAGCTGAGACGACTGCAGATTCAGCGCCGTACTCCGCCCAAACACCGACCCCATCGTGACAGCATCTTCCAGAACCGAAGCAAGAGCAGAGATGTTAATTTGCATCATCTTCAAAATCTATATTCTGTGTTCAATTACATTTCTGTGCATCTAATTTGGGTTTACAAGCTAATACACGTGTTTAAAGGTTCTTATCTTAAAAGGAATACATTAGTAGAACTTGAAATTAAGATCACAAGTTGTGTTTAGCTGTGTGAATTCCCGTACAACGCCCTATCTTTTCTTTCATTGTGTCACCCCTTCATCAAAGATTTACTTGTTAATTGAGCAAGTTAAACATATTTTTGACACACACATCTGTATAATAATGAAATACATCTCACTGGTTGTCATAAAAAAGCAGAACTCGCCATCTATTTTCACGTTACAAAATCTCTGCTTTGAAAGTTATTCAAATTAAGTAATTTTCAAGCTCATTTAATTGTTTCACGTAGTAATCTTTTATTTCTAAACTAAAAAAACAGAGCATTTTTTTACAGATATGCCACTATGTACGTTCAAAAGTATGGGCTCAGGTAATGTAACAAATAAAGGAACCTCAAAATTACAAGGTCTTCTTGTTGGACTTGGAGGTCTCTCAGAATTAATGTGCTTATGTACGAAGTATGCTAAAAGAAGAAAAGAGTTGGATAAAATTTACCTGGCATCACAACAAATGACCCCTGCGGCTCCATGGCCACTAAGCAGGCACTGAGGATAGAAGGAGAGTCTGCTGATGAGATGCCACACATGCGGCACACCTCCTTTAGCTGTTTGCTGATTGTCTGCAGGGAACACTCCCCGAGGAGGATACTCCAGTCTGAAATGGATAAGATAATGCTAGAACATAACGGGGTTCTGAAATAGCCGGAACTTGCTTAAAAACAGGAAAGCTTTAACAACATTTTGCTAAAACTATGTTCCCCACGTGCACCAGGTGTGATTGGAATCTTCAAATGATTGGAGTGTTGAAATGTAAGCAGAGACAGGAAATCATTCACTCAACATCAGAGAAATCTTGTTAAACCATGTTATGAATAAAAATACACTAAATAAAGCAAATTCCAGTGGAGATGCAGATATATGTCCCAACTCAGGAGACAGAAAAAGACTGACAGCACCCTTTCAGAATCTCATTTTCTTCTAATCTGCTGCCAAACAAAACCCCAACAGTGGCCACAGCCACTAGAAATGGAAGAAAAGATGCTTAAGGTATGTATTTAGGAATGAGAAGAATCACCGCTGAAGTGAAGCAAGGTAGTCAGTCCCTCTTACCTTTGTTGGATTGAGCAGGCACCTACTCCTGCACCACTCCAGAGCTCCCTTTCAGTTCCCCCCGAGCTGCTGGGAATGCTAAATGTTGGGAGCTCTTTGCAGGCCAGAGAGTACCTTGCAGCTGGGTAACCCCAGTGCTCAGACAGTTCTCTATACTACAGAGAAACAATGACATTTCTTCTGTTCAGTAACTTTTTGGCGTGCCATTTATGTTCGTTCAGTTTATATGTAAGTGTAGGAATCAGAACTGAATCCCGTTCCTGTGACAGGAGAACTATTATTCAGATCTGTTTCTAAGATGTGACAAAACCCATGACTCCCACTCGGAAATACCCGGCGCAAATATGAGTTACCCTGCACAACATAAGGCACGAGGGAGAAGTGTCAAACCCAGTGTATGAACAAGCAAACAGACTGTGCAAACCAGTACAAAAATTCAGTGCCAGGGTAAGGTATCACTCAGATTTCTGCTTTTAATGGTTCATGATCATCTCCCTAAGTCGTTCTGCCCTGTACACCAGGGCCATGTCTTCACTCCCAAGCCACAGGGAGCACTGACATTTCGTACCTTTCAGCTCCCCGTGGCCAAGGCGCCCGAGCCGCCCGATTACAACTCTCCACGGCAGCGATGTCATCTGTATGATACCAACGCACCATTCCCAGAGCTTCTGCAGGCCGATCTTACGTGCAGACAACTTGCTCCTCCTTGACCTGGAAGTTAAGGAAGGGAAAGAAAGAATTAAAGAGGAGAGCCCAGGACAATATTCAGCTTTCTATTCTGTGTAATTACTTCGCAGCTTTCCCCCTTACAGGAGGTCTTACAGTCTGGTGCAGTCCCTACTTTACTTTACTTTTCACTAATGAGCAGCAGAATAAGTACGTGTCTGCTGTCAACACCATCACTGCAGCAACTTGTGAGAGGTGTCACTATGCCGAGCAACACTCCAGTTGTCCCTGAAGGTCAGATTTGCAGGCAGCATTTGTAAAACAAGTGTAACCCAGAACCTTTTTTCCTCTGCAGTTTACAAGTTCCAAAAGCATCAACTGAAACGTTATCACTAACATCATCACAATCACATGAACAGGAATATAATTAGAAAGGATGCGCAAGAAACTAGTAAGAGTGAGGGATGGCAACTAACAATCTCGATACAGTGTAAAAAAGGGAGGTTTCTACCTGTTTGGTACATCGATATTGACTATGCAGGTTTCCAGCAGTTCCCCATGAAGGTCAGTGCAGGATGCCAGAAGCCAACGTTGATCATGAGACAAACAGTATCCAACGAAAAGCACGTTGTATTTCTGACTGGCCTCTCCAAATGTTTCTCCCAGCTCTGTCTGTTTGTCTTTGATGGGTGCCAGTATGAAAGGCGGCGAGTACAGCTGGATTGGGCTAGGCCTCTGCAATAAAGTCAACACAATCATGAGCACATATATCAAAAACAATGAGTTTAAAAGAATAAATAAATTTGATGCATTCCTAATCAAGAGAGATATTGGGGAAAGGGGGTTATAGACAATTCATTTCTATTAGTTAAAATGATGCACTTATCTAATGATTTCATTTTATATACAGGGAAACTATGGTATGAGAACAGTCTTTGGAACCGCCAGGAGTTTAAGCCTGTTATTGCTTATATCCTTTGCTAAAATTGCTGGCATCTGCTCACCTCCTTCTACTCAGATACTGCCTACAGAACAACTTCCTACCTAGGCACTAGGTGTAACAAGCTTTTGTGAACTGCAAGCATGATGTCAGAAATACCTTAACTCTTACAGCTCACGGTTTAATTTTATAACACTTTGGTTTCTGAAACAGATCTGAACTAATTCATTGGATCAGCTGTCCATATGGTAGCACTTTTCTTTAAGAAACAAAGTACTTCTCAGAAATCCAACCTGTTAAAGGTGATAAGAACTCAAGGCTGTTCAACATCACTTAACAATAAGCAGAACAAACTAGTATTGTAAATAATCAAAGTGCAGTCCTTCTGCAGAATCTGACAGTAACATGTTATGAAATCCATCTTTTATTAAAAAATAAAACCAAAGTCAGAGGAGTCTGGGACTGGAAGTGTCCTCTGATTGTCCAGGCCAACCGTCTTGCTTAAATGGTCAGTTAGAGCGGGTATTTACACGCGTTCATGAGAGCCCTCCTGGCTCCACAACTGCAGCTCTTGGCCTTTTCTCCATTGTCAGATGCTTCCATCCCTTAATCACCTTTGTAACCCTGTGGTGGATTTGCTCCATAAGTGCCTCTTGCTTGAGGACTTCTTACTATTTTCAATTTAGCATTAGCTTTCCTTTTCCCTTTATATTATCACTGTTATATATATATTTTATATATATATATTATACCTTGAAAAATTAGTTCTAAAAGTATTTTCTCTCCTCTGTTTTTGATATTTGAGAAAAGTGCTTGTAGTTTATTAACAGGCTTCCCTTTTCTTGGCATCCACACTAACCTCAGGATTTTTGAGGGTCATTTCGATGCTGGCAGCTGGCCCAAAGCCTGTGAGAGACTTGATGTGAATCTGGGTGGGCAGTGGCCTCCTGCACTGGCAGTACACGGAAAACGCCAGAGACTTCAAGTGCTGGATGTAGAAAACCTGTTCGTCCTTCATTGTCTGCAGCATGTACTGGCAAGGCACAATCTATAGAATCCAGATAGACAAGACGACATCATTGAGAGTCTTCAAAGAGCTGTTCATCAGTATCAAACCCCATTCACATATTCATTAGAGTACCCTTAGCCTGCTGTCAGGGCTCCTGCATTCCCAGACACGGAGCTGCTGCTCCCACAGAAAGCCAAGACTCCTACTGTCCAAAGAAGGAAAAGTCTTCTTGTAGGGCAGCAGACACTGAGCAGCACTACAACACGACTCTAACAGCCGACAATCCCAGCTCACTAGAAACCACATGAGTTTTGCTTTCTGTGATACAAACATAATTGAATGAGAAACTCAGTTGACTACATAAAAGAACAGATTATTTTCCACAGTCAAGTCCTGTTTTTCTGAAGTCCACTTTCTCATTCAAATTGCAGTTTGGGAAGGGCATATAATTAATTGTATGTATAACACTTACTGAAGTACCCACAAGCAGTAACTACCACTGGCTTTTAAAAGCAACACCGTAAAACTCGCATGTAGTTTTAATTTTAATTGTTTAATCCTCAGTCTGAAACCGAACACCCACTGGTTTTCTGACCAACGTTTCCATGTGCAGGTGAACTGTTCTGTATGATCTTGGTATTCCAAATTCTGTGGTTGGGCAGGTCTGGTTCCACAGTCCGTGGTCAGAGCTAGTATTTGTTTGATCTCCATGTGGGGATCAGCACTGTGGTGCCCCCCTCACACAGCATGGTAGAGAGCAGAATTAAGATTTATGTGATTGTTTCTCCTTTTCAATTTAGGAGGCAGTGGAAGCTCCACAGTCACGAGCTGTTGTTCAGTTTTACTTGTTTCAGAAAGAACTGTGAAGGAAGATACTTAGATTTACACGTTCAATCAGCAAGAGATAGAAATGCAGTAAGATTTGATTATGAGGTTCGAGTTTGGTCATGAAGACCCATCTGCACAGGAAGGAGAAATGGCACAGCATCCCTCCAGAAGTAAACAGAGCACAAATAGTCTTTTCAGTTCAAATTCTTTTTAAAATTGGAACTAAATCCCTGCAAACTCATTTTTCAATGTATTGTTGAGAAGCACAATGTCCTACACACGGCTGTGGAAACATCTTTCGAACAGCAAGATCTCTGGAGTAGAAACCCTCAATACGAAATATTTCTGTTCTATTGAACGCTGTGAGATCCAAGGAGATTCTTTTAACAAATGCTTTCAGTGGTTCTAAAACTTAAGTATCACTAAACTGGGTCTTAAACCATTGGGACTTGGATAGCATGTTCTACTTAGTAAATGTAACTGTCTGTGTTTAAAAGACAACTACTTTAAAAAAAAATTTCTTCCGCTCTGTGTATGAACAGTAATAAATCCATAAACATTTGGGTTTGGTTTATTTTGAAGTAACTGTATATTTGTGTGTACTCTCGGTACAGCTGTGACAATATTGTGCTGGTAACTCTATCCTGTTACCCCTTCCTTAGAGAAAATGGTCTGTTGTTTGGACTGGAACTGGAAAAATGCCATTTTTTTAAGAAACAAATCGTAAGCATCCAGAAAACAAACAGCACCTAGAAAGAGTTGGCAAGACCATCAGTTGTCTTAGATTACAGCCCAATTTTACGGTATGGATTACATGTTCTTACTCGTTCTTCTATTTCAGACCTTGTGCTATTGGTTGCTATTTTATTTTTGGTATCCTCAGGTGTGAATCAATTCAATCACCTGCAATCTACACAACATGAAGTTGTGAACCTGATTTTTAGTTCATCCCCAGGCCTAAAATACCTTGGTGACACTTTCTCGAATAATTTCAGGGAATGAAGAGGTCAAAAAATGGCAAGTTAAAACCAACAAGTGCCAATTTGAGATATTATAATAACTTCTTATTCTTTTTTCTCCCGTTTCCTTTTAAATTAAAATACTTCTAAGCCAAGTTTTGCATACATGAGCAAGGCATACAAAAACATTCACATGCCACTTCTTGCATAGGTTGCACATGTACGTGTGTAGCTTGTAGTCTCTGGCCTCCCAGTGCCCCCTCGTTTATTTAGACCAAGGCTCAGTGAAAGCAGAGGAGGCGAGGCAGAACGCAGGTGCTCTGGGCAATAGGCCAGGCTCTATTTCTGACTACACAAATTTAATTCTTAATTAATTCCATAGTAAATAACTATTATTCTATGCCAAGTTACATGGTAAATTATTTTTAATGAGCAAACAATACAATTATTAAATTGTGCATTAAATGGCTGGTTTCACCTACTCCCATTGGATTAAAAAGTATAAAACAGAGTATGTAAAAAGCAAACAACATGTGAAGTAATTAAAGAAGCAACTGGACATTTTTGGCGTTGGTAAGCCAAGCTGCAACTTAAAATAACTGAAATCTCTCCTTGGGAAGCGCCTAGTGTATGTGACTGCTAGAAGCCTGCAACAGATTTGGTGCCAGGATACTGTGGCCACCTTAATTTCCTTATGAAAACAAAATCAATTCTTTCTTTACTATAGCACCTTGTACAGTAAACAAAATAATTTGTAAAGTTACCTACAGCTTCTATGCTATCTTGCATTTTGTATCTTTGAGCAGAGTGCACGTATCGCAAGTGCACTGTAACAGAATGACTGTGCAGTGGGAAGGGGCAGGGGAAGGTAGAATTACCTGGAGAATGAAAGAATCCCTCATGTTCTCAGGCAAGTTATCCAACATCTCTGTGTAGCACCTCATCAGACCCAACAGCCAGAAGTTGGTGGAGGCAGATTCTTCATCTGCAGTGTAGGTGAAGGGATCCACCATGTAGATGACAACCGCTGGGGGGTAGGCATTGCTGTCCGCAGACTCCGCTTCTGTGGGGATCCCTACTCGCTCCCTCTCTGTAATGCTAGAGACATGCACGGTGTTAAATTCAAAGGCAAGTTACAATTGTTCAGTGCTGTTCTTCTGTAAGGGTGTGCAAGGCTGAAGCAGAGGAGGAAAAAGAGTATAAAGTGATTCTTATGTTCAGAAGCAAAACTAAAAAACATGACAACAGCAATCAAGGAGAGATGATTTTCTCACAGCAGATCCAAAATACCTGTTATTAACTATGCATTAAAGATACTTACCATAAAGTCTAACCTAATCTCATTTAATGCAATCAGAATAAATGATGTCTGAAGAATATAGAAAAGCTGATTGATAGGAGCACTGAGAGTTTTCCTTTTGTCCATGTCTGGTTTTGGTGCTGTTTGGGGTTTTCTTTTGGGAGAGGTAGAAGGAATTGAGAACTGAGGAGAGGTGCCAAAGGAATATTGATGGAGGCTCAAGTCCTCCGGTTAGTTACAGAACAGGTTCCATTGGCAACAGAAGGAAAACCGAACATTTTTAACACGGTAACACCCCCCCATGCCTGATAAAGGCAGGGCAGGGTCAACATCTGTAAGTGATAAAACACAGCTCAGACGGACTTGGTCAGAAACCACGCTGCAGCTGATAAAACAGCATTTCGCATGGAACCAGTGAACGGATGTCTTAAGGACAACCTGAACCGCAACAGGATGTGGGCTTTCACTTAAGATACAGGAACACCATAACATATATCACAACTATTAGTGATATGTGTGATTACAAGAGTAATGAAAAACACATTCACTCAGGAAGTTATGTAAGATGGCAAAAACCATCCTTCTAATTTTTATGTTTGATGGATGACTATATATAATGATGTCTTTAAAAAGCTGTGCTGCTAAAATTTATGTTAAGGTAACAGCAATATAACCCTGTTCCTAACCTCACAGTCCACCTGTTTACACTCACAAGGCAAGCAAGGTAGAAAATATCAGTGAGTTGCATTTTGTATCTGTTACCATTACAGGCGCAATGAGGCTGCCCACGGGAGACACATTCAGTGCCACGTAAGATACCCTGCAGTGTCAGCAGCAATGAACCTGCGAGACTCCTCGTGTTTCCCTTGTACTGCAAACGCAGGCCAGACGGGGCATCTCATAGAATCACAGAATAACCAGGTTGGAAGAGACCCATCAGATCGAGTCCAACCGTTCCTATCAAACACTAAACCATGCTCCTCAGCACCTCGTCCACCCGTGCCTTAAACACCTCCACCTCTGAAGACATCTCAAATGGAACTACAACACCCACATTCATGCAGGTAAATCAAGCTTTGTTTTCGTAACAAAAAAAAGCAGGTTGGGTTTTTCCAACTCCCCATTATCAGTTACTGCTATGAACAGACAAGAACAGGCCCTGCTCCATGTACTCAGCAGTACTGCCTGTGCAAGAGGACCCTCTAACTTCCAACGGTTTCCATAGGCTTTGTGGTTATGGGTTGTATGAAAACAGAACAGTGGATTTAATTAGAAGTACTCTGAGTCATGTGAGCTGTTAAGTAACTTACCCTTCTTGTCCTTCTTGTTGCTGTTGTGGTAAGTTTTGACCCGATTCTGTGTCTCCTCCAGGACCAGCACTTCCTTGCGAGCGGTCTGCTGCATTTCCTCCAGCGCTGGCGTTCTGCCCTGAACCAATGTTCCCACTAAACCCTGGAGTGGAGGTAGCAGCCATCTGGCTAACGCCGGCTGCGGCAGAAGACACTGACAGCTGTGGCACAGACGATCCAGAGGATGAACTGCTTCCTGCGGGAAGGCTCGTGGTCCCACCGCTGGGAGTGGAGTTAAAAGAACTGCCTGTTGGTGGTGCCCCAGCAGCTGAAAGACACGTGGAGTTTGAGGGCGTAGCTCCAGTGTTCCCTGGTACTTTCTGTGTGTGGTTTGCTGGCGCTGGGGTTTGGTGCTTCGGTGGTAGCAAGAGGCTGCTGTCAAGCTGCAGAGTGGCTAAGTAAGGTGCTGAAATGGCAGAGAGAGGGAAAGAGATTAATGCACTGCATTAACTGTAGAGTTGTACACTATCTTCTGTGCTTTTAAAACATTCTAAGAGTACATAAATGCTAAGCGAGTATAATCTCCATTATAAGTAACTATGTCAGGGTCTATTCTTCAGGGTTTCAGTGCTAACTGATATGAATAAAATGTCTTTAAAACCAGGACTGACTTTGCAGTGCTTTGTGAGCTGAAGTTGGTACAGCCACATCACTATCTCTGGCTGAACTGTGTTGCGATAACAGCTTTATGTCGTGCGCAGTTTTGCAGTCAACTGTAGGTGATCTTTGTTAGACTGAAAACCTAAAGGTTCCTTTTACCTGAGCTACAAGTATAGCAAACTTCATTTAATACAGTTATTTCTGCTTCTTAGTATAGAAAAAGGGAGATAGCACAACGATTATTTTTAAGTAATACATGATTTTTTTAAAAAAATAAATGAATATTTATTATTTTGTTTCCCTCAGAGGTGGCCAATCACCAGCAAGGGAGATTTCCAGTATTGCCCCTGCCAGGTGCCTCTGGTGTGAGCGGAACAGCCCAGCTCCCCTGGCCGTGCACATGCTACGGATTTCTGCCTTTAAGGCTGGGTCCTTTACATTAAATAGTGTTGCAATAATTCCCAGGAACGTGGTGAATTAAAACTGAAAGCAAATGGAATGAGACAACAGGGTCATTCTGGCCTGTTCTGCCAAGCCTCCCCCCGCTGCTGGGGGGAACATCAGCAGCCTGTGGCTCTGCCCAGCCAACTCCAACACACATGCTTAATGTTTTTACCAAACCCAGATCACCAGTGCTCAAGGTAAGCAGACCTAAGAATCGTCACACCTGTTTCAGAGCAAAGCAATAAGTTCTTTACCAGAAACCACTTAAAAATTCCTGGCTATTTTTAAACAGGAAAATATTTCATCTCAAGCATGAAACACTTATGTGGCTGGTGTTGTGTGATCCCTGCCTGGCTGGCTGACCAGCACTGTCTCTGCAAATAATTTCCAGTGACGTTTTGGATGGGCCTGGTGCTAAGATCTCATTTCTCAGTGATACACACAATACATGTCACGTTGCCTCTAGGTCCGCTCTGGAATGGAACAACCATGTCTCTCCCCAGACAAAACCTGGGAGCAATGCTAGATGAATCCAGGGACTTATCCAGGCTCAGCCAGGACCAGTCCTCTAATACTACCCCAGCAGGTTTTATACCCGTCCACATTCCTTCATGAAACAAGCACACCTGATATGTAGTAAAAGAACAAATATGGCAGGTGGCCATAAGAAAATAAAGAATAATCTTTTAAAATATCACTGTTTTGGAACAGGAATGAGCTTATATGAGGTGCTGAGGAGACCATGCCTCCAGGGCAGCGTGGTTCCAAGTATCCACAGGCAGCAGGTGGAGGCCCCAGTCACCAGTGACCATGTTACTGTCTCCTCTCCACCTGCGTTCACCCATTTGCCCTCTGCAGTTTCTTTGAACTCGTCTTTTATAGAAAGAAATGTTATGCTTGAAGGCATCAAAGGTGTCATGATCCATACCAGTACCACATAAACTAGGTCAGTTTATATATTCAGTCTTGTGTAGAACAGCTTTGGGGCATACAAATGTTTTATACCAAAGTGACTTTTCTAAGAAGATAAGGATTGCCTTTGGAATCTCTACCAGTCTGGTGATCACCTCAAACAATAACAAAACTCTCCAAAATAGGCACATTTAACATGGAAGTGATAAAGGAATTAAGATAAAGCCTCATAATACCTTCTTTATTTTTAAACAGATCATAATCTGTACCTCAAAAAAAAAAATCAAACCACCCTGCTTCCAGTTACAGCAAATCACCTCTGAAATATCTACGGAAACAGCCTCGCTAGCTCCATGGGAGACTTACCTAGGTGATGCCGGCAAACTTGCGCATAAAGTTTGAGTCTGGAATGATTGTCGCACTCCTCAGTGCCCCAGGGTTGGTTAAACCAGTCGCTCACGTGCTCATCCGTTAGCTTTTGTGCCACAGTCTTTCCCACCCGCACGATCCCATCACGTAACACTTTGCAGATTGGTTTGTGCTGGCCAAGTCTACACATCTGGGGAGGAAAGAAGAAATACTCGTAACTGGATGCCAAGCACCTGAATACATTTTGCAGACTGGTTCGTAGCTAAGCCTTTTGTTACCAGCACACATCTGGTGGCTTCTTAATGAATATCAAAACAAAAGGTCCCGTTTGTCTGTTGACTTGTGTTTACAGTAAAACTAAGGTGACAGAGTAATCTCACATATTCAGCAGTACCCAGTTCGCATGCTAGAACAGGAGATGGTTTTGTCTCCAGCCCAGTAATAATAAGAAAGCAATAGTTTCTTAAATCTACTCCTTGTTCATCATGTTTGATTGGGCCTTCATGCAGTTGCTTGCAACCGTATTAATACCAGCGTTGGATCCTGTGTGAAATACCAGACTGTGTACTGGGAAGAGGAGATGGCAAGAACTACCCAGAAACGCACTGAGAAACGCAGCAGACCTCAATCAGATTGCACTCCTGCACCCGGGCAGCAGAGAACGCCCTCAAAGTGAAAGACACCCTTAATCAATAACTGTTACTTTCAATGACATGGACTTCTCCCAAGGAACATGCAGTAGAGCAAAAGCGATACATAAGAAGACATAATTCAGTGTGGTTCCTCTTTCCAACCTCATATACAGCACTCAAGTCCCTGAAGAAAGTTTTGGCTCCATTGAGCAAGGCCTCATTTTCTGGACACACCACGATGTAGGCGACATCCCGATGGCCCCCGTATGGGTCCAGCAACAGCCTCTCCCAGAACGGCAGGGAGAACGGAGAGATTGTCAGGAAGTCCTTGTCATACCCCACTAGTAAAGTCGGGATCGGAAGAGGCTCAGGAGATTCCTCAGAGCCTTCAAAGAGAAAAGGAGAAAGAAAACACATTTCAATGGCTGGTTTAGCTGCAGGGGGTTTGCTGATGTACCAGGCAGTTGCTGGAATACTGGAAAGAACTGCTCCCTTGCCACGCTGAGTTCCCTAGAAGTCTGACCACAGCGGGGAGGCATATGCAGCTGAATCTTGCCTGAGAAACCAGGTTGTCCCACGGTCTTTTTCCTTGGAAAAAATATTTAATAAAGGAGAAGAAAGATGTATCTTGTACTTCAAAAATGTCATAAAATCAAAGTCCAGTCAGCCAAAGCAGAGGGAGCCAATCCAAGCACCACTTAAACTTTCCTAGAAAGCTGCAATAAAACATCTTTCAGTGTACTGTAAATACACGCACTGCCCTCCCCGAGGCTTCATCTCGTGGTTTTAGTTTGTCATGACCAAAACCACAGCTCACGAGTTCCTATTCAACCAACAGTAATGACATGAATACACAACATCTGATCTTGCAAGGTCTTTGTCTGCCTCCACCTGGTTGTGCAACATTACTAACTGGTTAGGCAAACTGATTTTAATATATATAATTTCATCGTTCATGATGTTTTAATATAGAATACTAAGCACAGTCATCATAACTCCAAATTTGCCTCCTGACCCTCTCCGTAGGGAGTGCTTCAGAGCCCTCACTGTCCCAGCGAAGAGGATTGCCAGCAGTTTAATGAGGTGTCTCCCAGACACAGAGCTTGTTAGAAGAAACAGAGCTGAAAATTTCAAGCAAAAATGTACTCAGTATTTCTGCAGAGCATAGTCCAGCTCTCTTAAAAAGTTAACATTCAGTAAAAATGACTGAATCTAAACCAAGGGCTCTGCTAATTCCTAAATGGTAATAGCCGTTCTGTCTATATGGTAAATTTTAACTCTTAAAGTTACAAATTATGGAAAAAGGACTGGATGAGAAGTATTCCTTGTGAAGCACAACAGCTTTGGACAGGAGCTGTAGCTACCACAATTTGTCCCAGGCCTTGAGGAAAACAGTGATATTTCCAGCACCAACAGAGAGAAAATAAAGGAAAGCACATTGGAACTGCAGAAAAAACCTAAGCAAGACACCATTGGTCAGTACTGAAATAAACTGCAGGTGAGAAATACGCATTTAGAAGTCAGGCATTAGTGTGCAAATAGGCACATCTAAAATCAATGTTGTCATTTCCAGAAGTGTCACCTGTAACAGAGACACTTAAACTGAAGCTCCTTATTAAGACTATGGGAACCTTCCCAAGAAGCAGACCTCTCTGTGGAGAAGACATCACCTGCTTTTCTATCTTTGTACAGCTAAGAAAGTCCCTCTTCCCCATTAGGATGTGGTACAACTTTACCAGCCCCCTCTCTCCGGGTTGTTCACGTACCAGCTCATTTCAGTACAAGCCACGATACAGACTGACACAGGGAGATGGATTCTAACCCAGCATTTCCCACTCATCATCTGGAAGGGTAAAACCTCCACTATCGAATTCAAGCATGTGCTTCAAATGCCTTTTAAGACCATAAAAAAGCGCTATTTAAGGAGCTCATTTGTTCTAACGCATTCCCATATCTAGAAAAATACGCTTTTGCTTTAACTGCTGGCATGTAACAGTGTCCGTACCATAGGTTCCCCGTCCTGCCATCTTATGGAACTGCTGCCAAGTGAGTGGTCCCTGCACATGCTGGATGTTCTCCCAGGTCCTTCCTGTTCGCTTCTTCTGGATGGCATCCTGGAGAAAGGGCTGCAACGAGAGCAGCATGCGCACCACGTCCTGGGAGGAGAGCATGCTGATATCCAACACTGCAGAGGACAAAGGAGCATCCATCATTTTCAGCAAGGAAAGGGCAAGAATTATTTTAAGGTGGCAACATTTTTGGTGTGTTGTTCCTTCGTATCATTCTGCACAATGCAAATAAAATGTGTACAACTCTAATTAGCTTAACAGCATTTATGAAAACATTGCTGAAATAAAGCTGTTGTCCTAATCATTTCATTCACCTTTCAGTGTTACTGTTGGCCTGCTCCGTTCATAAGAAGTCAGAGCACCTTCAACAGGTAATATATGATTATAAAATCACTTTTTCTTTCTTGGTGACACTTTCACACAGAGCATTTCTTGCCTGCTGACTGCTTTTCCCCTTCTACAAAGACAAGGGGCCATAATTCTGCCTCCCCCACAAATACTTGAATTCGTTTTGTGTCTCTGCTTCAGATTGTGAACTTCCACAGACTCTTTCACAACTTAGAGCACAAAGTCTAAGAACAGCTGTATTATTAGGACTCTAGATGTCACTTATAAAGCTTTCAGAAAGCTACTTTATTCCTAGAATATTTTTATGCACCTCATTTCGCACATAAAGACCAACTGGCTCACGAATGGCAAGTTTCAAACCACAAATATTCAAAACGAACTGTTCTGACCCGTACCATTGCTGTGAGGCCAAGAATGTACCGTGGCACTTCTTACTAGGGCTTCATCCACTTTTCCACCAGTGGGGTTGTCCACATACTGCCTGCCTTGCTCGAGGGCATTGAAGCATTCCACCCAAGAGTCGTTACTGTCGGCCTGCAGCCTGTCGTAACTCCAGTTCATACACGGAAGCGTCTGGCGGTTGTTGGAGGACATGTAATCCAGACAGCTCAGAGCTGTGAACGGCTGCGTGTGCTGGTTCTGGAGGAGGAGGAGGAGGCTCACCGGAGGTTCTTGGGTCCTTTTACCTCCCTCTCCCATCTGAGAGATCAAGTTGCTTTGACTCGTCATCAGTCGTCTTTCCGCAGCTTGGCCAATGTCTGAGGTCTTGCCAAAAATATCCAGCTCGTCCTCGATGAAGAGCCCAGAGTTGTAACCTAATTTGCGGTTCATGATCGCGCTAAAGCCACAGGTGCAACGGTACTGATCCTCATTAGACGAATCTGGGATGTATAATCCAACATCCGCACCTTTAATGTTCATGTTACAGGCGCAGATACAACAACTGTCAAAGTTACGGTCTTTGAAGATGTTCAACACCGAGTCTGAAAGAATCAAGGTGACGTAGAGGCTGTGGGCTTCGGGGATCGGCTGAACGGTGGCCGGCTCCACGGAATTCAGCGGCCGCGTGGTAGAAGGGGTAGAAGCAGGTGAACCTTGATCTGTGCTGTCATATTTTACAGATCCTTGGCCACTTGCAGTACCCCCACCTCTAGGAGTCCTTGGGGTCCTGGGAGTGCGTGGGGTAGGGACAGAGAAGCGTGGAGTTGCTGGTGACGGCAGAACTCCTGCCCCGCTGTTGCTGGCCGGAGCTGTGCTGTTTAGCGTCACGGGTGTGTTCATCTGGGGAGTGTTCATCTGAAGATAGTCCTGGTCGGCCAAACTCCCAACGCTAGGCACATTGCTGCAAGAAACGCACGACAAACCACAATCAGACACCTTCACAGACTGGTTAGCTGTGAGATTGATTTTGTAAAGCTTGTTTAAATACAAGGAGATGGCAAAAACTTAAAGGGCTCACTCTAAGTGCAGTAAAGAAAGAACACCCCCAGTCATTCTGCTCAGAACCTTTTACTGTGTCTTGCAACTAAAACTGTAAGGCTCACCATGAACAACATTGTTTCCTATCAGTGTAACAAAGAGGTGTCATCTCAGGCACTTAAAGGTTATTCCCATGGCCTAAAACCCAAGTGTTCCTTAGGAGAATCTCGAGATAAATTAAGATTTCAGGATATTTATAGCTCTTTTAGGGAAAAGAGAAAGAACTGTAGTTGTTGCTTTAAACACAGCCCTCTGTAAGGAGATACGCATTAGTGGAAATAAAGAAAGTATGTCAGGTGCCCAGAAATCTTATTTTATTTTATAAATTATCACTTTTGGTAGCTGTCAGGAGTCTGCACGTGACACAGACACAACACTGCCTCACGGTGGTGTGGAATTGACAGCAGCATCTCAGACAATATAAATGCAAATCATCTGGGATTACAGAGTCTGCAGCCCAACATGACATGGGCCCTTACAAACTCTTAGTCCAGGACAGCTAAGAATCATATTTTGGGGTCATCTCCTGACATGACTGGCTTTTATTACTCTGTTTTTGTTGTTTTCTGCCAAATTAAAGTGACCAAAGAACAGTTTGTCCTTGCCCATGAAATCTGTCTCCTCTTTGGGATGACTCATTCCATCAGGAAACAGGTAATACGAGGCCAGTCAAAAGAAAGAAAGCTTTAATGTACTTTTCTCTTTCCAAGTTGCTAATAAGTTGCTTATGTGAACATATGTTCATGTCACATTCAGACAAGGAAAATGTTGGAAGCACTCGATGAGTCTTTTGATAAAGGAAGGGAAATGGTTTTTTATGTTTGTTCTTACTGTGTGCTTTGCATGTTGTTTAAAAGGAGCATCATCTTATGCTCACACATCACAGTGGCTTGAGAAGGAAAACAAGGAAGATTTTATTCCTTAGATTCACTTGATTACCTTGAACTGATGGATGTGCAACTCAGAACAAGGGAGGGAAAAACTGAAGGAGTTCTGAGTCTGCAGCACACCGAGTGCTCAGACTAATAAGAAAAGGTGACCTAGAAACCTTGATTGGCAATCAGCACTCTGTCGGAAGCCTGCAGTAATAATCTTCCCTCTAATTGGATTACACTGAAAATGAAAGGGTTTTTTTCCCCAACAAATACCTGAAATTAATAACCAGCTCAGCCCGGTGAATCAGTTGCTATTATGAAAAAAAACCTGAGAATTCAATTGCTCCCTGGGCTCTATCAAGGGTTTACAATTTCTCTTTTGCAATTCTTCTGAGAACACTGACGGATCCTTTGGAACTGGAAAAGGACGGATTTACAGACTGATTTAATGATACAGGCTGCTTCCTCTAGAAATGAATGCTGGGTGGCAGGAGACCTCATACTGTTATTACGCCTGTTAAGAGGTTTTATGAATTTAATGGTGCAAATTCTGTATAGCTTTCAAAATCTCCGGCAATTCATTTCCTCCAAAAACATTGCTAATTTCTGAGAACTCGGTCAGGAATAAAACCTTTTAAATTTAACAGCAGTCTTTGCTTATGGGTCACAGCTCTCTCATGCAGAAGAGACTCGGCATCTTTTAGCGTTCAGCAGGGGGAGAGCAGCGCACACCCTGTCAGCATCCGGCTGAGCAGCAGCTCCATATGGGACCCAGTCAGGCTACATCACACAAACTTTGAAGAGCCAACACGGGAACACGGAGGAGAGCATGGACACAGCCCTACACAAAACACTAGGAGAGCTCTGAAGGCGAGCTGGTATCACAGGACCAGATACATCAGACTGAAACTCGGACTGGACAGAGAGGTGCAAACACGAGAGGAGCCTGAACTGTAGGCAAGAGAACTGTGCATGGGAGAACTGAGACTGAGAGGTTAAGCGCCTTAATCTTATTCCCCAGTGCTTCTGGTTCATGTTGAATTACAATGTTTTTCTCTATTAGAAATTGCAATTAATTCAAGTACCACATGTGCCTGCTCTTTTAAAAGCACTAAGAGCACAGTGGACACACACTGTAACACCACCAGGTTCCAAAAGCTAGTCGTAACTCAAACTTCCCACTACCAGAACCTTCTTGATCTGAAACAGTGTCAAGTTACAAGGTGTAAAATATATTTGCAGGATATTTTATGGTTCTGGTGAGTAGTAAAGTACCGTTAATGTAAGTAAAATATTTAATTAATGAGCCATTCTAGGCAGGCACATGACTAACTGATATCCTACCAGACTGTACTTACTTGTAGCCATCTCTAATGAAAGTGGCTGCAGGCGGCAAAGGAAGTTGTTCAATTTTAGGAGGAACAGCCCAAGAAGGCCTGAAAATGCAGGCATCGGGTATCTTCAGAGGTAGGAGGCACTGACTTGGCAGCATCTTCAGCGGAGCAAAGAGGGACGAGCCCACGAAAGGTTGAAATGATGGAACTCTGTGCACATACGAAAAATCCTGTAACGTTGAAGCGACATTGTTTACAATATGGCAAGGTTGCCCTTTATATTTAGATATATGAAAACCTATAGTACTGTTTGAAACCTCCCCAAATGCATTTTATCCAAGATTAAGTATATTTACTAATTCTACAAAACATTCAAGAGCTGTTCCTTTAGGGAAACTAAGCTGAGGCCCCTTGTTATCCCAAGATGGTGTGCAACTGCAATGTCAGCAGATTTCACAAATAGACTCATTTAAGACAAGCTACATCTGAAAAATAAGCAGTGTACCATGAAATTTCCATACTCCCTAGCTTTAAGCACCTAATTTAGGCCCTTAAAAGATGGGTTTTTACAAGACTTTTATACTGACAGTGGAGAGAGAAGTTGAGCCATGGTGTGAAGAAACCTTAGGGTGCCTTAAGTCAGCATCTCTCAATAATCCCTCACTGGGGATTAGCATGATCCGAGTAATAATAGCAGGCACTTTATACACCTCAAATATTAAATGCAAGTATAGTATTAAATACAAATGTATAAACAATCCAGTAAACATAATAGTAAATACAAATATAAATGTAGTCCAGTCAAAGTGGGCTCTCATTGACTGTGACGTTTGCAGGGACTGACGACAGGCACTTCAACCTGAGTTTTTAGTGCTATTCCCAGTTCCTATCAGGAGCACAGAGTCCTTTGAGACACTACTGCAAAGTAAAAACCACTGTTGAAAGAGTAACAGTCGTTTCTCTCAGAATTGCAGTATTTAACAATGCACTAGATCTTTGCATTCTCCCCTGGCACCTCGTAACGCGACGCGAGATGGGAGATGCGTGGGTCACTGTCACCAGCTGCTGAACGCTCAGCAGGAGGAATCTCCGTACATGTTCTCACAGTGGTTAGCGATGGGTTTCGGTGCCCGTTTCCCACTGCTGGGTGTGAGAAGTGATGCACTCAAAGCAAGTAAACTGGGCTGTTGGGAACGTTATCAGGCAGAACTAACAGGCATTTTAATACTCCTAAAATGGGTGTGAGGGAGATTAAAATATCTTCAGTATCAATGACACCCTAAAATCTGTTCTCAGGACACCCTAAAATCTATTCTCAGTCAAATACATTCAGCACAACCGATTCCAATTCACATTCTCTTTCCAGGCTTGTATTATCCTAGTCTTAAGCAAAAGGTTCACTATACAAACAGAAGAAAAACACCCAGCAAAGTCCATGGCAAGGCAAAGTCTTACAAACCTTATGAAAATCTTATTTCAAACTTCTGCAATGGTATAAAACTGGCAGATACACAAACTCTGCACGGCCCATGGAGAGCTGCGCCTCAGAAAGCCTCTAAGATGCCTTTTCTTACTGTGTCTTTGACTTATGAAGTTGGGACAGAAGCTCTTACAACAGCAATGCAGACTTGCTGTAGACCCTGTCACAATCCAGAGATGCAACCCCCGAATGCCACTGCCTGTCCCTCTTCTTTCAGGGATGGGATCACAACTCAGTGCTCTAAGGGAGAGCATCACCCTGTGGCTTGCCTGTGCTTTCCTGTCAGTCTGCCCTAGCAATACTATTACTGCCATGCAGGGCAATTTAGTAATTATTAGCTGAATAAACTCTTTACACTAACATAAATCTATGCAGCACTGTTCTGCTGATGCATTGCCACTTGTTATCCATGCAACTGCAAGGGCTGTACCTTTCCATGTAGAGCTCTCAGCAATGCAGGCGATTAAAAATAAGCCTTCAGTTAATTCCAGCATTCACAGGAGCACAAAATGAGAGGTGGAGTTGGGGAAAGAAATGGATGCTTAAATAGCAAGAACAGGCTGTAGCAGATTAGGGACAGGGTGGGCCCAAAGGAGAAGAATTAGGCTATAAAATCAAGGGGTGAGGATTACCAGGAAGACAGAGTTAGAGTGTGTATCTCCCTTTTTATTTCCTGCATACAAATGAGTTTGCTGCAGAATGAGGTGATGTGTATATGTGTATTTCTACAAGGAAATGTGCATTTTTTAAAAAACAAAAAGCCCTCAGGCTATATGCATGGAAACATGATAACAACAGCTTCTGACATCAGTGGCAAAAACTGGCCCAAAAAGTTAGGTAATGCAGAATAGACACAAGCAGGCAGAATGATTTTAGCCTACGTCGTACCCTGTACTAAGGATGGAACAATGAGATACAAGTCAATGTGCGCTAAGTGCTCGTGTTAAATCCTTGTATGTGATGCTATGGAAGAATGGATATATCCTGATATGCGACATCGGGGAGGTGAGCACCAGTCCCCAGCCGCAGAGTCAACAGCAAAACAACTCAGATACCTCTCTATCGAGTCCTTTAGTGTAACTGTGTGACATTACCTGACCTGTTATACAGAAAGTCAGATAAGAATGGTCCCATCTGGCCTTAACACTTGTGAAGTAACATCGGCTGAAGAAGAAACAAAGCGAGTTCAACCCCTGGGCTTTCTCAGACATTTTCAACCCTAACCAAAAAAGGCAACATTTCAGAGAGAAAAAGGCCTTTCTGCATGCAAGACTTTACCCCAGATGCCTCTCCCCTACCCACCAGCAGCCAGGCAAGGCTACACATAAAGGAAGCTACGGGAAAATTAGCTGGGGGAATCAATCCAGCTAAAGGCTGACAGGTACTTTGCTTGGATCTGGTTCACTGTTCCTTACAGCAGTCTGCTACCCACACTACATGTGACTGGGTTACAACAACCAAACATACAGGTGAGATTATGAAATAAGACATCTTTGGCACGTTACCTTAATATCTTCAGGTTTAGGGCTACCTAATCCATCTTCCACCTCCATTTTAAACTCAGCAAGCTGCGGTGGAACCATGTTGACCATGGGACTTTCCATCATTCCCAAGGCAGTCACGGTCTCTGAACTTATTCCATCTTTATAGCTCATTACCGGGGAGAAGGCAGGGTGTTGTTCTAAAGATGGTGGAGTTGGGAACATCCTTTGGAGATCTGCCACAGCTAAGCAGGATGAAACAATGCGCTGTTAATCATCTAAGTTGTCGAGGAAATCCAATAAAACAGAAGAGCTCTTATTTCATAAGATAAATCCTAGAGCAAAGGTGCCACAGGCTTCCTAAAGCTCCAATACCAGGACAAATCCAGATGAACAGTTAACACTAGGGAGAAGCTCCAAAACTACCTAGGGATGCTTTGAAAGCTTAATGTCCAGTAGAAAGAACAAAATATTTTGTAACAGAAGAGATTCATTGACATTAATGCAATGTTCACCCCAACAACTGTCACTAAGGAGACACAGGGCAGTTTCTTCCCTTTTTCAGAGCTGATACTGAGCTCTAGAACTGGAAGCTTTTGGAATTACATCCCTGAAGCTGCATTCTCCCTCTAACATGCAGCCACAGCAGTTGCATTCGGTTCATCAAACAAAAATCGGAATGAAGCCTTATATTGTCTCCACAGCTCCACTCTTTCTCCTTCCAGCTACCAGCTGTCCTATTTGTTGTGTTACAATTCAGAATATATGCTGTCTTTCCCTGGCTTGAATTAGGACAGACATTCTCCGGATGGAACCATCACTCTGGTGAATTCATTGTTAAAATACTCCAGTTACAGCAGGGTAAATTCCCCCGGGTGTCTCTTCTTGAACCCTTCTGACAGGCTAAGTGCCCAGTTCCAGCTCCATTCCAGTGCACACCCCCATCCTGAGCTGACAGGACACAAGGAGGGACTTGTATTCAATAACCTAAATATCATGGGGAATTCATAAATGAATAAGATAGACGTTTGGACCGATAAACACTGTGGACACCCAAACTGGTGAAATGTAGTACTACTCATCAAAACTCATGGAAAAAAGACAGTAAAAAGTGATGGAATTAAAATTATACACAGTGTACAAATATATACTGACTACACTTCTGCAGGATGCTGCAGCCTCAAGATACATCTCATTTTAACCTTTCATGCTCAGAGAAGCAGCCAGCCTAATCAATTCCTCAGACAATGTGAGACAACTCAAATAGGTGAAGTCCTCTCGAAATGGAGTTCTGTTGATAACAAGTCACAGCTGAACCCAAAGTCTTTCACAGACTGGAACAGCAGAATAAATAACCAGCTATGAATTACCCTCACTCAGCTCTTGCTCTTTTTCTTTTTTTCTTAGAATTAAAAATGTCCAAGCCTTTAGTCTTGTCCTAATACTGGATAAATAAATGTTGAAATTGGGTTCAGTAGAACTGAAAAACCGGCTTTCCATCCAGTGCCGGCATGAAATACAATCTTCAAGATGCCAGCTGGATTAGCTACTGTCTTTTTTTTTTCCAGAGAGATGTGCGCTTTAGAGAGTGAAGAGAGGGGACAGGAGGGAAGGGTGACATGATGGAGGGCTCTACGATGATGTCCAAGGCATTTCAGTTCCCTGCAGACATTCCTGTGCCTCGGCAGCCAGTGCCAGGGGTGCAGCCACACAACAGAAGCAGAAGGTATCTATTGAACTTATTTCACATCGTTCTATAGTAAATCATTGCCTCACGGCCAACCTCATATCAGTTCTCGAAATTCTGCAGTGCAGATTAATAAAAAAGTTTAATTACAAAAAATCCCCAACCTTACAGCAACAGGCCAACCATCGTTATTCATTTTCATGTGTGTCAGGCTTGAAAAAGCTTTGCATATTTTAAAAAGCTATGGATCAACTAAACCTGTCAAAATCCAATCTCTGTATACTTGAGACCTCCACATCTGAGTAAATCAGCACAGCTTTTATGGGTCCATAAAACTCTGACTCATCTCCTTCAGACTGTTTTTTTCTTCTCCTCAATTTGCTCTCATTACCAGCTGAAGTTAATGAGAAGGCATTAAAGAATGATTTGCAGAGAGATTTGATTTCTGCTTGTAGCAGCCACAAAAATCAAACACTCTTCCTCCTCACCACCAAGTAATTTGTAATCTGTAATTTGACCTGGTAGCATTACACCAAAACCTTCCACCTTCCTCCTCTCACACATACACATTTCTCCTTCACCTCAAGAGAAATGTGACCCATACGAATAATGCAAGAGAGCCCATATACCTCAGAGAAAAAAAGTATTACGCTCAAGAGTTGGTGGCACAGCCCTTACAAAAAAAGCCCTATTGTTTTAATTTTATTTCACACATTCTCTGCACACTTAATTTTCTAAGATTCCTGAACACCCACAGCCTTCCCTGTACGTGTGTAGTGCCAGCAGGAGCAGCACTTCTACCATAACCATCTGTAACAGGTTGACAGTGTGTCTTCAGTCAGAACCAAGTTCTTTGATTTTAATCACGCAGTTCGACATCTTAGCAATTGGCTTCTTTAAAAGAAGAATGGTTTACCCTTAAAGAGAGAGATGGTAATGGTGCGAGTGACCAAGATTAAATACTGAATCGAGAACAGAGGGATAGCTTCTAAATGAAGATTCGTAACAAATCCCTCCCGTACTTCCAATCTAAGACAATGATGTCAATAGAAAATCATCTCAAATCCTAGTAGGCACATTAAAAATATAAATCTGTATTACCATCCTCTGTTTTCATTAAAACCTGATTAGCCTCTTGTAGTACTGGCATCTGGTAATTACAGCACAAAACAAGCACACTACCTCTTAGCCTGAAAAAGGGACATTCTAAGCTCCCTACAAAAGACAGCCTGGTAGCTTTAAGATGATTTTAACTGTCAGCAAAGTGGCAATCAGCTGTTTCTCCTTACTTGGCGGGTACGGTACTGCTGTCCTGCCGTCCTTCCCCACAGGGCGCTCCTCAGATGCAACTGCAGGTGTTTTTGATGATCGAAGAGCTGGTGATACAGCCTAAAAGTAGAATAACCACAAACCATGGTAAAACATATACAAACCACTAGAACTCATAAGCTATTACAAATTCTGAAAAGTCCCTGAATGGGATTTCAGAAGAAGGAAAAAGTGTATTTTTCTGGTCTTCCATCTGCCCCTCAGCAGCCTAGATTTCCTTTTCTTCTCTTTCAACTCTATCTCTATACACACAAATTATATTGAAAATGCTATCACAGACACTGTGCTTGAAATGAATGTGATGACTCTCCTCGCATCCGTGTTTGGACTACTCTGAGACAACAATGTGGATACAACACAGAGTAAGAATGCCACAAGCAGACTGGCATGGGGACAGCTCACCACGTGCAAGTTTTAAGACAAAGAACATGGGGTCTGTCTGGGCCAACTTCACCAAAAAAGGTAATTTTTTATTTTGACAGAACAGTCCTCTAGTAGATTTGCATGTTAACTGCAACATCTCAAGTGCAGTTAGTGTGGAGCCACAGAACAGGGAGAGGTGGTAAATACATTGGTGTAAAGTACTGCCAAGAAGCACGTGCTGGGCTTTTAAACCCAGTTATCTGCTATCAGTCAGTTCAGGAACACCTTCTGTATCATTACGGTTATATTAGATTAAGCTTAAAAATACTATAATAATTATTCAAATCTTTGCCTATTCACAGGTCTCCATTTTTTTCCCCTGGTAATTGATATAAATCTGCTTTTCCTTCTGTATTTCCTAACACTCAGCAACTACTCCTCTTCGCGCTGCAATAAACTGCTTGCAGGAACAGAAAGAAACATGCTCAAGAGCATTGCTGAAATGCAGTAAGGTGGAATTTATCTTCCTTTTGGCAGCTTCTCAGCCACAGTAAAAGAACAAATCACCAGTTAAGGCAGCCAGGATCTTTTCCATACCTCTCAAACACACACAAATCCTGGCAAAAGCTAAGGACATGTAACTCAATGTAAAGATGAGGCAGATGCGTCGCTTTACCAGCACAGTATCCCTAGGGGCTGCCCCTGCGATGCTGGGGGAGAAGGTCAGTGGGGCACAGGTTCCCCTGCGCTGTCAGGCAACACAAGCTTTGGCATTACCCAAGCAATCTCTGCATATTCCTGAATCAGACACAGTGCCGATTTCTCTCTTTGATGGATACCTCTCTCAGCAAACAACTCTTCACAGTTAGAATCCAAGCCTACCTACCTGGAAACTCTCTCTCTCCTACCTCATAGGGACAATCGCTCCCCACTAGGCTTCCACCCTCGTCCTCGTTTTTTTTCAGCCAAGGTTTAAATGTACAGAACACTCAGTCCTACAAAGACTTACACCAAGCTCATCTTCATCAGAATTGTCAAAGATATTATCCAGATCATGAAGCGATGGAGCCAGATCAGTCACTTGGGTGAGGCTACCAGAGCCTGCTCGGCCTGCAGCGTTGTCTTGCCGGGTATCTATCCAAAATACATAGAGAGCACATGAAAAATGGGAGCAAAGTTTAGAAACATAAAATTACCTTTTTTCAGTGTTAGTTCTCACTCTAAAAGGGGGACAGGTAGGAATGAGGGAGACCCTTTACTATGATGTAGCCTAGAAATAGCCTTGCAGCCAGGCTTTAAGCAAGCACCAAAGGTAAATCAGGAAAGAACAAAGGCAGCTACTGGTCGCCCTCACCTTCTAAGAAAAATAAACTATGTTTCTATAGAAAGGACAAGCAAAATCAAGTTCTTCCATCTCAGGAGCTGTCTACAGCTCTCATATTACACTGAAATATTCAATATGTGATTTTTTCTTTCAGATTTTACTGCATATTTTTGAGTATTTTTGCTTTACAGACTGAATGAAGGAGATTTTACTCACCAGTCTTAGGAGCAGAACTGAAAATAGACATGGCATCTTTTCCATCAGGAACTGGTGTGGAATGACCCGTTGTGGGGATTTCCTTGGTGCCAATTCCATCTTCTGACTATACAAAAAATCCAAAAAAATTTAATGGATATTAATTTACACTGTGTCAGAACAACTGTTTTCCTATGGCGAGCCAAACTCAGGGCTCTGGATTAAGTGCTTTGAGAAGCAAAATAAAACTTAAGAAGGAAAAAGAACATGGTTGTCTGGTGTTTGTCCATGTATCAGGAAAACCATGAAGTAACACTGTGTATGATTGACAAAGGATTCCCTATGCATCAATGAACACTGCGCTGGTGCAGATAATCAGCCACCTCGATTCCTTCAGCTAAAACATCTCCTAGAACTTCTAGTGTGGTGGCTGCCCCCACAAGAAGAAGTAAGTGAGTAGCCAGACAATGGAACTGCTCCGTAAAGGCTAAGATCCATAAGAAGTCTCATCCACACAAGGCAGGGTGTGACCAAATAATGGTAATAAAGTTGTTTTCTTTCATATATGGAAGAATATCTCTAAAGAAATGTTCACAGACCAGTGCAGCAACCCTGCCACAAACCCTCTCAGCAAAAGGTTACATTAACTTTCCCCAACAGAACCGGGCCCAAAACTTGGGCTGGAGAACACTGAGCTTTGCAGTGAGGGAATACATCAAGAGGAAGCAAGCAAAGGAGAAAAAAAAAAGCCCAGCAAATTCTTTCACCTCTACAACTGCCTACAAAGCTCAAAGTACTCTATTGCTTAGTCTAAATGTGGAACCTGCCGCTGGTCAAGCTGAACACACAAACGGGAAGCATTCCTTGCAGCAGCAGTGTTGCCACACTAGTTCAGAGGGGCGCCCGCAAACACCAGCTCAGAAACACCACCAGGCAACGAAGATTTTTCCTAAGCCAGTGCAGGAAAGAAATAGAAAACCTCTCTGGTTCTGATCTGTGGAACAGGCTTGTCTCTTCCTGAGAGCTGCAGAGCAAACACTGAGCTACAGGACTATAAGTCCAACAGGAATGCTAGTGACAAAGACTCTGGATTCATGTGTTACCTTGCTCTTTTTCAGCGGATCTTTCTCAGCCCCAAGTTTGCATTTTTTATTGCCAGTGAAGCTGTACTTGATGTCACCATCTTCAAATGTGTACGGATCACTCATGTCTCCCAAGCCTTCTCCGGGTTGTTGTATTAGAGACAAGGGGTCAAGGTAGTTCAGTGCCTGCACTGGTTTCTGCTGCCTCAGGATTTTAAACCGTTTATTAGGTTGTCCTAAGAGCCTGGAAATAAAAAGAAAACAAGCGAAGAAAGCTGTCATGAAACAAAACAAACACACCTTTTACAGCAATGCAAAATAACAGCTCTTAGATCTGTTGCTGTTGCCCACAAATCCAGCCCATGTCCCACCCCATTCTCCTTGATCAGAAATAAATATATTTTTCCTCAAATAAAGGATGTGTTTGCCTACATTTGGTATTACACTTCTTACTGTATATGAACTACTCTGGGACAATGAAAATCGAATTAATCTTGTCAGTGCATAAATCAAAATAATTTGAAGTACACAATCTTTTCAGTGTAGCAAAATCCATTGTAATTACCAAAAATCAATGTTGTCATAACTCAAAAATCCTTTCTCAATTAATTTCAGCTCATACATTTTCATTAACTACTCTCTTTGGTAAATTCTTCTATGCATTCTTGGAGTGCAAAAGTAATTTTTAGGCCAGCATAAAACTAATTCAAATGCTCATGCTAAAATTATAAATAACCAAGGACATTTGCATAAAAAAATAATAAAAAACCTAAAAAACAGATAGATAAAAATTCCTTAAAATACAGGTAGTTCATGTTTTTGATGGAAGGAGACAGTTTGTGTTAGCTGTAGTTGTTCTAAAGCAACACGTACAAGAGATTAGCATTTGCCCTTTCACACGTACAGACCAGAGCCTGTCAGCGTTTTCAGTTTCAACTCTACGAGACTGAAGTTAGTACTAAAACTTCTATCAGTTCCAAAGATCCAACAGTTTGGGTTTACAAAAAAGCAGGATCGTTTCATAACACAGTATCAGCTGCCCCTTACACGGAGCGTGGTATGGTGCAATTTTAAACCCACATGACTGGACAAACCACACTGAAGTGCCTCCGCAGTGCCATAATCGGTTTTTCATTCCAAATCAAGCATTTAGGTAGCCGGAAGGCTGCATAACCCAAACCAGATTTTCCTTTCTTAAATCATCAAAGGATATAAGCTTAATAGAGCTCTTACATTCGCTCAAATTACTGCGATAAAGGTCACAAAACCATTTATCAGTTCTCACAGTCCCCAAGAGAAAGGCAGACATGAAAAAAGTTAGGAACACTACAATAAGGAGTACTACAATAGCACATTTCTATTTCAGCGTTTAACGTTCTCTCCAGCTTCCATCATCTTTGACATTACAGAAAAGCCTTCTACTTCTTCCATTTTCAACTGAAAACAGAGTTTGGTCGTGCTTATAATGCAATAGAAGCACTACATGGCTCAGTGTGCGCTATTACCTTTTCAGTGCAGTGCTGTCCGAGTTTATTTCCATCTTGGTATCGTATCTCTCACACGGAAGATTGGGGAGCCTGAATTCTGGATCGTCACTCGACAGGACATTATAGGACTTCCACAGTGACTCGCTGTTCTGCGCCACCCCACGGTACAACGCCGTCTCGCTGACCTCTGCCATCAGAGGTAACCTCTGTCCAACAAGCACTGTCCTCTCATCTAAGCTGGGCAGTGGTTGCAGCTCCAGCCCGCTGCCGTAGAGCGCTGGGTTTACAGGTACGGAAGGCGGGTCCAGATTCTCTGCCTCCTGACCTCTCGGCTGGGGGCTAAGGGTGGGAGGCAGCGGGGAAGTAGGGGAATGGGGTGAATCCATAGGATTCATATTCATTTGTTTGCTTGGATTTCTAGCAGGTATAGATAGCGGCTTCTCGTATTTTCTGGAATTAGAGACTTCTAAAGAGGGCTCCATTCCTGCTAATCCCAGTTTCTGCCCTGATGAGTCCTGCTCCATGCATAGCTCTTCAGTCACAGAGGGCCGATGGTGAAAGGGCATCATTGGCCGTTTTTGCAGTTTTTCTCCTTTTTCCTGTCTCTCTGTCGTTTTGTGCTTTGAAGAGGCGGGAGGTGGCAAGGATGATGACGTTCCCACACTGAATCCTGGCTGATTTATCGTTGGGGGACGGCTGGAGCCAGCAGCAAAACGCTGTTTGAAAACCTTGTGCCTGAAAGCAAAGGCAGAAACAAGTCACTGCATGGTCTACACAGTTATCTGACTAACGGGAGAAAAAAGGAGCACTGAGAAATCCTATGTCTATTCCTATCTGTTGATGGATTCTGGAATGGTCAGATGATCCAGGCCAGGTCATTCAAGGCAATTTGTCTGCATTTTTTCTGACCTATAAAGTGAAAAATGACATTCAAAGGAAAGATTAAATGTTTATAAGAGCTTAGTACTGCTTAGATGGAAAGTAATACAACAAAGAATCCACGTTAGTCTTGCTTTATTACCCTGAAGACAGACAGCTTTTCAAATAAAGTGCCTGCCACGAAGCAGCACCACCCACTGCACCCTCTGAGCCTCTGTTACAAGAGATACCAACAGGAATGGGTTTAGTTACGTTCACAGACAACATACGGCAGGATGCTCTCGTGGCAGTTTCCTCCTCTGTATCACTTACGGAAAAAGAGCAACTTCAGTTCAAAACCAAACCACAAAAGAAAAAAGGAGGTAAGAAGTGAGGAAGAAAGCAATATTTTAAAATATTCTCAACATAAAAAGCAATACCATACAAAATTGTTACTCACTTCTCATTTTAATATGGCTTTTCTCAATCTGTATCCAGTATTTGGGACCAGGAAGAGTAAGACTGACTTTCAGTGTTTCAGGTACTGCTAAACAGTATTTTCATCATCTGGCTGATGGTCCTCAGGCATGGTACAACAAAGACATCTAACAATGTCTATACTTTAATTGGCCTTTTTTGTTTGGATTTTTTTGTTTAGTTATTTCTTTGTTTTTTTAAGCTAAGCAGAAACTCAGAAGACTTATTGTGCTGAGTATTTCTACCTGTCTGAAGTTAAATACCATTTCAAAATAAATCACTTCATCCCTTTTTTTGTTTAAAAGAACACTATGTAGAACACCAACAAAACACTTCAGACGATATAATATGCTTTATACTCACAAAGATAAACTACATTATCACAGCTAAAGCGGACTATCAGATTGAAGAAACCAATTCTGCTTTTATGATTAAGCTATGGAAATATCCCAGTGCACACAGCGCTGTCAAATAGTACAAATGCAGCTTCTTGTGCCTGCTACATCCTTTCCCTGTACCTATCCCTGTTGTGTGGCATTGTCCTGGCTTTTTTTGCAGGCTTAGCTGTTCGCAGGCCGTGTTGCAAATCCTCTGCCACAGCAGATGGCCGGTAGCTGCACTCACCCGTGGTGTGGAGCTCATGCCCTAGTAACTGGAGATTTGCCTTAAGCATGTTCATGGAACACTTTGTTGACTCAGTTCTCCATCACTCACCATATTTTAGGTGACCACAGAAAATTATTTTAGACAGCCTGTTGTTCAACACACAAAGTTGAGTCTATAAATGATTGAATTTCATGCCGAGTACCAGACAACCCTTTAAGACTTGCTATTTAATACCATATCTTGACATTTCATTTCTATAACACATAGAAAGGGCACAGTAATGACTAAATCAATATCTATATCAAAGTAGCTGTCCCATTTCTGTACCTACACAGACAATTTTTATTGCTGGTTGAAATCATGTTAATGATAATGTTTTAATGTCCCACTTGCTGTGTTTCCTAACTCCAGCATGATGTCATTAGCACTGGAGGTGTTATGAAACAGTGTGAAGTTGCAAACGCAGTTGAACCTATCCATAGATTCAGCTTTCATTGTCCACTATTGATACCCTGTGTTTTCCACGTGAGGCTGGATCTCAGTTTCCCATAGAAAACACTTGGCATCCTGAAAAAACACTTCTCCTTTCTGCACTGGAGTATATACATAGAAGCAACACAGGAGGGTAAAGAGCAAGGCTGCAGAGGAGCAAGATTTCACTCTGGATACAGCACAGAGTCTCCAGGTTGAACACCCTGCCCTCCCCATGATGCACAGCTCCTCATCATCCTACCAGCTCTTCCAAACACACAAAGATCTGGCTTCATGAAAAGGCAAACACAAAAGATATAAGGACAAAATCTTGCTTTGTTCCACTTTGAACAATGGGAATTTCTAGCCAACAGCCCCGTGGAGACGGTGAGAATGCTACATTCCTGAATTCCCCTGTACAGCCAGATCCACACAGAAAGCTCTGCAGAGATTGCTGTGGCAGTAACACATTTAAGGATTTCAGTAGATGATAGATTAATTTAACTGTTAATAACAACAGAATTTTTCTCAAGTGTGCCTTGCTGTTAAGAGAGTATTAAAAGGAAAAAGAACACCAGCTATGCCTCAAACAGCCAGAAAGCAGAGAATCGTCTCAGCACCATCACTGGCTGCTGCACTGGCTGTTATTTTGGCCAAGTCCCTTATTACAGTTGGGGGGGTGTAATGAGAGAGAGAAAAAAAACCCCCAAAAGGTTAGCATAGCATGATCAGTGTTTCTGTTTGATCATACAAATGACATGTACATCTACGCATACCTAAGGAATAACTTCTTTAGATCATAAAAACATCTTTATGAATCCTGCAAGTCTACAGTGACCTTAGCACTTAAAAATTTCAGCAGGAGCAGATCTGCAGGGCTGTTTCACCAAAAACTGTTCTTTTCCTAGCCCTGTATCACTTCCCTGATGATTTTAAGAATGTTATGCAGAATTGGTAGTGCTCGTTTGCCTTTCCTGAGTGTCTGGAAATTCAAGCATTCATAAAAGATGAAGAATAATTTAATAAACTTTTAAGTATTTGTGTAAGTGAGCAGTGATTTCTTTTTGATCCACTGAGAGTGGATGAGCACGCTGCAAGGGTTTACATTCTCTTGATACAATGGCAGATTGACTAGAAGTACATGGAGTAAAGAGATTCCTTTCCCCTTCAAACAGGGATAGTAGCACTATCCCTCAATTAACATGATCTGAAACCTAGGCAGCTTCTGCCCCTCATCATCTGCCCCCAAACCTGAAAGTTCACACTTCTGAAAAGCCCAAAGGATGAGTTCATCACAAATGAGAAAGGTTTGAGTGATCCTAGCCCCCATTTTCTACTCAGATAATTTTTTCACTCTAGTTGACTACTGCAAGTGGCAATGGTACAAGATGCATGTTAATCACCTGAATGTGTGTGATGATCACAGTTTTGATATTAGAATTTCCTCTTCTCTCAGCTAAAACATAACTCTGTTTGTAAGCGCCCCTCTGCCTGAATTCAGCAGGGCTCTTAAAACATGACAAACACTGTCTTCAAAGCTCACCTGAAACAAGAGCAACGGACTCTTTGGACTGGATCCACAAAATCCCAAGAAACAATTTTTTTAGGAACTTCCTCTTCCAAATTTGCAGTTGTAATTTGTTTCCTCCTGAAGAAGATAAAATTGTTTTAAGAGTTATCACTTTCTGTAAAACAATAACTTCAAAAATACAGATGCAAAATTTCACATACGTTCCCCTCAACTAAACTATTTCCTAATTCACCTTTGAAACAGGATTTTGTATTAAACAGTAGTTCCCCCTATCACTCCTTAAAGCTCACAGTTGACCTGTGGGAGGACAGCACCCGCTCTGCATCAGATACCTCTGATCCAAGTCTGAGCACAAGCAGCGAGAGGCAAGTAATTTAAACTGAATCTGGAAACTCTTCTGATAAAACTATGAGGAAATTGCATGGAAATAGTAATTTCAGGTCGCAAATACACTTTAAATGTCCAGTAATAAAGGCTTATAATACTAAAAACGTGACTTCACCATAAGCTTCAGCACTTTAGTCCAATGTCTGTGACAAAACAAATACCTGTAGAGTTCTAAATATCAAAGATACAATATTTGTGCTTCAGCCACCCAACTTGCAGTCTAGTAACTACAACTGGAGTGAGAAACTGCAACTAGTAAACCTGAGAGCAGCTAGATTATAGATTTGTAACCTCAGAACTGTCACGATTAAGACACACAAGTACAAATGCAATGTTAAGAGTTAGAAGTTTCTAGCTGAACACAGTGACAAATTTTCTTAGATAAAGCTGTTCTGCGCCATTAGTTTTGATTAGTGGCAAACGAATTCTGTGAGGAATAGCATTATCCAAGACAAAACTATTAGAATTTTAACTCTATATAATGTTATTAATCAACAAAACCATCAAGAGTGCTGCCTTACCTGGATTCTGACCTGTTGAGAATGCATTCCTTCCAGACACGGTGAACCATGCGATTGTGCAATTTTGCAGTAATCTTGCCTGATTTCTTTGGACTGTGCACACTGACCGTCCCCTCCTGCACCGCAGAATGGCTGATGCTGCTCTGGGAGCATCCACCTTCTCCTGCAGGGTAGTAAAGACAGCACCAAGTTATACCAGGTATGTGTGCAATACAGTGGTGCAAGTCCTGCACCTCATGCGAAGGAATAAACTCTGCCTCTTAAATTGAGGTCATTTAGCCCCTAGAGCCTTGCACTGAATCCCTAAGAGAGTGTGGAAAGAGGTTTTTCCCAATTATCCTGGATGTGAAACTTGAATTTACATAGTCTTTGGTGAGCTGCTTTAAAGACTATATTTATTATAATATGGATGAGTCTAAAAGCATCTGTTAAGAAAACCAATAATTTATGTAGCCTGTTTCAAAGCAATAACTGTTCTTTACCCTGAAGATAAAACCTCACCGAAGAAACCAACGTGTGATGCTATTTCTTTCTGTTATGCTTGAAATTAAATAAGGGAATCAACGCTTGCTTTGGTAAAATCTTACAGTTGTGATGTATCCCAGTACAGAAATCATTCCACAGCTGATTATTAGTGTATCCTATTAACATAACCTGCAAGGGCCTCCATGACACTGTGTGATTAACAGAGAGATAGCAGATGAAGACATTACTTCAACATGTTGGTAGCCTGAAAAGCTCTGATTTACATTCTGTACTTCATTTCTCCCCGTCTGTGATGCAGAACCCTAACCAGCTATTGTAAAGGCAGATGTTTCTTCTTCCATGAAACTGGGTTTTGTTTCAGGCAAAGAGCGCTCTCCAGCCTTCCCTACACCACCCCTAGAACAGCAGAGGGAGCTTCAGGCTCGCCTGGCTGGGCAGAGCAGCCCTCCCCTGTGCTCTGGGTGGGAAAGGAAGGAAGGAGCTGCCGCATTTTAACAAGGTCAAATCAGTGTACGGAACACTTTGTCCTCCTGCCTGACGCAACTGAAGAAGCCTTAAGAACGAAAGGCTGCAAGGCTTCACTGCTGCACATCCCTGCCTCCATCGGAGCTGTGATGACTTCTGCTAGATGACTCAAAACACAACTTCTACAATCGTGCACAAGCTGCCTAACCCTGCCTCTTCTTTGAATCTTTATGCTTATTTTTTCACAGTTAGAACCGATTCTCTTGTTGTAAAAAAAAAAAAAAAAGGCGCAATTAAACTCACAAATCCCTAAACACACTGAGGCTCATGGCTCTAACTATTGATGTCATTGGCTTTCAAATACCCTACAAGGTGATGAACTCAACAGATGATCAAAAAAACAGCCTGAAACTTCAGAATTAGCAAATCTGTGCTGCTTTGGGGGATGGGGAGGGAAAGGAACGTGTGTTTACGTCTGAACAAACATAACAGCACACACCATCATGTATATCAACAGCAAGTCAGTTATAATTTGGGGGGGGCAGGGGGTGAACAGTATGACAGAAAGGGGAGGCCAGGAGAGGGTAACCGAGGAGCCACTGCAGCTCTCAGGTTAGATTTGCGTGCCCTTTTTCCCAAATTTCTATAATAGTTTTACACTATACAGTACAGCAATACATGCAACAGAACTTTGCAGCAGGCAAAACCATTTTGTTCTCATACACCGACACTCATTTATCCATGAAACTCCCTGACAAAATGCTAGAACGCCCACAAATAACCATGGATCAACGGTCCAGTTCCTGGAGGACACAGCCAGCCACACACCACTGATCACTTCACAAGCCCTGCGGCGCAGCCTGTTTCTACACAAATGTCCTTCCCTTGTTTCAGCAGCAGTTCATTTCCTTGCTGACTTCAGAAAGTCAGGAAAAATTTGGGTGAAAGAAACCTGAAGAGATCATCCAGTCCATCCCCTGATTCAAAGCTGGGTTAGCTGCACCCCTATTCCTGAAAAACATCAGACTAACCTCTTCTCTAAAACAACCAACAACCAGCCCTCCAGCAACCCCCCATCTCCCCGTGAATGGAAATTCTGTAGCTTCCCACCAGCTATTTTTTTCAAGCACTCCATTATCCTTCCTCAGAGAAAGTTTTCCCTCGTGTCTAACCTCGTTTTGCTTTGCTCCAGCTCAGGTTCATTACATATTGGTGGCAGACATAAGATTATCTGTTTTCTCCTTTTATGTCTCTAGAAGACGCTTACACTGTCTCTCCTTCAAGCTTCTCTTCTCTAGACTAAACAACCTCAATTCCTTCCATCTTTTCCCATGTATCCTGTTTGCAGAAACCATCATCATTCTCACTGCACTCTTCTGGATTCCATCCAATTTGTCCACATCCTTAATTGTTCAAACCTGACATGGTCCTACAATGGCATTCTGACAAGTACGAACTGAAGTAGTATCCACGTGCCTCAGACTATTCTCATTTGTGTCCCCCATTTACTGATTCTGGACTGCATGGCGTTTTTATAATCCATTTCTCCAATTTTTCAAGGTCTTTTAAAACAGTTTATGACATCATATAGAGGAGCCTTCTCATCCTTTGTGGGAGAGGCAACCCTCTAACACAAGTCCATACCACTCTCAAACAACAGCAGAAATCCAAAAGAAACTGTGACTGCCAGAGTGGACAACACAGGATTGACACTTCTTAGATATTAACAGTTCATAAATGTTCTAAAATAGAATCCCCATGTGATACTGTACAATTTCAACAGGGATCTGAAAAATTTAAAAATACAACAGCACATTAAAATATGTATCATTACTTTGATGGAGATTGCTATTTAGAAGCTGACTATGTTGCTTTAGCTAGTTGTTAATAAGCTTTTGACTTATTTGAACTATCAGTTGCCTTGAAAAACACTGTTCAAAGTGGATTTAAAGCCCACGCTCTATGCTACTAGCAGTATTCGCTAAATACTTTGACTGTCCTCACATGCAGGCACTGAAACCAATGATGATCAGTTTTCTTAAGCTTCGCATCAGGATGTGACAGAACTATCCAATAAAGGCTAAGCTAGCTTGGCCCTTAACTAAAACCCAATTGTGTTGGGCAAAGAGTAGCTAAGCAACATGAACACTTAACTAAGTGCTGCATTTCTAGCTCTTTATAAAAAGAGCTTACTCTTCCGTGTACTCTTGTACCACAACACATCCACACTCTCCTCCCATCCCAACACAAGAAGACCAACACCAGAAAATCTGTCTAAACCACTGCCAGAATCTGCTTCTCAGGTACAGATAATGTAGTTATAGAAAATGGAGCTTAACTTTCTTTAATTATGTGTCTTCAGAGGTGTTTAAACCACTGGCTTCCCTTTACCACAGACCTTCAGAATAAGTCCTCTCCTAACTTTCAGTCTACTGACTTTGATCTGCTCCTGTTCACTTAGCATGAGCCTTGCAGTAGTGCTAGGCCGAGCTGATTGCTTACCCATAAGGGCCTGCTCTGGAGAAGTGGGTGGAGTGAGCGGCATCCCACAGGTACTAGCAGGATCTTTCATGCTTCCAAGCCCCTGCTGTCCCACATTCATATGGCCTCCAGTACTGGCAGTGTTCTGGGACATGGGGATGTCACTCTGGGAGATAAGAACAAAGGCAGAAGGATAGACCATCCTTACACCACCTACAAAGAAATGGAAAACAACAGTTTTAAATATTCACCAACCCTAGCTACTTCGACTTGTTTTCAATGTCAATTAGACAAAACTTATTATTCAAGATAAAAAGAGCTAAGGAATTTCACATACTAATGTACATCTAACCCCCTAGAACCTGAACAGAGCTGAAAGAAGGAGCCTGATGCTGTGAATAATAGCATGTGGGATACAGGGAGTACAGAAGCTTGAGGCAAGATAACTAGTCAGATGTTCCAGTGTCAAGAGAGCTACAAGAGTATATAGGAAAATTATAACGGCTGTTGCTGATTAATTAGATTTTTTTAAAAAAAAAATCATGTGGAGGAAAATAACCCTTCAGGCAGAATACAGCTACTCACCAACAATGACTTCAACTGCCACAGGGAAATCACTGTCATAGCCCAACTCTTCTTCCTCCTTCATCCCTTCTTTTTTCTTCAGCACCGTAGGGTAAAAATACTGCCATTCTTCCATCAATTTCCGAGTTGCCGGGTCCGACATCTTATATGACTGGCCTGTGAGTGTCCCATTTAAACCATAGGGACTCACCAGAACTGCAAAGGAAGACACAACAGTCCCTACAGCGTGTACACCCGTCAACCGGGCTCTGCATCCTCACTGGAGCCACAGCTCCCTTCACGTGCCAGTGGAAGGTCTGTCTCCAGGGGAAAACTACTGGAAAACCAGGAGGGCTGGGAATTTAAAGCCGTGTCCTAGCGCACAACCTCCTGTACAGCCATCCTACGCAGCTCAAATGGGCCTCTTGGCAGTTTAGTGTAATAATTTCCACAATGAATAAATCTTAAGCGCATTGAAATAGCAGTCGCTGTGGCAAAGGGCTGACCAGCGGTGGGAGTGACAGAGGGCTCGGATTCAACAGCAGGGTTTTTACCAGGAATTTATGGCACTAGAAACTTCCCAGCATTAGAGAGGATGGAGATAACAATATATGAAGAAGACTACAGTCACGACAAATAAGAACTAGTTGCTTAACAACAGGTGTTTCCATTCAGACTCAATTTTGCGATTAGTCATATTTGATTTGAGGGAGTTAATGAATTTACCTCACTGAAATAAAACCTTCCCTGATTTAAGTGTCTGAGTCACTGTCAAAACTTTTCACTTAGAAACAAAACGTTTTTCAGTAAAGGTTCTATAAACTGACTGCTCTACAAATGCTCTTTTCATAGTCTCTGGGTGTTGCTTCACTGAACATTTAATTCTATAAAAACTTCTTGTTTTAATTGCTTTGAAGTGATAATTACAGATGGTAGAAAGACAGCGGGACTCACTGACTCCAATACTCTTAAATGTTTTTAGATGTAGAGCTTTGCACTGCAATTGCATCATGAATTTAATAACCCACTAACTTGATTCTGTAAAACCCTAATTTCTTACACTGGTAAATAAACAGTCACAGATACATCAAGTTTTCCATCGTTCCTAATAAATTTTCACAACCACATCCTTTTTTATTATAAATCAAAAAAAATAGTTGACTATCTACGAATGAAAATTACTCCTGAACTGGATAACCCTAGTATCTGCATTGACATAGGATTGAAGACACAGATCTGAGCCCACTGACGTAGATACCATGTAAGAAAATCAAATCAGTGCACTCACTTTCTTCAGTAACAAAAATGATTAATCTCTTTATTTATCATATGCAGCTACTTTTAAATGCTAATGAACAGAAAGGTGAGGAAAATTCCCCCACCATTTAGGGCTGGCTGTAGCGCTGAAGCCGTAGCGACATTTTTTTTTCTCATGCCTACAGCTTCTTGAATCAAAATTTAACCCATTTGAAGAGTTACTTCATCTTAATGTACTCCTCTCTGATGATAAGGCCACCAAGGGCCAGGTTAATGCCACCCAGGAGGGAGGTAAGGCACACAAAGTGCCCAATAAAGCTCACTTACCCTGGAACGGCGAAGGCGAGGACTGGGCCATGTGGATATGCTCTTCATTGATCAGGTAGATCGGCTGGTGCTGAGCAATCTCCACACTTGTGCACACATTGCTTTCACCATGAAGAAAGAACGTGAAGGCACAAGACAAATGTTCACTGGAGGAGGAGAGAGACAAATGAGAAACAGACTTATTAGCACGCTAATGAACTCATAGGAGGTAGTGACTCCATAGCCTTAGATGCACAATACATATACTCTTCTGGTTTGTCACTTGTGGCTGTTGCATATAGTTGTGGCTGCCCCATCCCTGGAGGGGTTCAAAGTCAGGCTGGATGGCGCTTGGAGCAACCTGATCCAGCAGGAGGTGTCCTTGCCCACGTCAGGGTATTGGAACTGGATGGGCTTTAAGGTCCCTTCCAAGCCAAACTATTCTATGGTGCAGGTTCATTGACTGATCCATGACCATACTTGTCACTAGACAACTATTTGACAATGTCAGCAGCTATCTCGAAGATGTGTTTTCCTGTTTGTTTTGGTTACTAAGATCATTACATACAAATGAGATTTTAACAAGGATTCAGTAAGCAAAATAAGGAGTATTCAGAAATTCTTCCAAATTCACTCTGCAATGGGTTCTAGCTGAAAAAGGAATAAGAAAAAGAATAGGAAAGCTGTTTGTCAAATACCTCAGCAGAGCGTACAGAAAATAAAAGCACATGAGCATTACAAAAAGCTGACAATGGTCTAAGGGGAACCACAGACTCGCCACTGATGCTTAAACTTAATTTGAAATGAGTGGTATTTAAAACATTCCCACTTTATTCGACATCTAGACTGACCTCCCATCACAGCTAACTATTTGCTTAAATATTCCTTGCCACAAAGCCGCAAGAAAACGAAACACATTTCATGCTTTTTATCGTCATTTTAATCAACTAAAATGTTACAGAGCTGAAGTGGTAATCATGCAGTAATTTTTCTGTCCAACACAATAGCTGCACATAGTTTTATAGCTGTTGGCTTTGGCTCTGGGCCAGCCGTAATGCAACCAGTGTTTTAAAGACAGCTCTTAACTACCTTCACCAGGAGAAACAACACAGGCAACTACAGCAATTTCACTGTAGTATTTCAGTCAACCAACTGCTCTATTGCTGTCAGCTATTTTTAAACAAAGGCCCTGACGCTCTAGAATAGGAAGCTGTTTTAATCCCACTAAATCTCTGAACGATTCTACACAGCGTGTCCCGTACTACAAGTTGCTCCTTCATAAGCCTTAAATACTGCCATAAACCCCCCAGGGAAACGGTCAGCTGAGAAAAATCTGGATGGAAAAGGCCACTTCTATGGCAGACAGCAACCAGACTTCCTTGGTGCTATCACGCTCTACTCAGAAGTGCCTTGCAGCAAGCAGTGAATGACCTGAAATCAAAGGGTTAATGACATTTCCATTTTCACAAGGGAAAGAAATTTCACTATCATCAGTGTTGCCATTTACCTGGGAGGAGGTTCACTGGAAAAAACGGATGATAGATTCCAGGTATTTCTACCTAGCTATCTTGCCCCAGGAAGAAGAAGAAATCAAATGATGCTTAAAAAAGAAAAAATAGCAGAATGGATTTCTGTGCATACCAGAAACACAAAAATAAAATCAAAGCCTGTTGGTTTCCTATTAGGGTAATAGCCTTAATATAAAAATGAAATATTAGATATTAATAAATAAAGAAAAGATGAGCAATCTGGTCCCAAATCAAGCAGGGATAATCTCCGCATAGGGTTCAACACGCAGCAGGACAGTCACTCTAAAGCAAGAAGCAAAGCTATTTGTAAAGCTGTCATTGTCAACTCCTGTCTTCAGGATATCGCACAGAAATCCTCCCGGTTCTGCATGCTCCCTACAGCATGTGACTGTGAGAGTCCTGCTTGTCTGCAGCTGAGCCAGAGGAAAATCAGCCTCTTGGCTGATGTGAACAAATCACATGTAATCTTACACAACATTCAGAACTATCCATGAAAACTGTCAGAATAAGAAAAAGACAAAAATAAGAGTTTAAAAGGCATAAGATTCATTTAATTTGGTTTTGCAGGGAAGGAAACACGTGCTGCTAACTTCTTCAATGAAGAACCAGCTAACAGCAAAATTAATCATTAAGTTCATAAAATTACACAGCCTCGGATTTAAAGTTGTGTAACTAATCACTAGGAAAAAAATACACAAATACAGCATCAACTCATTGTACCTCCCTGCAAATATGACAAAGTGTAACAGTAATAAGTATTACTACTCGCGAGTAGCAATAAATATTTCATTAGTGAAAGATGGATCACTTGCCTCCAGGAAAGCTGGAGAGGGGCTCTGGATGAGGGAGTGCAGGGACAGGACAAGGGGGAACAGTTTGAAGCTGGAAGAGGGGAGATTGAGATGAGATATTAGGAAGAAATGTCTTCCTGAGAGGGTGGGGAGGCCCTGGCCCAGGTTGCCCAGAGCAGTGGTGGCTGCCCCATCCCTGGAGGGGTTCAAGGCCAGGTTGGATGAGGCTTGGAGCCCCTGATCCATGGGAGGTTTCCCTACCCAAGGCAGGGGGTGGAACTGGATGGGCTTTGAGTTTCGTCTGACCCAATCCATTCCACGAATCTAAGATTTCTAACGCTAGAATCAATCCATGCTCAGCTACAGAGAAGCATCGAATCTCCTTCCCTCCACTCTGTTTCTCCAGAGCAGAGCTGACAGTACCTGCCAGCACCAAGCGCTCCGACCAGCACTTGCTCCATGCTGCTCCCCTCCCAGCCTGGCTCGGGGCAGCCTCCCAGCGCTCCACAGGAGAAATCCCTATATAAATGTTGTGTTCCCTCAGCGCCAGAGTCACTGCTAAAAGCTCAGCCTTCGAGACCAACGATAATAAAGATCAAGGCCTGAGGACCTTCCGAATAAGCTCCTGGCAGCCCCTGAGAACAATGTTGACTGTAGTAACAAAGATGAATTTTATTTCGAGTGAGCAGCGTCAGTGCACGGTGATGCACGGCACTCAGGCACGCACAGCCCAGCCGCTGACATTCCTGTATCCAGTACATTTCACACAATTCCTTACATACCAAGCTGCAGAAATCACTCACAAATGTGAGACAGAGCTTCCAATAAAATTCCAGCTGATGAGAACTTGCCAAGCTGAAACGGGTCGCCTTCAGGAGCAGCCTGAGCACTCAGGATTTACATCTAATAACTGTTTAGCGACAGCTCCACAGCATGTATCAAGACTTACACACTTCAAACTAAAGTTCTAAAACACAGAAAATTGTTTAGGTCTTCACTGGAGCCTTCCCACGGTGTTTTATCAACATCCAGTTTTCTTAACAGCTCCACTACTCTTTGTGCTAACAAAGGCACCGTAAAAGAGCTACACACAAAACACAGATCAGACCAGGGTTTCTACAAACATCAAGCACCATGTTCAGACTGGGGTTTTCTATTTATTTACATTTATTTCAACCTAGTTCAAAACCCAAAGCTGACAGCCTTTGAGAACCCACTCCACAATCTCTCCAGGTTTTTAAACTCACTTATTCCTGTAATGTTTATCTCCCTGACATTCAAAACATCAGATACCTCCAGGGAGCCATGGGAAACGGCTTCCAAACTAGGCTTCCACACTATTCCCCGACTCTACAAAGCCTGCTGGAATACCTTGAGCTGTCAACTCAGACCCGTGCAGAAAATTACAGCAATAAGAATACTGGCAATTTTTAACAGCTGCGCTGTACAGTTACTTTGCCCATATTAAAGAACAAACTAGCTTCAGAATCATGCTTTCAAGCCTGTGCTACTACACAGAGGAGCTGAAGAAGAGATAATGGCTCTGTAGGTGACAGTGTGAGAGCAAGGTACCCACCCAGAGCAGCCACCGGGCACCCTGGTCCTGATCAGGGAGGCCAACGTGCCGTATATTCCCCACAAGTTCCAAATCACAAACCTGGGTCAAACAAAAAACACTAAAGTTGGGAGCATTTTCAATTATTTATGACTTGAGTGTATGTAAAATGAAAAGGCTTAGCAATATGCACATGAACTTAGTATGAAAAACACTTCAGGTGGATTCATCCAGCTACCTATCCTTTAGGGTCCGAGAGGTTAAATTCTTCCTTTCTGTGTTTTTTTTCAGGCATACAAACTGCCACCAGAGACAACGGTGTAGTGGCAGCAGCTTTCCATCACAAAATGTCCTCATGAGTTTAAATAAGACCTGTTATTCTCATCCTCTTTTATAAAAATGAGAAACAACTGAAAAGAAAGCCAAACTGTACCAGTACTCTCGCCGCACTGCGCAGGAGCTGTTGTCTCCTTTTCAGTTACCTTTTCAGAAACCTCTTTCCCTCACAGGTAACTGACGGCTCCCTCAGGATGTCATCTTCCCAAACAGAATATATATAGAACATATGTTATTTCAAACTACAGCTGCATTAACACTGAGGTGTGAGCAATGCTGAGCGCTGGGGCCTAGAGCCAGGAGTAGGCCCAAGCATGTCCTCTCAAGAACAATTCCTCTATACTGACAGAGACTTATGTGCTAAAATCAGAAAAATTGTTTAAAAAAAAGGCTTCTGTTAAGATAAATACAAAGAAAGCAAAAAAAAAAATATCACTCCTTCATTACACAGTGACAACTATTCAGTGCCATTGCCTTTAATTTTAATATCTCTTTATGGTTAGACCCCTACTATTCAAGAGCAAGATAATCCGTAAGGAAAAGCACACACAAGAAGAAACAGTAACGTCATACAATATTTCGTAGCAAAACAAAAGATTTAAGTCCTCCTCTTATGTATTACAGTATTTGTCCCCCCCGTAAAGCAGAAAAATCTTCACATGAAGAGTATTTACATTAACCGAACTTTCAGTTTGGCCCCTAATTACCAGCACCTACCACCAGCTTTCTCTCAGATGCTTTCTCTAGCATTGCTGTACCTTAAATAACCTCTGAGATGCCTAAAAATACAGCCGAATCCCTTTTCAATGTAATGTTTAAGACCTCCCACAATCTTTATGAATGCAAATCCCTGAGTTACTATAAATGATTTAAAGGAAATAACATGTTAAATTTATTTATATATATATAAATCAGATGAGGATTATGAAAACACAACTAGATTTAAACCACACAACATTGGCAGAGAAAGGAGAACATCTGATGGATTTACGTATTGTTTCGATCTGTTATTAGATTTATATAAATACACAACGGAAACTGTGCTAGTCTGCATTCAGACTTTATTTGAAGAGATGGTTTCCATACAAACAACCTCAATGAATTAATGCCAGGGTACAGTAATTCATGGCTGAGTTCTGACTGTATATATGAAGCGTACGGCTGCATACAAACTCAAACTGTACCTCATATGGGATTTCAAAATACCTCATTTTGGGTGACTAATGTGGAAATCAATAACTTGAGGAAAATAAAAATGAAAAAACACCATCAACAATTACTTCTTTGGGACTTGGGGGGCACCAAGAGGAATCTACAAAAAACCTTTACAGGACATCATGATTTTTTTCCTTATTAGAAAGATATTCCAAAAATAGCTTTATGATATGATTATTATCATTATTATTATAATTGTTTGAAATCACTCCCTAGCCTTGGAACAGAGGCAGCAGTCAGGGACGTGCTTTAGGGAAGGGGACAATCACACCAGTAAGACTATCATTTGTTTGATGGGGACTGTAAAAAAAGGGGGCATGAAAAGGCTCTGCAAAGGTTTGGAACATAATAGTAGTGAGAGTATAATAATATTATTTCCTTTATGTTTGCCTAAAGCAGCAGGACAGTTTCTATCAGGTCCCAGCATGGGCAGGTCCAGGCAGGAGATGGAAGCACCTGGACACACCTCACTCCAGCAGCGCTCTTGAAGAGGGGAGAGTAAATTAATATTAATATGAAAATTACCACTTTCTAAATAATCTGGAATTAAATGTCCTCAGTGAAGTCTGACTTTGAACAAGCTCCCACAACAACCACAAACAAATGTAATGGGAAGAGAGAAGAAAGGGCTCTGCTTTGTCTTTAGGGAACTCAGACCTTCTGTTCGAATGCTCTCTAGGACATACAATGCTCTGATTTAGGAACTGGTACTAGAGGGACCTGCCAGGCAGCTGTGTTAGCAGAGAAAGCTCCTTCACAGATAACGAGAACGGAAGAGGCTTCATCCACAGCAGCAAATAAAAAAGACCAGGGCACATTTTCTGGCCCTTTGGGGAAACACTAAAACCTCTTCATCCTCAGAAGGGAGGCATCGTCCACGTTGCTTTATGGGAAATGGTCCTTGGCCGTGCTCACCCCAGCACCTCTCCTGGGCATTGCCTGGGAAGAGCGCTAGCCGCTGCCGCTCCGAGCCAAGCAGGGAGCACGCAGCAGCACAGCAGTCTGTATGGTAGCTTGCCAGCTCTTGAGATCGTGACCTGTCTGGTCTAGCAAGCAGTGTAGATACAGCCTGAGAGGCAGATATCTCTGTGGTGTTTCTCAGGCTTGCAAGTAACACATAACCTACTCCCTGCCTCCCAGATGGGCTCTGAATATTGCCCAGGTTGAAAAGAGACAGTTCCTCAGAAGCACAACTTCAGTAGTTCACAACATAGAATCACAGATTCATGGCCTAATTAGGAACAGTTTTTGAGGAAACCACAACTAAACCAAAAAAGAAAGCACTTCCAGACTTTTCTGGGTACAACAGCCTTCTGAACAACTGGTGTGAGCACAAAGCTGACCTCATTTCTATGGTCTCAGATGCAGGCCCATGCTCCAGTATGTGAAATGGCATCCAGAATCTATTTCATGGTCTCTTACTTCATATTAACCCCTGGTAACCAAAGACTGGCTGCCTAGCTGCTTCCAACACGTGCTGCGTGTTAGGGCGGAGAGAGCGCGGCAGCACTGAATGGTCCCTTCAGCTGGAGTTCCTCGGAGCATCGTTCAGGAACTCCACCGAAAGCCCGGCTGAAACCATGTGTTGCAACCTTTTCACTGTATGCTGGGACTTCGAACACCACTGCCTCCCATGCACCGGTGTCTCACCAACAACAGAAATTGATACTGGGAAAAAACATATCCAGGATTCTCCCATTGCATTTCTATAGCTGCTTCTGCCCAAAGCCGCACATTTTTGTAAGGCAGAGATGAGAATACAAGAGGTCAAGCTGCAGATTAAATCCTATTGCTTTGGTAATTACTCCTCGCCTTGTTCTTTTGTTGTCTCTTTCTTAAAGAGAGAGGAGAAAACCTCTGTTTCCAGAAAGACTCAGGTCCTTTATAACACTGTCTCCCATATGCTCTTGGATTTTACTTTTTTAATGTATGAGATGCACGCACAGGAACTCAGTATAAATATTAATTATCTCTAGCACTTTTCCAGCGGTGGAGTAATGCACTGAGGTAACAGTTTCACAATGCAGTAAGCATTTAGATAACATTATCTAAACACGTTCTGTATTACAGACTTATTATCTCAACACGTTCTCAGTTGTCACCAACAAAACCTCTTGCCAAGGCCAATACATGCCTTGCTACGGAGATTCCCTTCTCAGCCCCATCTCTAACAGCCTTCAATTCTTTCCTCTGCATAACTGCAGGCGCAAGATGACCTGCTAGCCCAGAGGGATCCTGCGGTTTATACGTCAATTGGATATGTCACTCTGCAGCACGACAGGGCTAACAGCAGCGTGAGCACCTCCAAGAAGCCAAAGGGAACTGCTGCACGTCCCCTTAGCTAACATTTTGAGGAGTAATTATCTTGCAGCCTCTCTGAGTACAAGACCCCCTTCAAGCCTCTGCTGGAGGAAAGGTCCTGTCCAGCACACGCAGCCTTTAATACAAACAACACACAGACCAGACTGCTCTGCATTCCCTGCTCCGGCTGTTCGTGATGTCTGACACCGAGATCGTTAACACCTAAGTGCTGCATGCTGAACATGGAAGTGTATCGATTTACGACTAGCTGCATATGTGTGTGGCTTGTAAAAAATGCACTGTTCCCATCTAGAATTTGCCTCCCATTATTTAAGATGAACTGAAATAATTCCTAGACTGCTGATGGCTACTAAACTAATAATACAAACTAACACAATATCCCTGAAAAATTAGCCAGCAGGCTGGCATGACCACAGCTACCTATTTCCTTTCTCTACATCCAGGGACAAACCCCACTCTTCCTATCAGGCAACACGGAGCAAGAAGGAAGGGTGAAGGATGAAGGATAAGGTTTATCCTTTTATCATACATTCATAAATATGGGACAATGACAGATGGCATGAAAAGGCTGGTCAATAAATCTGCTAATATAACAATTAACCAGGGAAAAGCAGAGTATGACAATGCAGATCATTTTAGCTAACACTTCATAACCAGAAGTGCAACTCATTCTAAACAACTTTACTCGATTCCCGCTCTGTGACTGGACAGGATTCCCCTCTGTACCACGATGCCACCTGCAGACCCAACTGCAGGAATCCAGCAGTACTGCTGCAGAGGTTACGATCACGTGCATCTTCCTACTAATACGTAAAATCTAAGAACAATTAAAGCACTTCAGGTTAGAAAATTCACTGCCTGCAGATAAGATTAAACAGAGAAATAGTTTCCCTCTAACAGAAATGCAGATCACTTAAAAAACGTATGTGCAAAATTATGATTTCTTAATAAAACCCAGTTTAAATCTAATCAACACCAGGTAAAATTGACAGGAAAAAAAGGGGTCACACTGATCTATAAAATAAAGTTCCTGCAATGAAATCACAGACAACATTCCTCCCTTGGCAGCAGTGAGGCAGTCAGCAATCCCCCACAATGTACTGGTTGGGGCACTAATGGCTATCGAATGCATTTTTTTTTTTTTACATTAGTGCTACACTTCAGAATAATGCTGATTCAGAACTACAGCTATTTTGAATTATTTTAAATGTCAGTAACAAAAAATTATGCTACAAGTTTGTCATGGTCATTCTGAATATAAAGTCGTTGTGATAGGAGCCTGGATCTTGCCCTGTTTAGGAAACACAGAGCTGTTGTGACCATATTTCTACTGTAATACAGGATATGGTCTCTAAAACATAAAAGCATACAAAAAAAAAAGTACCATGAAGGTTATTAAAGGTATATTCAGGTTAATGTGCAAATTAGCACATGTTTTCCACTGGATATCCTGACCTGCTTCAGATAAAGGTCCTTAACCACAATCAGGAACACCCTCATATCTGCACTAGTACTACCAGTTATCCTAAAAACAACAGCACCAGCTGGTAATAACTGCTCAGTGAAAGACAATTAACTAGAAAATGGTCAGATTGAAAGCAATCTTTCTTGCTTTAGCATACTCAAAATGCCGACATCGGGAACTACTGCATCTAAAACTCCTAAAGCCACCGCTGCTACCAGCCTTCTGCCATCACTCTCCTTGGCTGAATTGTCACCATGTTTTGACAGGGTTTGAAATGGACTCCTTTGGAAAACTCATTTCCACAGAAGAGTGAATCCTCTATGAAAGAGGAATGCAGCCAGATAAGCAAATACATTCCAAGTAACACATAATATTCATGGCACATTAATAAGTTACATGTGAAGTTACATGTGGTATCTTCAGAAATGAAAAAAAGTCCTCCTTTTCTGTGTGATTTATTTAATATCATACAGGCATAGAATCACCTCAGAACTGTCATGAACAGTTGTGCTCTACAGATCAGGACCTGAAAAAATCCTTTTGAATATTAATAACTCAAAACTGAAGAACAAGCCTGACTGGCACCGAGGGAGATTTGCCAACCAACTACTCCATTTCCTTCAGCCTAAGGCATAAACTGACCTTTTCTTAACAGCTCTGTACTGCAAAGTTTAAACCTTGGGTCTCCCTGAATTTCATCTTGCCTTGGTAATTCCATCACAGATACTGCAACTACCCATTCCTTCATCTGATGAAGGGAGTTGTACGAGAATCCCTGACTGGGACACTTGCACAGTAAGTCATCTGGAGGTCACAGACCCACCAACAGGTGAAGATCTGGAAAAAGGAGAACTCCCCTTTCCCTCCTATAAAGATGCTTTCAGCAGACAAAAGGTGGGTAGAAATCATAGAATGGTTTTGGTTGGAAAGGACCTTAAAGCCCACCTAGGTTCCAGCCCACTGCCATAGGCAGGGACACCTCCCACCGGATTAGGGACTCCAAGCCCCATCCAACCTGGCCTTGAACACCTCCAGGGGTGGGGCAGCCACCACTGCTCTGGGGAACCCAGTCTTTCCTTTCATTGCTTTTGGAGTCATTGAAGAAGCACAGGCAGGGTGATACTGTTCCATAGCCATTCACAAGTTAACAGACACCACGATTAATTTGCTGTATCTCAATTTAAATCACTTTTTCGTTCAGTCACAAAGATGCTCACCAGACATGTACGCAGGCTCTGTCACCACAGTGAAGGTACCAGACCACAAATTCACAGCATGCTTTTGACGTGTAAGTTACAAAAATAAAACCACAGCATATCAAATGCCACTCCTCCTCTTGGCAAGTCCCCTGAACACACACTTCGTTTTGGTGTCTGCTAATGTAGGTTAATGCATCCTCCTTCCCTTCACCCCATGAAAGCTGAATGCTATTATCTAAAGAAGCATTATTTTAGATTAAGGGCATCCAGAACAGATATTGTTGAAAAAACACAGCAAACGGAAAGGGAAAGAAGGGACATAAGTCCATACTTTATTATCATTAATCCACCGAAGATGAAATTACATTTATCAGTTTCATTCACAAAGCAAGTACATCAATAGGGGAAACTGGAGTTTCTTAGTTTCTTCAACACAGAAAAAAAGGAAGAATACTCTTAAAATCTAAAACCTATTAACGCAGTTTTGATTTGGGCTTTCAAACAGCTGCCTCCCACGGGCACCTTAAGGGAAAAACAGTAGTAAAAACACAATATGAGATTTATGTCACAGGTTCGCAGAACCTTAAAAATATCCAAAGGCACCAGGTATCAAACCCAGGTACCCATTTTCCAGCATGAGCCAATTCTTAGTTTCTCTGGCATGGGCAGGGACATCCCACTAGATCAGCTTACCCAAGGCTCCAGCCAACCTGGCCTTGAACACCTCCAGGGATGGGCCAGCCACGACTTCCCCTGGCAACCTGTTAGTGTCTCACTACTTTCAGGGTGAAGAAATTCTTCCTAATGTCTAATCTAAATCTGCTCTTCTCCAAGAATTGACTCAAATTCGTAATGGACCTGAACCCATTCATTTTACAGCATGGCTTCAGAGAGAATTTGTAATCCTTTGCTGTACTGTCTGTAGAAGAGAGCGTAAGAGAAGCCAATACCTACTAACATACATTAAAATTCGTGCTGTAAGCCTGCTACCAGCTGTCCTTTAGGAGGATGGTTGCACAAAATTATTTCACATGCACCCATTATGCAGTATGATCACAACTCATGGAATAAATTTTATGATCCAAAACAGTATTAAGCATCATGTACAAAATACTAAAACCATGAAAAATGCATTAATTTATTCATTGCCATGCATTTGCGATCTTTCCACTTCCAGAGTACAGTTTAATTGACTAGTTTAGAGACCAATTAATCCCTCTACATTTAAGTCAATCACTGAATCCTCTCCAAATAATTTAGCTTCTACACACTGCCTCCTGTTTGCTGTCCCTGGAGAGGGAACGCGGTTGAAACAGGTGGCACACAAATCACGTTTAGCAACAGAGAAAGCTCTGCATTAGCAGGGATATGAAGTATTGAAAATAAAGACTCACAATTCAGTCAACCAGATGCATTCTCTGTTCTCCAACTCTGAATGTTTTCTTTCCTTTAAATGACAACTTCAGGTCCCAGACAATTATGCTCATTTTTATTGTTTTCTAGTCCTCAACTACCTACAGCTCCTCTCTCCTCCCCACAAAGTTTTAACAGCTTTTTTTCCTCTATGTCATCTTAGTCTTCCACTCTTCTGTCTTTTGTACCTTAATGTAAGTTAATGCTAAACTGGCCTGAATTAATTCTGAAAGATAATGTCTTGTTTATCCTCTCATTTCTTGACTTGAAAGCCCAAAATGCTAGGTTCTGTAATCACCATCCTCCTCCTAGGACTACTCCTCTACAATTGGGATTTCATTTCTTCTTGACAAGTACACATTCCTAGTTTAACAAGTTAAATCACACTGTATTGCTTCACAAAGACAATAACTTAATTTCTTCATGAGGTACTGGAAAATAATGTAGTGTCAAAACCAGCAAGAGCTGGACCTGTCAGCCACAAAAATCACTACTCAGGTGGGTAACAGAGGAGATGGACATCATCCTAAACCAGTAAACTCCAGCAACATGGTCCCAGAAGGCATAAAAAATAATTGAGATGTTGGCCTGTTAAAACCCCTCACAATCTCACCAACTTTAGACCTGAATAGGACCTTCCCACAAAATAACACTTTGAAGGGTATCAGGACAAACATAGGACTGGTCTATTTAAACAAAATGGTAAATTTGAAAATGAGTCACCTTTCCTATAAGCTGCCCCAAAAAAAAATTTGAAAAGAAAAAGATTTCAAACAAAATATGGTTAAAAACACCTCCTGAAACCACGTGATGCTCAAATGAATAGAGAGTAAAGGAAGAGATTATTTCTGCACCTTAGTCCAAGATCACTTACACAGACATATGATAAACAAATTACCTGAAAACTAAAAGAAGTGTGTTCCAAGAACACAATTCAAGAAAATCACATGGGAAGGAAAAACAATTATTCTCTCTCACTAAAAGCAGGATTTCTTGTTTTCAGCTCCACCAAGTAATCCTAGAATATAAATTATTTCCTCCTCTGTTTTTCCCTAGAATTAGAACAAGCTTCTGTCTGAAACTGCTGCTATAATGAAATAAAACCCCACCAGCACCACACACAACAACATTTCTGCGGTGAGCAGCGTTTGCTATAAATGCCTGGCATACCGAGCATGTGCCTTTGCGAGGCTGGAACGGCAAAGAGCCCTGCAGAGCATGCTGAACCAGAGAGCTCTCCCCAACAGCAACCCACACCTGCTGGGACACTGAAACAGAATCATCACTGAAGGAAGGGAGCCACTATCATTTATCCATGCGCAGCCTTTGGGTGGGATAGGCAGCGACTGGTTTCTCGGAGAGCTCTGCACGCCCGCAGCGGGCTCGGGCTCTTCAAACCCTGCGCCTTGGCCTACATTGCATCCCTACTGCTGACTCAGGATCCCTGCCAGCACAAACAATCCCTCCAGCAGGAATGTGCTGCAGCATCAGTTTTGCACTGAATTCTCACCCACGGAGAGAAATGAAATGGTTGAAACTTTAGGCTAGTTCTGTGATGCTGGCTATTGCGACAGCACGTCTTTGCCAGTGAGAAACAAAGCTGGTCAGAATTACTTCCATCCAAAAAGGGAAATGAAATTTAAATGACTAAGTGCTGGCTTAGTTTATTAATTACCACACACTCTTGCGTGCATACAGGAATTGTGTGCAGACCTACAAACACGAATTCTGGGCTCCAGTGGACAATGTGAACCCACACAGAAGCAGCACGTGGGGAAAAGAGACGCAGGTCGCCCTGATCTTCAAACCAGCCTCACCAGATAAAGCACCAAAAGGGAATCCAAACAAAGGCAAAGCTGAACTGCATAATCCATACGTACCAGCTATCGAAAAGTACAGCAGCCATACACGCACCGCTGAAGGGTTCAGATTGTACAAGATTCACAAGACTTCCCTGAAAACCCCCAAGACTTCATTATTTCTGACAGGTCACTGAGATCTGGCAAGACTTTCCCCAGGGTCAGAAACATTCTCTTCATGCTTTCAATTAAATACTGTTAAATTTTGACTGAATTACAGGGTGAAGAAAAAATAAATAATGACTTCCCAGTCCTGGTTACTCCTCCCCCCAGCCGGTAACCTGACCGCCTGCCAAAATTCCTGAACATTTAACCCAAGTGCATGCTGCAGCTATCACCGTTATCATCCTATCCTGAAAATTTCAGGAACAGAGGAAACACAGGTGGTACCAGCAAGCGTGGGAGAAGGGAAATGATTTAGATTGAAATCCCATTGGTATCCTGCAGTATAGTCTGCAGCTTCAGGATCCAAGTTTTTTCAGTCTAGCCTATAAAAAATGACTCATGGCATCATTAATAAATGGAACAAAAAGAAAGGGAACTGTACATCCATTTCCTCTCCTTCTCACTTTTGCAAGTCATATTAAGCAATGCTTCATAAGCTATAGCACACACACAGTTATTTAGAGGCTATTTTGACCACAAGGAATCAACTTCCAATCCACACTGTCCTTCTGACTGTCCTTAACTTCATCTAACCCAAGGCTGGTTGCTGTGATGTACACCCTCAGTCAAAGGCTGACATGATGAGTTTTATGCTACTGTGACTGGGTATTGCACACCAGCTTAGGATGAGCAAGGCGACCCAAGAATACTTTACTTTCTTAGTAGTTCAGAATTCATGGAGTGGTTCAGGAATCACTCCTGTTGTAAACAGAAGACAAGTGGAAATAACCCAAGATTCTGAAAGGAACAGCCAAAGATCATCCCTATCACAAAACTCTGCCCCCGCATCAGCATCTCTGTTGTCTCTTCAAACTTTGTCTGTTTGGCATATCTTTTTCTCTGTGGTGTGGATAACTATTCTTTGCAGTGCACAGCCTCCCCCAGCAGCCAGGCTGCTCTCCAGAGCTATCTCTCAGCCTGAGCTGTGTGGATCCACCACCTCGAGCAGTTACAGCACATGTTCTCTCTCCTGGTACCCCCCTGCAGAGAAGACTCTTGAAACTTTGCTCTAACACCAAATTGCTCTTTTTTTACCCCTGACATCTGAAAAGAGACAGTCTTCACACCACCGTGTTTACATGCTCTATGAAGGAGGGAGTTGCTTCCTTTTGAAAATACTCATCAGCAGGATTGTTCATCGGTCTGATTTCTATCAGGAAACACGAGAAGGTTTTTGAAGACAAGAGCACAATATGCTGCATACTCTTAACATTGCTTCCACAGAGATGTCAGGCTTCCATCCCGTACCTTAACAGCTGTCTGCACACAGACCTTTATTGAGCTCCTTTGTTTCAGCACCATCAGCTACTGCGGGACACACACCCAACTGTTCTAAAAAAAAGGACGTGTAAATACTTGTGAGCAGGAGAGCCAAGAGGAAAATCAGAGCAAAGGTTATAACACAAAGTACTTTGTGTGGAATACCTTGGCAATAGTGAGGAGGACATGCAAATCATTTCACTTTTTCCTTTAGGGCATCAACTTTCCTTAATACCTAGGCTACCCAGCCGATTTACCATCAGAAAACCACAAATCATCTTTGATGATGCTTAGTGACCTATCAACCAATTCTGCTGTACAATGAGTCTGTTTTCAGGTGTTACAGAAGGTCTTGAGAGGTAGTGATCTCATTATTTACAGGTAGCAACAGATACACTGCACAAAAAGGCACTACTGACCCCCCTTGTTCTGTCTTAAACTTCGTTGACCTTACTGTCACAAAAGTGTCAGAACTGGCCCCTGGATTAACAGAACAGCAAAAAGGTTACATCCATGCTAGCACTTCATTCCAGAATCTAAGCCTAAAATGTATGAGATACAGAATGGAGCCACACGATGTCATTTAAAAATATCTGTAAATTCAGTCTCAGCTGGAGGGGAAGCAGCAATGCTGCCCTCGTGACATCACACCTGCATGGTTACCAGTTAAACCCCATTACCATAGCAACTGCTGGGTCCCAATGCCGCTCTCTACAGTCACTAACTGGGAATGAAGAAGAAATCTTATTTCACAAGATTAAACAAAGGCCCTTTGCTCTCTTGGAGTGCTTTTGTTTTGTCACCATGGATTCACACACCTCGCAGCAGCACACCTGAATTCAGAGAATGCAGGAGGATTTACAATCACATCCTGTGCAGGAAGAGAAAAATGAGTGAAGATGGATGTGGCTTTATTTTTAGGCAGAACGTCTACTGTTCCTGTGAGAAAACCCAAACCCTGGAAAGCAGTGCTGCTGAGAAAACCTCACGGTGGAGGAATGCAGTGCAGCTATCCTTTGGCTATAGAAAAACCTTTGAGTCAGAGCTCCTTGATAAATAAGTTCTTTCATTTTTCCATGTATTTCAGGACAGCTGAAGTAAGTTCAGTGAGTACCTGGGTCCATAACTCTGAGAAGAGTCAGCCCAGAGATGTCATCAGCATGGGGAAAGCACTGCGCAAACTCCAGCTGCCTGCACTGCTCTGTTTTTGCATGCAGTGACTCAGATAGTAAACAAGATACCTGTATATGTACTTTAATTTGATAGCATGCCATTGTTACATTTTCATAACACACCACTATTCCCACTGTCAATACAATTACTCTCCATGAAGATCGTCTTCCCATGTTCTTTCCCTACTTCCTACCTCAATAATACTGAGTACAAAACAGCGGAAAATAAAACATTGAATGCTGCTTTCATCTCAGAGTGAATCTTCTCTTGACTTCCTAGAAAAAGAATGGACTTTTCTAGCCTCCCTCACTTCTTTCTGCCACAACTTGAAGCTCCTGCTGGTGGCAGGGTGCAGTCCCTTCCCAGGGGATGAGGCAAAACCTCACCTCCCTCTTCCCCAAGTCTCCACGGTGCCAGTGAAGCAGCAACATGAGCACACAGCAGCAACATGAGCACACAGCAGCAAACACAAAACAATGGATGCCAGATGAGGCCATGGACATGGGAGATACAGAAATGTGGGCAGCATAAATCAGCAAGTGATGCATGTACTTATGGAGTGCTGGCAGTCTGAGAGTTGCAAAACATGCAGAGATCAATAAGCATTTACCTACACGGGATCCATGTGACAGGAACGGGCGGTAAGCCTTCTGCAGTTAGACTAGCATTTCTATAGCTTCATGAATTTCCATGGCATTCTGTGATTACAGATCTCCTGTCTTTCATGACACGATGACACTGGCAGCCATGGCTTTAGATAACACTTTGGAATGTAGATTCAAAGTCAGTCTACTGCTTATTGGTGACGTATTTGCAGGGAAAATCACACAGGTACTTTATGTCCAAGAGCAGAAAACTGGTAACGTGTCAGAAGCTATAAATGATGTTGCTGCATTCCTGCTGAGAACTCTGCTTGTTAGACGCAGCGATCATACATCCGCGTCCTATTCTGTTACTCTCTGATACATACAGACTACAGCAAGCACATCCCTGGTAACAATGCCATCCTCTTGAGCAGAGGAGACAAAAGCAACAATCCATCCCACTGTAGTACCTCACTGGAGAGATGACCTTTCTGTACTTGAAACAACACTGGAATAAAAGAAATGAATGCTGCTCTTAAAATAACACTGTACCCAGAAAGGCGTTCATTAGTTTAAATACAATTTTTGGAATGCCCTAAATCAGTAAAACACTCTTCCACGCCTACATGGAGCAGAGAACTGCCACCTCCAACTGTCAGCACTCTGCATCTTGCTGTGTGCTGTAATAAACCCTCAGAATGGAACCGTATCAGAAACGGTGTGACCAGCAGGTTCAGGGAGGTTCTTCTCCCGCTGTACTCGGCACTGGTGAGACCGCACCTTGAGCACTGTGTTCAGTTCTGGGCCCCTCACCACAAGAAGGATGTTGTGGCTCTGGAGCGAGTCCAGAGAAGAGCAACAAAGCTGGTGAAGGGGCTGGAGAACAGGCCTTATGAGGAGCGGCTGAGAGAGCTGGGGGTGTTCAGCCTGGAGAAGAGGAGGCTGAGGGGAGACCTCATTGCTCTCTACAACTGCCTGAGAGGAGGTTGTGGAGAGGAGGGTGCTGGCCTCTTCTCCCAAGTGACAGGGGACAGGACGAGAGGGAATGGCCTCAAGATCCGCCAGGGGAGGTTTAGGCTGGACATTTTTCACGGAAAGGGTCATTGGGCACTGGCAGAGGCTGCCCAGGGAGGGGGTTGATTCACCTTCCCTGGGGGTATTTAAGGCACGGGTGGACGAGGTGCTGAGGGACATGGGTTAGTGTTTGATAGGAATGGTTGGATTCAATAATCCGGTGGGTCTCTTCCAACCTGGTTATTCTGTGATTCTGTGTGATAAAGGAAACCAACACTACCACGGCTTAGGAGAAGCCAGGGGACTATCAATGCAAAGAAAGCACTTGAACCACTAGCTCCCGAAATGTTTTCTAATAAACAACATATTCTGTTGTAGCAGAGAAAAGAAAACAAGCCCATGCCATTATTCTCCAGTGCTCATTAACACAGCTCAAAAGGCCAGGGAAAAAAAGTCAGGCTTTTTAAACCATACAATTCTGAATTATGTGATTCTGTAAAATGACTTCTTTTTATGGACCGTATGCTATGAATTTTAATCCCATTAAAGTTTTAACTTTTCTTGCAAAATTTTTTTTTTCTGAATTAAACCACGAAGGAAATAAAAAGCATAATCATTAAATGGACTGACACCCCCACGCAAAGTTCCAAGAGAAAAAACAGATAATAAAATAGCCAATAGCTCTGCATCTACAATGAGAAGCTTTCTGAAGAACTTCACCATTGCACTACACTTGGAAAGGAAGAGCATCTCTAACAAAGCACCAAAATAGCACTTCTGTTTCCAAGAAACATTTTGCTGATCAAATGTATCCTGTAAACTGTGTTTCAGGAGGCTGCTGAGAGGGGAAGAGCTTACTATTTACTCGGTAAGATTAAGATATTAGAACAGAAAATAATATCAAAATAGCAATTTTCTAAGTTCCACACAATCTAGGACTGAAAAAGATAAAACAAATACAAGGCTCTAAAATCATTCATTAAGCTAAGACATTGCAGTAACGGATTAAGCAAAATATCTGAACAAAAGAAAATGTTTTCTCCTTCCTCCTTATATTCAATCTGCCTCAAAAACAAAATAAAAAAGTAGATGTAGAAAATCATCCTTCAAACATATTCATATAGTTAGACTCAGTCTAACTGCACAAAGGCAAATATAACAACACCAAGGTAAGTATTTCTTCAAGAAAGGGTAAACCTTGCAGGCAGGGATGCAGACAAGCACTCAACAACTTCATTTCCATTACAGTCTCAGCTGCCAATACTGACAAGGCAAGTACATCTCCTATCAGACACTGGTGCTCTTAGTCTTTAAGGGAGACTTTGGGTCCACCACGCTGCCCCAAACAATAATTAAAAGTAAATACATAATAAAAGAAAACAGTTCCTCCTCAGCATTTGTCAATATCAAGCAAATCTCTGGAATTTTATTCAGTTAAGATTTAATTTAAGGTCAATATTTATTGGTATTCCTAATGGAACTGTATATGCTACCACTACACTACTGTACAATTCCAAAATGCTGTATCTGATTTTGGATGCCATTCACTTTCTGGAGCAGATGGACACAACCACTGGCCCCAGCCCCTGCAGGTAACCGACGCACAGCTAGCCAGCTGACAGCACCGGGACATCCCTAGCCAGCTCCGGGCATGAGAGGCTGATGGGCTCACTCCCAGCACGCACAGCACATCGCTGCGACTACCAGGAACTGTGTCTTGCACCAATCCAATAATTTGTGGCATCCTTGTCTAATTAGAGCAGGATTCCTTGAGATTCACATTTCTACCCACAGAAGAGAAAATAATATATATATATATATATATATGAATGAATGAATTCAAAGGATTGCTGCAAAACAGGGCTCTGGCACTTTAATGAGAGAAATATGAGAGCCTTGAGGGGATGCTGGGTGACAATACACTGACAGGACTGGAGAAGGGAAAGAAAATTGATTTATATTCCCATCTCATCATTGGAATTTTGGGTCAAACTCAGTCACACTTAAGCAGGGAAATGAACCCAACTACATCCACATTTCCCAGTAAAGTTTATTAAGCAACTCCGTAAAGCCCTTGGAGAAGTCAAAAGAAGGAAAAAAATCAGGAAGTAGAAGACTGATGATCTTGAAGCAGAATATCACACACTGTGCCTTGTCTGCTGACCAAACCCAAACCACCAGAAGCAGCTTTAAGATATTGCATGTTATTCTGCTCCAACCATCACCAACAGAATCTAATAGGAACTGCCCAAACTTCAGAAGAAAATAAAAAAGTTCCCTGTTCTTTACACAAATTAACAAGCGGCATGAGTGATTTCACACTTTCTTGGTACTTCAATGGCCTCTAAGGATCAAAAGTCCCTGCATTTCTTACGCATCCTGTACACTGTTCTCTCAATCTTTCAGACACTGGTAGTTAAGACGGGCTTTCAGAGAAAAAAATAAAAGCTTCCCTGGAATACAGAGTTTTACTGCCCTTGTGTAAAAAATTAAGTGTAAAATTAATGTTCAAAGTGTTAGGTTTTTGCTACACCGGTCAGTAACACAAAAGTGACAGAAGCTGTGAATGTTTTATGTTCAGACAGCCAGCAACTTGCAAGGAGTATCAGCAATGAGACAATTTTCTTATTTCAATCACACAACCCAATCTTCCCCCAGGCTTAAGAGGTAGCTGTTCTTTCTGGCATCCCTGAAAAGAGTGAACAGAATAAGAACCAGCTCATCCCATTCTAAATGTTTAGCCAATTCTCCTGACCGAGTTCACTGATGACTTCTTAGAGAAAGAGAACCACCAAGAGAGCAAATACACTTGCTTTGCTTAAGCTGAAAAGAGCATGGAGCATGTAGAGATGATTTTCAGGTATAAAAATCCTTATGAAGCATAGCCAACACTTCAAAACATTTGCTGGCATGAAGAGGAAAGCTCCAAACCCTCCTACTCCTCATAAACAGAACTATGCTGGCAAAAGCCCTGCTGGAGATGATTCCACGTGAGCAGAGTCACCTTTCACTGGAATGAATTCTCAAGAACTGCTTTGAACTGTTTGAATACAATAATTATTGTAAATTTATGCTATTCCTGTATTACACAGGTTTGGTGGTCCTCAAACAGTAGGAAAAAATGTTTTGCTCTAAGGGCGGTGAGGCCTTGGCCCAGGTTGCCCAGAGCAGTGGTGGCTGCCCCATCCCCAGGAGGTGTTCAAGGCCAGGTTGGATGGGGCTTGGAGCTCCTGATCCAGTGGGAGGTGTCCCTGCCCATGGCAGCAGGGCTGGAACTGGATGGGCTTTTAGGTCGCTTCCACCTCAAACCATTCCATGATTCTGTGATTTCTTCACAAATTCAAAGCAGGAAGTTTTCAGCAGTTTTAATTGTTGATTCACTACACCCAACATTTAGAAATGGAATGGTGAGGTACACATACTGAAAAATCCATCTTTCATTCTACCACCATTTCACTGCTGAAAACAAGGATTTCATAGCAAAATTTTCAAAAAAAACTTGTCTGTGGAGATACACAGAACAACGGTATAGAGTACACGCGGACTGTAAGAAGAAGGTCATCTAAGGGAAAACACAAGCATGTAACTAACTGTAAAACAGTGTCTGTTTGGATTTCTGGAGAACATCATCTTTTTGTAGGGCAAAATTACTAGAGTAAGATATGTAACGGTTTTAAGAAATGACCAGTACTGGGAAAACTGACCATGACAACAACAGTGCCTTGTTGCAAGCAAGCGCTAGCACCACAGCGAACTATTGCTACCTATGTATGAACTACACGCACCCTGGCTGGGTACCACAGACACACTACAGCTGTTGCCAGAGAATCAAACCATATAAAGCTAATCACAGCCTGGATTCTGCACTTGCTTTATTCTTTTTCTTAAACAAACAATACCAACATTCTTAAAGTACCTAAAAACATGTGTCATGAGAATGTCATAGTCAGCTATACTTTTCGTTGCAATTTGCTATCTGGGACATAACAAAGGCTGATTTTAAGTAGCACAATACTGATCCAAGCTAGCCCCAGAACTTCTGTTTCTAAACCTCTCTTCATGAAGCAGAGAGGATTTCAATTTCCCAGCAGCCACAGGAATTCAAAAGAGCAGAAGAAAAAAAAATCACTTCAAATAGACGCCAAATTTTGTAACAAATTCAAAAGAAATATAAATCTAGAGACATTATTTAGAAACAAGACAGTTTGGTCTTTGTAGGAACTATGTAGCTCTAATACCTGCCATCAAATGGCTTTATCAGGTTCTGTTTTCCTTGTGTTCAGATCAATTCATGAGTTGAGTACAAGGGAAAACTTCCTTTAGGGTTGAAAGGGTAATTTAGTTTCTACGGTCCATTAATTCCTTGGCTTCTTTCCCCAGTCTGCTCATTAGTGTGAAGTGCAGTGATGAGTTTCAGAACATGGGAGCTGAAACAGCATCTACAAAATTCCTTCACACAACGACTGCAAAACATCTATCAGAATTAGCATAGCTTTGAAATTTTTTGACCTAGAATTCATACCCACAGCTTGTATCAAGAACCATATTTACCTTAAAAAATGATACAAAGTCAGTTAATGACATTATTCACGGCTGCTCACGGTTGTTCACCAACATTAAGCCAACAGCCTCCGAACAGACAAACCAGTTTTACTTGGCTGAATTAGTAACAGATGGAGAAGATACATTACCCTCAATCACAAGGTTAAACAGATAATTATGAAAAAAACCCGCAAGTCTTCGATATTATCTGATCCTATTAATGTTGCAATGGAAAGAGTAACAAACAGCCGAGTTTAAGAATAAGGAGAATTATGTGGGTCACTTGAAGAAACAGATTCCTCTATGATTTCTTTCCCTCTAGAAGCACAGGCTGCAACCTTTGAGCCGAAGAAACCAAGCTCAGCACCACATAAGCCACAGACCTGCATGCAAGTGCCAGGTTCCCCAGGTTACTACTCTGCAGTAGTGTCAGCTTGGTTTAAACAAGGAATTCAACTAACAGGAATTCACTCTTTCTTCCAGAGGACAGGACGAAAAAAAGGCTCATGTTTAGTCCTCTTCGCCTATTTAGGGCACCTCTGTACGACACCTCTGTTTCCCCTGTCTGTAAGACACTACTAAGAGCCAACCCTTCTCATACAGAATTAGTGGGCAGGGTTAAAAAAAAAAAAAAAAAGGATAAACACATCCAAGCTTTAGGAGTAGTCAGGGAAAGACTTAAGATTACCCCTCATGTATTCCCACCCTGTACCTCAGGACAGGGTCGTTGCATTTACTTTATTAAACCCACAGTAAAAACTGACAGAAACCTGAGGAACAAGTAGTTCTTCTGTCAGCGCCTACATTCAACCTTAATATTTACAGTAGGTTCCACGCAGAAGAATAGAAAAAAATTAAAGAAAAACACATACATATGTTTTAAAAAAAAGTTGAGTTCAGCCACTTCCTGGGATTTGGCTGCTTTCACTGACAACACTTGACAAGAGAATGTAAACTTCCTGAATTCCCGCAACCCAAACCGACCGTGCTAGAACTCCCTGCGAGACATCCCACTACGAGGCCGCAGAGCCCCCCACTCCCAGGGTTCTGTTCCCTGCAGCCAGACAGAATCACAACTGCTTTTTTCTGTCAGGCGAGTTTTCTGCAGCAAGATTCTCTTGACAGAGGGGGTAAAAAAATTCTTGCAACAAATACCCCTTGCTAGATCCCACCTCTAACTGAACCAACCAGCTCCGGCTGCTGAGTATGGTGGTTATTTCACAGCGCTGGCTTCTACACAGGGCAAGCTATTAAACATCTCAAGAGTGATCTAGTACAGGCTGGGGAGCGCACTGGAAAGGAAGAGAAGAAAGTCCATGTTAGTTTTGCCTGCCTCGATTAGTCTTCCAGTTTGCAGCTTAAAAACCACAGGCAAATTATTACACCGATGATCCTAGGCAAGCGTTCAGCTCCTGTCGGAGGTGGCCAAATTCATCTACTGGGGAGGTCAATCCTATCACCATTTAATTCTTTGGCTGCTTCAGCTGTTTCTTCCTGTATCACTTCAGACTTCCATGAGAAGGTGGTTGCTGTGACTTAACTGAGAAGATTAGCGGAGGAGGATTTGGACAAATGATAAAACAATATCACAGTGCACCTGCTTTTGAAGATACAGATGTACAACACAAAATCTGGAGCAGAGTAACTTATTTCCTTGGAAAAGAATCAGACTACCTGCATTCCTTTCTTACTTTGAACAACATTCCCCCAATATTCAAGTGACCAGGGTGGAATCGCTCAGCTAACACTTTTCAAGCATTTTCATAATAGCATATCAAAATTTTAATCAAAAAGATTCCGTTCAGATTCTTAAAATGCTACTGTCTACAGTGAAAGCCTAGGTCAGAGCAAGTGGCAAACTAGTAAAATCTAAATATTGGCTTATAAAGTTACATGACCACAAAATTCAAATCTAAAACTCAGCTCCTAAAAATTTGCCTACATTTTTTAAGTGCTTCTCAAAATGCAGGTTATAGCATGTGCATTCTGCCAGCACCACAGTCCCCCAAATCAAATCTTGATTAAAACAGCAGTGAGGAGATGATGATACTGCATGCGTACGTGCACAGAGGTACATGCACCCACAGATTACCAGTACAAATAACGCCTTGTATAAAATCTACAGTCACATAAAGAGGAGGGAGTATGAAGCCAACTCCTTTCACCGTGCACCTAAAGTACAGCAAACAGGGTGTACTCCAGAGCCTAAAGTCACATTGGGAAAGTTTTATGATTGTCTAGGTACGTAACTGGTACACAATTAATGAATTTATCACAACAACATGTGAATAATGACTCTCCAGCATAACAGGAATATGGAATGTGAACACACAATTCCTGTTTTCCTACCTGGTAGATAGAAAGGGGTTTTATTAATTCACACCCAGGATTGCTGAGCTGCTTTCCAGGTGGGAAGCTCAAAAGTGAATTAGGCAGCTTATGTGCTAGTTAAGCCTTCAGAATGTATTGCACAACCATACTCCAAACACAGCCAACACCTACTGCAGGAATCAGTCCAAAAAAAGTTGCTCAATTCAAAATGGAGATTTCGGTTCCACACTCGGCTCAGAAAGCTGCACCACTGCTGGCAGGCGGCTCGGCAGGGAAAAGAATCCCTTTGAAGCTGCTCATGAGTTTGGAATGTACAAATGAAGACTGTATCCTAATTCAGCCAGACAAGGAAGTACAGACATAACTTTAAACAACCATGTGGTTACAATAGCTTCAGTGGAATGCAATATTCTGGAATTATGTGCTGCTCAAGTGCTTTTTCAAGAAGAACTTGAAGCAATCAAGCTGGAGATGAAGGAGTCAGGGTGCTATTAAAGCCAGCATGCACTATACGCAACACTTTTTAAACCATGTTGTAACCGTAAAATTAAAAATGCATTTCTCATCTGTGTTCACCCTCATTCAGAAAACACTGCATTTTTGCCTTGTACAATACAGATGTACAGCGAAAAATTCACTCTCAAACCCATGTTTCCAGACCATTACCCTCATTACTTGATTTCACTTTTCATTACTCGTGAGAAGTCAAACCTATATTAACTTTTTTTTTTTTGGAAGTAACTTAGTTGACAGAAAAATGCCTAAACCGTAGTTAAGCGTTCCTGTTCTCCATGATTTATTTTTTTTAGGACAGTTTGGGTTTTGTTTGTTTTAATAACATGGTATAGGGTATGCTAATGCAGTAGGTCCACCAACACACATAAGCGTAATTTAATTCCTCACACACACCTATATTAGGTTTTATAAGCAATCCCTGTGGAACTGTTCACACACAAAATTAACCAACAGCGAAGTGCTTGTCACATCTTGATTATTAAGCAATACCATTTGGCTTAGGAAATTTAAATTAATTTTAACTGCTGTTATTCAGGTTTTCACAGAAAAATTTCTGTAGAAAAAGACCTGATTCATTTAGTCAACTACTACACAGAAGAGCAGCTCTACGTATGTATTTCGGTTTTTCACTAAAAATACCTCAAAGTTATAAAAATCTAGTTATGAAGAACAGCAGCAACACATTATCTATAGACGCATACAGGAGATAATGTGTGTGCATATGCTCTAACGGTCCTACTAGCAGAGTCCAAGCAACTGTAGGCATCCTAATTTTGTACCATTTTTACAGTTTATTTCAGTATAACGGGCTTCTAAACTAATAAACAAAGCAAAAAACCCAGAGGTTGTTAAAAAGATAATCACATCCAGCTGTATCATCTGTATTAAGGCAGAACTTCAATGCGATCTGCTCAGTGCCGTTCTCTGGTACACGGACGGGATGTCTAGTAGCTAGAAAAGCCATTATCTTCGGAAATCCCTTCTACTCCATTGCCAACACAGATAAAAGCTGCTCGGGCAGGGTCAGCTTTGCATGGTCAGCAAAAAAAAAAGTAAAACCGGCTCCCCGTTCTCCAGGGAAGGCTGAACACTAGGCTATTAGGTAGTCAGATGCATTATTGCACAGCTAGCAAAGCCCTTGGGTAATAAAGAATGAGCACAACTGCCCCAGGCAGCTTTACAGGAAATCGTGTGAAACAACGACAGATGCTCCAGAACTGTTCCAAAACAAAGCCAGCCAGGAGACCTGGTGTGTCCCGCGCAGGGGTGAGGTGCGTCCCGCGCTGGGGTGAGGTGCGTCCCGCGCTGGGGTGAGGTGCGTCCCGCGCTGGGGTGAGGTGCGTCCCGCGCTGGGGTGAGGTGCGTCCCGCGCTGGGGTGAGGTGCGTCCGGCGCTGGGGTGAGGTGTGTCCCGCGCTGGGGTGAGGTGCGTCCCGCGCTGGGGTGAGGTGCGTCCCGCGCAGGGCTGAGGTGTGTCCCGCGCAGGGGTTCACTACTGGACTGCAGGCACTAGCACGCTGACAGAAACTACATGCATAAACATTACCTTTTGAGATTACAGGCACATATGCACATGCACAACCATATGAATGCAAAGTGAAATAATTCTATTTGTAACTAAAAATTTTAACAAATATGCATTTCTATTGCCACTCTCACAAGCAGCTGGAAAAGTCTTTCTCATGGAACAGCAACTGGCTGACTGTGAAAGAAAGCTAACAGGATCAAGGGACGAAATTAAAGCTTTCACCAAAAACTCTCCAAAAAAGTTTACATGCTTTTTCAGAAAACGCTCACGCATTTAAAATACTCGATCTCCCAAACATTCAGTTGAATTTAATACTCATTATTCACTTCTGAACACAGGACTTGGGTCACCAACTGACTTTGGAGCTGCATTTTAAAAGCAATCGGTTGCTGTAAAGCAGAAAAGGCACCAAGCAGGATCTTAAAGAAACAAATAATTCCCAGCTCCAGCTGAAATAAAGATGCAGTTGATGCCTAAACACGCCTGGAAAGCCCTGCAAGCAGCTACCTGCACATTAAATCACATGGATGCTATTAACTGCCCCCAAAACAAGTTTCTCAAGATTTTTACCTACAGTGAAAAATCACCTTACAGAGTCAGGAACAGCAGATGTGAGATGAGTCTTACACAGTTCAGTCGACAACGTGCTTGCTATAGGCATAAAAACACTGGTTGTATTTCGCAGTGCCTCCTGACTGGTCAATAACTGATGCTGACTTGCTTTGACCTTCTCCTTGGTTTGTGTGTAACCAACCACATCTTTGTCTTGCTTTATAGATGTTTATATTTCCAGCGCACTTTCTGCTATAAAGTGTGTTAATCTATTTGGCTTAATGCTATATAAAAATTCATTTGTCTACCTTTTATAGAGACCTTTGTAAAAAGTAATATATAAAGCTTAACAATAAAATCACATCAATAAAGTCAGCTGAGTACTCTTCAAAACAGAATTCCAGTAAAAAGTGCATCTGCAAAGTGTAAAGACAGGTGAAATTACTGTAACACGGCCAACTGCAGAAGCATTTGATTTTATTTGTGACTCTAACTGTTTAGTAGTATTTATAGAAAACACTTATTTTAAATAGAATTTGGTCCAGATTATTTCTTCAAATTATAGACTTTGTCACTTAAAGAGTAATGCTTAATCTTCTTAAAAGAACTCTGAATGTTCATTTCTGGAGTCTTCAGCACAGGAACAATATGGATTTATCGGAGTGAGTCCAGAGGAGGCCACAGAGATGATCCAAGGGCTGGAGCACCTCCCATAGGAGGACAAGCTGAGAGCTGGAGTTGTTCAGCCTGGAGAAGCGAAGGGTGCAGGGAGACCTTAGAGCAGCTTCCAGTACTGAAAGGGGCTCCAGGAAAGCTGGGGAGGGGCTCTTGATCAGGGAGGGCAGGGACAGGATGAAGAGGAACGGCTTTCAGCTGAAAGAGGAGAGGCTGAGAAGAGATCTTGGGAATAAATATTTTCCTGTGAGGTGGGGAGGCCCTGGCCCAGTTGCCCAGAGAAGCTGTGGCTGCCCCATCCCTGGAGGTATTCCAAGGCCAGGTTGGATGGGGCTTGGAGCCCCTGATCCACTGGGAGGTGTCCCTGCCCATGGCAAAGGGTTCGACTTGGATGGGCTTGGTTGGATTGCCAGGCCCAGAGAGTGGTGGGAAATGGAGTTAAATCCAGCTGGAGGCCAGTTACAAGTTGGGTTCCCCAGGGCTCAGTGCTGGGTCCAGCCCTGTTCAATGTCTTTATCAATGTCCTGGATGAAGGCATCGAGTGCACCCTTAGCAAGTTTGCAGACAGCACTAAGCTGGGTGGAAATGTGGTTCTGCTGGAGGGTCGGGAGCCTCCAAAGGGATCGGAACAGGCTGGACCGCTGGGCAGAGTCCAATGTCATGAGGTTTAACCCGGCCAAATGCCGGGTCCTGCACTTGGGGCACAACAACCCTGTGCAGCTACAGACTAGGAGAAGCCTGGCTGGAAAGCTGCCTGGAGGAGAAGGACCTGGGGGTGTTGGTTGACAGTGACTGAACATAAGCCAACAGTGGCCCAGGTGGCCAAGAAGGTCAATGGCATCTTGGCTTGGATCAGAAACGGCGTGACCAGCAGGTCCAGGGAGATTCTTCTCCCTCTGGACTTGGCACTGGTGAGACCGCATCTCGAATCTTGTGTTCGGTTCTGGGCTCCTCACCACAAGAAGGATGTTGAGGCTCTGGAGCGAGTCCAGAGAAGAGCAACGAAGCTGGTGAAGGGGCTGGAGAACAGGCCTTATGAGGAGCGACTGAGAGAGCTGGGGGTGTTTATCCTGGAGAAGAGGAGGCTGAGAGGAGACCTCATTGCTATCTACAAATACCTGAAAGGAGGTTGTGGAGAGGAGGGTGCTGGCCTTCCAAGTGACAGGGGACAGGAAAAGAGGGAATGGCCTCAAGCTCCGCCAGGGGAGGTTTAGGCTGGACATTAGGAAAACATTTTTCACAGAAAGGGTCATTGGGCACTGGCAGAGGCTGCCCAGGGAGGTGGTTGATTCACCTTCCCTGGAGGTGTTTCAGGCACGAGTGGATGAGGTGCTAAGGGACATGGTTTAATGATTGATAGGAATGGTTGGACTCAATGATCCGGTGGGTCTCTTCCAACCTGGTTATTCTATGATTCTATGAAACCCAAACCATTCCATGATTCTATGAAATATTTAAAGCATGAAACCACTGTACTTCAAAGCCTTCTGTAACACAACAAAGGGAAGGAGGAACAATGCCCCCATGGTTCCAAAGGCGCTGGAAGCCAAGTATTTTCTCTTTAACCTTTTGAGCTGTGCATCAAGGAAATTGTATGCTCAGCTTTATTAAAGCAGTCCAGAGCAAAACAGGGAGCAGGGAAAAAAAGCACATCTCCAAGTGGCAGACAGGTCAAACGAGCACATACGCAATATAAAGTACACTGTCAGAAAGCAGAAAGGCATTCCGCCAGTATCAAATAAAGCAAGGCTATTTTTAATTTTCTGTTGATTGCACTGTACCAGAAATAGATTGTAAAGTAGGCATGGGAGTTTGGTGAAGAGTTTATTGGTCCATCTGTTCTCCAGGAGAGTCAGATTTTTCTGTAATACCACATAAATGGCAAAGCTGCCGTATATGAAGCTGTTCTTAAAAATAAATACATAATCAAAAGAAGCTTTAAAAAAGATACGCCAGAAAGTCAGTCTAGTCTCAAAACCGTGGTTTACAGCTTTCAGCTTGAACAAAACAAAAGGTTGGATGAAGCTTTGAGCAACCTGATCCATTAGAAAGTGTCGCTGCCCATGGCAGGAGGGGTGGAACTGGATGGGCTCTAAGATCCCTTCCAACCCAAACCATTCCATGATTCTATGAAAATCACTGAATTACTCCTCTAATTCCCAGATCTCTGTTACAACACTATATTGTAAAAAGATTGATTAGTTTAGTTTCCAACCCAAGGTAAATCATATCTACTTACACCAGTCACTCGAATTTGGAACATCAAGTAGATTTTTCTTTTTATATTCTTGAACTAATCATTCACACCCAAAGTGAATCTTCAAATGCTACATAAAAGATGAGACTGCAACTGAAAATACCTTCGTATGTGTGACATGACAGTGAGCATTCACCTTTTTGCAAGAATACTGGCATGATACACAACAGAAAATCCTGCTGTACCACAAACTTGATTATGTATTAAGACAACATTCACTACAATAGATATTTAGTCCCGTTAACAGTATTAACATTCTCTTGAAAATAAAATTACAATGCAAGGCACAGGGTGGGGGAATGGATCATTAAACCCATTGGCTGGTAGGATTTCTCAATCAACTGTTTGACAATATTTAATTCCTTTTTTCAGACTAGCTTTTCCTATGGTATCTTCCATCCGCAAGGTATTTATTTCTCTATTGATTTTTATGAATAATATAATAGAGGTCCTGTAGGTTTGGATTAAGCTGTGAACCAGGTCTGCCTGGTAGTTTCTACATTGCCCAAGCAAATATAAATGAGTTCTTTTAGTTCTCTCATTAATACAAACACTACAGCTATTTAGGTACCTCTCCTGAGATCACTTAGTTGCCTCTGATTTCTCCACAGCACAGTCTTAGACTTAACTTTGCATTTAAAAGAAATGTCACAAAATAATTAAGGCTAAATAATGAGAATTGGAAGAGGAAGAAAAGCATGGTAACGAAGTCGGTTACCAGTACAATACTGAAAAAAAAATTGAAACCGCAGAACTCCAGGGAAAGAACTACAGTAAAGCTTCTCAAGTGTCAGTGACTATATGTGGATAAAAAACAACAAACAAAACTCAATACAGATAAACACACAGAAAAGGGGGGTATGTGGGGGGGAAACACTTTCTTCAGGATTCTGTCTTTGAATAAGGTATTACCAGCCAGGAAAGCAGTTATTGAATCTATAGTGAACATTTCTACAGAGAAATAACAAACATCCCAAACCAACCCACAGCAATGGTCAGAATTTGGAAAGGGACACAAAACAAAAGACAGATTTTGCCACAGCCCAGAAAAGCATGGAGCATTCATATAAATGTGCCATTCTGAATTTCCTCAATCCAAAGGAATGGTAGTAGAAACAAGAGATACACACAAGGAGGGAACAAGAAAGGTAAGGAACATCAACTAATTTCCAGAGAAAGACAAGCTAGATACACAAGGAGTCCTCACTGTGAAGGACACAAAGGGAACATGGAGAGAGGAGATGTGTACTAAAACAAAAAGGATTGAGACAAAAAGGGATATTGATACTTACATTCTCCATTTCATACCAGAAGTAGAAGGCCTAACACTACAGCAATGAATGAAAGCAGTAAAACAATCCCCCTAGACTTTTTTCCACCCGTTGCCTAGACGAGCAATGGTATTAATTACTAACAAGTATTTGTGCATGCTGGAATTCTTTGTGGCTTCAAACTCAATTAAACTCACAAAAGAAAAATTCATCAACAGTTATTAAACACAAAAATATGTCAAGCTGTGTTGCCAAAACCAGCAGGATGCTGACCAACTGTACAGAAAAACCACTGTATTCCTTACAGTTTTCCCTAAGCTGCTCCACTTTTGACCACTGCTGGAGATAAATTTTTACATTAAGGGATAATTCAGAAGAGTATCTGGGTATACTTCCTTTAAGGAACAAGATGCATACAATAGCAGACAGCTTGTAATGCAGCATCCAGAGTGACCATACCCACTGCTCTTTGTTTTCCTTGCTTAAATGCCGCATCTGTCTCATGGCTGTGACCAAAGCAGACATGATCTGAAACTCTTCAGGCAACATTTCTGCTCCTTCCTCAATTAAATCTCTTTCTAGAAATTGTGTGGGACATTAAATAATTTCACTGTATGTTCCTGTGCTAGGGAACTGTTCTTCAAAACACCACATCATAAATGCGGCTTAAGCAACTCTGTGTGCACACAGACATGTTTCTACAGAATCTGAAGACTAGTAAAAGATAATTTATACATCAGACATGCAGTTCCTTAAACTAAGACTGTTGGTTCCCTCAACAAGGGGAAAAAAATGATATTTTAGTTTTCTTCCTTTAGATCTTCTCCATCAGTTTTCCAGTCAACAGATGGAAATTATATAATTAAACACAATGATATCATCATCCAAGAAAACCTCACAGTTCCCCATGTCTTCTACAGCTGGTAACACGAAGAGATTAAAAAGAGATTAGAGACCCCAAAAAAATGTTTGCAGCTCGCTTTCCTCAAAGAAGACAGAAAATTCCCTTCTGTGGTGGGAAAGGGAATCTATCCTTGCTTAACCATCTTGTTCTTCTAAGATGACTCTTCTGCTACGGCTGCAGTCCCAGTGCCCAGCAGGATTAGTCTCTTACTCTCCCATGTCATGGAATCAATCATGAGACTGTATTTTGCAAGTCCTTGAAAATTCACACCTAGAAAGCAGTGGCTCCCACTTCTCATGGAATGTCTCCCCTCCAGGGGGAAATTCTAAAAGAAAAATTGTCACAGTGATATTCAAACTGATAAAAAACAAATCAAGGGAGGGTTGTTCTCCATGAAGTTTCAATTTTCCCAAGTATTCTGGTGTCTAGTAATGCACTACTGACCTTAAAGGCTCCAGTCATTACAGAATATGCCTTAAGAAGACTGCTTTTCAATCCAAATTTGAACTGGATATAAGAAATCCAGAGAGCTTGAATGGCAAGAGAAAAAGAATAAGTAAAGCAAAAGGAGGAAGTCTATTCATGTATGAAGAAAACATCGTGAAAATCAGGCAGAGAAGAGATTCAGATTGACACTGATAAATCTGGTGATGCATGAGGAACAATTGCATTTTACCTTACAGGTCACCAAAGATCAAAAGGCATTGGTAGATGAGCGATTTGCAATCAGTGCTGTGCTTTGCCTGCAGCTCCCCGGAGAGATGAGCCCCAAAACCCCAACCTAAACTCTGATCGAAGCAATTCTACATAAACATCAATTACAGTGCCTTTTTCCTCAGTAAACTCTTTGTAATAGACTTAAACTAGTCCAAAAGTAGAACGTTATATCCTGAACAACAGTATCCACATCCAAACATCATACTGGCAAATCTTCAGAGGTATCGTTATAAGAAAGCAGTGTGGACCAGACATTTTAGCACGAAGGCAAGCGTGACCTGATCCCTGGCGGCAAGGACAAATTGTGATGTCAGCAGATGGCAGCATGAGGCACATTATTGGTAAAGGGGTTGGTCTGGCAATACTCCTTTGCTGGGCACCTGGGAAAAAAGTTCTACTCCTTAGTAGTTAACCAGTCCCAGATTTATTACCAGAGTAAATTCTAGAGAGAATAAGCATGGTCTGACTTTTTATAGGTATTTTTTATGTTTACCGATTTCTGAGAAAGAAAAGTTAAGACAAATACCACGTCTGCTATGACTGATGGTGTGGAGAGAAGACTGTCCGTATTATAAGTCAGCAGCAAGAGAGCCATGCAAGTAGATATCTCTCACCTGAAGTTAACAACTCTAAAACCCCAGCCAGCATTATTTCTGTACCTCTAGCAATGGGCTGAACCGCATTTTAGAACTTACTTTGTTTTACTTAAGTCTCCAAGTGAACTGAAGCTAACAGAGTTCATGAATGATTATGTATTTTAATAATTACTGTACATCAGCAGACTGGTCCCCTGCAATGCTAATTTTAGTCATGAAAAGGATGGCCTACAGCTCACCAGTGCATAATTGGAAGGAAGAATATAGTTTTAATTGCATTACCAATCCTACACAGCAGAGCTGGTTTATATAGCCTTGTTCAGATTATATACAACATACCATGTTCATTCAAGTTCCCTGCCTTCTAAAGTAGCAGTAAATTAATACCAAAAGACAAGCTACTTGAAAATGTATTATCCCGAATCTGAAAATTTAATAAGCCAAAACAATAGAAGCCTCCAAAAGACTAATTCGTGTTTCTCTTCAACTTCACAAATAATTCCAGCCAATTATCTTTTAAAAATAACCACTTCTGTAACTTCATTGATATGTCATAGTCAGTTTATATCACATCATCTAATGGTTTAAACAAGCACCCTGATTGCACAATGTCTGTTGCACAAGGATGACAATATTTTGCAATATTTTATACTTGCTCTCCAGGCTTCCAAGACACTCAGAACCCTGGGCTGGCATCCTACCTGCTACAGTTCTCATTCAAACCAGACTAGAGGAAGACAAGCGCTCAGAAAGAAAGATGCAGGGGAAGGAAGGGAGAAGAGAGTCTGAAATAGTGATTTCGGTCCATTAAAATGAACAAGATGGCAAAATGGCATTAATGCTTGAAAGTGTGGTATCAAGAAGATCAACCAAGAATGAAAGGGTTCCATATTGGCTCAAAAGGAAAAAACCCAATCAATCAAACACACTGCAGTATGATTCCATTTTAGTTCCAAGTCTCAGGAAACAAGGGCTAGCAAAAAATTCAGGCAGGCTTCAGAAAATGGACTTTCAGAATAAATAACACAGACAACTCTGTTGTGAAACATAGTTGTATTTCAAGATTAAGGCTTTTTTAAGAGGTAAAAAAGTGTCAGAACAAGAAACTAAAAAGGTAGTATTGTTGACTGAAATAATTCAATGGTATTGTTTTCATCCAAAGTTTTCCTTCCAATTTTTGGAGAGAGACTGAAGAATTTTTTAGATTTAGGCATTAATATTATTTGGAAATAAAACGAAGTGTATTTACTTCTGAATTGGACTGAAAACAAGCCCTGTAATGCTACTTTTTTTCGTAGAACTCAGAAGACTACATGCTGCTTACAAGGATTTTAAAGACATTTATGTAAAAAATCCAGCCTGATTTTCAGAAATTCCGGAAAGCAGATATCTCTTGCTTGAGGAGGTTCCTGCAGTACATCAAGCAGAGCTGTAACTACAATTATAGTCACAACAGATTTAAATATTCCGAGCTAAGGCCCTCTAAATATCTACAAAAGCCTTTAAGTCAATTCATTACTGATACAGTAAGTGACAACACTTGTGTTTGGCAGATAGTGCAACTGGGAGTCCTGACAAATCTAATTAACAGCACATCAGGGGCACTTAGTTTATCCTTTATATACAGTGCCAATAGTGACGGAATAATGAGAAAAGGGGCTTAAACATTAGTGGGACTTCGCTAATTGGTCACCAGGTCCTGATTAAGCCAGACTTCATATACAAGTATTGAAGTTCAAGTGTCTGACTCAAGCGTACGCAAAAACACTCCATACTAACATTTGTAAACTGTATAAATAAAAATAAGGCACAAAAAGCAAGAAAACACACAACAGAAACATGCGACTAGTTTTCTTGAGCTTTCTAGGCTCCCTTCCTATATTTCAGGCTTCTCACTTCAGAACAAAAAAGAAACCATCTCTACTTCTGAATATTTCACTGATGAGGCTTTTGGTTTTTAAGGCTAAAAGACAGACTTTTGGAAAGGGGGACGTGACCCATCAGCGATTTAAGTTACAAAAAACAACAATTCTTTTCCACGTGTTCTTTACATTACAGCAAAACACAAAACCAGCTTAACAACTTACAGTAAGTTGCTCATATAGTTCAAAAGAAACTGATTTTTTTTCTCCCCCGTTTCCTACTACACCCCAAGAAACCAATCACTAACACAGCAAAGATTCTTGTGTAAGACAGTCAATTTTTTCTGGCAGTAAGATGTTTAACATTGATGGTGGTGCTTTCCAAACCCCCAAAACACATACAAAACCTGGGAAGTGATTCCGAATAGAGCGTAAGGATGAGTTTTCATCACAGCAAAAGGCACTATCAAGGTCTTGTAACACACCAATTCCATAACTACACACACACAGCTCTTTAGGAAGCTGTGCAGATAAATGAGCAAGTCTGCCATTTTCCAGCCGCAGCGTGGAAACGTGTTTTAGACACGCGCTGCTGTAGAACAGACCATAAAACATGAAGAATTATTCAGTAAGTAATGCATGATTTTAGATACAAGAAAAGATACTTGGGAAAGCAAACACACAAGTTCTGCTCTAAATTTCCTGTCAAAAGCATCTGGTAAACCAAACAAACTGGCACAGGGATCCGTCTGTGACTCCCTCACTCCTGGAAAGGCCAGGAAAGCTGCCCCTGCCCAGCGTTCTGTCACTGCCTCAGAAGGTCGCCTATTGTCCCTGCACTAACTGGGTCACGGCCACTGCCATGCTCCACTTCATCTTTAACTCCGTTCTAAAATCCTGGGCTTCCCTGCAACGCCATTCAGAAAAATCACAGGCCCCGACTGCATGGACTCCCTGAAAGCCAGCCGTGCAAGTTTTAACTCCTTCCCCCTTCAGATGGAATTAACACAAATCACTTAATTTCTGTAAAGATAGCTTTTCGTGCTCTACTGAGAAGCAAAGCCTAAAAGACTAAGTAAAAAGTGTCTGGACAGATGAGCTTCCAAAGCCTCCTGCTGCTGTCCACAGCCGACAAGTCAGCTTCACAGTCTTTACAACCATCTTTCAGTAAGATTAGTTAACTCCGACGACATATTTATAGCAGGAAAACTAATAATCTGAAACAACACAAATCCCGTCTTAAATCAGGCTACATTTATTATTGCTGAATAAAATCTTTTAAAATTATGTCTATCCATAGGATCTATACTAACAAGAACTTAATAAAACCCCAACAAATCAAAACCAAACATTATCTTCTTCAAATCAAGAGCCTGCCCTTCACCTCTAGCATTCTCTGTAAAAATGTCAGTTTTAGAGAAATAGAGAAATACTTCAAATACATTAAAGTTCAACATGAATTCATTTTTTTGTAACGCATTCCAAACCAGATATATTTATGTGCATACTGTACATACATTTACACATGTAATTATCCCCTCAGATCACCAGTGACTCAGTGTCACACACACGTAAACAAGACACCAGATACACTCATCTGGCAGAAATGTAAAGTAACAGCACCTTCCACCCCAGTGCTGCTGCTGGTTTTCACAGAAACTGTGTACTACATCAGTTCTTAAATTGATACCAATCAGGAACAAATGCGAGACTTGCAAATATATTTAATCTGAAGACTAAAGCTGCAGTAAAGTTGATTAATAAAATGGCTTTTGCTGAGAGGAGTTGTGTCCCTTTCCCAGAAGGCGGAAAAGAAATCACTTCTTACGTCACTTTAGGGAATTAATCTTCCAGAAAATTAAACTAGATCTTGGTGTGATGAGAAAGGCAGCAGAAAAAACACAAGGGAGGAACATGGTGATGCCCAGCAAGGAGAGAGAAAGGTACAGGGAAAAAACGGATCTTTTAATGGCTTCTTCCCATTAAATCAATGTGAAACCAAAAGGTTACACACACACATATGTCTACTGCTACAAAGAGTAAATAAAAAGATCAGAAAGCTAAGTTAATGCTGCCTGGTTTTAGAAAAAAGACAAATCCATGTTTAATTACTGCATTATATCTTAAAAACAGCCGCTGTTTGGAAGTGCCTATTTAACACAGTCTGTAGCAGAATGAAGCCAACCGTTCACAGCTCTACACCGTGACAGAGGTCAGACATCCCTGTTGTACAACACAGCACGAAAGGAATTAGAGGAACAAGGTGTATATGATCTACAGAATGGCTTCCACCTGCACGTACATCTGCCATCAGACACACCGTTGTGACTGCAGCTACGCTGGATGAAGAAGTTGCCACCTCACTTCATCTCCACTTGCTGATTACCTTCAAATCTTAAAGCATAACCACATGTTTAGTCCCTTCCTAACCCAGTTCTGTCAAAATGATTCCCATAAAAAAAAACAAAAAAAAAAAAACCAAAAAAAAAAATTCTGTGTTTCAGCTTAACTCAGATTATTTTTGACAGACCTTGTTTAGCGGGTGACTATAAATACAAGTACCAGAAGATCTGAGAACACGGCAACCTTTAGAGCTAGGAGAGGAATCGCAGTGAGCAAGCAGAGACAGACAGCCCTTTTACCTGGTTATCCTGCTGCAAGAGAAGCACGTGAATCAAACAGAGGTCTGATTTGTCAGCCTGCCTAATCAGTGACAGTTGCATATCAAGGCTGGCATCTTTGAAGAAAATAAACATATAAATCTATATGCTACTTACTTTACTGCTTAAAATGTCATGCTGGAGTTAAGTGTCCAGAAATTCAAACTGTTTGTTATAACTGCCTGGAATTCTGTTGCGTAATGGAAGAAACAGGCAGATGCTATTCAATAAACACAAAAAATGTGGTATTTCTGTAGAGTTAAGGGATAAATACCGACCTTGCACTCTTATCTTACATTATTATAACAAGACCTGAAAAATTACTTAATTACTTTCTATGTATTACTGACATGAACAAATAGTGTCTGTGGTTTTACCTGATACGCGGTAGAAAGAGTGGAAAAACAATCATAAAAAGCAGCATCAAATTACCATGATGTAATACATAACATTGACAGGAGCAGTACTTAATCTATAGTTCACACTACCTTTTATTGACAGGCTTCTCATCCTTGTCATAGGGTCTTACGAACCACTTGCCGATTCTTACAAAGTTTTTATCCATCAAGCACCTAGAAAATAATTACAGCAACAATTACTAGATGCATCTTGAGGTATAATTAAAAGCAGTCTTTGAAGACAGTAAATCAAAGGGATTAAGCAGCTGAATTTCCAACATATTGAAATCGGCTTTGTAGCTATTGTGTTCCATGGTCCTTTGCCAGTGCCTATTTTCCCACACCAGTCACAGGGAATCACTGCCCAGTCTCATGATGCTGTCACCAATGCTGATCCTCACACGTGCATTCTCCCCTCATCTCTGACAATCTTTTCTGCTTCATGCTAATCTCTTTTCTGAATGATCCATCATCCTGTTTTTCAAACTTCTCTTCTTGAACAAAGACAATGAAGAGCATCGATTCTTTTCTATACAGAGCTTCTCTCGGACTTCATGATAGAGAATATGTGCTCAGGCATTTGTAGTGTGTAAATGGTAGTGTAGTATATGACTGACAGGGAATTGTGTTAACCATATGTTAACAATGGACCACGCTTCCTTCACATGATCCACAGCATGATTTCAGGTGCTGAAACTCATATAATTACCATTTCCTCTCTCAGAAAACCTCACTCCAACCAACACACTCACATACCATTAAATTTGAAGTAATAAGTTGCCTATTCTCTGTGGCCCCTTTAGAAGTGCACAATTTATTTACGGAACCTGTATATTCTGTGGCTTTAAAAAAAAAGTGAGGATGCCAAGTGCTCAGTAACCAATTTGAGGTGACAGGTTAAAGAGTGCCTGATGCCTTTCTGAGTCCACCTGCACAGCTCAATCACATCAGCAATTTACTGACACCACTGAAGTACATCAAACGTGCAGCTGAAAATACTGCCCAAAGGTTCACAGAGATTTGTTATAAAGGAAGATCTTTTTAGTAAGGTAAATATGTTTAAAAAATTCTGACCAACTGTGGGGTTTTTTTTGTTGTCGGTCGTTTATTTACAATTAGGAGCAATGTATGAGCTTGCCCTATACATTCCACATCTAATCACATTTTTTTAGGATGGAAGAACTACACCTCTCCATTCCTCACAGTTTTCCAATGGTTTATTTCTGTAGCAGTTGCTCGAGATTAGCCAAAACAAAAGAAGAAAATTAGTCATCAGGGGAAACCTTTGGGGGGAAACATTCTGCGGGGATTAGGAGAAGTGCGGGATCTACAGTTCAAAAGTATATCTAGAAGATAGCAATAGAAAATGGACAACAAACAACATAGCTACTTGTATGCTCCCATTTCTCCTGTATGAATTTGGCAGGGTTTTCCAAAGTTAGAGGTAGGCTGAAGTAAGTTCTAGCAGCACTTTCTCAATTAAAGCAAAGAATCCAGCTCAGCTGAACGTAGCAATACCTTAAACTGAATATGGAAGATGAACCAGCAGAGACCTAAAGACACTGCTCTCGTGCTGATGGAGAAAAAAAGATGCTTCAACAACTATTTCCCTAGGAAATATCTGCTATCAGAGAAAGCCCATCAGCATCAGTGCATTTTACACAAACAAAAGGAAGTCTGTGAAGTTTACGTCAGATCTCTAAAGAAAATAATCTGTGCTAGCAAAAACTACACTAACCTCTCCCCCACGACACACACTTCAATGCCCCATCACCGTGTCCCGCAGCAGCAGCTTTAACTGCCACCGACTAATGCTGCTTCCCGAGAAAGAAGGCTTTCATGCTTAGACTTGGCCTTAAAAACCAGCCAGCCCTCATATGCTAAACTAAATCACAGGTTATTTAAGGGATAATAACATACAAAATGGGAAACCTGATTACAGAAGCATGGAACTCCGAGATTCAGCTGAGTGAACAATTAACAGCAGTAATGCGTTATTTTTGGCTGTGTTAGCCCTCAGTGGTGTCCGGTTGTTAACAATGAGCTGGAACAATGAACTTGCTCAGAAACTTCCTCAACCCACCGAGGAGCAGGCTGGCACACAGCAAGGCTGTGGTAGGACACTCAATCCCATCTCCAGGGACAAGAGGCCAGGCCAGCAGCCAGATCAGCCTACGGCAGCACGAAACGAGGCTTCCAGCACACACCTACGTGTGCTGGCCAACTGTATTTCCAAGATAATCACAGCAAGCAAGGCAGCTCTGAAGAACTCATCATCCCAGCTGGACAGAACTATTCCAGAAACATCCCAAATATTTTTGGACAAATTATTATTTAAAAAATAATTAAAACTTTACTCCACAAGCTTAAAAAAGCCTGAGGAATAAAAATATCCCCCAGGAGTCACACCAAAAAGCCCGATGGTTTGGTACCCTACTTCTAGAAAAATTATTGGTTTAAGACCAATCATAGCTTAAGTAGTCTGTAGGCATCCTGCATTATTTTAAATATTAAAATTAACTATTTGAATGCAATATTTTTTTCTTACCTTTCCAGAAGATTATGAATTGCTTTGAAGAGCAGGGTCCTGCACTCGTAGGAAAGTCCATTCTCCCACAGTCCTTCTTCTACCACTGGAAAAACAAAAAGTCAATGCAATCAGAAGAGGGAAATGCAAACATTTACACAAAACATAACCCCAAATGCTTAAGTTTTCAACAGCAGCATGTTTCACAACTGTTAAAACTGTTACCTAAGTTGCCAGAGTAGCTTTTATCTGTAGTTGCTGAAGACATCAATTTGAATTAAAGAAAACAAAACCAACCGCAAAAGCATAAACACAAACACATTTGTTCCCAGTTTCCAATACTAAAGCAAGGGGTGAGGAATTAGCAATCATTCTTTGCCTTAACAGCTGAGAGATCCTTTAAAACTTAACCACAGATGCAGAAAATCAAGAAACAAAGTGAATCATTAAAGGTGTAAAATCAGTTTACATAACTTAAACATTAAGCGACCATTCTGAGAGTTCCTCCAAGATTTCAATTTAAAATACAGCAGTTTAAGCAATATACAACAAATAGACAAAACACACAGCAGTTTTCAATTCCAAAGTGAAAACTGTAAATTCTGTACCAAACTGCAGAGATTTTAGAAAGTAAAAAATAATAATAATGTATTCATCTCTCCCAGTGGAGTGCAGCTGGAATTGGCCACCCGATAGAGCATCGGAAGGATACACACACCTCAAACATCTCTGCACTCCTTATTCCATTGATAACATAACCAAGTGCAAACTGAGTTTTGGTGTGCCTGTACCAGATCCTGCATCTTCTGGCTGAGTAAGATTTAATCTCAGCTGCAGAGTAAGAGCAGATGATTAAATAACTTCCTCGAGGAGTAAGAATTTGTTAATTGCCTAAATTCAGTCATTTCAATTCAACAAGAATACTGTGCAGATCTTTAGAAATGCAAACATCAAATTCTACAGCATGTTAAGAACAGAATACTTAACACCCCTCCTTGGCCAATTTAAGGGATGAAATCTTCCAACAGCATGTCTGTCACGCAGAGATTACTATCTAAGTACCATTTACTCTACACTCATGTTTAAAGTAAAGCTTTTAAAGAGTTTCTACTGTACGACAAATCCTAGTATCACCAGCAGTCTTCAGCTGCAGCTTCAAAGCCTCAAACCCCAGCATTGTTCGTTACTCTGCTGCTCCCAGCAGCTCTAAACCATATAACCTCAAACAAGAAGAGGCACATTTCTTGAACGTGTAATGCTGTGATATGCTAATATTGGTAACAGTCTCTCTTCTTTTTACAGACTGAGAAAGCCAGGGATATAGTATCTAAATCACTTACCAAATAGCACAGTTGCTTTCTCAGAAGAAACGGCAGACTTGTGCTTTTGGGCACAAGCACAAGCCAAATATCTTTCCTGTAAAACCATTAGAGGCCCCTTTAATGCCTGAAAATCTTAGGGGCAAGGAGCACATAATGTGCCATAGCTGTTCACGAGACAGGACTGCACACAGCCTCAGCATGCTTAGAACAGCACTCCAGTGTCAGAATCTTCATGTGTTTTCAGAAAAACCCCTGCCACCCAACTGACCTGAGACAGCCAGTTTTGTACCAGAACATTCTATTCATTTATCTGAAGGGGTATCATTGTTTCATTCTAGAAGAGTTAAGGTGAAAACATAAAAAGTCATCAAAATTTCATAGGAAGCTAATAAAACTCCGAAGCACTGTTTTAACAGACACAATTCCAAGTAAGTTGCCAGGGCTCTGTGTAGTAAATAAAGCCGAGTGCCTGCCTGGTGACATTATCCAATGCGCAAGGAGCACAGGAATAAGACAAAAAGCCTTTCAGAAATATGACCTAAAAAAAGAACACAATGCAGTGTTTTTCAACCTCAAATAAATCTTCCACAGAAAAAATATTCACTATTTTCTCATCGCCAAAACTATTTTTACCAGAAAATGCAAAAAGAAAAGAGGTGCAATCTGACAGGTATCATAACGGATTAGGACTGAGGTGCTAAATCTCACTGCTGTCTCCACACAAAATGGGAATTAATCCATAGTATCCACATCCAAAGTGTTTTTATGTTTGTTATAGTTGTGTTTTAAAAAATTAACAGAACACTTGTGCTGATTTTTAAGTTTATCTTTGCAGATCGGATATTAAAAGAATTAAAGGCAACTACAATTATTTCAACTTACACTGGAAATTTATAATTTAAACATGCTAATGAGCACCTTAGTTGGCTTGGGGTTTTTTATTTTTAAGTCAGAGATATTAAGGTCTTCAAAGCGTCCAACAATTTTTATGAAGCCAGCCATATTCTCAAAATAAAAAGGAACCATTATAAAAATTTCAAGGAGAGAAGTCACAGCAAAATATCAAAGAAAATACTTCAATAATTTTAGGTCTCCCAGCAGAGTTACTGGAAAGATAATAAGATCTCTGTTCTGCTTCAATGACCAAACTGACATATTTTACTTAAAAGAAATCTGGGAAGGAAGGTGAGGGAGCGCGCGAGGCTGTGCCGGCATTGCAGAGATAGTTATACCTTTAAGAAATGCAGCCACCCCCATTTTAATAATTCAGGTCACACCGCCTTATGCCGTTTAAAAGTAGAATTAGTTTCAAAGAATACATATTTCCTCAGAGCTATGTTACACATTTCCTTTTAATGTATCATATTGCAGCAACAGCCAAAATGAACGTCTAGACATCAAACCCAGTCTTTATTCCCACCTACTGCTTCTTTACCTCAGGCATCCAAACTAATGAAACCCATTATCCAGAACACTGGCTGCAGTTACCACCTCGGCCGCTGCAAACGTGAAACAACTCTGGGACAGCACCAGGCATTCAGCCATTAAAATTATGAAAAATCAATTTCTTGCTACACGCTGCAAAAATGCGGAGAGATTAAAGCAGGACACGCGGGACAAGGTGATTACTTCGAGGGAGGATTACTGTGTCACAACACTGGGGACAGGGAGCTGCTCAGCTGCTCCAAGCTCACGCTCACAGTAGTCCAGTTCCTTCTTACGCTTTGATGATTTGAAGAATTTGAGGGTTTCATCCCTGCGTAGATAAGGTTTTTAAAAACACATGACCAAATAACTCAAACAAAATCAGAAACTGAATTACTAAAACCAAGCATTTAATTTTTCATTTTAATTTTTATTAATGTGCCCATAAAACGTTATTTCAAAGGCCAAACAATTTGAAGCATCATTTCTTCTAAAAAATTGAAGTAAAAGAGTAACAAAGCAACACAATGGTACATTAATTCTGAAAAAATATATTATAGCCATAAAAAACCAATTAAACGCAATGCTATTGATTGATCGTTGTTACGCTGCCATCGATCACCTTGTAAAATCTGTGTTTGAAGTCATTAGTGACTAAATTGACTTCTTACTGAATCAGATTCAACCCACTTAGAGATCTAATTTCCTTGCACTGGTTATGATCATAGGGAAATCGTACTCGTTACTCTTACAAGCACTGAGAGTTCATCGTGGCGCTCGTAGCCCAGGCCAACTCCCCAGCCAGAAGAGCCACAGCACAGGAGAAACACTCACCATGAGGATCCGTTTGCGTTAATGGAAACAGAGCTGATGCGAAGCTCTGAGAACACACGCTGTACACGCACAAAGCATCCGCAATCCATGTCCTACCAAGGTATCCTAAACAGCACGAGTTCTGCACCCATCCTTCCAGGGAAAGCAGAACATTAAAAAGACTCTGGCTGACAATCACTGCTGTTCAGACAAGACCCAAGTTTGCATGTCAATGGCCCACAATTTCCTACATAAAATCTAACACTTTTGAGCAGAGTTGACTGCAAAACTAAAATTGTTGCACTTCAGAAAGAGAAATAAACCCTTCAAAGTCAGCAGCTGTTGAATATCACAGGAATACTGTGATGCTTTAATTGTTGCGCATTGAAACAGAAATTAGCATAATAGCTATTTATTGAAAAACAGATGGTAGGTAACTATCTGCACTTAGATTCTGTTAGCGCCACTTAAAGTATTGCTTTTAGCGCTTCCTCACTCCCAGTAGGTACAGAATTGTTTTTATAAAATATACTTGAAACGTTACATTCCCTCCCTCTTCCTGCTCCACACTCCCACACCCCTCTGCTTCCACACGATCTCCGTGGCCTTTCCCTTGTACGCCACCACAACCCAATCCTCCCAGTCGCACTGGCTCAGTATCAGTCACCTACACAACCGTGTCCTGGGCTGCACCCACAGCAGCAGGGCCAGCAGGGCGAGGGAGGGAGTTCTGCCCCGCTGCTCCGCTCTGCTGAGACCACACCTGGAGCCCTGTGTCCAGTTCTGGAGCCCTCAGCACAGGATGGACATGGAGCTGTTGGAGCGAGTCCAGAGGAGGCCATGGAGATGATCCAAGGGTTGGCCCACCTCTCATACGAAGACAGGCTGGGAGAGTTGGAGTTCTTCAGCCTGGAGAAGGCTCCAGGTAGACCTTAGAGAAGCTTCCAGTACTGAAAGGGGCTCCAGGAAAGCTGGAGAGAGGCCCTTGATCAGGGAGGGCAGGGATGGGATGAGGGGGAATGGTTTGAAGCTGAAGGAGATCTTAGGAAGAAATGTTTCCCGGCAAGGGTGGGGAGGCCCTGGCCCTGGTTGCCCTGAGAAGTGGTGGCTGCCCCATCCCTGGAGGTGTTCAAGGCCAGGTTGGATGGGGCTTGGACGCCCTGATCCAGCAGGAGGTGTCCCTGTCTGTAGCAGGGGATTGGAACTGGATGGGCTTTGAGGTCCCTTCAACTCAAACCACTCTATGGTTTCAAAGGGCACTAGGAACCAACTGGTCTCACAAAATGTGGAATCAGTCCTAGGTTATTACAACTTCACATCAAAATATTCCAAAAAATCCAGGGGTAATATCTAACTTCTCCAAAACCAAAATTATTAGTTACAAAATCAGTATAAACATTGCTATGTAATTATAAATCTGCTTTCGATGTAGGAATGTGCAAGGCGCTGTGCCAGAGCCAAGCAGCTCACTTCAGAGACGAGATATCCCAAATGAACCAGTTGAGATTGCCGTGTGGTTTTTGTTTTGAATGCCTTTTACAATCACCAGCTCTGTCCCAAGGAAGAGTAAAATGAACCTAAATATAGCACAGTTTTTATGCGGTTTACACCACTTCCTACGGGAAAGCAGCGACTTGATTGCAGAGCGACGCCTGCTCTCACACACCAGAAAAGCCCCGATTCCCTGATTTACACTACTTCCTTTGTCCCACCATGTGTTAGTGATGAGCTGTTTTATTTTCAAGCTACTTTATATTCTTTGCAGAGATATTTCCTATAGATGAAAAGCCAAAAAATCAACCTAACCGCACTGGAAGTGGACTGAGAGTTTCTTAGAGAGATCTCACCACATCCTCGGCAGAGTCCAGGGGTATGAATGCCACTCTGATAGAAGCACTTTAAGAGGCTACTCCCGGGAGTTTCTAGTGTTTCCTCCCACATTCCTGAACTTTGCCCTTGCTGTTACATCTTGTTTTCCTCTTTAATTCTTTGGAACAAGGGAATTAAAAAAAAAAACGTTTCTCAGAAGAACATAAAAGTAACTAAAAAAATTCAAAGGAAACCATTTTTTTTTCTAAAGCATGACTATACTTTCCCAATCCCTGGAAACAATCTCTGCTCTCCAAACTTGATTTCCTGTATTCTTCCCCCTTCCAAGTCTCCAGCTTTTCCTCATTTCCTCCCATTTCCCAGACTCACAGCCAGCACAAGCCTCTCTCCACATCACCTGCAAACCCCACGCTTCAGCCTTTTGATCTTTCCAGGTTCAAAGAAAACAAAACTACCGGATTATGTCTGCATCAGTCAGGCCTTCCTCTCTGCGCTGATAATGCAATTAAGAGTGTGGACTTTTAATGTCCTTCTCTAAATATAAAAGTTCTTTGCGGAGAGCAAGTTGAGTTATTTGCCCATCCCCTGCAGCTGGCGAGCTGTGTTGGAGGTAGCAGAGCATATGAGAGCAGCAAGTCTCTCTACAGAGAAATCAGAGCAAGCTCAGCCATCACCAGTGGAACACAGGGCTTGTTCTTCAAAAAAAACACAGTTCCTATTAACCTGTACCTGGAAAGTAAAGGGAACCAAAAGCCTTTTCTCACTCTATGTATTCAAGATGTCATTCTTGACATACAGATAGATCGCTTTGGAAAGCGGTACCAGGATGCTTTCTTCCTTCTTCTTGAACACAGGTTTGCATTAAAAACAACTGCAGAGCTCAAGACAGATGAAGCCATTTTGCAGTGCAGCTCTGAGGAGCCAAGTCCTCACTGAGCCCCATCTGCTGTGCCTCTACGTCAGCGCCGGTGGGCAATCCCTGCAGGGATCCTTGCCCCACGCTGCACACAAGCATCCACCGAAGCATTTTGCAGGAGGTATCGCCCTGGCTGAGAGCACACTGCGAAGTGACCAGGAGAAGATGGGAATGTGATCCACTAGACATGCCCGGAATGATCATCATGGAACCTTTCCTGCTGCTTTCATTTCTTACTCTGTGTGGAGGCAAATGCACTCACGTGACACCACAGACACATTTACAGACAGGAAAAAACATGACCTTCTGCAAGGAAGCAAGCTTCTTTTTATCATTATTTGCTGCTTTACAGTATGCTTGCAGGCTGCCACAGTCTTTAATTGGTATTACCAGTGTAAGACAGACATCTCCAATGCATCCAAAGACACATACATAGAGCAATTTGAACTGTATCGTTGCTCCATCTCTCCACTGTCACAGCAATCTTCCTTCCACTCAGCAGGCTATATGTTGTGGAACAGAGCTACAATGTTTTCACCTAGTTATATGCCAATTTAACCAAATGCATTTATTTTCCATTAGTTAAAATTCAAGTTTACTCTTCTGCATAAAGATGAAGAATTGTGCCCATGCTCCTCAGTTCCCATTCACTTTTGGTACCATGTCATGACCTACAGCCCCAGACTACTTTTTTCTCTTTATTTACTTTCTTTCAATCTAATAGTTACAGAAACAACAATTTTCACTAGAAAGCCTTCTTTCCCCTGGCTTACTTGTAGTGCTGCCTTCTGAGAAAACAAGACTTTGATTTAACGAAGGAATATAGGAAATGTTTTCATGTCAGCCTTTCCTTTTAAACATACATCCTGTTTCACAAACGCGTAACAGCTACAGGTTGTAAGCGTGAAACACAACACTAATTTCATTATATGTGGAACATAGATAAGGCAGCTTCATATTACTTTTTGAAAACTAGAAAATGCAAACGCCTTTGCTTCTAGCTTATATCTCACTTGAAAACAATGTTTTAAACCTCATTTTACTACTTGTTTTCTTACCTCACTATTGGAATCCCTAATAATATTTTTCACAGGAGTGAACTACAGAACTGATTTGACAAATTGTTTACTTAAAACCTTGCTGAAGCAATTTCAAACACCCACATCCCACCCACCAATCCCGAAACGGACACAAGAGATAAGAAAGCAATAGCTGCAACAGGCAACCCCAAATTTAATGTTGCTGGTAGATTTTATCAGTAATAAGAGTTAAATACATTTCTGCTTCTAATGTTTACACACACTTCAGAAGCACAGGGTCCAGCTTCAGCAGTGACCTAACCTCTCTGCAAACGCGCTCTGGGTCAGATCTGGTGCTTGTAAAGGAAGCGCTGTATTTCCAAAGAAAAGCTTGGTTTCCAGGCACTCATTTACCTGTCATTTTCTGAAAAAAATTTTGAAAACACACCTGAAGTTTCGTATTCAGGACAGCTGAAGTTGTTGAGATAATGCCTCTCTTTAAAAAAGTGACGGCACAAACCATTTCCCTCACATAAACCGGTTTTTTTTGGAGAGAATAGTAGACTTTGAAAGCCACAGGCACAGGAGAAAAGGCTGCAGAGCCAAGATAATCATACTCTGTCAGCTTGTTTGTTCCTCATGGGGCTTTAGAGCTCCACAAGAAGCATACAAAAATACTCCACTCCGAGCAAATGTTTACTGCTGTTTGCCACTATTTAAATTGAGATAAAAGTTAAAGAACAGCTTTTGCGCACCACCACCAGGTACGAGATCTCCCCACGAAGGGGTCGGATGCTCAGCAGCAGGAGGGCGTCAGGCAGGTTTGTGAGTGCAGTTTTGGCACCTCCTGAGCGCACGCCGGCAGAGGGAGCAGCCTGGAGCCAGCTCCTGGCCGCTGCCCCTCCAATCTGCTTCTCAGATTGAGCAGAGGAGACGAGATCGAGCGTATGCTAAAAATAACACTGCTGGAGGAAAAAAAAAAAAAAAAAAGGACTACATTCAATAACAAGCATACTAGAGGTGCACCAGTTTCGAGCAGCAATAGTTCAATCACTTCTTCTAACATAAAACCCTCGGTATGAAACAGCTTTAAAAGCAGAATAACTTCCCTGAACAATAATCCAGGCAAAGTGCCCAGCATTGCGTCTGTGTGCGATCCCTTGAGAATGGCTAAATAAGAACTTTGAAAATCCCTCTGTTACTTCCCTTGGTTGCACAGATGCTGGGTATTTTCAGGAATCTTTGATTTTTCATCAGTATTGTTCCACGTATTTGGCATTTCCTGGAAAGTTTCAGGCTATCCAAGTTATTAGGTTCCCACATCCTCAGGTTGTCCCGGTGGTTCGGGGCCGTGCGACACCGAGGGAGCTCTGTTGCGATGCCGAACTTCCCCAACACGACGTATCACTCCAATTGCTACCGTCCCAGCACTTTCCAGCACAAGGAACTCCCAGTACAAAGTTAACCAATGTAGATCTGCTCAGGTGCTGCCTCCCCCATCAGAGATCTCCTACTGCCAGCCAGCCCAGCACACCAGAGGGAAAACCACCTCTCCCCCTCTCGAGCCCCGCGTGTTCCACTCTGCCTGGCCAAGAAGGGAATACTACAGAGACTCCTCCTGCTGGGGGCACAAACAATTTCTTAACCGGCATATTCTTGTTGATAAGAATATAGTTATTTATTCTTATTTATAAACAGAAGATATTACAGAGAAAATGATAATAGAGATGACACAACGTGTTATACAGCATCGGAGATGGAAAAAAACATGACTGAAGACTGGAGAGCCATTTTGGACGTGAGAAAATCCTCAGAATTGTGCACAATAGCAAACCATGCATCAAGATCCTGCAGATTACCTGAGACCTTTTTTCCTATCATTAAGGCTGATTTTATACAGCAATTATTAATTTAACATCAGTCCTGCTCTATGAAGATCTCTTCTGTGAAGATTTCTTCTACCAGAGTGATTGCAAATGAAAGACATGGTTGAGAAAGATTCCCCCGATAAGCAGGGGGAATCAAAGACGACTTTCTAGCCAATCAAAACAGTGATGCAACTTCTGACTCTGTTGTACTTGGACCTCCTTTGAAAGATCGGGTTCATAAAATTTGAGAACATGCATTGACAACTAAAATCCCCTTCACAGTGATCTCCCATCTCCACTGTTAGAGCTGTTTCCCACATCCATGTTTCCACGGGAGCCATCTCCCCAGCTGCTGATTCTGCAATGCAAATGTAATGTGTTGTGCACTTCTCAGGCTGTTGCCATGGATATTAATGTGATGTCATAAATTGTTACATCTTCATTGCAGAAACAAAATGAAAGGGCTTGGAAACAGGGGGAGAACAGGAACTCATCTAAGAAAGCATATTCAGGAATGAGTAAATGTTGTACAAATCAGAAAAAAAAGACACAAATTTGTATTTTTAGTATCATTAAGTGTTTCTCTACGTAACTACATAAAAGATCGCAAACTACCTTTTTAATTTTACTCTGATTTTATCAGACTGTTACCTGCACAGCAGGATCTCCTTAGCAACAAATACAACCTCACTTCTGTAATTTGTCTTTTCACCACGGCTGAAAACATCTTTGTTGTTTCTGAACTCTCACCAAAAATATCAAGTAGTGGCCTACTATTCCAGCAATACCTACAGGACTCTATCCTCTTTTTCCTTTTGTTCCAGCTACTTTGACTAACCAATTACATTTACTGTATATGGGCTGTGTCAGAACCACAGCAATTGCAACATCTTAATTTCTGAGAAATCTCTGTCGTGAATTGTCCTTAAAAATCATTATCTACACAAACTGCTACAGCCTTGCTCCCCAAGGTCTCCAGGAATAAACAGTAACGAAGTCTGCTTTTGCTTTATTAAACTAGCAGCTAAGATTATGATACATTAACCTACTTTCGCTGCAAATATACACAAAGAGAGAGGGAAAGAACAGTTTAGCTTAAAGAGAAGAATAACACAGTATAAAGCAGAGGCAATGTTCAGTCAATTTACATCTTTGAGAGTGAGGAGAATCCAGGATTTCTCTCACTTCCAATTAGACAAGTTGTCTTGTATAATCCTTTTCCCAAACAGTTTATCTTTTCTGAAAGTGGATTTATGTCGAAAGGCACACAGTAACTGGGGCTGAAGGGGCACTTCCGCACGCTCAGAGTTGCCGATCGGCCAAGCAAATGTCTACATGGAATGAGACCGTTCACATGGTGCGAGAATAACAGCTGCCCCTGTCCTGCCATCACAGTCATCAAGGCACTGAAGATCCATCCAAAGTGGGAGGCAGCACTTCTATAATAAGAACTCTCACCATGTTGAACCAGCTCTACTACTGCGATGCTCTCCAACCTGATCGGAAACTGAGTCACAATTTCTCAGCTTTTAAGTATTTCCTTTGTCAGCTCAAACAGGAAAAAAGCCTTGCGCTGGCCTCTGTTTCCAAGGTCTTATGGCACTTGATCCAAGTCTACAAGTTCAGCGATGAGCAACTCCTCTGCTCACAGTGCTGTGCGAAGCATTCTTCCTCTTTTCAAACTTACCTGAACTGCATACTTGTTACCCATCCCCATTTAGAGAAACCAAGGTTGCAGAACCCCATTAACTACTCATTTTCAAAACATTTCTTGCTTGGGACCATTTCACTCGATTCCCAGGCCCTGTAGGTGCCTTCTCTAGAAATCTCTCATCTCCACTTTGGGGCTGGGGGCACGGGCAAGCTGCAGGAACTCAGCTGTGTAGACACTCTCTGAACCACTGAGCAACAGCTACTGCATGGGGAACTGAACTGAGATTTTCTTTCCTTGAAGGATAAGGCTATGCCTCCCATTACACCGAAGTGCAGAGTCAAAGGGCAATAAAAGTCTACAAGCTTACTAGACAGCCTCCAAAACACTAGGAGAACACACTATAGCACATACTGAAATATCAAAAACATCAAATGGGCTCAAACATGAGCAAGAGCAGCAGAGGCGCTTGGGGAGTGCCTGCAGGAGGCAGTATGAACTGCAGCCCTGCACACCCGAGAACTGGCATCCAGCAGTGATTTAGATGAATGCGCTCAAGGACAATGCTATTCAGAGCCACGCAGCTCCCTCCTAGACTCCAAATGTTCCTGTGCATCTTGCCCAGGGCTCTGCTCGGCCTAAGACTACAAAACACTATTGCTAAAAAAGAATAGAATCAATTTTAAAACTGAGTTTTTATTGTATTTAAAGAATGTAATCCCATTTAAACCCACAGCCATAAGGATTTTAATTCTGCCTACTTAATTATTTCCTAGTAGTTCAGTAAACAACCACGTATTTCTGCGTCCGAGAAGACCTTCGCTGTCAAGCAGAAGGACCTACGCATAGAGCTCTTTGCAGAGACTTAATTGAAATCAGAGCTGACACTGTGATCCCAGCAATCCCCGCATGCCCTAAGCCGCAGCTCTGCTCCGGCTGACCATGCAGCCCACGTCACCACACATTAGCTTCAGCCGCTCCTGGCACCGCAGTGAAGCTTGCGTCCTTTTGTGCTTGCCTTGGGCCACAGCCTCCTCTCCCACACATCAAACCAACTCCACTGGACACACTGGGAATTTAACGAGCAAACTATAGGTACTGACTGGATATGACAGAGAATCTGTGGGACCGTGATCAAATACAGGGGTGGGGGCAGAGGGAATGAAGAAGAAATCTCTCATCAGTCTGTTTTACATGATGCTGTAATGGACACTGTAATTTTTCCTTTCTGTCAACAATTTTAGAGTGAAAAAAGTAGTACATGTATAGCTATGTACCCAAAAAGATGCCTGCGAGAGATAAGGCTGTCCTTCATATGAGCAAAAATAAGCTTATTTCACATATGTGATAAATCTCTCACTGCAGAACACCCACAACCATACACAAATTCTCACCTACTCACAACAGAAGCAGAGAAGCTGCACTTAACTGACTGTCATGCTAGAGATGGAAAAAGCAACTCTTAACTACTGCAGAGCACATATACGCTCCTACAATGCTAAATAAAAATCTCAGTGCTCCAGTTTGAGCTGCAAATTAACAATGAAAAATCCCCATCTGAAACATCACATTGAGTTGGCAGCCCCACTCAGCTTGAGCTCTCTTGGCCAAAGAACGGCACTAGCTTGTAACATTTAAACATAATCTGACAGCAAACCAGGCTTCCAACTGCAAATTACTAGAAGTCTGTGTTTGCTTGCTTGCCCCCCCAAGTATAATAGAATATAAAGCAACTGGAAACATATCCTGTTGGAAATTAACTAAATTATCTATTCTTTATCCTGATAAAAACCAATTACCAAACAGAACCAACACATCAATGACTGACACTACTGACAATTCCATTTATTTTCATTTATTCTTTCCTCCTCCCTGCCTTGATACCCATACAGCCTGCAAGAGGCCTTTGCCTTTAAGCACAAAACATTACAATTACTCTAGATATTATTTTGCTAGCATAAAAAAACCAGAAACATTTGAATTTCTCCCAAACATATCTAGGTTGTCTGAAGAGGGTAGTAAATGGGGATAATCCCAGTTTAATAACTCTAGATGTAATTGCTCTAAGCTACCATCTTAAGCTGTCTTACATAAAAATCATCCCCGGTAGGCTCCCTACCTTCCAACGACAGCTTTTCCTACAGCTGTATTTCCTGACCCAACTGTGCTTGACCACTCACTCGACCGTCCCCAGTACCACGCTGACCCTGCACCTCCCTGAACGAGCTTTCCACATCATCAGGGCAGCGCTTGTTCCCACAGACTGAATTCTACAGACGTACGAAAATTGCCCTAGTATTGCCGGAGCAACCTGACCTGACTGAAGATGTCCCTTCTCACCGCAGGAGGGTTGGACTAGATGACCCATAAAGGTCCCTTCATGAGAGAATACGTCATGAGACTGAAGCACTAGCACACTCAAATCGTCCATATGCAGCTTCTTACTAATAATTATTAGAGAGGATTTAATGAATAAATTAAGTGCATCACCTCTGCTTGCATCAAAAATAAGAGATAAAGGTCCCTATTGCTCACATTTAACCTGTACCTCCAGAACTTGCTTTCAGCCCTAACAGTGGTGGGCATTACCTGTTCCTTCAGAAAGGAATAAAAAGCAGGCCTGTGGGGTTAAATCCAGAAAATTATTGATATTTTTAGTTCATGCAAGATTTAAATCAACCCAGTTACGAAACACTGCCAGAATCTTGGTTAACAAAGGCATAAAGTCCCCACCTTTAAAAGAGAAATAACTTCACCTCCAGTGACAATCTCTTTCCAGACAGAGCCACAACAGCCAGGCACATCGCTTAACAAGTAGCTCACTCTCACTAGGACATATCTCAGCAGAAAGCAGGAGATTCCCACCCCAGTGGGAGAACAAGCTTGATAAAGCAGTGTTTTATATCTAAAATCCTTCTCATTCCCAACACATTCCCAATGGATTGCCAGCAATCTGTAGGCAATATACGCTCGCTTGTCTCACCGCCGTCACTCTCTGCATTTCACAGGAACTGGTTTGAATGCCTGTTCTTTCGACAAGATGTCACCATCACATTGCTATATTTATTCTGCATTTCAAATCAACCCACCCCGCTCAGCTTCTACTCGGCCTCTATATACTTTAAAATGCCTTTTGGCATGACACCAGATTGACGTTAGTCCAAAAGGTTTGGAAGCCACTGCTCCCTTTCCTCTGGCTTGCTGTGTCCTGTCAGCGTTAGCACGTGCTGACTGTCAGACGCGGTCCTGCCGCAGCCGCCAGCAGCGGCACCGAGCCCAGGGCAAGGACAGCATTTAGCACTTACACAGGTACATCGTGGGCTGTCCTCATCTCGAGGTTTTATTACGTAGGAAACGCTAAGATCCTAATTACAGTGTTAAGTGACAGCTTCTCCTTCCCTCAGCCATCGCAGCAGCACGGGACTGTCAGAGCTCCTACCCTCCTCTCCTTGCCCTGCGCCCTCAAGCAAGGAAGCCTGGCTCCAGCACCATCTACGTGCAGGGATTCACCGAAATCAGAGATGTTTAGGAAACAAAATCGTACAGTATATGAACAATACTATCAAAAAGACTCTAGCAGAGGCAGATGTTCATAGATTAAATCCCCATTTGGTCTGCAAAGGCAGACAGACCCCCAACCTGCAGGTCTCTGTGTCAGAGGCCAGGTCCAGGCTTTACGGCTGAGGTGACATTTGAAACGCACACAGGGCCACCGTGTCTGTTTGCAGGAGGTGCTGCTCCTAACACCAAACTAGGCAAATACCTGTGAGGACAAAATTGAAACGCTGACAAGGTGAATGGAAGTTTCTTTGAGCTTGCTGCTTACTTAACTCTCAGCAACTCTTATTTACAAGAAGTAATGACTTCAATACAGTGGTGACTCCTCCCTGCAGTGTCCACCAGGGCAATGGGAGGATTTTTGAGATGACTGCACTCCTCACAAACCATTATGAAATTCTACAGTAAATGTGAAAAGGACTGAAGTACATGCAAGTGACACCACAGAACAGGAATCCTGACACACTGTGCTGGATGCACATTTTGCAAATAGAGGTTAAGGAAATACAGGAGATGCTATGATGTATAAAGAAGTGTTTGTAAATGAGCTAGTCTTGGTAAAAGTTACAGAATCAAACATAGAGGCTTAACTAAGAGGGGAAAAAATAACTTTTCCTTTGACTCATTTTTAAACTACAGTTTAAGAATAAGTAGAACTGACAGGCATCGCCCTGTGGGTGTAATAAACTCTTACCTCTAAATGCAAGATGTTTGTGTGTATATACATACAGATAAAATATAAACTATCTGATACTCATCACCACCCTTTAAAAACAACAAATGACTCTTCAGTTAACTTCATTACTCAATAAAATACTACAGAGAGATCCACAGGCATTTTTAAACACAAAATGTAAAGAGTCCCTCAAGTCTAATGTACTCATAATGCTTAGGAATGATACTTTCCAAACTCTGCGATATCCATGTCAAACAAGTGCACACTAAAGCCCAGGAATACAGAAAGGCTTTGCAGTCGAAGCTGTTCATTTAGTATTGGCTGGCTGCCCAGTGGATCCCAGAATACATTCTAATCCAAACAGCAGAATGGGAAGGAGGAAGCTCCAAAGCAACTTCAAATCCATCAGAACTCAAACATTACCTCAATACAACAGCACTTTCACTTTGGGAGTTCTGCACAAAAAGAACAGTTATCCTACAGTAACCACTACTATTTACTACATAATTTTTTAACTGAGAAGGCCCTGTAGAAACCCAACTACCTGTAGCCACCTCTGCAGCAGCTAGAAATATGAGGTAATGTAGGGACCAAGCAGCTGCAGGAACCACAGACATATCAGAACCGTCCCACTACAGCTTGCTGAAAAGAAGCATTCTTCCACGATGCTGTTGGCAAAGATTGCCAGTCAAAAAGACACTGAAATAGTCATCTTCTGGCCTTAGCACCTGACTCAAGATTTGCCGTCACAGAATACCATGCTACTTGCTAGCTCACCTGATTCAGATTTTTTGATTCCTGAAACAAGCAGAGTAAGTGTTGACATCGAATTGTGAAGCCTCAGTATGTGCAAGTTTGGTAGGCTAGTCAGCTAGAGACAGAAAAAACCCACACTACCCCCTTGGCACATCTTAAAACCTAACGAAACCCTCAGTTAAACAAATTCAGCACCTGAAACTAAAAAGTAATTTGGAGAGAGACAGTGAATAAAAAAAGATAGTGATGGGAGCCAAAAGAACCAAGGCTGCTGCAGCTCCATCCTTGGTGCCTCAGAAGAGTGAGTAGCCCATGTCGTACACACACCCTGCAGGCATCAGCATCACATGTCATGTCCTACAAGATCAAAGACAGTGAACAGCAGAACGCACAGTGAGGAGACATTCATCTAAAAACAAAACAAAAGGGACTTATAATTTTATGTTCAGGGTGCAATTATTATTTACATCTCCCAATTTAATTCAGTTCAACTGGTTACCAGCTTTTAAAGACAAATTACTCAGCATAAAGAAAAATAACCACACCAAACTTGCAAAAAAGGATGAGAATGCAGTTTGAGGGATGTGCAGTTACCTTTTTGTGAGTATTCAAGTGGTTTGCGGTTCATGGATCAGTTATTTATAGCTTATCTGGGCAGCATCCACATCTTCTATTCCATATCCACATCTCCAATTCCATAGCAGCTTCCCTTGCCTTCTGAATTAAAAATTGAACTTCAGTCCAACTAATTCTCCAGAGGAAAGCACTGGATGTGCCACATCCTGCTCTTTGTTTCAAAGCAGCAGTGTGAAATAATATAACACAGACCTGATGATTGCTGCATATTTCATTACCACACTGACACTCTCTGTCCCACTTAAAGGCCGATTACGGGCTTTTGGCCATATGGCGTTGGTTAAGTAGTGATTGCTACTTTGAAAAATCCACAACATACAGGTTCTCAGAGAATTCTTGGTATTATGACTATTGGAGGTTCGTTTTTTTTAAACCTTAAAAAGAAATCAACCATATTTGCCAAGTGACAGGGGACAGGATGAGAGGGAATGGCCTCAAGCTCTGCCAGGGGAGGTTCAGGCTTGAGATAAGGAAAAAATTCTTCACGGAGAGGGTCGTTAGGCATTGGAACAGTCTGCCCAGGGAGGTGGTTGACTCGCCTTCCCTGGAGGTGTTTAAGGTGAGGGTGGATGAGTTGCTTAGGGGCATGGTTTAGAGATTGGTGGGAATGGTTGGACTCGATAATGCAGTGGGTCTCTTCCGACACAGTGATTCCATGATTCTATATCCAGGATGTCAAAAAGCCTTGACTTTTCACAAAGTTATTCAAAGATACGACAAGCGATGAGACAAGCAGGACTCAATAACGCAGCAGAGGTGCGATGCTGCGTTTGCTGCAGCACATCACTTTTAGTGGGTTTAGGGAAATGCAGAGCTTCAAAGTCATCTCCTCCATCCTTCCTCTTCTCTCCGACACACCCCAGCTCCAGCTTCCCCACTGTCCCACAGGTGCTGTGCTTGAGCCCTCCCACATCCTACAGGAACCCTCATTCCAACTCAGGCAGGCAGGGGTAGAAAGGAAAAAAACTCATTTCCACAACTGAGGAAAACTCCAGAACAGAGCAAGACCTACTAGAAGCAAAATACCATCTACAATTGCTCACACAGCAGCATCCGATATGAATGTTTTTCTGGATCTCATTAATTTGACGTCAATTACAAGACTTGTGAAAAAATGAACATGGTAACATCCCAGCAGAGGACCCCATACATTCATCAGCATGGACACCACATCATCCTAATACAGCACCTCTGATTCAGGAATTGCCCATTTTGAGGACTGAAAGCAAGAGAACCTGATGATTTAGACATGCAGCAGTTCTGTGCTGTTCTCACTCTGGCAGGCTGTTGATAATATTAATAGGGAGTAATGAAAAATCTTAGGCTTAGAGTTCAAGATGTTTTTCTTTGGTATTAGAAATTGATGTCTATATACAGCAAACCTTGCATCGCTTCTGCCTTGTTTATTCAGGCCAGAAGATCTATCACAGCCAGAAATCTGAAGGTTTCATTTTCAAAAGACATATTTACTGTAAGGAATTTAATGAGTATGACACACAGTAGCTGGATTTTGTGCTCAATATCTGCAGAACTTCCCTTTAAAGAGGGGCCTCAGAACAGAATTCACCCATTTCAAAATGCAGTTCAACTGCTCTCATTTTCGGAGAAGCGGGTGGGATGGTCTGTTGTTCCTTTCACACTGTGCAGCCTATTTAACTTGTCTAAAGGAGAGAGTTCTCCAGAAATAGTCAATAAAATAAAATTTATCTCAAGTTACATTGAAACATACAGGTGGTTTAATACCATCCAGTTCATATCAGCATATATTCTCCTTTAAATCCTTTCCCTGAAAGGGGTTCAGGGGTGTTCCATTACCCCATGTTTTATTATTCTCCCAGGATTATAATGGATATTTAAAAGCAAAAGTAAAGAATTTTATGCAGAAAAACAACACTCCTAGCATATGCAAAAGCCAGTTTGAGAGCAAGCACAGAATTAGCTACACAGATATTTTTTCAAGTTTGACAGTTGAGCCTTCTGTGCTTGTCATACATATGCCACATTAGAAAAAATAATATTCCTGTGTAGTAGTGAGCACATGTTTATTTAATGGCATCTGCCCAGAGAGATGATGTATTTTCTAGTTAGCATTCACAGAGCTGTTTCTCTCCAACCAAATCACATTTGAAATATCTAGGTTAAAACTGATCAGGAATGGTTTGGGTTTTAAGAAGTGAAGCCTTAACTTTTTAGGATTCAAACCGACTTTTTCTTTTTTATACATGCCTGCATTTGCTACCCAGCAAAATATCCACATCTGAAAAGAGGGAGTGAATTAAATAAAAATACTTTTTGAATTTTATTGTAATATTTATTAAGAGAAAGTACAGTTCCACAGAACACACTAGGAGATTTTGTTCTGTCAGCTGGCAACCCTGATCTGTCTGTGTCTTTACAGCAGGGCCATGAGGAAAGAGAAACCAATGCTTCAAACCCAAACCAGTCTGGCTTCACTTCAGCTTGCCTTTGGGGGGGGATTTTCTGTGAAGGCCTGGTTTTGGGGAGGCTTCTTTGGGTGTTGGGTATGCTCTCAAACCATACATTTCCAACTGCATCAACCAGTCACAGCCAACTTGAACACGTGGATACACCCAGAGTTACTGCCAGAGTGGAGCAAGGGGCTATTAAGGAAAAACCAGTCCTCATGCAGTGAGACACAAAGGTGACTGAGAATTCAGTTCTGAGCAATTCGGGTGATCTACAGTAAGCTTCATTCCTGCACACAACAAACAACTTGGGCAGCTCAATCCCATTCCTGCCCATCGCAGGAGGGCTAGAACCAGATGATCTTTAAGGTCCCTTCCAACCCAAACTACTCCCTGATTCTAACTATTTCAGACTTAGGATGAAAGGAAAATCAAAATGAATGTAAGAAAAAAATCAGAAGACCAAGATCTCCTTCCACTTCTTTTTTTTTTTTTAAAAACTGTTCAGAGAAAGGAAAACAGTTGCTCTTTTATGAGAATGCCTAAAATGTGTTCTATCTTCAGGCAAAGTGGTTTATATTCACTGTACTGAATTTCCTACCTAAATTTCAGACCTGTGCACTAGCTTTCCTATCTGACAAACAGGACAGACAGCCAAAGTCCAACAGGATGGCACAAGCTCCGGTGTCTGCCATCCCTCTTCTGGCTTTATTCCAGAGGCAGTAACAAAATCCACTACAGATCGCTTCTGGATCAGGAGCAATAAAACAATTCTTAGGGAGCAGAGGTCACCTTTGTCTTTACGTGTGCGCATGATCTGGTAATGCAGCCACACACAGCTTGTGAAGCGCAGATGGGATGATAACCTGCTCAAAGCTGTGGGCTACAGCTCACCCTTGATTTAATCTGCATGCAGGGTCAGTCAAATTATGACTGAAAGTCTCAGACATGCACAAGGTCTGCACACAGGGACACAGCAGCGAGGTCTGCTCACTCAGCAGGAGCACAGGAGCCCACCCGGCACAGCCACCGCACACAGGGAGGTATCCAGAGTCAGGGATTCCAGCTCAGACCCTACGGAGACCAACATCCACACATACTTTTTTTGAGCCTTCCAGAATTTCACACTATACATTTTAAACAACTCACACCTAAGACAGTTTTCCTCGGAGAGCACAGAAAACTGGTTCAATAGCAGTAAAGCTCCTGAAACACATTCTGGGCACACTGTTAGGGAAACCACAGGGAAGAGGTTTTGTGTGAACTTTGTACAAGCACTTGAGTCACTATCCTTCTCAGTCTGGAAGCTGCTCTGCTGAAGGCCCTCAGGGTGTTTCCAGGCCCCAGAATTCACAGCTGGACACCCAAGCCACAACCCAGGCTGAGCGTCTCTGCTCCCACTGCCACAGACTTTCTCTCCCCGGCTGCTGCAGCCAGACCCCTCTCTAACAATTTATCCTCCTCCTATTTCCTTTTCCTTCTGTCACCATCGCCTTTTCCTCAACCTCTTAATCAGCTTTGACCAGAATTCGCAGGCACACAGACTTTGTGACTTGCAGTCCATAACAGTGGCAGAGCTGGGGGCAGAACAGCAGGACTGAGGCCAGGGGAGAGGAACTGGCTGTGTCTTCGGGAAGTGGATCAGACTCACATTAAGACCCCCCTGAAAGCATGGTTGGAAGCATCTCCTGGATGCACCAGCATTTGAGACTGCTGATACCACTCTGAATGTAGACTTAAGTGGGAACAATCTTCTAGAAATAGAAAATAAATGGCATAATTCTTTAAATGGAATTTCAGCAATACACATTACCATACTCAGGGTCCACGTGCAGTAAACAACACATCCCTGTCTAAAACACCTAACCAAACTACACACGTAACACAGTAATTACACATACAACACTGTCTGTCTGTACAGCCTGAAGGGCTTACAAACAACTGCATGAACATCCAAGATATACTAATCCTGTTTAGGCAGCAAAAAGCTGCAATGCCTAAATAACAGCAGCCTTAAGAGGACGTTCTGTGTTAACATTTTGCAGTGCTCTAAGAACGAACTTCACATCTTTACCAATACAAGGAGGACAAATCACAGCCAACAAGTCATTCTCCCCTTGCTCGTTCCCTCTGCCTTCCCCTAGGAACCCAGTGTGCTGGGCAGGGCTTGCACTGCTGGCAGTGATTAAGAGCTAAAACCTCTAGATTGGTAAGGGATCTTCACCACTTCGGTACAACTCTTTGTCCCTCTACCCATGTTAGGCTGGAGGTTTTAGGGTTTCTGTCAATTTCGCATCACTTCGTATGTTTTTACCAATAATGTAATAGTTTTATTATGACTGCAAGATACATCAGGTATTTCAGATTGATATCTGAATCAGAAATGTTTTTCATCTGTTAATTAATCTTTCAGAGGCTTTCAGGGATGAAATAGAGAAACAATAAGTCACTGAATAATGGAGATTTAATTCCCTCAGCCTCTCATCTTCTAATACTCAGGGAACACTCTGTACAAGAAAGTCTATTTGACAATAAGTACCAACATATTAAACACACACAAAAACAATCCATCCTAGCAGTGCTTCCTTCAGAAGCAGCCACTAACTGTGACTGATTTACACTAATTTGTTGTTTAAAGAAAGACAACACTGATAAAATCAAGTTTCTATCCCTACTAAAAATATGAAAATGGAGAAACAGACAGAAGGCAGACAGCAACAGCGATATCACTGCCCAACTGTCTGCAAATCAAAAGCTGACTTGATAACAACACGACTTAGCAGTCTTTGTAATTCTCATTCCACTTGAGAGCATCCCTGCTACTGCCAGTGAGTTTTAAAATGTAACTACTTCTTTGTTTCACCTCTTATGCTTTTTGTTGTCTGAACCTGTTGAGAATACCAAGTGCTGAAAACGAAGGAGCACAGCGTGCCTCTTCCAGTGTGCACGCAAAGAGGACAATTGATGAAAATCACAGCTTTGCCTTTTTCATTTTTTAACGGCACATGCTATCAGCTCGGGAGGTAGTGCTTGTTTTTTGCAGCTGTTCAAATGTTTTCCTCATTAATGAAATAAGATCATAAATGTTTTATTAGGTTAGCCCTCACCTTTTTCCTTATGCATGCCTTATTTGCTGAGAAGCAAAACATTATTTCTAATTATTTATTCCTATTCTCTAACAGCTGACCTGATTGTGATATTAAAGACCATTCAGAACCACCCCACACACCCAGAGGCTCAGAGGCACTGGCAGCCATCAGCTGGGGCACGTTTTTTCCTGGAGAACAAAAAGCCCTCTTTTTTATTTCACAGTGGCTTCCTTGCACGTTGCTATAGGAATAATTGTATTGCTGGTGTGATCTGAAAGAGGACTGAAGTTGTCATTTAATCTACATCTGCACCACTAAAAGGGGAACACCTATCAGCTCAGAAGCTATCTATAAATTCCAAATAAGCTTAACTCTTGAACTTCACAAAGACTTAAAAGTGTCCTGTCCTGCCATCTACACAATACATGCTGTTACTAAATTAATTTTGGTGGTTGCTGGGCAAACATGTAACTACATTTACCATCACACACAAAGTTCTGTTAAGTCTTGCAGGCAGCTAATAACCTGCTGCCATTCACCATAGTTCCAGGTGAATTTCAGGTTAAAGCAGAGCAAGAAAGTAATGGCTCAAGTGTTTGCATCTTCACCCTTTCAACTAGTGCTGCAATTCCAACCTTTCATTTGTGTAGGCACGTCCATCAATTCAAAGTAATTTGAATAGGTTCAGCATGTATTATTTTAAGGTTTTGCCACTGTATTTACTCTGTCTTCTACTCCTTAACTCACAAAACTCTTCGCAGCCTTTTCATAATCAAGAGGACAGGCTGCAGGCACTGTCCAAGGCTCATAAAGCAAAAGGCAACTAATGTCTCTATAGAGAAAACAAATATCCCCTAGAGATCCCATCCACAGCTTAACCACAGCAGAGATAAACAGACAAACAGTAAGTCACCACCACCACCATCTCATGCTGCTGTGTATGTCCAAAATCCTCCCAAGTGTGAGATCCAGAGGCATTCTTGTCCAAGCTGCAGTTTTCAGCTCTGCCCTGCTTTGGGCTCCAAAAAACGCACCACCTCCCGCTTCACTGTATTTCAGTGGAGATACACACAGTTACATTGCAGCTGTTATGAAAAACTGATTCCAGGGAACAAAATTAGTAAAGAAAGTTGAAACAGAGGGAGAAAGAAGAGTGGCCAAAGCCCACACAGAAATACCGTCTGTGCTTACTACATGCTGTGCTTTCAGAATGGAAACTCCCCTTTAAACACTATTGCCAATACCAACGGTCAGTGCTTTCTGGAAGTCAACACAGTAATGAAAGTAAAGGGACTTTTTCTTTCTTTTTAGATCAGCACATAACTCTGGAGGTTTCAGAACTGTTTGGAGTTGTTCTGTGGGTCACATCAAGGTAAAACATTTTTCCTTTAATTTTGTTACCCTTATCTAATTCTAAAGTAATGTGATTTGAAGTCAAATGCCCTCTACCTATGTTAAGTACACCGATTTCAACTTTTTTTAAAAATAGTTCATATACATGTTGTTAGCAACAGTATTTTCAAATGCACAGCCCTTCAAATAACTTTAAAAGGACAGGAAAGATTTGGAACATAGATCTATTTGATTGTGAGGAGCAACATAACCCAAACAAAGACCAGACATGCCACAGCTCCAACTGGAAGCTGGCTAACAACGAAATCCAACATCTCTTTAGTTCTAAACCTTGTGCTTTACCCAACAAATCACCCTGAATTCCCCCAAGGCACAGAAGGCTGTACAAGGAACTACAGATTTTAACAAAGGCTTTCCTAAGCTGTCTTATCTATTTATCACAGCAATATGGATTCAACCTTGAACCCAGCTTTCCTTGCACATTTGCTCCTAGAAAGCACACTGCCTACCAGAATCAATCCTAGGCAAGAGGGAAGATTCAGAAGACTTTAATCACAGAAGAAGAGATTAAAGCTACATCCTTAGATTCTTTCCAGCTCCTCAAACAGAGCTGAAATCAAACAGTAAGAAATATCACTTCTGCTCACAGCTCCAGTTTCCTTCTACAAAACAAATGATCCAAACAGTTTGAACTTTTCTTACAGCTCCATTCCAAAACTTATTCTGATCATGGTTCCCAGTTTCCTGACCCAGCTCTTTGAGCGTCTCTAAAATCAGCACACAGCTCACTGATCAGCACATTTGCTTTTGTGTTTGCAGTGTTACTTCACAGGAAACCTTTCACCTTGCCTGGTGCAGCTTTTGCTCAGCCTTTCCAAAATCTCTATGGATTGGGTAGCTGCAGAGCCAGTTTTATTAGTACATAAATACAGGTTTATTTAATCTTGCCTTCACTTAAACTCCGGGGTTGCAATAACAGAATCTCAGTGCTGCTCCTCACCAAGCTCAGTAACTTTCTCACACAGGGACGCGTGCCAGCAATCACACAGCAGGTCAGTGACCTGTCTGAAAACCAGGAATAAGTTCTGGTCCACAGAAATTGTGAAAATGGTGTTCAAAACAACAAAGCAAAGACTTGGCTTCACATATTGCAAGGACACCATGCTTGTGCTTTCCTGACCGAAGGTAGATAGGACAGGATGAACTGGCCTTTAACGATAAGACAGGTTAAATCCTATTTGTACCTAATTAGCAACTTGCCCAATGGCAGGCTTTGGCTTCAGAGTACAAGAATCACATGATGGACCTTTATATGATGACAGCATAGAGGAAATATTTTCCTAAAAGAGGAAGCAGATAACATGCTAATAACATGATATAACAACATAATTGATAGCATTGATTATACTTCAACAAATTATTCACTCTTCTTACCAGCTTCTGCTAATTTTCTAAAGCATAACTCGAAAGTGGAGAACGAATTACTCAACTTGACAGGCACCAAGAAGCTCACGCAGCCAACCTCTCACCATCCCTTAAACCAGCAAAACCTTCATCAGGAACCAGGTCACCTCAGAAGATATTCCTTGTATGAAGTTGGACCATTCTAATGTTCAGATTACCATACAGAAGGGGAAGGCAGCAAGTAGTTAAGAGCAGCTAGAGCACACTTTCTCCCACAGAACAGGAAAAACTAACAAAGGACACAGATCCCCATCAGGGTGGTGACCAAGTAAAACCCACAAGGCTGCCCAGAACTGGCTCCTGCATTCAGTTATGCGTATTTGTCCAAGCCTCCAGTGTTAATTTTCATGTCTTTTGTAGAAGCTGGCATAAAATACTCTTTTTGTTCAATTTCTATCACCCTGAATCTTGACTGCAATATATCAGGAAATAGTAATTCTAAACTCAAACAGAAAGCACCTCTGGTCCATAAAAGGCAAGAAGAACATAAGTGTGAAAGGACAGACAGTATGGAAAGTGCTGTATTCTTCTTCCAAAGCTGTATTACAGAATGATAGCTAAAGGCTTTTCAGGATGTAAAAAGGGGTCAGAGCACAATGTATCGCCACTGATGAATGTTCAGACTGCTCTAAATGGCAAACTGGGTGTTTCAGTTCAGAGAACTTAATTGCTGCAAGACTGAAATACTATAGGAAAACATTTCTGTCTCAGAAAAGAAGCTGAAATAAAAGGGGAGGTCTTCACAAAGCAGAAGTTACATAGCACAGTGAGCACTAAGTAGAGAAATCAGGTTTTTAATACTGATTCTCTCATTATGTCTCACCTTTAAACATAAATTCTACATTAAAATAGAAAACTGGCTGCTGCCTCCTGTGGACATGGCCTGTACCTACACCTCTTCTGGGCCAGGGAAGTCCTCAAGTGACACAGTAGATCCAAAAACAGGTTAAGCAAAGGAACAACAAAACAACTGAGACTGAAAACCTCGAGGTCTATCACTGTAATACCCCTGGTCATAACAGGCCCAAATCTGTAGCTGGGTAACAATGCTCCCAGACAAGTTTGGGGTGTCTCCAATGATTCCACGACCCACCCATTTAGACAACCTGCTGCAGTATTTGATCATCCTTGATCGGAAAAAAAAAACCCCACACACTTGATTCTTATCGAAATTCCTCCTGTTTGTGGTAATTTGCTCCTTGTTTTCCATTTTTCTTGGGCACACAGAGACAGAGCCTGCTCTTTCCTTCCATAGAGCCAGCGAGCAGTCAGCAACCAGCTCCTCCTTCCACCTTCTCTTCTCCAGCCAGAAGAAAGCAGGGCCCAGGTGCCTCCAGTGACAGCACGGACACCGGTCACCTGTGGCTCGGCTCACCTCCACCTGCCCAGCTGAGAAGCTCAAAACTGAAGCCAGTACTTCAGATGCAGCCTCACCAGTGCCTCATCTGAAGGGATAATCAATTCCCAGAGCAGTAGGAAGGTACCCAAAAGAGCAATACTACCAATTCATATTCAACTTGTTGCTCAGCAGGACCCCCAATCAGTTGCTACAGAGCTCTTCTCAGCCCCAGGCTGTAATTAACTGTGGGTGCATGACACATTGCTCCATCTAAGGAGTTGGCATCAAATCTGGTGTCAACAACTGAGAAAACAGCGTTGCTACCCTGGAATGCCAACTGGACTTAGAACCGCGAAACACTTTTCTGGGAGCCTAGCAGCTCAGCCCGTGCTCCACTGCAGAGAGCAAAGATATTCAAACACCATGTAAACATCTGTCCAAGTATAGCCCAGAAAATGGCACTGAAATTAGAAATATCCAAGTTCTCTAAATCCCGTTGTCACTATAGATAGCTTACTCTTTCCAGCTTCTTAAACTGGCCCAGGCCAGAATTGTCCATTAAGAACAAAATATTCCTTTTATAAGGATGCAAACATATTTCACGTGATGCTACTGCAACAAACAAACCTCTCTCCACCATAAAGTCATGTATGCTAATATATGCTAACAGCTCTGTGAGTTAATCCTCAGAGCTGAAAACCTGTTTCGTAAAGCTTGCACCGAAATACATATTCATTAGCTTCACAGATGAGAATGTACCACAGCACATTGCACTGCAAACAGGCTCAACATAAAACACAACTGAGTGCATCCAATTGTCCAGAACCAATGGACCAGGCGGACCCTGAGAAGGAGAAATATCTTATCTGTGGAGAAGAGGAAAGAAAACAGTCACTCTGTACCAAGAAGCATTACAGACTGTCAGTTGTCCCATTTCTCAAAAAAAGCAAAACTCTGTTTTAATTCTTCCAAAGACTATTTTCAAAACCAGCACTTCAGAATTCTAAGGAATTTTTACTAAATGTTATTAATAGGTGGCAAATACAAATTAAGCTATGCTGCAAGTGACACTATTTATCCTATCACTGTTGATTCTACTTAGTAAGAAAAATGCCAGTGTGAATTCCATCTCCTTTACATTTTTAATACTTAGTGCTCAAAAAATGCAAAGTGAATGCTCTGGTAATCTCAAGTACCTCCCATTTTGTGTTTGTGGGCGTATGACACAATGCCTATGAGGAGGGCGCACACATGTGCGTGTAGCTCCACACACACGTTTCACAGATTCTGTCCTAGTTGCCCAGGTTGCACAGAAATGAGTAACCACCACAAAACCTGGAACCTGCTACCAATCCAACCATTCCACTTAATCAAAAGCAAAGAGACTCCTAAGAACTCTCTCACTGCTTCTGACAGCCCATTTCCCAAAGAAAGAGCAACCATGCCCACAGCTCCCCATAATCCACACAGCCTGGGGAGCTCAGCTTAAAAACAAGAGGAGGGAGGGGGGCTTTTCTCTGACAAAACCCAGCAAACAGCCTTTTGGAAACAAGAATCTGCCCTCTGCCTGCACACAGCTCTGCCAAACAGGAGAGCATCAACACCAGCTCCCCACTCCTCATTCATCCCACGTATTATGGGGCTCGTGGTCCCGCCGTGCAAGGCTCTCTCCAGCAGGTTTACCTTTCTCACAGCGCACACCTTACACCAGTGCATTGTCTCAGAAGGCTACTGCCACCTTTTATAGATGTTATGGTTCAATATATGGCCCCCTTAGAAACCATGGGAAGAACAACTCCTACCACAGCCTAGCAATCTGAATTGATGCATAAGAAAAGTCTGGCAAGAGATTTATTTTCTCTGAACTGCACTAAAAGCGAATACCATAATTTTTCGTACGTTATGGAAAAGAATTCCCATAATGAGTAATAACTATTGCCCTATTCCTGAAAGAATGACCAATAAAAACGCCTCAAACAGAAAAATGACTGCATACCATGACTGTCAGATTGGGCTGTCAGAATCTGATTAAATGAAATTTGCAGAGGAATTGTTCTATAAAGCGAAACAAACCTTTTCTTGCAGAATAGCAGAAAATTTCTTAGGATATTTGCAATAGGCTATAGCTCTGACAAAGCGTTTAACTTTATTCTTTGTGATATTACAAACATATTACTGCAGAAGAAAGGCAAGTCTGACTTCGAAGAGAGAAAACTCTGGTAGATGCATTAGATAAAAAACGTAGGGATGAAAGCGATGTTCAATGCTGGAAGTAACACAGCTGGGCAAAGCAATCTGAAAATTGGCCAAGTTCTATAATAAGATCACTTCATATGAAAGTTATTTTTCTATTCCAGCCACTTTGAAACAACCCCTCATTCTTCTCCCTCTTACTATGGTTAGAGGTCCATGTCCTTGTGCCACGGTCACTGCCTTCAGCTGCTTTGCACTGTTTCAAGCATGAAAACTAAGACCAGTGCTGCCTGCTGGTGCAGCTCCCACGTACATGACCTGTAGCCACCGCACTGGATTATCAAGAGCTACAGTAACTTTTTAATACTTAAATTGTACATACAAATACTAAAAATTCAACACCTGAAGGGAATTGCTCTAGCATTGTGACCAGCCTCCTGAATCACTGGAGCCAACGGAAGCAGGAAAGCACAATTTGCCTCTTTTTCCCAGGAATGAGGTCATTACCTGCCTTGTAGCTGAAGCTTCACTTTGCAGGAGGGTGGTAGCGCTACTTACAAACCAATACAGAGTAATTAATTCACTGCACGTTACCTGTCATTCTGGCAATAATTCTCATTCACCTTAATTCCTTAACTCCCCCAGGGAAGAAAGAGCTCATGGATCAGATGACCTGACAGGAAAGGGTTACAGAAAAGCAGATGCAACCTAGGTTAAAGAATCATGGAATAGTTTGGATCGGAAGGGTTCTTAAAGCCCATCCAGTTCCATCCCCTGCCACCGGCAGGGACACCTCCCACTGGACTAGGTTGCTCCAAGTTCCATCCAACCTGGCCTCGAAAGCCTCCACAGTAATCTAGAAACACATTAGCATCAAATCTTCTATTTTCTTGATTTGTAGCCTGGTTTTAAACCAGAAATATGCTACTGTTTATTTTCTGGCACTTCTGTTCAATTTGTTTTCTCTTACTTCTGAAGAAAGATAAAACCTTTGTTCCCAAGCCTGTAAATCATGAATGAATAAATGAATGCCTTCAGGGTCTCACTGTGTTTTAATGGCACTCCAAGCATCTCCTCTGTCATTCTCTATAGGGACACAATCAGAAAAGGTGGAAGCGAGGTTACAGGAGACCAGCTTACTGGAAGGAATTATGCTTATACTGACAAACTGCCTGCTGCAGCTTTGCCTTGAAGAACAGCACAGTTGATGGCTAAAATGTTAGGAATCATTTTCATCAGTCCTACATGACAGTTGAGGCAAATTAGTTTGATGTACCTAATAAAACCTCAGCAGTTCAGCTCAGAACCCATAGCAGTCAAGGGAACTGATAAAGGACATTGTGGAACTGGAAAGCTCACGGCTTCAAAGGTTTCAATAGCAGCGTGCTATTAACAGGCTGAATTTCACAGATACTGTGTAATTCAGTGGAGTTTGAAGCTTTCAAGGAAGAAATATTTAAACCATTGACTACACACAGAACAAGGACTGCAAAGGATGCTATGCGGTACACATTTTCGCTGCTTGAGAAAAATGGCTTTAATTCTGGAGCTCACTTGAAAAGGAACTCAACATTGACTGACCCAAACACGTATTCCTCAAGACCGTCAGCTGAGAGGAGGCAGAACCCTGATGATCGAGCTCTGGGAAGCTCATACTTCAATAAGGGAATACAAGTTGCTTTCACCATGAGTTCAGATGCTGGATCCCAGAACAGGCAGCACACAGGAAAACTGACCTGGCTCTCGCTCCTCAAAAGGCACTGCTGCAGACACGTGACAAGGATGCATTTTATGCACAGAAGCACCAAGCCAGATGAATGACAGCATCCTGTACAGTTCATGAACGACTTTATCTTCTCTCTGACATCATGGACAGAAATTGTACACAAACCACCCCTAGCAGGAAACACAAGGTTTCAAACACTTCCACGGTCTCCCCTGCAAACAGAAAAAGCATTTAATACTCTCCCACCTGATTATGGTTCATGTTTTTGAAACAGAAAATGAAAATATTCCTGTCTTAGTTGATTATTCTGTCAAGGAGACAACAACAGTTATGAAACTGTGAACCACGGCATTACGAGCTACAGCACGAGTGAAAGCCTCCAAAGAAGAGGTGCCCCTGTCGAAACACAGCTGGGGCAGTCGCTGAAACCACAACAACAACGCAACTGCAGCCAGCCCCAACGCAAAGATAACTGGAGAGCAAAGGGTTTGGGCGACACACCTATGAAAAGGCTCTTTTTCAGGAGAACACCAAAGTTAAAGAAAATTGCCACTATGAAGCAATTAATCCTGTGCACTGAGCAACACCTGCACTACAGCATTTAAATAAAAAATACAATAATTATACTGTGCTTTAACACTATTATTCTATTACTATTATAGGCTTGAAGGAATTTTTAGGTTAATTTCTCAAAACAGTTCATGGAATTCAGATGCCGTTTCCATTAAATTACAATTCACAGGCATCTGCTTACTTGGGACACTATTAATATTCCAACTTTAACTTATTCCTCAATTGTTTCACGTGGAGTTCTGTCAAGACCTTGCTATACAATGTAATTATAGGGTTTGTTTAACACATACCAGTATTTCCAAATACACTGTGGGAGATATAAATGTTGATAAGCTAACTTGCAACAGAAGCAGCCAAGGACATTTAAATTAACACAACTAACACTATACAGCGGTACAGGAGACTGATCCAACTTTGGCAAGGAAATCTTGGAAATGCTGTAACTACTCTAATAAAATGTATTTTAAAAGAACAAAACGAAGAGTCTCTGTAAATAGAAGCTCATAAATAGAAAGAGTGACACAGATAACCACTAACATCTGACATGCACATTTTCCATGAAAAAAATAGAAACCATAAAATGACAAAAGGTCACAAATTAAAATCTATTCTCAGCCACTCATGTAAAAGCTTTGGAATCTAGTATACCTCTTCTAAGACAACGCACTGAAAGCACTGGGGTTTCAACTCAGAATAAAGCACTCCAGTCCCCTCATCTGTCTAACACCAGACACACACGGCTCTCAGGAACACTCCAGTTTCCTTCTATCTGTTAATAGTACAGCAAACACACCTGCTTTATTGCTCAACACAACACAGGATTTTCAAGAGTACTTGAAAGTCAACCTTACTAAACTTCACCATTTCTCACCCAGCAATACAGTTTCTAAGACTACTAAAAGCAGTAGGTTTTATCCCATGTTTCACCCCAGTCCCCTCTCCTGAAGCATTAAGCACGGCTACTGTGGAACCTGCAAATCTGAATTACAAGCACCAGCTGACACGTAACACCATCGATAATGACAGTCTCTCTAATAAAACACTTAATGCCTTAAAACTCTCTCACTTAGAGCCTGTAAAGACAGGAAAACGTCAGATAATTAAACAGCTTCACTATAAAACACAAGCCCCATCTGGTTGGTGTTCATTTTCTTAACTGCAGGATCATCAAGCAAAACACTTGACTTTTGAAAAGGATAAAAGGAATGGAAAAATGGTTTTGTTCCCTCTCGGCCTCTAAAAAAAAGCTGTGCTATGCATAGGGATACCTGTGCTGCATTACAACTGTGACTGGCTAAGGGCATACAGCATTAAAAGCTGCAGGAGGGGGAGGTTTGGGAATGAGTAGATATCACTTTTCTTGGCTTATCAGAAACTATCCACGAAGAAGGAATTTTTGCTTCTTATGTTTCACAAACCCCTGCCTGCATTATTTGATCACAAACAAATCCAACAAAGCCTACTCACAGTATGCTTCTAACAGCTCATTTTATCCTGATTTACACTTTAAAGAGTCCACCTACACATGACCAATATCTGCTAACTCTGAAAGATGAGCCAACCGTTTTAATCAAGCCCATGCCTGATCAAACTCATCTTTTCAATTTTGACGCTGAGCAACACTTAAATTCCTAGTAAATTATATCACTATTTATCGCAGGTTACCCACTCCAATTTTTTCCACACTCATCATTCAACCAACAGCTCTAGAAGGAATAGACGCTTTTCAGACAAATGATGTTTCTACAGACGCTTTCCTCTTGTCACTCCTGAGCCCACACAAGTTTCGATCTGTGATGTCCCAACAGAGGGTAAAACAATTAAGTCAGCATTACAAATATATTTCAACTGTTTGAAGCACAGCAGATATCCTATTCTTTTTTATGTGCTGTTCTATTCTACTACATATTAGTTTTTACACTTTTGTCCAACATCCTCCACCTGAACACCCAGCTATCAGAGAACTTTAACAAATTTTCACCTCTGTGCTTTTCCACCAGTTACCCAATCCAGAACAGACTTGGGCTCCTACCTCCAAACTTGAAGTCCAGCAATTACCAGCAGGATTAGCAACTATTTGACTGCCATCCCTGTCCTAGTGCTAGCCTTGCACCAACCAGCTGTGCCAAGGCCAACCAACAACCCCTCTCACTCAGAGCTGTTTCTGATCCAGAACACCCAACACCATCAGGCTGCCTGTTGGACACTGACCTGAATTATACAACCTCAACATGTCCATGTGCTTTATTTTCAACCATTATTTTATACAAACATTACCTGCTAGAATAACTTCTATAAGCAGAACCTATTGAGGGATTATGGATTTGCTTTGGAGCCGTGAAGCGTTCCATTTACGGACGCTAAGGAGAGGGTCACAACCCGCAGTGACACTACCACTTCTGCCCTTGTTTCACGAGTTCTGAACAACGTAAAACAGAAATAAAACAACCCTTCAGTACATGTCCTCTCCTGAAAGCCTACAGTGAAAGTAACACTGCACTCAGCTTGATCTCCAGGGGTTTGGTTTGCAGATAAATAATGGCAGCAGAACTTCTGAGTTTCAAGGAGTTATGACAGGGATCTCAGTAACCGTAGCTACAGATACCTCTCCTAGGGCCATTAAATCAAACAGTCCCTGACTGTCTGCAAGAGAAGTCCTCGAGCAGGTGTGGCGATCACATCTTGCTCTCACCTTCACCACCCTTGCACAAACCCCTCCAAATTTCAGTAATTTCATTTACAGTTACGTGCCAAAGTCATCCCATGTAAGATGACATTACTTGGTCTGAGCAAATGAAGGGATTTCTCAGAGACACAAAGCCATGGCCTTTTCTGCATTTTATTTTTATAACAGCTTGAACACAGAAACACTCAGGATACCTCATGAAAAGCAAGCAATAAATACTTACTCAATAAAAATGGCATCAAAGAGTGACATAATCCCTCCCTGACCAATTCTGTAACCCACTTTACACCCAGGGCATCCTCTGAACTGAATTTCCAACAAGCATGTTCACATTGAGGAATAGCTGTGTGCTTTAGTGGCCTTGCCTTGGTTTTTCCATAGCAGTGCCTTTCAGATGAAATACATTTCAGAACTTGCAGCTTACAGCATCCATGACCCACGAATCTGTGTTTTCCCAGATGGGAAAGAGACAACTCCAAGTGTGCAATTAGTCACCCAGAAGGGCCAGCACAGAGCTGCTCTCTCCTGCCTCCCAGAGCTGCTCTGCTGTCACAGGGGCCAACTGAGAGGCTGTGCTGCAAGGCTGCACTTTTATGCAACAAATGAAACAAAAAAAACAATGAAAAAGGAAGGGACTTAAAAGTACTCATGCTCCCTTACTCCTCCTTCCTCACATGTCCTAAATGGCATCTCTGCCAGGGGTGAGGATGCCAGCAAATCATGATTATGGGCTCCCTACTACCACTGCTACCAGGTACATTGAGTGAATCCCTTTCAATCACTTCCACTAATCCTTCACAATTAAAAAGAATTGTTAGATTTAATACAAGGATTACATAGATAACAAAAGTAACTAATTCAACTATTATCTAGTAGAAAGACTGGTTTCATTCTTTTTTAGTAGAGTGCCTTACATCATTTACAAGGCTTTATTTCAGGAGTGGAAATACCAAGTGTTATTTGAGTATCTGTAGCAACATATTTTTTCCCCATTTCACATAGCAAGTTCTTGCACGGTTCTCCCTTACAGAATATATGTACATTTATACATATGAGGTGTAACAAGCAGTAACCTCAAACAGTGACTACGATTTAAGAACTTCTACTCTGAACATCTAATGGGCTTATTATTTATTAGTTTTTCTCTTTTTTTTTTTTTTTTTAAACTAGCACTTAAAACCCATTGGACATCTCACCCAGGCAGCTCAGTCTCCATCATGCAATGAAGGAGAGCCACATGCTGCCAGCTGCATACTGTACATACTGTACGGACAGCACTGGCTAATGGAAAACTAGCAGGAGAAATCTGGGAGCCCTCAGAGACAAGCAAGTGCCAACAGCAGCAGGAAACCTAGAAAGACTCCGATTGAGTATAGAATCGGCTATCCCACCCTTCACAGTGGGAAAGAAAACGGAGATAAGTGAGACAGGAATCCCTAACACCCAACAGATTGAGGGTTTTAATTACTTGCCTGAAGTTACCACATCATAGATAAATACTGAAAGCTGAGGGCACTTCAGGATTTCAGCAGCTACATAATGCAGAGATTACCAGAAGTTACTGAAAATGCAAATAGTGAGGCACCATTTCAATTGGGGCTCACTTCAGTTCTCTCTGCGAGTCACTACAGAAGCTGTGCTATCTCCACCTGCCACACAGAATCCACGCTGCAGTCTAGAACAGCAGCAGTTCCGCGAGACTGGATTAAACAAAGACCAGTTACACACTCAAAAAAAGTCCCCAGCGCCCCACAATCCAGAGCTAATACCTGCAAATATACCAGCACGCCACCACATGCATGCACGAGCCAGCCTCGCGCCTTGACAGTGGCTTCCCCTCCGCCCCATCGCATCACAAGTCTAAGTCCCATTGCTGCTAGCACAGATATTGCTCCCGCACAGTGCTGCAGCCAGGGGATTCCAAATAAAAATCAAGCAATTTCACAGGGAAGACAGGACCCCAAGAAAAAGCACAGAATTTTCTGTTCAAAATGAAGAAACAAACCCAGCCTCCTTGCAGCAAATTTTATCCTGTAACTTCCCTCATTCAGACCAGTTAAATATACTCATTATCAGCACTATCAGCACTAAGCAGCTAATGTGCTTCCACATCAAAGCACTGAAAAAAAGCAGGATCTTATAAACAGGATCTACATATTTCATAAGCTAAATAATTCTGGTCACACCTAAACAAAAACAGCCCCCCCAATATGACTGAACACTACAACCTATCACCCGTGCTCATCATTTCCCACTCATTTTTTTTCTAGTGACAGTATTTCTTAGTTTAAACAAAAACTTATTCTCAAAGAAAAATCAAATATTTTCACAGCTGACAGTTCTTCCCTCACTCAACAAGAAAGCTGAACAGTGAAAACAAATAAGCAGGCAGGTTAAAGAAAAAAAAATCAACAGAAAAGAGCATCAACTGTTCCTTGAATTAAGTAGCACCAAGAGACACCACAGAGTTGACTGAACTGACATCAATAAACATAGAAAAGCAATCTGCATTTATACATTATATGCTCAGATTCCTGAAATAATAAATACACATTTAGCTTTGGAGCATATCCCCTCTTCCCACTGATGGGAAAACCTGTAAACACTGGTTAATAAGTAAAACAAAAAAGCCACTGGGACCGTTTCCAACTCCATAACTTTGCTCCATCAGGAGGAGAAAAAGCCCAGTCCAACGGCAGAGCCAGGGCTGTGGAGATGAAGTTGTAGACCACACTGTCCTCATAAAAACAGCAAATAGGGAACAACAGCCTGACAAAACAGACTTAAAAAGAAATCCAAAGCAACCAAATGATTATTATTACTACAAATGGTAGCCTACATTAAATTTGATGCAAAACACAGGAGGCGCTACTTTGGTAAAGCAAGGGGTCAGAAACACAGTAAGGGGAGCTGCTTAGCTGAAATGCATCTCTGCCTCTTACAGACAAGGCTCAATCACTGATGAGAAATAAGTCCTTCTGGGATATTTTAAAGCAGAAATACAACACCCAAGGTAGATCCAGAAGCACACCTCAAACAAGACTATTCTGTGAAAAGCATTTTACCAAAACCCACTAAAACCTGAACTTTTGAAAACTGTTAGCTAACACACAAAACTTAACATTTTTATTTTTGTAATAAATAGTCAAGAAGTCACACTTCAAAACACAGAATAAATAGGAGAAAAGATCAATAGTAATTTTGCTTTAATTTATATTCTGATATTGAAGTGATTTTCTGCTACTTATTAGATGGATATGAAAAGTAACCAGAAAAACTACACCTAGTATTATTCATTTGTTAAAACAAATCTGAATAAAATTTATATATATAAGAAATACTGTCATAAAATGTTGGGTTGTTTTTTTAACACTCTCAAGAGTTATAGGTACCAACAGCCTCCTAATCATTCCAATCCCATATCCATTTTAAACTGCCTTTGAAACGCTAAGCGAAATAGCTTTTTAAATTATCTAATTTTTTCAATCACAGATCTTTAAAGAGCAGGCTCAGGAATAGAGCACAACATTAAGATCAGACATTACTTGTTGTACAATCTCCCTCACTAAATTACAGCAGCAGATATTGGGAGTAATCAGGTATCCTGGGGAATTTCTCCTGCAGCAAGATATTTTCCTATCATGGTCCATCTATGTTTTTATTACTTACATAAATATCAAAGTCCTCCAGGCCTTAGCAACAGGAAAAACCCTGTGTCACTTGAAGAGATTAAGCTGTTTGGGGTTTGGACACACGCACTGCACAATTACGTAGGAAAAAAGCTGAAGCTCCTGCAGATTTTGGACTTTTCCTTAACAATCTTTTTCCTTCAGCCTATCAGGGATATCAGAATATTGAACAAAAGAGTGTGCTTGTAATTTTGTAATTTCCTTTTCTCTCCTTTTTTTAACACATCAGTGCTTCACAGAAAAGCTAACAGTGGAAATCCAAAGAGCAATGGCCAATTAGTGATTGAACAGCTAGATCTGGAGAATTTTTGTGCGACCCTAGGAACAACAGTTTCCCCAGTAAACTAAACACATTTGATTTGGTTTTGTGTGTTAAGACAAGAGTGCACAGAGCTAAACTGGGCTGACAAGGTTCAGTACCAGTTCCCACACAGCATCACAAAGCCGCAGCCCTGTTAGTCTCCCCTGCTCCAACCTGCCAAGAACAAAGTCTGAACATCTCTAAAGCAACAGAACGAATTCTGAGTATCAACAACTAAGGGTTCCTTTAAAATTAAGGGCTCTATCAGAGCAAAACTACTGAGGTCTATTATTCAAGAGCCATATCATCAGTTTTCATCTGGGGTAACGCATTATGTTGTTATTTTGCGTTATTAACAGGCTGCTTGACTCTGTTCCAGCTTTCTTTGATAGTTATCAAAATGCATGAACCCTTCCGATACCAGTGCCTACAGAAACACGCTCACAGATAAAGCCAGCAACAATCTGTTTGTCTAGAGACAAAACTTATTTTCTTCTACAGATGGAAGTTACTCCTATGCCACCTGATTCAGATAAGCTGCTGCAGTTTTGCCTGTTCTGATTTGAACAGCTGCTCCTTGAAGATGAAGGGACAAGGCCAGGAACAGTTAATAACTTTCCTCAATGGAAACACTGTGAATCATTCATTTTCCTCACAAGAGATTGCATAAAGCCTTCTCAGAGTTGAAGTCCAACCAACCTTTTAACTAGAAACAGCAATCCTTGGGCAGACCTGCCTGCCCTGGCACTAGTTTCTCTTAGAAGCGTCCACCTGACTTCCAGCCAAAGCTATAAAATGAATTTATTAAAACCCAACTTGGAGAGATAGGGGAAGGGGTGGGTGGAAAATTCAAGACGATAACCTAAATCTGTGCAGTTTTTTACCTACAATGCACCAGGCTCTTCTCCCTTAATTCAGAAACACCAGGTTCTCCCCAAATCTTTCCACTCCAGGCTTTGGACTTGAACACTGATTTGCTACATCAAAAAAAAACTTGTTGGCTTTCATAGCTGCAACTTCTACAACTCTTTCCATCTCTCCAATAATCCCTGCAGTATCTCAGACAAGGCAGTGGCCTTTCCTACATCTATTACTCCTGTAGTTGCTTAATCTTCTCTTAACACTAAATTACATGGGCATTTTACTGAGTGCATGAAAGCCAACAAAACCAATTGTTCTCTAAAGCAAAATCACTACTACAGTCACAAGAATGCCTGTCAAGGAAAAGTCTATTCCTTAAAATAAGGGATAAATTTAATTTAAAACCCCATCAGGTCCAGGTGGTATCAATTGATGAAAATAATTCACCTGTAGATTCTCCACAGGCATGTGTTTTTAAATGGCAGTTCTTTGCTTACTTTCTGTTTCAACGTTGGTACAAAGGAAGTTTAAGCTGAATTTCATCCAATCTTAAAAAACAAATGTTAACTGTAGTTTAAAACAGTTGGGATTGTTTACTCCTCCTCGGTTCTGCACGTCAATTCAAACACTGAGAAAATGGTCTAAACATCTAAACAAGCTTCCAAAAGGAACGCCTCAAACACCAGAGTCCCAAGGCACGGAGACACACGGAGAACTGCTTTATAATACAGTGCAAACAGGGTGCAACTGGCAAACTCCAGCGATGTTCCACATTCACATGCACACACACACGGACCGTGTGTGTGTGCATGTGAATGTGGAACATCGCTGGAGTTTGCCAGTTGCACCCTGTGTGTGGGTACCTTAATAAAATTAAATACTCATTTAATGTGAACGGTCTTGTGTATCTTCCTGAGGATGTTGAGCTGCTGATGGAATCTAAAGCACAAAAGATGCTTAGCATTCCATTCTGGTGTGTGTATATATATATATATATGTACATAGACACGCACTCCTCGTCAGCTAAAGTAACACAAAAAGAGCAGCCAGAGAGCTTCTGGTTCCCCAAACGCGAGCATTCAAGCTATGAGCTAAAGATCTCTACAATTCCAGGAATGGAAACCTTTTTTTAAGTTGAAAAATGGTTTTGTTTGGAATACGGCCTCTGCAGAGAAGGCTCTCCTCAAAGAGGACTACAACTCCTACCTGGGGAACTACCTAGGAAGACACCTTCTCACTGTCTGGTGTAGCTGCTAAGTGTCCACGAAAAGAAAGAAGACGACAAACAAGCAACCTCAAACCCCAAGCCCCACACAGACTGCTACTACTTACGTTTCCAGAGGAGTCAGAAACCTGGTGAAACATCTGCATTGTTCACCCTCTGATGGCAAACTCCCAGCAAGAGCATTAGAAAAAGGCACAGGCAGAAGCAGCAGGACAGCTACAAAGTCTAATTTGCAGAAGGAAAATGCAACAAACTTAAACCACACCACTTCTCTTGCACTTTGTATTCAAGAAGTCATGCGTGTTTCACAAATCTTCCATGGAATTTGTATCAAAGATCTATCACTACAGGGGAAGCTATAATTTTAACAGCCTTCCTCCACAGAAGTAAATGTGCATGCATGCACTAAAACAGATCCTTTCTGCCAAACCCTGTTCAATGCCCCCAGCAGCAATTAGCACAAAGCCTGTCCACCTGCAGTGAACAATCACACTGGGGATGCCTCTGTTAACCCTTTAGCTCTCCTTCAAAAAATGTTTGTCTACCTAATTCAAATCCCCAATGTAAAACATGAAGCAAAAAAAAAAGTGTTCTTGGTACTGCAAAGCCTATAGATACAGCAATTTCTCTTTGGCAGAAGTTTGTAAATGGTCTATTGCTGAATACCTTTTCCTCCTGAACTCATTAAGTGACAGGACTTCTGTCTGGGATCACAGCAAACACTTAGCTCACTTAGCCACTGAATCAGCTGTCTCAGCCCTGACACAGTATTTGGGCAGCACAACAAGTTTTGTACAAAAGACATGAAGCTCTCACAGCAGAATCATTCACATGTGTACAAGGAGACAGGTTTGGTTAACATCATTTACAAAGAAAACTCTGATTCAATCATTGTAACATCAGCTTTACAATAAAAAGGCTTTCCACGGGGCAAATGCTTGTTGAATAAAACAACAGCAAAAGCAATCCCTTTCATAGTTTGAAGTGTCTATTTTATGATAGCACAGGTTCACACAGAAAATCCCTCAACATCATGTCTGCAGACCTACAGACAGATACTGCAGAGGTTCATAAAAATGTCACCTAATCACTGCCTCCGCCCCCACAGCTCTAATGATTATGATTTCCCACACCCCAACCCCAACAGCATCTGTAGAAGCCACGGCTGCTGCTTTGTCTGCTGAAGTTCAGGTGAATGCAACTCTGCCTGAAGACACAGCTGCCCATTACCCAGCAGGGGAGGCCCTGACTTGCACGGGACTGACTACCACATCGCATGGAAACCAGCTCTGCAATTCAAACGAAGCCAGGGCAGTTATAAGAAAACCACAGCAGCAATAAAACCGTTAGCATAAGGGCATACTTAAACATCAGAGATAGTACTTCTGCTTTTATAGGTAAGGGAGATCAAGTGATACATTAAAATAGTGGGTACTTCAACGTGTTTATAAAAGCCTTTCATGGATGCTAGGCAAGATGACAGAAATTAGAAAATACCTTCAGCCAAGTAAAACCGTGCCTCATTCACAGGAACTACAGTAACCATCTGCTTTTTGAGGCCTCTGTACGTTTACATCAGAATTACGACGTTCAGAGAAAGCAAACATGGGAAAGAGAGTATTATTTACAGCAGTTCCATAGTTCTCTTTCTACTTCGATGCTCTATTTAAATATTCTGGCTGCTCCAGTGAAATTGGCTTTTGTGGGCTGAACACAAAAAGCAAACAGGAGAGAAAAATTGCAGTGTTTTCCCCCCGCAGCCAGAACACACTGCAATGAACATGGGGTTTGAGCAAAGGCAGAGTCAGCTCATTATCGAGTGCACAGCTGCTCCTACCTGGCATAAAGTGAAGGCAGAAAATACTATGAGTCATCAAATGCAGCTCCTAAATCTGGAAAACTCTTAAAAAAAAATAAAGTTTTATGAAGAAGGGCCTAGCTGTAGAGAAAAATGCAACGCACATACAAAGGTCAGTAATTCAGAACTAACAGCTATTTACAGTTATAAAGGAAGAAGGTTTTTTGGCAAGACAACTACCAAATATGTCATCTACTTGAAACAACTTCTCTTCTTGTGGTTTGCTGGGGCAGGAGGAGTGGAAAGATCTTCTACTTTGTTCTTTTTATGTTTCAAACAGCAGAAGGAGGTGGGAGCCGTTTCTAACTGAATTCAGACAGTCTTTATTTGTCTCAGTTATCATCAGTGCTCTCACCATGCACCTTAACTACCACACAGAAATCCAGAGACAAGGTAGACTTCAGCAGATACTCTAATTACGTCCTACTTTAAATAGGAAGAATAACCCTCCCTTCCCAACTTTGGGGACAGGCACAGGCATCAAATTGTTTATCTTTTGGCAGAACTGCACATCTGTTCTGCGAAGTCCTTGTAGAATTTCTCACATACTCCAGAAAACAAAGGAGACGCTCAATTATTAGTAGCGAAACAATAGAATTTGTAGTAAAAATACCCATAGTTTTGCTTCTTCACAGAACACTGCTTTAAATTTTTATCTTTCTCTTTCATTATTTACTTTGTTTCCCTGGGTTCTTTTGGGAGTCATTTCCTACAGTCACACAGAGAATTATGGTTACCATTGAAAATGTAGGATGGCAGCCTTAAAGTTGAAGATGGTTAAAGTAAAAAAAAAAAAAAAAAAAGACATAGGAGCTGAAAACTTCAAGCCAGGGGTGAGTGGGTGCTGTTAGTTTTGTGGGCTTTTTGCATTTTGTTTTGTCTTAACTAGCTGCCATAAGAGGTCACCGAGTTTTACAACACCTACAGAACCACTGACTTGGAGCTACTGCTGCCAACACATTCTCTTAGTAAGTCTCAGCAATCCAAAATTGGATTTCTCTCCATTCTCCTAATAAATATCTTTAATCCAAACTTCAAACCTTGAAATCAAAACTATTTGAGAAATGCATTGGTTTCAAAACCTAATCCCAGGTAGCTGTTCCATTCTAAGCTGCAGAGCATCCCTAAAATGTGTTAGAAATAGCAGTGGAAAGTCCCCTTTATGCCCAAATTGCCTTTAAATTACTGCAAGCCTCAGCTAGTTCATACTCCCACACTTCTTCCCTCCCAACAGCAGTCACTAGAATTTTGCTTCAGGTTCATTTTCAAAGGAAGTCATTAGATTTACTATTAACATTCCAAAGTATTTCTTGTTTAACATTCTCCTCTCGCTAATGATTTACCCAGTGACTAAGCAAGTTCTGTTGTTTCATATACGTATGAATCTGTGCAAGATAAGCGTGCATGGAAAAACAAGCAAGATTCACAGGCTCACAAAATCCAGCATGCAAAGAGAAAAGGAAGACTGTCAAGGAAGGTTGTTAAGTTTCCAACTTGCTTTCAAACTGGCCTTGTATTTCCAAATCTTGCATTTCCAATCAAAATTCATTCAGCTCAAAAAAAGTTTCCTTTTGATACTTTCCTCCCTTGCTGTCTGGGGAGATTATCAGCAAGAAAGCAGTCCCTTCTTTCCCTACTCGAGAAGTATTTGGCTGCACAGCACGGAACCACAGCAGAATTCCCAGGACAGCCAGCAGGAGGCTGACGATTACAGAAGAAACACCACCACAACAACAAAACAAGCAAACAAAGAACAGAGAAAAGAAAAAACCCAATCACATACACCATTAGTGAGTACAGCTAAAGACACCATCAGATTGCTAAAAATCATTATTTACGCTCAATTGCCATATAATTCTTACTTCATCTCTGCTGCATTTCACATTTTCTTAGTAGGTTTAATCAAATTTTCCAGAATCTCATTAGATACTTAAATAATGACATGCACACCTAATTTGTTAAAAAGAAACAGACTGGATTAGGGTTTGCTTTGCCTCGTTTGTTGAGCATCAAGTAATTAGATTTTCCTTGTTAAAAAGGGGATAAACAGGTTGCTCATTCATGATCTAAACCCAAATGCACCCTCCTCTGCTTTTACCCACCACCACGCTTCTCCTGAGTGGCCACCTGGGAATGGCTGACACTGAAAACTGATTCCTGGTTACAACCTTTCATGCTGCAGGATGGTATGGACACACGCAGCTGAAGAGCTGCCTGTCTCCATCGCTCATCCCCTACACAGCTTCGACTGGCACCAGGTTCATCCTTAAAGACCAGACAAGCACCAGAGGCACCTGCTGCCCTCCAAGAGCTCCCAAGCTTGGATTAAGATAAACATTGCAAGGCAAAAGGCAGGAGGGGGTACATACATGACCCATTCCTAGTGAATTATGCCATAGAGCTAAATTTCATAGCAGACAAAGTAGCAAGAATAAAATCTAAGGAACTGGCATGCCAAGAGCAGCAGGCACAACCACCTCCTGCACCTCTCACCCACTTCAAGACCAGAGGAGCCAACTATCATGTATGTCACAAAGTGACTGCTACCGTCATGTAGCCATCAGTTCAACATCCCATCATGCCAGTGTGCTTCCTTATTTACTCCGGAGTGCCCAAATCAACAAGGAATTCTGGTTAACAGAACAGTAAGACTGCTACAAAAAAGAAACGAAGTTAAGGAAGTATGTTTCTGTAAACACACAAATAGTACCTAAAAAGGAAAAATTATACATTACTTTGACATCCTACAGTGCTTGAACCCTCTTTTCCTAGCATCATCTGAGCTCATTTCACCTAGCAAATTCTCACTGATAGCAAAAATCTAAGATGACAGTGTTGTTTCTGAACTCTCTCAACTGATTATTGTAACACTACAGTTGTTGCAGGTTGGGATCTTTTGATTTATACAGTACGATACACTGTGTTAGGAGCACTTTGAAACTCATCATATGAGAACAGTGTACGGTGGATGTCCACTGGGCGTGTGTGACCTAAATGTCTCTTAGAAGTCTTCCCAGCTGTTGCAAGGAACAGCAGTTTATTACCCAATTCCCCCACAATTCTCCTTTATTCAATGCCATGGAGACCACAGAGGGAGTACTGCATCCAGTTCTGGGCTCCCCAGTACTTGACATACATGGGTTAACAGGACCAATTCCAGCAAAGGGCCACGATGACGATTAATCGATTAATCGGTGTACGAGTCATACAGGAGAGGCTCGGAGAGCTGGGGTTGTTTAGCCCTGAGAAAATGGAGCTCAGGGCACCTTCCCTGATGAGGAGGAGTAAAGAAGAAAAAGCCAGACTTCTCTGTATGATCCAGTGACGGGACAAGTGGTAAATGGACACAAATGGAAAACTAAAAGTTTTACCCTGGCAGGCTGACTGCACACAGGCTCCCCAGGCCACTGTGGGGTTTCTGCGCTCAGAGATACCAACAACCTGACTGGACATCGTTCTGGGCCAGCTCCTCTACTGGACCCTGCTTTGAGCAGGGGTGCACTACAGGTCCTCTCCAACATTGTAAAGTATTATGCATAATTCTATGAAAATTTATCTTAAAATGTTAAACACAGCTGCTGGAATAAAAAGAGGAAAATGCTCATCAGATAAAGGACAATGAGAGTCTTTGATCCACATCAGAGCCCCGTCCTATTTATTGAACCATAAAGTCTCAAGGCGGGAGTTCTGAACAGGTAATATTCCAAGCACTTAAAATGCCATTCAGTGCACAGCCTCACAACACACAAATAATTAAACAAAAGGGCTGCTTAGTCTCCTCCACCTAGAGTTCACAGAGACTGCTGGAGTAACGAAAGATACATGCTACAGGACCTGGAAAGGGGACAAGGCCTAGAATGCTAAACATACTAATCACACTGTGGCGTAACAAGGCCAGCTGATCCCGGTTATCAGCTCATACAGCCCAGACCATTGGCTAAGCACAACACCTAGAGACGCCTCGCGTGCCACGTGCTCCCAGCAGTGAGCACGTGAGCACCACTTCCAGGGGAGCTCTAGAGAACGTTTTGACAGAGTTTAAGCTCGGAAAGGTTTACACATTCACGATGCTTTATACTCCCTAACAGCGCTTACTGGAGTTGCTATTTTCCATTGCTGTTGCGACTCCTGTCGCTGCAAGATTAGAGCCACTAAAGCCACAGTACAAAGCCTGAAAGCAAACAAGACAGAGCTCAGAAAGAACATCGCTAATTCTGAAACCAGGAGACACCTGTACAAATACTCTTACTTGAAAAATATAAAAAAAAAAACAAACAAAAAAAACCCCACATACTTTTTCAAGTGAAAAACAAGGTCCCAAACCCGCAAACTCAACTGTAACAATCTAGATAAAAACAAGGGCCTCCAAATGCACTTATATTGCATAATAAAAGGACTGGTTTATTTTTTTATCAACAGTGATTCCCCCTAAGACAACACACACGAAAAGACAAATATTGAATATTACTCAAAAGCAGCAACTGTGCAGCCCTGTGCTGTGAGACCCACAGCTCTGTTAACCAGCCAGTGTTTACAACAAAAACGTGCTTTTTCTATCAGCCCGTTTGTGCTAAGTCTGCAACATTTACAGCTCAGTACACTCTGTACCCATGGTACTTGCCAGAAACTCAGTGCTCCAAAAGCATTTTCCTATTTGTTAACTATTTCTTTCAAAAGAGAAGAACTAATAACAGTATTTCGAAGTTCTCTTTACAAATATTTAACAAAAAATTTTGCTTAAGGAAAACATAAGGGAAGACTGATGTAAATATTATAGCAAGAGAATTTAAACTATACAAATGGCGTAATCTGATGTTTTAGTTTTAATCCAGCACAGCATGAAGCCAACTATTACTACATTACTTACAAGACTGATCCAAGAGAAATTCAAGAGTCAGAAGTAAAAGCTTCTTGTTTTTACCCAGCTCTGTTTCAACTGACCAGTTAGCATCCAAAAACCACCTTACATTTTAATTGAGTACTGGTGTCAATTTTTTTGTATTTATAAGTATTAATGAGTCGTTAAAATATTTAGTAGCACTAAAAGAAAAGGGTAGCTGATCCTACGGTTAGCAAAAGGGCAAGAACGCAGGCATTCCCTCACAACCGAGCAGAGAGCATTTGTAGCATCATGAAAGGGAACACACACACACAACAGCCACTGACACCTTCAGTGCCTCCCTGCTCTCTTCATACCTGGAAACCGTGCCTGAAACATGAGAACTTTCAACATGCATGTGATTTCCAGACATCTGACCACCACAAGAGTAACCTATAAACACCATGGGTTCGACACACCCTGGGCTCACCAGGGTGACCACGCACACATCCTACACTCACACACAAAGCCCGAGACACAGCAAACCTCTTACTCAGTCACACCAAGGTATGTGACAAATACATGTCACCACTACAACCTCTTGAGAGAACACCCCGCAGGGACTGATGCCACCCATTCACCATGCCCACTGCAGACAAACAGCAAACCAAGTATCACAGCGGGACTTAAGACGACTAAACGCTGGGCAACTGGGATCACCGATCACCACTCCGCCAGTTCTGGTATATGGAAAACAGATTCCTTTTGGCAGCGACAAAGCTTGAAACTCTGTTCCACACACTCTGCAATATACCCCAATCCCAAAAGGGTCTGAACCAAAGGTTCATTGTTTAAACTAACTCAGAGCCATGCACAGCGAGGACCTCAGGTCCAGCCGAAACAAACCTCCGAATTCCATAGTGTGGAGTGCAGGAATTTCACCCCAACTGCTTTGATCTGCTGAAGTGCTTCTATTTCACTGAACTACTAACACAGATACCACCTCTGAAAAATTTAATTGACTCTCATGGAAATCTGATGGTGTAATTTCTGCTCAAGATGATGGTGCCCTAGCACTGCTTGTGTCTCACCCTCCTAACCTGGACACTGCCAGGACAGTCATTCTTTGCAAAGCTCCCATTAAATCAACCATCATCACATAAACACCATTACATTGTCACAGCACACCTTTCTGAAAACTGCCTTTATACAATCTCCTCAGCTCCAACACTGAACAGAGGCTACAGCCGAAACTGCAGTAGATGACAGAACGTTTGGTGAATCCAGTGTTTTCGTGTGGGTTTATAGGGCTGCAAAGCTTTGCATTTCTGACACGTGATCATGATTTACACTGCAAATGCTCAGCATCTTACAGTGACAGACTGAACAACTCTTCCTGCTTCTCTATTGACAGCAACCATGGCAAACCAAACATGTGCCTTTGTATTCTGAATGCACTCAGTACTGTTTTCGATTGTATTTATACGAAGTACCTTAACTGCTTCCATTATCTTCAAGCTCTACATATTCAAAGACTTTTTAAAATTTACAGTTCATGAGATTTCAGGCTTGCATTTTTTTTTGTTCTTTTTTTCTTTTTCAACTGTAAATTCCTAATCTCACCCCAGCTGTGGCATCAAAAGCCCACAGCGGGATATCTTCCTAAAGCTTCACTTTGTAGAGGCCTTTGTGTCGTCATCCAACATTCTTAATCACATGAGGATTAGCATGAAGCTGGGAGCAGTGTGAACAACAACAAGGGATGCTGGATATCTATTTTCAACCAATTCCACAACAGCTCTCCTTTTCCCAATTTGCTCCTGCTACCAGAGCACAGAAAGACAAGGTGAAGTTACAAGCCAGCAAGCTTTAACTTTCATTTCTCAGCTGCAGTGCCTACTTGTTTATCACAGCACCCAAAACCAACGATGGACCAGAACTCCCTCCCCAGCCTCACATTGCGGATAATCTCACACAGTGAAGTGCAGAGGAAAGACTGGGTGGCTGGGGGAAAATGCTAAATACACAACCAGGCACCCTCACTTGGCTAAGGTATCTCGGGGTTCCTGCTTATCATCAGCTCAGCAGCTGAAGAACTCCAAGCAGGAGGAACCACTGATGTTCCAGCCAAGCTGTGGAATAGGTTGCAGAAAAAGGGTATGTATGTCAGGTGAGATCTGTACAAAGACATGGCAGATGCAACATCCAAGTAGAGCTTATCCATTCCATCTGGAAGCCAGGATACAAACTAACTCCACCTGCAATACAGGCAAACTAACAAGCTGGATTATTTTCATCCAAGATCGCCAAAAAACAGACGTCTGGAAAGCTGTCCACTTTAGCCTGGGTCTTCAATATTACTGTTCTTATACCAAGGCTGCTCAATCAATACAGATGGTCACAGAGTGCCTTTTAAGAAACCATACAGTAACAAGAACACCGATTTTTTATTATTCATTATTCAACACAGCAGGTTAATTTAATTGGCTACATGGGATTAAGTAATCATGGTTCCCTAAACTCAAATTGCGTTGTCAAGGTAAAGTGCAAAATCCAGAAAAAATGGATCTAATGACACCATTCATTCCAGCCAGAAGAGGAATGGAAAAGTGTAGCTCTGACACTTAGGGACTAGCCCCAACACCAGCTAAGGGAAGCTGGTTCTAACATGAAATTGTAAGACAGCGTAATAGTACAAAAATCTTCTTACATGCAGAACACTTAGAAATAAATTAACAGAGAGGACTATCGCATAGTTACTGCTAGTCATCGTTCTGAATACATGAAAGCCTTTACTTCCCGAGACCAACATTTGTACTAAAGAAGCAGGAAGCAGCCAACCACTTTATGAAAGCCATTATGTAAACTCTTAAAACAAGACTTCATTTGAATTAATAATAAAGATAAAATCAAATGTATAAACACGCCGCACAAACTATACAGCTATATACAGAATCAAGTGGGTTGATGACATTGTGTACCAAACACCACCAACATCTTCAAACACAAATGCTCCCCTTTTCACATAACACAATACACAACCAGTAATTAATACTTGAAAAAACAGACAGATATCAAGCTACAAACAATTAGTGCAAGTACTAACTATTGCAGGACAGAGGCAGAAATTTCGTAAACCAGCAGTAAAATCTGAAACAACTACCAATATACCCACAGTATAAATATTATCAAGAAATACAATTAATTCTAATGAAGAGTTGTTCTACCACTGGGGAGAGCAGCTGAAGAGTCACTCACGACACCACATTAGGTCACAGATCAGTATTTCTGCTTTAAAATGCTGTGGCTTTTTTCTCTTAAAATGCCTGTGCTGTAGGCTGAGATCTACTCTCCCGCAGCCACATTCCCAAGGGGAGACTCTCAGCCCATTACTTACACAAACTACTTCTCTAATCTTACTCACCTCAGTAGGTCATCTAAATATACGCACCAAGATTTAAAAACTGTAGTGCAATCAAAGCACTTTTTCTAGAACAGAAGAGCTGACAATTTATAGGCTATTCAGTTTTGCATGCTTTTATCGGGCTAGTTAGTTGAAAGAAAATGCACACATAATTACTTAATCCCATTAAAACAAAGACAAATGACAGTACAAAAGTACAGAGCTCAGCAGTTTGAGCAATGAAAGATTCTGAACCAACATAATAATGAATCACACAGCCTTATCAGCGTGCAGCTCCTTCCAGAGCCCTCTGTTATTTCAGCTACATCAGCAGCATGTTCCTTGTGCGCACCATTCAGCTACAGAAAATGCTATCTTTAATAATGAATAGCTCCTATAGATTTTGCAATGTATGAGTAATCTGAGGTCTCTACTTTTTAAGTGAAGTGATTACATGTCAATTAAACCAAGCAATTAAATTCAGATGAGAATACTAAGTCAGTTGCTTCTTCTGATATTTGAGGAGGGTGGGGAACACAAGCAGAATGCCCACAGAGACAGCAAGCAGTAATGTTCTAAACTTGACTTGTTATAAGCAGAGGGGGGTTGCCAGGGGTTTTTTTGGTTGGTGGTTTTTTGTTTTGTTTTGAGGTTTTTGTCTCAGTTGGTGAGGAGTTGGGTTTGTTGTTTTGGGTTGGGGTTTTTTTCTGTTTTATTTAAGTAAGTCTCCCACAGCCCTCCTACAGATTTTGTATTTTGTCAGTTCTGAGTTCAGAAACTTGTTTTTTACTCCTATTCAGGGCATGATGATAACAGACAAAATGTAAACTGTACTCAGCTACTAAGGGGGAAAGAAAAAAGCAAACAAATACCTTTCCTAGAAGATATATAACACAAGTTTGCTGCTAAGTTTACTACTGGGGATTAAATAAATAAAAATGTAAAATAACTGTAAAACCACCGACAGAACCAAGAACTGAACTCATGCAGATTACTAAATCGATCCAAAAGTTACTGCCTCAGACAGTAGTGGGTTCTCTACACATACATTTAACGTATCTGTAAGCATTATGATCTTTTGGTTCGATTATTAACACAATAACCTAAGCACTTAAATTTTAGAAGTTGCTAAAACACAGGATCACTTACTCTAAGAGGGAAGCATCTCCCTGTGGCACAAGTTTAGAGCTGGCTAGGACAGCACATACGTAACAAAGGGAGCTTACATGCAGTATCTGCCCACCTCTGGTGGGCTTAAGGCGATGCTCTCAGGACAAGGCCAGGCAGAGATGCATCTCTCAAAAAGGGAATTCGACTAGCATTATACATCTATTTTGAAACTAAACACTAACAGTCCTGCAGGCAAAACATTTTTCTTCCCATTTTCCAGGCCTCAGCTGTGGTTTACTGTAGTAGTAGTAGTAGTAGTAATAATGACAAATAAATAAATAATTCTGGGTTTGTATAAGGAAAAAAGCCAAGGAGGTGAACTGAGCAATAATTCCACATACATCTAGGACAGCAACACCTCCAGAAGCTATACATTTCAGAGGACAGAGTCTGTCCAGAGGAGTCTCTGAAAATCCCTGTTCATTCCTCTCAGCTTTACCTCATTTGCTTATAGGCTCACAACCAAACAATTTCCCAAAGAATAGGAACAGGCGAGTGGGATCTCCTCCATGTGGACCAGAAATCTCTTCTGTACACAAACAGCAGCTCTGACTTTGTGTGGTTTAAGACAGATGAGCAGAGGACCTGACCTAAGCTGGGAGCACCAGCAAGTCAGCAGAAAAAAGGAAGCAACGATGGTGACATCACTTCACTCCTGTTAAGTAGCCCAGCATTTCACTTATCTCAATCCTTTTTCCTCATTGCTCAATTATAGCAACTCACCTCCCAAATACAGAATTTCTGCACACAGGACACCATGCTTCAATACAGTGCAGTCTACAGAGAGACACAGTTCCCCACGTGAAGCTTACGGTGACATTCAATGCACAAAAGCTAAACTGGCACCGAGGTTTAAATGGCTTGTCAGGCTTCAAACTAAACTACACTACCTTTTCCCAGGAGGCAGAATTGCATCAGTCTCTTCCATTTCTTTATTGTGTTCTGAAGTGATTTTTACCATGAAAAGGGGATATCTGTCCATATTAGCAATTGAAAAGCTGCAGCATATATATTCTTTCCATTTATTATCAAAAGAAAGGAAAAAAGAACCAGCTTTACTTTCCAGGTGTCAAATTAACTCCATCTATTTCTTTTGCAACAATGAAAAAAAAAAATCTTGTTTTCATAACTGCTCTTATTACATAGCAGCAATGAAAACCCTGCTTTGCATTTTAAAGACTATCAGAACTGGATACCCAGTGGAGGGCAGCTAAGGATGGCAACAGAATCCTTCAGTTAATTTTAAGTTATTTAAAACATAATGCTAATACAAAACAAAAATAAAACATTATCTTTCAATAACCCAATTGTACATTAAAACAAACCTATAAAACTTTTGTCAGAAACATTCTCCAATAAGCAGATTTTTAAAATGGCAGAATTCCCAAGCACATTCAGGAGTATCACTGCAAAGAGCAGGATTTTCAGTTCAGCCTTTCATCATCCTATCCCAGCCCACCACACTCCAACATCATATCCGACACTTAACCAGAGCGGAGAATACCAGACAAATACCACAGCCACACTTTAGAACCACACTTATTACCACGATATCATCAGAATTAACATAATTTTAATATGGGGGGAGAAAAAAAATTACAGAGAAGACAAAACCCACATACTTCCCCCTCATTTCCCTCAGAGAACAGATTCCAGGGAATTCTGTTGACATACGTTGCAAAATATTGCACAGAGTAGATTTTATTGAACTCAGAAGGGGCCAAGTTAAGCAGCCCTCCAGAACCATAAACGCACTGAATTATAAGCCTTCCCATTCCCTCTGTAGACAAAAATAATTTCATACTTGCCACCTCTTCAGAGAGAATTAAAGAAAACAGATTAAATTCCTAAAAGACATTCACAATGACACTTTCACCACCTGCGATTTGAAGTTTTCCCTTGGCATTATTTACGTTTCACAAAAGACAGAGCAACCAGACTGTCACAGAACAAGGTGAATTATAGAAAATAATTACTTTCTTGAAAAAGAGATATTTCCTGGAGCCCTGCTTTCTAACTGCCATGCCTGCCATCTTCCAGTTTTCCTTCTGAGAGCAAGTTTATCAACACACACCCCTTAATAGCAGAACTTCACATTCCATTTCTGCAAAGTTTCGAGGAGCAAACTCTGCCTGGTTACTTGCTACCACCCACCCATCAACTCCTTACACAAATCTGTAACATTCCAGTTTGACCTCTTTGTCCCACTGACTATTCCAAAGCAAAAAATGCCTCAAGATTTTGTGAAAATCCAGGAAAGACCTAGCAGACACCTTAACCAGCAGTGAACCGCAGTAAGGCCTGTAAAGGTCTTTTAGCAAGAGTGGTGACTCTCAGGGTGCTGCATTTTCAGGCAGGTAGATCAAACCGCAGCCGTGGCTGCCCCACTAAGGCAACACCTGAGCTGCAGGGTGCCAAGCCGCAGAGGCAGCCGTGCTCCTCAGGTCAAATGATGGCTGGAAAGAGGCAGAGGCAGACCAGGCAAGAACTGTGATGCTCCAAACCCTGCTGTTAGCTGTAATGGAAGCAGAAACCATGCCTTGTCCCACCCCAGACTGTACCTGAACTAACAGGACAAAGCCAACGCGGGCGCTTTTATATGACTAAACAGAACACTGAGGTTAAGTTTCTGATATCGGACTAAATGAGCGCAAGCAGCTTTGTTACACGTTATGGTCACACTGCTCAGCTGAAAGGGAAGAAAAAAAAAATCAAGTATGATTTAGACGACCATGAATGCCAGAACATCTCGGCAGTGTGCCTCTCCTCCAGCACACACCTTTCCTGCAAACTGCTGAAACATTAAATACTGAAAGCATCCATTTAACACTCTCCCACTACCAGTTCAAATCCAGTTGTCATTAGATGAGTGAACTCAGCACACAGGTGTTTGGTTTTCTTACACAAAAACCTAACATTTAACTAACAGCAAAACTGCAGTCTTTTTGTTTCCTGCTAAAGCCCACAAGACCCGCGGGCACAGAGCCAGGGCACGAATTCAGCCTCCTTCCTAAGCCATTCTCTGCACTGCAGCTCAGCTGTTTTGCACTTGCTCCTCCTCTTAGTTGTACGCAAGATTGCTTTTCTGTTTGCACATTTACAGCGTGCTGGTTTGGCAGTGACTTACAACAACTGCAACATGCGCTGCAGTTTCAAATAAACATTAGGAAACAGACTCCATGTTTCAAAATCTCCGTTCTCAGCACACATCTCTTCTCCAATGTCACAGTGGAGCACAGACACGTCAAACTAGGTATCAAATCTTAGAACTGTGACACAAACGTGTTTCTAGATACCCAGTGTACTCATCAGAGAGATATCATCAAACCCCTGGGTAACTAAGGGCAGAAGTATAATCAAGCCACCTAAAATGAAACTAATATCAAAACTGGGGTGTAAAAATTTACCAACAAGATTTATAACCTTTAATAAGAACATTAAAATAAAGAAACTAACTTATGCAGTGGAAAACATACCTCTCCAAAGAGAAACTACAGATTAACTTGGTAAGAGCCATGTTTCAATGTTTTCTATTTTCAAAGCAGTAGCACGCACAGATCACCAGAAGTTTATTAATTATTCTATCTATGACAGTATCAAACCAAAACTCTATTACTATTTTTCTTATTTTAATATTTTGAAGGTGGCATTTCATCCATTTTTAAGGATTAAATTTATCACTAGAGCTTACCCAGTGTTCTTCAGATTACTCAGTACATGAAAATACAAACATCACTAATGAGCTCTATTAATGCCGATTTCTCTTCAAGCTAACTCAGATTTACTTCACACAGTTAAGCGAGTTCATTTCAGAGGGAAAAAAGATTCCCTGAAGCAAAAAGCATCAACCACTGTGGATGATATTGCCCAACATATTGTTGAAAAATAAATTCTACTGATTGAATTTTTTCATTTCCCCCCCTCAAGCAGCACTTTTAAAAATACAATCTTTTAATGATTGTTTAATTTCAATATAACTAGACTATAAATCCTTTCCATACCGCTCTGCTGCAGCTGCAGTAGAATGTCTCGTTTTTCATGGAAAAAAACCTAATTACGTGGTTCACTGGGTTGCCTGTGGTAACACGTCTATTTTATTTACATTCAAAAGTTGGACTTCAGTTGGGTCTCACCACCCTGGTTAATTCCAAACACATTTTATACAATAGTTCTCTCCAATCTGTTAGTAATACCTCACTCTAGCTTTTACTTCAGAGTATTCTGAGCTTTTATAATCTCATTTCAGATATACAGCACTTTCTGCACATAACCATATCTGTGGCATCAATTCTACCCCACCCTCAAATACAGTCTAGTCTGACTGACATGGTTCTGCAAAAGAACTATTACATGTCAATAAAGAACGGAACTTTTAATGTTTCACAATGCATGCCAATTCATTTTTCCCCCTCAAACACAACAAACAAGTATTGTATGGCCAATAAAACTTAAAGACAAATTACTCAACATTTCATCTACTTCAACACTTATATTCTGAAAGCAGGCAGATTGAAAGGAAAAATTAGGGTGTCCACTAGAGAATTTCTCTGCTTTACCTTCCCTCAGTGTCCTCCCTTCAAACTATTTTTGGAATGTAATTTACTGCAGTTAACAGTAAAACCTCCAAATTCACCAAGAGGAAGAGATTTAAAACGTCAGTTGTTGGGAGAGGAAAGAAAAAGAACAAGCACTGGGCTACCTTACATCTGCCCCTGAGGTAGGCTTCTGATTTTTGCATTAGACTAATATTGCAGACTACAAAAAGAGAAAACATGCAGTAGGTTGGAATGGTGCATCATTGACTGGGATTGATAATGAATTCAGCAACGCCGCATGTATTCCGTTGGTACCGCTCTGAGCACAGCGATTCACTGGTAACTGTGAGAAAGAATACTGAAGGGAAGATGAACTAAGGAAAAGTTAAGCACAATTCAACTTCTACATGAGAGACTCAGATTTACATTTATTTTTTTTACAACAACTCCTACCCTCCCTGCCAATAACAATAAACCACATTTAACATGAAAAGAGGGAAGAGAACGAGGTGGTGGGAAGAATATTTATTTTAAAAGAAAACAAAATAAAATGAAGACATCTTGCCCAGACACAATAAGGCTCTTGTCAACTGCATGTGTATAAAAGGAGTTGGCATTTTCCCATGAAGCAATTCCTTAATCCCAAATGATGGCATAATAACCTCATTTAATATGCCTCCTTAAAAGAAAAAGTTTATTTTGTCTAAGCTAAACTTCAACTGGCAATCACTGGACACCAATTAACAGTGTCAAATATAAGGGTCACAGAACAATTCTGCAATTCTGAGAAAGTATGAATTCACTTCTAAATCTTATCTTTTTTCCAAAGGGATGTAAAAGTTTAACTTTGTTTTCATGCCTTTGGAAATAATCTATGCAAGGCAATTAAGAAAATGCAAATGACTTATCTTATTGAAAGTAATCAACCCAGAAGCAGACTTTTCAGTAACTTAATATTCCAATAAAGTCTTCTGTCATATGAACCTACTTTTAATTCCACTTTTAACTCAAGAACCAGCAATTTTCAGATTTAACTTCAAATTATTAATAAGTGGTACTCAGCTGCTTGATATTCATAGCTTCTCCTTAAATTAAAAGCCTCCAAATACACTTCCATTTCAGCTCCTGAGAGATTCCTTTTATTCCTTGTACATAAACTGCTCTTCCATGTATTAGGTGGCCTCATTCTAACCAATACCAAGCATGACAACAAGTTTAGGTATCCCAGAGCACATAAACTGGTATGAGACACATGCCACCCTTGCACACACTTCCACAAAGCTTAAGCAACGCAGGGAACAAGGAGATAACCTCCAGGTAGCTTCAGTAAAGTATCCAAGCTAGCCAGGATGCAATTCCAGCAGCAAACACTCCCTCCTTTCCCGCTTTCAGATGAAAGATTTAAGAGTACTTCCATTAAAAGCAAGACTCTGAATTTGTACACCCATTTAGCAGGAAGGAGAGCTCATTTGTGATGCTGCACATTGCTTCACACACTTAAGATGTGTTTTGACAGACAAGAACACTTCTCATTCAATAATTAACATATCTCACCGCACACCAGCGAAGAACATATTTCCTATCTCCTGAAAAGATTTCCCAATTCCTTGCAGCTACAGTAAAATCAACCACAGTGCCTCAGAAGAATCTTAAATTGGCTATTTTAAACTGAAATAGTAACTAAAGGAGATTTTACACTCCTTCATTCTCTTCTACGTTAGTAGAATTTTAAAACTGGGGGTCTTTTTTCCAAAATTCAAGTTTTCCATTGTTTTTCTGATCAGTGACCATCCAAGCCCATACAATCAAGACTTACAGCCAGTGCAGCTTATTCCATGTAGGTTACCTCAAACCAAACTGCCCACTGCTGCGTGCAGCTGACAGGTAAGGTCATTACTACATCCAGTAACTCACTTCTTTTCTGTTTGTATGCCCACATGCAAAATCCTTTATATTTTCATGGGGAAACTAATTTCAATTATCAAATCCTTCAGTACTCTGCTCTGCTTTCGCAATACAATGGAAAATAAACTTGTTTCTTCTTCCTTGCTGCTGCATGAAACATTAACCACAAACAGTGCCTTTGTCCTCTTTCAAGGAATCAATGTACATAAATGCCTCATTCTGGCAGAATATGATGTTCAATATTCCGTCAATACTGATGTTTGAACTCTGAAAAAGTACTGAAGAAAGCAGGACAGGTCTACCAGCAATATAATTTATAACACTTCTAGAATCACCTCACTTTACATTATTACCAAGTAAGCCATTACAAGCATTTCAATGCACTTCTGATATAGAAAAAGTAAACCTATCATTGTAGGATTTATACACAGGACAAAGAATTCCTAAACCTGCTGTGAAAGGGAGCAAAGGAGATTACTTCCTACATTCTGGTAGGGTCCTGACAGTCATCAGAAGCATATTTCTCCTTCTTTCAATCACCAGGTACTTCATTCCCCTAAATGACATGTGCATTATCAGTTTGCCATCCTCAAACCCAACCTTGCATCTCTTTGCATCCCTCTGCATCATGTTTTTCTTTCAGACATCTCTACTTGAATTTGAAGGAGCACTGGGAACAGGGATCCCTCAATGACAGCACTGTTGTACCAAGGCAGAGGCATCTTTCCACGACAGCTGGCAGCACCATTGGGAAACACACTATGTCAGACTGGTTTCTATCAGTGTCATACTGCTCCTGTAGACACTTACAAATAGTGCTTTTACAGACAATATTCAGATTTAACTCCACATGAAAATGATGGCGCATGATTGTGCTGAAGGGTCCAGCCAAGATGCTTTGTAAAATTTTGGACTAGGCAAGGAGATGTGTCAGTGTGATGTTATTCTCTATCTGCTATGCTCTGCCCCGTACTATTTACAAGCAGGTTCAGCTATTCCTACATTGAAATGCTCCACCATATTGTTATCACTGGAAGTAGCATTATATTGTTTCAACTGAGTTGTTGAATATAAACAAGCTCCATCAATTCAAACAGAAACAGAAGCTATCACCTGCAACTCCCCTCAAATAAAAAGACACTTAAGCCCCATATACTGCATTTGAAATATTAAATAAACTATATTTTACAAAGAGAAGAAGAGCATATATTATTAAAGCTTTGCTGGGTAAGAAGAAATATTACCCATGCCTTCATTCAAAACAGGTGCCTCATAAAAAATTAATGTCAGAGGAATGGCTTGGTGCAGCACTTCGGAGCCATCGCTTTAATTATACATGAGCACACAGCTACCTGCACGAAATGCGCCTGAAGACACAGTGTCTTGTATCTGTGATTTCAGGTCTAAACTTCCAAACAAACACCTGGTATTCATGGAACTATGAGGTTTGTAACAGTCTGAAGATACATGGTTAGGACACGAGAATATGAACATTGCATAATCCAGCGCCAAACCAGCAGGGAGGAAAGGAGCTGAACACACCAAATACAACATCCCATATATTTGAACTGGCATACAGACTTAATCACCAAATAACCAGAAGTTCTAAAGGTTACCAGGAAGAAAATTTAACGCAAAACCCAAGGAACCAATCCTTATTATTGGTGGCTTTTTTTTAATTATTACTGTTGCAGGATTAGTGAATTTCATAGTTTTCATTCAAGACACACAAGGTACAACAGAGGTAAAATTCATGCAGTCTAATAAAGCCTTTTAAAAGTTAACCTTTTCAGGCAAACCAGGTCTACTCACAGCAACAATAAGATGACACATTCCAAAGACAACGAGGACAATCCAAGTTACAGAAAACTTGCATTGTCACCTTTGTCCTGACTTGCCCTCCCCTCCATTATATTCGCTCTAGGTAACTTGTATCCATTCACATTCAAATCCTGTAGCATGACCAACATGGCAAGTTCTGACTTTGCAGATTTGGAGTTTAGCTGACACTATTGTACACATATTTTATCCCATTTATTACCACCTTATGCCAGATTTTAATTTTTTTTATTATTACCCCTTGAACTGGAACTTACTCTAATTTCACACTGTATCTGAGATGTCATAAAAATCCAAGCAGTGATGTTTGATATAAATTTAAGTTCTCTCCAAGTTTCATTTTGCACTGTATCCGTGAATCATTTGCAGCAGAGAAGACAGATTCACAACCTTTTTTTCCTTTAGATCTTAAAACGCAAATTGTGACAAAATCACATACAGTAGCAAGTTAAAGCCTTTCATGAGAAAGTTCCTCTTTCACTGGAAAAACATAAATAAATCAAGAAACAGAGAAGTTGTAACTTACTGTGCAATTCACGATGTATCACATCAACAAGATTTGGTTCGTCTCCCCACCAGAATATCCACAGTTCCTTACAGTCCGGTTTGACGTCCCTTCGCCACACACACAGCAAGTTGGCCTGCAAGCAGCGGATGAAGCTGAGCAGAATGGGATCATCCTGTGCTGGGGCTGAGATGATCGGGCCACAGTCCCCATGACCTTCAAAATTGTATCTACGCCATTTGATGCCTGTGAGTTCAGCCTAAAAAGGGGGGGGGGGAAAATGCCATTAAAGTAACGCATTTCAAAACTGTGATATATTCATAGTACTGGTTTGTTTCACTTCCACTGATTAACTCCCAGAATTAAGCTCCAAGCAGACAAAGTTAACACTCCTCCTATTCCCATATTTTCCTCTCCTGACCCTCAAGGAAAAAAAAAATATTAGAAACAATACTGACTAAACTTGGCTCACTCCTGCATTTAGGTTTTATACTATGACTTGACTCATTTCCAGCAGATTCATTCATTTCTAACCTTATTATCTTACTGCAATCTTATAAATTCAAAGGAAGAAAACCGACAAACCACTAGGCAAAAAGGGAATGAGGCCCAGTCCCTACACACTGCTTAGGCCCCAAGGGAGTGCAGGGTCAGCCCAGAAGGTAACTGCTTGCAAGTCACAAACTAAGTACCACAGGACATAAGAAAACAAGTGACTTAGTGAAAACAGTGACATATTGCTATGTTACAGGTTTACCACATGCACTTTATTTTTATTTTGCTCCAATAAACCAAAACAGAATAAGGGAAGATGGCACTTACTGTCTCTCAACCAGACAGTTGTCTTATATTAACCATCAAGGAGGAATGAAGAACAACATGGCTACACAGACTTTTGGGAAAGATTTTCTTCCCCACACACTGAAAAATCCAAGGGTATGTAGGTGTCTATGGCATATCAATCCCTCACAACTTCTGGATTTCATCCTCACGTTAATTAAAGCCCAGTTCAAAAGATCTGAATTGAAAGGTCGTGCGCAAAAAGATCACACAAGGAACACTTACGTATTCTAGGTCACTACAGTTGTTTTGCGTCAAGTATTTAACACATTATAGGGAGAACAGAGTTTTTGAAATTCATTTATTTAAACAAATAAACAACAATGGTTTTAGAAGTCCTCAATCTGTAGCAGGGTTCATACAGTCAAGACAGCCAATGGTGACTGTATTCAAGAACTAAACGTGGCTCCATTTATGCTCACCCAGCAGTGAGCACAGGCTGCTACCAAAATGGCAGCTTCTTCCTCATCCAGCCTTGCATTCCCATCTCCAGGTCCCACATCACATCTAGTAATCATGCAGTCACCGAGTGAAAAGGTGAATGGAATCAGTTCACCTATTTAAAGATGAAAAGCAAAAAGCCAGACAGACGTTTATCAGGCGCGGGCTCTGACAGCTCACCCTGCAGCCACACAACCACCAGAGCAGGAGGGAGAGCGCGCAGCTGCGAGCCCAGGCGGAGCGGGATCTCCCCTTTCCCTGACAGCTCCCATCAGATAAACACAACATTACAGTGCACACAGAGGCTGCTGTTAATCTACACCCTAAACCAACAGAAGCAAGAGCTGGTGCCAAAAGCAATCCTGGACAGGCCTGCCTTCCCTGCATCACTCATCTGCTCCCAAATTCACCACCACTTCTGCTTGATGGCAGGGCTGCTGCTGGCACAGATTCATACCGAGGTGAACTGACTGAAAATCAGAAGCAGTATACTAAACGTTTTCTTCCTCTACTCAGCTCGGTATCCCTGATTCATTAAATAGCTACAGAGATGGTTGCACCAGCCAGAGAGAGGACAGCAAAGCAGGTCAGGGAGGGCAGAGCTGCTCCGTTCAGTGAGGCTGCTGGGTTTAATGCAGCCTGAAGCACTCACTGCGATGGAAATCAAGATTGCCAACCCGAGGACAGAACTGCGAACATGCTGTTTTACTCACCACTAGCTAGACATTAATGCAGAACAAAGCAGAAGCTTTGCCAGGTGATGTAATCTGCTGTGTTTCTTGCATCTTTTCCCATATGCCTGGTCCTGGCTTGTTACGGTTGCTACAGAGTTTTTAACACTAAAAGAGCCTGACAAAAAAGGGAACTTACAAATACCTACTATTAACCAACATCGTGAGTAAATCATGCATTATGCAAGAGATCTTTGCTGTGGTTTATAAAGGAACATATGTTTTGGAGGACTGCGCTGTGAAGGATTCGACTTCCCAGGTAAGAGGGGCTTTTTAAATTTTTCTTTTTCTAAATTCAGTTAATTGCAATCAGACACAGAATAAAGTGTTTGTAAGGTGCCTGTTCTAAATGCACTGGAACAAGCCTGTAAGGAAGTGGAGAACTCGGGACTCTGTCTAACAGCACTATCCAAAGTCTTTACTAACAATGAACATTTTACAATGAAATTCCCAAGACACAAAAAACTCTGTTTCTGACATATCCAACAGCAGCTATCAGAGCAGAAGAGCACATTCAAACTCACAGTTCCATGTAGGCACCCAAACGTACCCAAAACGTACCCGAGAAACAGGCATTAACAGAAATACAGAAGCACGGCCACAATAAGATGTCAGAGAGCCCTCTGAGGAGGACAAACACAGGTTCCCTCCCACTGAGGTGACTGTTTAAGCCCTGAAACCAACTAAGAATTCACACCTCCAACTTCTCCCGTGCACACATGCAAGCCAGAGAGACAGAGAAACCAAATTAGCCCTTTCTCTTACAACTATTAACCTGCTGCCCTAAATACAGACCCCTCTGCATCTATCTGCAACAGCTGAGGGCTGTAGGCATCTTAACTCCAGGACAGCATCCAGAACTGTTAATTCCTAGTCAAGATAAAACCTAAGCTCTGATTGTTTTTCCCCCCTCAGGCTTAAATCAGAGTAACAGACAGGCAGGCAGGGTCTTCTGTTGATCTCGCAGCACTCCATTCAGACTGGCACAGTCTAGGCTGCTAAAATCACAATTCCCCAGCAATGGTTCACACTGCACAACTCTATTCTGGCACACTACCAGCAGTCCTGAAGATTTAATTAATGCTGTGTAGCCACTGTGACTCTCTTCCTCTCCTGCAGACCTCACAGATGGAACACAAACAACACATATCTTCCACCTCCTCTTTTTTTTTCTCATCTCCAACAAAAGTTTTTAGGACTGTTTTTGTTGTACAGGAAAAGGACAGACCAATTCTAAATTAACTTCTCTAGAAATATGAGCAATTCCATCCATTTTAATACACAAAGCTCCCTCAGAAAGATGATATGAGAATAGAGACACAGCACAACCACAAAAAGGCAGAGCATCAAAAGCTCGAGACATTCTTGTATTTGGCCACACCAAACAAAGCAGAGATGTTTCTGTATTACTGTACTTCTCTATATTAAAAACAATGGCTAGAAGTATATAATCACTTTATTTTTCCTACTTCATACAGTACAGAAAGGTGAGGAAAGTGAAGGCAGATTTAGGCCTCAGAGCACAGAAAATCAGTGCCTAATACTTCCAAAATGGGAAGGATATACTTGAAAAGGAGATGAAGATCTACAGGAAAGGCCTGAAAGGTCTTATGTGCAAAAGCACTAGATATCCATCACATGCCCTCAGCTCCAACCCCAACTTTCCCAAAGGCTTTCAACATGGCACTGTTCTGATATTTTTCTCTTTCTCGGTTCTTTTATCTGAAATAAACTAGAGTTCAGGTACAGAAACACCTCCCAATGCCTGTCCAAAAGGTGCTCCTCAGAAAAACTTGGGTCCGTATGGTGCTTCATAAAGAAGTTTCTCTAATTCTCTTAAGAAAAGAAGCAAGTAATACGAAAAACCAAACCACACCATTCCTCATCAATTAAGTCAGGTATTTCCACAAACCAGTTCCAGTGAACCAAATGGAACATAAAAATGACCAAGCTTTCATTGCATGCCCTTTTAATATGTTAAGCTGCCCAGGGTACCTTAAAATGCTGTATTTCCCTGCCTCTGTTAGATGCCATTTAAACTGTCCCTCTAATCCAAATTTTTGTTTGCCTCTGTATAAAATGTGGTAGCTGCTAAGTATCTTTAGTCTACAATATATGCTTCACATTGGAACATAAGAAATGTAAATGCCATATATATATTTGCCAGTTTTATTAAGAGTCTCATCTCAGATAGCTTTGTTCAAGTAAGTAGCTATTCTGAAGCCACTAGAGACTCATACTGAGGACTACTCACAGGAGTAAAAATCTGCATAAGAAAGCCCTTAGTTCATAGTCCAAGAATTTAAACTGCAGTTACAGGTGTCATGGGAATTACACCCCCATCTTAATTAAATGCTATAAGATCCTGCAGACAGATCCAAGATTAGCACCACCTGTTTTGGTTACAGTGTTCCATTGCACTACATCATCCTCACACAGCAACTAAATACCACTGCACGCTCTCCTTCAGCTCTCGAAATACCAGATAAAATGTATGGCATCTTGGTACAACCCCTGGGCAGGAAGGACAAAGGAGGGCTGAAAAGCATTCTGTATCAGCGTGTGCGCGGAGAGAGGCAAACACTGACCCCGGCAACACCTCCTGTCCCCTGCTCCCACCAAAATAAGGTTTTCAGTAACATCAGCCCGAGCCCCAAGAATTAAAACCAGGCAAGGAACATGTCAAGGAGCAGAGGAGATTGCTTAACCACAAAACCAGCTTTCGTCCAGCTATCTATTGTTTCTATGCTCTGAGAAAGACTCCCACTTGGAGACTACAACTTCCTACGGGAAGCCTGGAGCAGCAAGCACCTGCACACAGATGTTCGCTTATCGGGCCTCTAACTCCCTCAGTTTAAATAATCAAAACAAACCACCCATCTCAGCCCTGTGTAGCCTCCTGAAATCAGAGCATTTACTAAACTACACATTAACATCCCACTTTATCCTATCCATTTAAAAACAAGGGGAATGGTTTGTGTTCCCTTCCCTCAGGGCTCATCCCTCTGCCCCTTAAAAAGGGAGGAACACCAGGAAAAGGCCTGATCCTGCACTGAACAACTCCTGGCTCAGCTTCACTGATCAAGCCCCAGCTAAGCTTCCAAATGACATTTCTGTCAGGCCAAGCGACCAGCAGAACAGCATCCCAATAACAGCACTAACAGCTCTTCACAGTTTTTCATATTTTGAGTTCAAGAATGAAAAAAACCAACATATTAAACAACAACAAAAATCTATTTCTGAAGTGGATCTCACATGGCCAGCAGAAAACGGTGCCATGCTCAGTGCTTCAGAGAGCCTGATAATCAGCCCAGCTGAGCACCATTCTTCTTAGTACACAACTGATCTCCAACAGAACAACACTACGGACTTTAATCCTTCTCTGAACAAGCACACCGTCAAGTGGCTGGGAAAAAAAGGAAAAAGGTCAGGCACTAACACTCTTCCAAAATCAAAGGATGAAAAAAATACTTTTGTTGTTGTCATTTGCTCTTGAAACCAGCCAGAAATTGCAAACACCGCTGCCCGCAGCATGTGTGCCCAGAGTGACTTTCTGCTGGATAAATCCCTTCACGCCAAGCCACCTCATCCCGCAGACCCCCTGGAACAGATCATCTCAATGCTGCTACTCCAGAGCAGCTCGCAACAACAACAGTGTCAGGGCATTTGTATGTCATCTTTATCTTTGCCCAGTCTCAGTAAAGGGTTTAGCTGCACCAAAATCCTATTATCGGGTATCTTCCTGATGGGACTTTGCAGACACTACATCACCGTAGTGGGAGCCAGAAAACCAAGATATTTCTGAAATAAAGTCAGCTGCTGAGATACACCATGAGCTGCTCTCCCTAAAAAGCAAACAGTGCTGACAGAAATGAGACAACCCCCTCTCCTAGGAGTTAGTGTGATTCTGGGTGTGTGGGAGGGGAGGCAGCCAGAAAGATTAATAGATAGTTTCAGAGAAACAAAATCAGACTAGTTCCAAAAGGAATCCGAAGTGGCAACTAAGGACCATCATTCCCAGGGGAAAATATAAAAGGACTCCGATATTAATGCTTGGATTTCTGCAGTACTGGCAGGTGCAGCAGTTACCAAAAAAAGAAGTTCTGAGTGGCATGCATGAAAGAGTAATCTTACAGGAAGGTCCAAACTGCTGATCCCAACTATCACAGAAATTCAGGGTTAAATACTAGAAGACAAGACTAAAAATAGAGCAGAAGGAAGGAAAACAAGCACACATTGACATACTGAAACAGTATCTTCTGGAGTACCTTGCAAAAATAAGGTGGGCTAACAAAACAGAAGAATATAAATTCTTACGAAGGAATTAGATGACCCAGGAATTGTTAGGCCATCGGAATTCAGGTGCAGGTCTGTAGAAAAGAGGAAAATTACAAGAAAGCTAGTGTATATACCATCCCACAGAAAGCATTCCAGCATTAAAGCTGTTTGGTCTGAAAAATGGAAATCAAAAGGCTCTCCAGACAAAAGCTGCTGGCTGTGTCCTCCAGATATCGAATTACGTTGGCAGACTCAGACCCAAATGAGGTGGATGAACTTCCTCTGTCAGGATAAAAACTTAGTACCAGTTTAAAAATTGGCCAGTAAACATCTACCTGGTTCAAGAAACCTTCCAACCTAATACACCTAGAGTCCAGGAGATCACCCCGAGGCAGCATTACCATCTCCCTGGCTCAGTCTACTACCTTTCCCCAGGTCACTGCTGACCTTCATAGCAGGGAGTGCACTTTTGCAGCAGACTTTTTGGATCCCCTTTTCTTCACCCAGACAAATCACAGCAGTGGCTGGAATGAGCCTCCAGGTGACCCCCAAATAAAAAGTGTCATGTCATACAGGCAGCTATCAGTGACCACACAGTGACTGTTTAACAGGCAAGCACCACTACAGCACTTGATTAAATCCAGCAAGCCAAACAACCATTGGCACCAGCCACTTTGATGGACTCGTATTCTGGTTCAACATCCCTGTTCCCATGCCCTGTCATTTAGCCAGGTACCATACTGGCCATCAACCTCAAAACAGCTCCCAGGCCCATCATCCTTGAATCAATCCGATAAACCACTAGCGGTCACTCAGGAGCAACACCAGGATCACTTAAAACATTTCATTATAAAACAAAAAGTGAACAAAGGAATTTCTGAGAAAAGATCTTTTGGCTACATCATCGCCTTTCTACTCCAGGGGATGGCTTTGATTAGCAAATCTCCAGTCCTTTAACAAATCCCAGTACATGGTTCTGAACTGGTGCCTGGCGCACTGGCTCTCTCCCACTGTCAGGGCTATAACCAAGTCCATCAGACAGAGTTGGAGAAGGATAACGGGCTAAGCACAGCTAGAAGCCAAAGGACTGAGATCAGCCATTACTTGAAATGATGCTTTTGAGTCAAAAATACACAGGATACAAAATCACAAGGGAACTGAAAGATAGGAGAACATCTCCTCAGGTCAGACTTACACTCAAGAGGTGTAAGCTTCCACACACGCTGGTCTGCGCACCAATACAGGTACAAGAAACAGGAAGCTGTCCTGCTGGAGTCTCACCACCACCCACAAAGCCAACTGGAACATCAAAACAGGTGCTAAATGGGTAGGAATCTAGGCTTCAGAGGATGCTACTGGTCAAGACTAAGCCTTGTGCTTGGAGAACATACCTACCCAGTAAAGCAAAGAGACAGAAGCATTTAAAAACACAACATGGTGGGGTATGATTAGGTTTGGGTATTTGTATGGGGAAAACACAGAATTAATTTTACCCATGCCAGAGCTGAACATATACCAGTGTAGGCTGTCTAATGCCTGGCAGTGAAATGCCATCTCCAAGACAAAAGGCAGAAGGAATTGAATACATTCCTGTCATTTTAACAAGCGAGGTTTAGGGAGTGACCTGCCCTGCAGGTCAGGTTACGGACATGGAGCACACTACAAGCACCTCTGAGTTCCATAACACCTAAGCCAGTTTCTTTACAAAAAGAAATCAATTCTATTTTAACTTCTGAGTAAAACGTTAAGAACGGATAACAATGAAAACCACTGCTGCAAACCTCAGGTAACACTCAAAGCAGGCAAATAAATGTGCAACTTGCTAAGCAAAGAATCTCTCCGTCATTCTCAGAGGTTTGCGAGTTCCCTTCAAAAATACAGAATCAGAACTAACTGCCCATTTTCCAAACTAAAAATATCCTCTCTTACAGAAAAGCAGTCCAACACAAAAAAAAAAAAAAAAAAGAGACATGTCACCAGCAAGTGAATCACACTATAAGCAAATCTGCAAACAAATGAAGGAACCTTCTCTCTTCCCCCAACTTTAATTTTGTTTTAACTGAAGGAGGAAGGAAATGTCAAATACCAGAGTCATACAATGGCCTATCAGATGTTTCCCAAGGCAAGTAACCTGACACATGGGCAGCAAAACCTGGAGGGGGTGGGCTGGAGTAAACTTTGGCACAGTGCGGTAAAGAATGCAGCTCCTTTCCTTCCCTTACACAAACGCTGTATTTAAGAGCTCAGTACCAGGTCATTTTTGCACACCACATCTGAGCAGAACTGCTCTGTGAACACCGGCAACAGCTCACATCATCGTTTTATGCTTGTGCCCGTTGCTGGCCTGCAAGACAAACCAGGTTGCCTGCCCCTATGGGCCTTGGCTCCTGGCTCCAGGCGAGGAAGGTGGAAGGTAATCCAGTACCACAAACACCACCAGAGAGCCCTGGTTCTTCACATCAACATTATCTGGACCAGGGACATCAAATACAACTCAAATCACTAGGCACTCTGCCAAAATTCCTTAGCAAAACCACCAGCTCCGGAGTTTTTTTTCCTTTGAATCTTCCTTAATCTAGAACACAACGAATGGATCCATTCTATGGCTGATCATGCAGATTCATTTTGACAACTTTCTCACTGTCACTCCTGCAAAGATAAGAGCCAAGCAACTCCTGCCAGGACATTCTCGGAGAACTCAACTCAAAATTATATGAAAACACATATGCAAAAATTAAATAACCAAAACCACTGGGCTAACAATGAAACCACCAAATTCAGAATAAAGTAGATGATCCTATTCTGTTAGCAAAGAAATAGTTTTATGTAAAAATACCTGACATGGTCACTACAAGCTGTTCCTGCAATGAATATTATAACTTGCCCAGAACTGCCTACAAATTCAGTAACGTCACAGCCACATATGAACTGATATTCATAAAAACCTGATGCTAAGAGAGTGCAGACGCACTGGACCAGATCTGAAACCCTCCTAGCAAACCAGAGACTCCAAGAAGGAAAAACATCATGGCTTTATACTGCACCAAACCAATACATTTTGAAACTCAGAGCCAATATCTACAAATGCATCATTGCCAGGGACTGGAAGCTGCCAGTTCCTGAGCAGTAGGTAGTTTTCCTCTGAATTTTGTTTTCTACCCTCCAGCCTCACAAAATGTTATATTTTATGGGCAAATGTGGAGCTATAAGAATAGGCAACAGCAAGACACTTTTAGCTTTTTTTTAAAAGGCACATTAAATAAAATTTTACTGAACAAGCTTTAAATGTCCTTCTCTACAACACGGATTCTGGGTACACAGCCACTTGGATCTTGCTTTAATCCCTACTGCTGCCAAAGCCTAGTGGGAGGAGCGAGGAATATGGGGTATGGGCAGAGCTGGGGGGGCAGCGGGGGGAGTTTTTCACTCCGTCAGTTCCCTGATCCAGGCTTAAACATGAGCGTAAGAACCCTTTTGGCATCACCGAGGCATGGAATAAGAGCAAAGGGGAAGGAAGAAAAAACTAAAGAGGGGATAACCCACACCTTTTACTCTATAATTAATATTGTTTTCTTTTCATAAAGAGTAACCATAAATTACTCTGTCACACTGGCTAACTAAAGAAAGCAGAAGTAAGTACCTATTGAGAGTGATACAGAAATGTATTTACCTTAAATTAAAATTAATTTTCAAAGACTGTTGATTTTTCTCCATTTTCATAAGCTGATTAATTATTCTCCCTAGCATAGGGACACAGTCTTTGTGTGTGTGCAAGCTCATCTGTGTCAGCCATATAAATGTAAATATTGCCTAGGGGCACATTATACAACAGCAACACACAATAAAATTTCCTGTCTCAAAGAAACAAAAGAGAGAGAATGTTTCTAACAGCTCGAGTCACATTTCCATATGCATTACTGCAGCCCTGCTCCAGAAAGTGAATCCAGCCACACATGACTCCATGAGAAATAACAGTTTTAAACAGACGGAGGGGGAAAGAGAGAGTCAAGATTTATCAAAACTAGTCAAAGATTCCAGCACAAGCTGAAGGAAACTGCTTAAATCCCTGACACTGGTGAGATGCTAAAAAGCAGGTGTCATCTCAATAAGTGAAACGCTAAGAACCCCCCAATCTGAAAAGTTCAATTTACTACAGGGTGTCAAAGTGGTTGCTGCTGCTGAGACGCTGTCCTCGCTGTACAGCACAGCAATCACACCAGTGCCAGACCCCGTAACCAGCCAAAGCCACAGCAGGAACCAGCGCGAGCTGCCGCTCTCGGGATCCCGGGGCTGCCATCCCTGCGGGTCGTACTGCACGGCTGTGGGCAGAGGAAATCTAACGCAATGGTCTAGAACAGGATGCTCTCATCGCCAGTCAACGGTGGGGGACTCAAGGAAAGAGGATCTATTTTTTAAAGCATTACCTGGAGCTTCAAATGAAAGCAGTATAAACGTGTGGTGTGAAGAAGAAGGATGCCCCCACAAATACAGACTCCATACAAACGCATCTCTGGGATTTGATTTGGGATCTTCTGCGCACTTTTAAGACTGCCAACTTCCAACCAAACTGAGCACACTTCTAGACCAGTATTTTTTCCATATTATTCATGTTCCTATGGCACTGACAAGTCACAAACCCCACAGAATCCACACAGAGAGCACTACTCACCAACAGAACCTAGCACAGTACATGAACACACGCAGCCTTGAATGAATATAGAACTGCAAGTGTCAGCCTAAATAACAGTCTGCAAAGTCCAACCACCCAGTCAGTGCTGCTCAGTTGTCAGTAGGATCCCACAAACGAGTTTACAAGAGTTTGTAGGGTAGTAATTCTGTGGGCATCAGCTGGTAACCTTCCTCAAACACAAAGGAACAGCTACAAAACCACCCCAAAGACACTCATCTATAATGTGATGATCCTGGTGTACAGAAGTGAGGAATTAGTCAGTGCTAAATAACTGATAAACGCAGAGAAGGCACAGGCTGAAGGCTCTGGAAGGAAAGCCCAGTGACTGAGGAGATCTAACAGCAGGGAAGACAGTGGAAGAGCACAGGAGGGTGCAGCATGGTCCCAGTCCAGGATGCAAAGGAAAATCTGTAGTTACATTCCTGATACGAGCAGGGACACTTTAGTCAAACCCCAGGAAGGAGATGCTGCCATAACTAAGGATGCAGAACCAGAGACTGGAGTGCAATCCCCTACAGGGATCAGGGAGGCAACAGGTTCAGCATCCTCATCAGGTGAGCCAAAAGCTTCAAAGAAGCACCTCTGTTCAACTCCTGATACAGCATAAAATTAATTACAAAAATCAGTGTATCTTCACACAATCCCCTTTACCAAGGCATAACCTTTGTGGATAATTAAAGAGGTTCACAAATGCAAACAAAATCCGTAAGAATTCCCTCTCCACCAAGTGACTGAAGTTAATCAGGTTAATGCATTTAGCAGATGCATCTCACATGCACAATCTTTTTTTCCCACTCAAGTTCAAAAATTTCAGTTCCTTTAGATTTCTTTTTTTTCAAAAAGAACTGTATTGTCAAGAAGAAAATAACAGAAGAAAGGCCTACATGTAGGATTAAAGAGTTCCTTCCTTGCTCTCTTTCACACGAGGAAGAGCTCTCAGAAGCATAAAGGGAAAAAGAAATCAAGATCAAATGAATCTGGGAGGGTTCAGAACTGGGGTTACAATGTCAACACTTCCGTAGGAAAACGCAGGAATGTGTATATTCAGATAGCATTACAGAAAGGGAAAATTATGATTCTTAAGATGTAGTTACCCAGGATTTTTTTTTCATACATCAGCCTAATATTTGAGTATTTTCTTAATTGCATTGACATTTGTAAGAGCAATCTCACCAAAGGATTTGCATTGTCACAAAAACGAGAACAGAGTCCCTGGGGAAGGACCCGCAGCCCCAGCACACGTGGGCATTTAGAAGATAACCAGGATTTCAAGGTAAACTCACTCACATATTTCTTCGTGGGCAGCTTGGGATTCTTCACAACGCTTTGTCCTGAACTGCAGTGTCTCTCCTGTGTGCCCCATCTCCTCAGCAGGGGTCAGTTATCCAACACGGGGTCTTTAGCTCCACTCCCAGCGCTGGCCAAGCTCACCCAACCTTGCCTCACGCCAATTTCTTGGCAAATCTGGGAGTATTTTCTCCAAGCTCACACCCTCATAGCTACCATTAAACTGTCGAGTACTCTGACAGGACATAATAAAAACCTACCACTGAGTGATTTAAGCCTGAAATAATCTTTTATTAGCAGGAAGAGAGCAAGCTTTCTAATGTAATCGTTCTATTTCTATCTTGCTGTCTAATAAAATCCAGAATAAAGATAGCTACAGAATTAAATACTTCTGGAAAACTGTGTTTCTTAAACATAAATCCATGTAAATTCACAGCTACGTAAAATTCCAAATAAGGACGATATCTACCATGCAGTGATGTAACATTCCACATGCCAAAATAACAGCCCACTGCCTGGAGCCCTGCCTTTGGGGAACTACTGGGTAGTTCACTATAACATGGATCTGGTTGGGCACCCAACCATTTACTATGAAGTCCTTTGATGAGAATTATGATACATCAAAGAGCACCTCACTAGCAGTTTCTGAATTCCTAACCTTTGTTTTCTGATGCCACAAAAGACCTTTAAGAAAATAATTCAAATGCCATCTCAGATTTTTGGACTCCTTTCAGTTTCATTATGAAAATGACAACAGAACTTAGAGATAGAAGGCAACAACTTCTGTTCCTGTTTGCCAACTGAAAACGCAACAGCAGCGATTTGCAGCTTGGGAATCTGCCTTTGAACATGGATGGGAACAAAGACACAATTCCTACAGACTGGATCCTTCTTGGCAGCTGGTTTCTGTAAGAACACATTCAAACAAGGACTCATGACATCATCCATTCCAGCTTCTCCAAAGTCCTCTACAAATAGGTCTGGCTTTCCAAGAACGCAACCCCATCTCTTCCAGGTTGAAGACTCTCACTTGCACAGTACCCACTCTTTCCTCATGAGGGCTACTCCAAAGTTTAGGTCATTCCTTTACACCCTCCTTCTAGCTCCAGCATAGGAAGTGTTATGCAACTCCATCCCAACTGTCAGACCAACTCATGCCTTCTGACCCACCACTGCCAGGCCCCTAAGGAACCATCTTCGTACTCCACACAAGCCCTCCCTGTCACACAATGAGCCCTTACACACAAGAAAAAACAAATTAATTTCAGTAAGACTACTTTTACAATGAAGGATTATTCACAGGAAGACTTTGCCAGCTGGGTCTGAAGTTTTAATACAAAGCGCATTACCTCAGAACATTTTGTCTCTAAACAGTTATTAGACAACTCTTAATTATTACTTAAATAAACTGGCCCTTAACAATTGCTTATTTCAGAAGCAGCAGCAGACATCTTGGCTACTGCAAAAAACAGAGTTAGGATAAATATAATTTCTTCTACTGCTGTGCTAGAAACAGCAATTTCAGAGAGAAAGTGTATTGTTAACGAGCTGATTAATCTGCCGTGTATGTCAGTAGAAATAAGTCTATATCTGAGGTGTATTCTGATGACAAATATGCAAACTGGTCTTACATCATCTTACTAAGAAACACTTTACATTTAGAGTAAAATTTCTTTGTGTAGGCTGGTTGTGGGTTTTTTTGCCTGACAAAGCACACAAACATTAACCCATTAGCAACATCAGATTCCTGCTTTGATATAGAGCAACAAATAAAGCAGAGAGCAGCCCTTTGCGTCCAGTGGGACAGAGGGACGCTCCACGGGACCCAGCTGCGCAAGCCTGAAGTCTCACTCAGCACCTGGACATTCAACACTAAGTTTAAAACCTTCTCTCAAGCCTGTGCCTTCCCCCTCACGCAAACTATTTTCAGCAAGGAACATCAGGGACCTCAACGCTTTCTGGAGAGGATCAATAAAAGAGAATTTGTCACTAAGAAGCTTTTAGAAAACACACTCTGTAACAAGATTGAGGAGGAGTAGGGGTGCCTGCCCTCCTTCCAAGGCTGCCTGCAGCCGGCAGCACAGTTAGCTGGAGCTCACCAAGTGTTAAACCAACCCAAAGCCACTGCGCAGCCAGCCAGGCTGGCCACAGGGCTCTGGCTTCCCCGGCTGGGGAGACAGCATTCCTGCTTCCACAAAACAACTGTTTGTGGGAAGAAATGCTATTTAAACACAAACAAACAGAATCGGGGCAAACTGTAACTACTTCAAGACTGCAGCTCTCCAGTCAATAACGTTTCTTTTTGATTCACACCCAAAACAAAGACTGAGAGTAAAAAAAAAAAAAATAAAAAAATCTGCCAACTTCTAATAGCAGATTCAGTTTAAAAACTGATTTGTAATCCACCTCGCTCCTAAGGAATGAACCAATTCCCACCAGCCGTGGGTTTAGTTTGTGCGTGGGTTTGTTCAGTTGCACTGAAAAAGTAAATGCTTAGCAAGAGTTTCTCCAGTCGGTAACCCAGACTACTGTAGCTATAACACTCCATAAATTCTGAAACTAATATGACAATTTGAGGTTACAGGGTCAATGGTGTTGGCCACGTATTTCCAGTCAGTATTTCCTTTCTCAATACCTTTCACTGATAAATAGATCCTAACAAACACTGATGTACTTAAAAATAAATCACCCTAATGGTTACTGCGTATTTATACATATGCTATATTTAAAAAATACTTGCCCGCTGGAATTTTTTTGCAAGCCGAGCCAGAAAACAATAAAAACATTACAGTTCAATACACGTTACAGGTACAGATAACTCCCACAAAATTACATGGGAGATTAAAGGGCCGCACATGAAACTCATTATCAGTAAGCCCACTTGCAAAAGAATTTAACTAAACTTATTTCAGCGACATTACACCCCCACTTAAAATCTAACACTTCCCTAATCTAGTAAGGTGTGGGGAAAAATAAAAACAGAGAGCAAACCACAATAACGATGAGATAACTTCACTTTATAATTCATGCTAATTGAACGCCAACCATTATTATTACCAGTGACAGATTTGCAGATGACAATACATGAGAAGTTACACTTCTCACAAAAAGGCTGCTCAGTTCCCCATTGATCCAAGGGCTACACAGCCGCTCTCCAAAGGACAAACCCCTCCCTGCCCTGCTCTTACCATCAGATACAGTTGTCCCCCTCTCATTTACTGTTTCTTTTTCCTGCTGGGCAAGAGCAGTGCATTCAGTCACCCTCACACCTCCTGCTGGGACATACAGGCAGCACTGACACACACTTCCAAGCATCAGAAAGTGTTCTCCAGCAGCAGCGCAGACACAAACTTACACAGCGTAGCAGTTCGATGCAGACAAAGGAAGAGTTCCATTTGTTTTGGGAGAAAACCTCCAGGCCAGTCCCTGGCAGCACAAGTGGCTGCAGCTTCTGTCCCACAGTCTCAGTAAAAATGAGCAAAATAAAACCCAAACATATGCACATTGAAGAAAAAACAAACACAAAGCAATAAAAGGAAAAAAAAATAAAACAAAGAGCTTGATTGTTTGCATTTTTAATTAATACTCTTCCCCTCCACTTAATTCCTATTAGAGAGTGAGCAACAGCCTCTTCCTTTCCGTCAAGGCACCCACCTCAACCCTGGCCGAGCTCTGACGTGAGGATGGGGGATCTGCAACACATCTCACGCACACCATCCCCAAACTTGCACGACAAGTTTTTGTTTTAACTACACCTCACCATGCCCTAAAAAAAAGCCCCTCCTTCCCTCCGACTAAATCCCTGGCAGCACTAGGAGGCTCCTTACGATCAAACACTCCTCTCACTCACCCAGAAAGGATAATGCTCCTATGTGTGTCAGCTACAACAAAGGAAGGTATTTCCAAATGACTTTGCCCTCACGCAGAAATGAACTGTTTTCTCGTTTCAAACAAACTACAAACTTGCAGCTTGCCAAAACTGATACCATAGTTCCTGCAACATTAAACCCCGCAATACGAGTAGGAAGTTGTCAATTACCAGTACGATGGGTAGACAGCACCTACGCCACCCAGCACACTACATCTGCAGCTACTGTTTTTCTCCAGAGAAGAAAAAAAATCACAAGGTTTGGGGGTGTTTTTACCTTTTACCCCAAGCCTGATGTATGCAGAGAGGAGACTCTGCTGTAACAGCAGCTGACCAGAGAGCTGGGTCCAACATGCTGTCACCTCAACACGGTTCGGGTCTGATGCACAAAGAGAAGAGACCCTGCCGAAAGAGCGGCTGATGGGCAGTCCACGAGCGGGGTCTGATGCCACCACCCCAAAACAACTCAGTGCGACAGAGTGTTGCACCAACAGTCACTTTTGACACCCAGTCACCCCAACACGGCTGCATCCGATGTACTCAAGAGAGGAGTCCCCACTGTAAGAGCAGCTGAGGGGCAGCCCAGGGAGCTGGGTCTGATGCCATCGCCCCAACACGGCTGCGTCCAACACCCAGGTGCCCTAACGCAGCCCGCGTCTGCTGTTCACAGAGAAGAGACCCTGCAGTAAGAACAGCTGACGGGCAGCCCAGGGAGCTGGGTCTGATGCCATCACCCCAACAAGACTGTGTCCAACAGTCAGTCACCCCAACACGGCTCGCATCTGAAGTATGTGGGGAGGAGACCCTGCAGTAAGAGCAGCTGATGGGCAGCCCAGGGAGCTGGGTCTGATGCCATCCCCCCAAAACAGCCACTCCGACATCCAGTTACCCCAACGCAGCCGCCCAGGCGGCTGCACTGGTAGCTTGGCATTGCCTCTTAGGGGCAGAGGGACCCCTCGATTCGGGGGGGGGAGGGCAGAGGGACCTCTCGTTCGGGGCACAGAGTGACTCCTCGACTGGGGGGGCCCGGGGGGAGGGGAGGGACGCCTCGATTCGAGGGGGGCAGAGTGACTCCTCGATTCAGGGAGGGAAGAGGGACCCCCTCGATTCGAGGGAGAGGGGTGGGGGGCGGCAAACGGACCCCTCGATTGGGGCGGGGGGGGGGGGGGGCAGCGCCGCAAGGGCCCCGGTGCCGGCGGGAGAAGCACAGCGACGCCGCCGGTCGGGATCGGCCCGCGGGGAGGGTCGTCGGCGGAGCACTCACCAGCGAGAAGAGGTTGGAGTGGCAGTCCTCCAGGCTGGCCCCGTTCGCCACCCAGCCGCCCGCTGCCGTCATGATCCCCGGCGGGCGCGGCGGGGCATGGTCCGTGGGGCGGGGCCCGGGACCCTCGGCGGGGGGGGGGGCCGGGTCCCGCCTGCCGCGCCCCCCCCGGGCGGCGCTGGGGCCGGGCCGGGCGGCGCTGTGTCGCGGGCCGTGTCCCCTCCCCGCCCCGCCCGGCGCCCCTCGCTGCTGCCGCCGCTGGCTGCGGGTGGGCGGTGTTTTCCTCCTCCTCCTCCTCCTCCCTCCTCCTCCTCCTCCTCCGCCGCCGCCGCCTTGTTTATGCTCCGCGCGGGGCTCGCGGTGCCGCTGGCGGCGGCCCCGGCGGCGAGGGGAGCGTAGTCTCTGCCCGTGCCCGCGCCGCTCCGCCCGGCGCTGCCCGCGCGGCGGCCCCGCTGCCCGCGCTCCGCGCACCCGCCGCCGCCTGCCCGCACTCTGACAGCAATGGCGGCGGCCCCCGCCGCGCGCCTCGCCATTGGGCAGCGCCCGCTCACGTGACGCGACAGGGCGGGCGGGGCCGCGGCGCCGGGGCTCCTCCCCTTAGCCGCCCCCCCCCCCCCGGACCCGCCCTCAGCCGCGCGGCGCCCGCCGGGCCGCTGGGGGGCGCGCGGGGCCGGGGGCGCGCGGGGAGGGGCGGGGCCGGGGCGCGGGGGCGCGCGGGGCTGCGCTGTGGGGTGTGGGGTGTGGGGTGTGGGGTGTGGAGGGAGCCGGCTGCTCGCGACGCCGAAATAAAGGAGTGGAGCTAATTCGTGTCGCGGCCGCGGTCTGGGGAAGGAAGGACGGGCACAACCCGAACAAATAGGAAATGCCTTGCTTGAACTAAAAGGAGAGGCTGTCGCGAATAACTTAAAAAGCCCTTGGCCGTGGCACCGGGGACGGGGTTCAGCGGCAGGGATTAGAGGAGCCGAGAGGGCCTCAGTGATCCCTCAAGAATCCCCTGGGTCTCCAGTGACCCCTCAGGGATCCTCGATGTTCCCAATGACCCTTCAAAGATCCCCCGTGTCCCCAATGACCCCTCAGTGATCCCGAATAACCCCTCAATGATCCCCCGTGTCCACAATGACCCCTCAATGATCCCCTGGGTCCCCAGTGACCCCTCAGGGATCCCCTGTGTACCCAATGGCCCCTCTCGAAGATCCCCTGTATCCCCAATGAGCCCTCAATGATCCCCAATGACCCCTCAATGATTCTCTGGGTTCCCAGTGACCCCTCAGGGATCCCCCAGGTCCCCAGTGGCCCTTGCACCCTGGGCAGTGCGGGCTGGATCTGGCCCTCTGTTCCCTGTAGATGGGGGTGTCCACGGGCAACACAAAGCGAACCCAGCAGCTGAAACGATGAGCATCGTTGGAAACCCACCAGCAGCTTCAATGCAGAAACAGAGAGCTTTGCCAGTGATCCAGTTCAGTGGGAAAGGCCCTCCCACCATGCCTGGCAGCAGCGTTCCTTATTGTGATTTTAATCTTATTTAGGCATCTTTTTTGCCATTTACTTCTCTTAGTAATAAATTAAGATTAGCATCTGTTCCAGTGCCTGGATGGCGTTTGTTTGCACTTCCCTCGTGGTAACAAATCTCTGACGCGAGCAGGCACCACGGCCACGGAGCACAACTGCATATGCAGAGAGAGCGATAAAATTCAAGCCAAGAGAAAATTTCCACCTAGACCGGTGTTCTCACCACATGCATTCTCCGTCTGACAATTCCCATCCATCATGCCCCGTCTCCTTCACTGTCACTCCAAACAGGAATTCTGTCCTGCAAAGGCTGGGCCTGCGTAAGTGAGAGGAAAAATGTTTTCAGACTCATGAATTTAATGCTCACACTCAGCTACAACTGCAATGTTGCTATGTTTTCACACCTATTACTCAGCCAAACCAAGCCTGGACCGTGGGGAGAGACTTTTGCCTCCTTCAGCTCATTTAGCAGAATCTGAGTGGCTGTAAAAGCCCCAGATTGATGATGGGCAAAGCTGATGGAGCAGCCAAACTGTCAGAGAGCAGGGACTGCTTGCTGCAGCCTGGCAGCCCAGGCTTGGGAGAGCAGAGTGCTTCTGACCAGATTATTCCCCCTTTGGCCGAATGTCTTACAAGCAGAGAACAGTCTGATACTGGGAAATATGTCAAGTGACACATAAACCTAAAAACGCATCCTTCCACATTGAAATAAAGCAGTTCTTTGTAACACAAAGTAGCACCAGTTATCCATTCTACCCCCAAGTGATGCCTAGGGTACAACAAACCCCTTGATGAAGCATCCATTCTATTCCTGGAATAAAAGAGATCCTTTATAATGAAAAAATGGGCTTCTTATTATAGAAATATTTTGAAACTTAGGTTCAAGATATTACTTATCCCAGAGAAAGCTGACAATACTGTGCAGAATTAGACACTGCAGAATTTGTGTTTTTCCATATGCTGCTTACCCTCCAAATGGTGTTTCCAGTTGCCAGCATTCCTTTCCTGGATCTTCCAAACATACATGGCTTATTATGCTTGATTTGCTCATTAAAATGTGGGGTCTAACACATGATTCAGATCCATTTTCATGGGGAGAAATGCTAATACACTCACACTGTGCTGTTTTGGCCATTTTTCAGGATTCTTACAAACATTAACTACTCTTTAAATTAAAAATCTTTTACTGTAATTAAATTGCTTCTGATGGGTCAATGTTTTGAAGCTGAAGAGTTGCTAATAGCATTTGTGAAAAGCTACTTGACTACTTCCCAGCATTGCCAAGTCCATTTTGTCCTTAAACTGAAAAAAAAATAGCATCTCTTGTAGTAGATTGCCAGTTAGTTGACTTCATATTATATTTGGTGTGCAAAGACAAGAGAAACCATTATGGTCTGATCGTTCACTTCACCACATCAAACTGGAGAAGCTCCCTTGCTGCCTGACAGTAGTATTACTTAAACCAGAAATTGTTGCAGCTATCACAGACAAGTGACACTTGCACATGTGTAATTACTCCAGCTGGTATGTGGCGGAACGTGTTTCCCAACTCGGGGTATTTAGGTTTCATTCCCTGTTTTCTTTTACTTATTTTTGAAATTTGATCAATGAACACGAACAACTACACCGGGTTTCCTTCTTTAACAAAATAACAATGTTTCCCTAGCAGCAAGAGTCAGGAACCTTTTAATCCATTCGGCCAATGCATTAACTCACAAGCTGCAAGACTAACTCTCAGAAATAGAAAGGAGTTTCCAGGTTGGTGGAGATCACCTGGGTCACACTTAATTTTCACACCACAGAGCTGATGGGGACTCTGGGAAGGAGCCAGTTACCTGCCCTTGCGTAAGAAGTCCAAACAGCAATAGGCAAGCTCCTTTTATTCTACGACAGCTCACCAAGAGCTCACAGTAATAATCAAACCTGTTCTTCCAGGAGGATGGCTCAGCGGTTTCATAGGCATTTTTTTCACCAGCAGGTGTTGCCTATGCTTTGAAGTAAACATAGAGGAAGAAACAAAGATATCAGGAGTCTAAGACACAGCTAGAATGTCAAGGAATTGCTTGGGTCTATTTTGTCTTAAGGTACATCCACTTTATTGTACTTTCAAGGGCCTCCAGTTTAGGAAAAGAATATTTACTGGAGGAACACAACTTACTTGAGCACCAGATTTGGGCAGGGATCTCCACGCTCCAGGTATGGAGAGTCCAGCCCTTCTTACACTGGTGACAGAACTGGAGTTCAGCCAGTGTTGTCCATGTCCAAAAGATGCGGTGTCAGAGATTCTCATTTCTAGGTAAAATGTATTTTTCCACACATTTCAGTTGGACATTATGGTTATTCGCAAGCACAAACTCCAGCTGTTGCAGCTTAAGTAATGGTTGTCTTATGTCTAGTTTAATGAAGTGTAATTTCTACTGTTTTCTAAATTTTCCTCTCCAACTGCCTACAATACCCAGTAGTGGGAAGGATGGGGTGGGGAAGAGTGATATGAGTCCCAAATTAAGAATATAATACAAGCAAATGGCCTTTAACTACTCTAGATGTCAAAAAATACCAAGGAAAATAAGTTTCTTTCCCTTCTGCCCTTGAGTTGTTCTTAAACAAATTCTACTCCACTTAGTAAGTTCGTCAAGGATTACTAAACAACAAGGAGTTTAAGAAGTTCTTTGTCTGTGATTTAATCAGTTTGTTCTTGCATGTTCTTGCAATCTAGATTAAAAACCCTATTTCAAATATGTTACCAGTAGTCTCATTGTCTACTTTTTATGAAGTTGCATTAATTTCTTAAGTGTTTTTCCATTCATCCAGTAATTATATTTTTGTTGAAATATTTTTAGATAAGAACATGTAATGATTTTTGTTTTAAATAAAAAGCCTTTACTTCCACAGGCTGAAGACATGAGAGAGAAAAAAAACATAGAAAAAACCTGGTTGACTGGCATAAAGAAATCAATAGCATCTAATTTTAACATAAAAAAATGTTTCACACCTGAAGTCCATAATAAATAGTTCTTTTAAATCTTTTTAAGCCACTGATAACCTACAGATTGTCTGTAAATTAATATTTTAAGTTTGATTTTATGAAGATACAGGACTGGCCACATGTGTAAGTTTATTTATTCTGAGTAAAGAAAAAAAATTACCTGAGTTTCAAAACGAGACACTGATTTTCTGAAGGGTTGGGTTCTTCTGCCTAAGAGGAAGGTGTATATGTAAGTAACAGGTGTGCTTGTAAAGAAGTCGTTCCTCGGGCCCACTGCTAGTGATTAGACCACGGTCTTGCAATGAGTCATCCTTGCTCACCATCATTATCAATACATATTCCCAGACAGATCCCTTCAGTCTGTTCACAACTAGCCTTAACTACAGAACACAGCTATAGAAAGTGTATTTTTAATCAAAATTAATAACATGGATCATTGTATAGTGCCCAAGAGCAAGTCCAGCACATCCTGTATGACTCCAAACCTCCCCAGCTGATGCTATCTAAGATCGTTACTGTGCTGTTCAGCAGGATCTAAACCCCGTCTTTTGACAGGCAGCCGTCACAGTCTGCTGGGACAGCACAGGGCTTCTGCTTCTTTTCTTTTTCCAGAAGGAGAAAAAGACCAAATATAGGCTGCTGCCAGATGTGATGCTGGACCCCACAGCAGTTATACTGCAGGGAGTTTGCAAATGCCTTTCACAAATAAATACCTTCAGTTGATTGAATCTGTTGATATCACCAAGACACGAAGAAGCTCCTTGCAAGGCGCAACTGGTTCGGTGCCAGGATTGTGTGGGGGTCAGAAAAGGCCACCCATGGCAGAGGTCAGTGTTAGAGCAAACCGCTTGAGAGTTCTGAAGAATGAAAACTCCCTCACAATTATTTTATCTGCTCATATGAATACCATACTAATGGTACCTGTGGAGGAGCGGTTTGAGGAAAGAAATGACCCAGACAGCCAATTTTGGTAAATTTTCACACCTACAAAAAATTGCCAAAAGAAACATGCAAACTATTGTAGAGGACTTAGATTAACCAAAGGTCATGTCATTAGGAAAGTGAAAAGATTAAAAGATCGAGTTACTAGGTGAGTCATAATGACAGGAATGAGACATTCGAGCTGACTGCTGCAGCAGATGTGAAGCTGCACAATGAGTTAAAAGAACATGCTTCTGTGTTATGAAAAAACAGACAAATAACCACATAATCATAGAATCATGGAATGGTTTGGGTTGGAACGGACCTTAAAGCCCATCCAGTTCCACCCCCTGCCGTGGGCAGGGACACCTCCCACTGGATCAGGTGCCCAAGCCCCATCCAACCTGGCCCTGAACACCTCCAGGGATGGGGCAGCCACAGCTTCCCTGGGCAAGCTGGGCCAGGACCTCCCCATCCTCACGGTGAAGAAATTCCTCCTTATATCTAGTCTAAATTTGCACCTGTCCAATTCATAGACATTAAATTATCTCCATAAAGGTAGAAGGGAGGTGAGAAAGGAACCCATGGCAGGCACAGGAAGCCTAGACAAGGGCTTTTACTGTCTGGAAAGAGAAAAGATCGTCTTTTACTGTTCTGAATGGAGTAGCAGCAGGAGCTGAGTGAGAGCAGTGAAGAGTGGTATGAGCAGAGGAATGAGCAGTGAAAGAAAGGAAAACGTCAAAGGTGCCCAAGTAGTTATTGAGATTAATGCTAGTAGCATGGTGCCTTTACTAGTGATGGCAGCGTGAGGGAGTCTGGAGAAAGGGTGGCTGGCTTTGGCTGTGTGAAGTTTAAACTGCCAGCAACCAATTCCAGAGAAGACACAGAAGGTCTCTAGAAAGGCGGCTTGGGGTGGAAGGATAAAAACATTTCAGAGGCAGATAAGTAGATTGGCTTCTTTCCTACATCATAGTGATATTTAGATGACATTTCAGGTGTAACTGGTAGGATGAAGCAAAGAGCAAAATACAAACCGTTACTTTCAAGAAAACGTAATGCTAAAAATAAAAGTTGTTGGAAAGAGCAATAGACAAGATTAAAAAATAAAGCTTAGGCAGTTCATGCCCGTTTGAGAGGCAAACGCTACTGCTGTGGCAGCAAATTTTCACTTGTTTTCTTAAAAAAGTCTGTGAATGCTTTGTGTCACAGAGGCCTCTGGGAACCTCAGGCATAAGGGTCTAAGTTTCAGCACAGAGTGAACTGGCCAGCAGGATCTTGCAAAAGCAGCTACCATAGGAGGCGAAGGAGAGCGTTTGTTTTCAGTTGGAGGTGGGGAACAGTTTTGTGCACCAGCACGCCCTCTTAGTTTCTGTGAGACATGGATGTACATTCTCATTTAAATATTCTGTAGCACTAAAGCAAATGAGCTACTTGGAAAAAGAGAAAGAAGCAAATGTCAGCTGAAACTCGTCAGGAATAAAAGAGGAGCATGGCTTAGGCAGAGCAACATGGCAAATACTTTTAATTGTAAATTATTTTTGCTCTCAAAAGAGGAAAGAATTGTGATGTCGGCTAGATACCTTGCATTATGCATAAACATAGCCGAGTTTCCAAAGGGTTTAATAATCTAACATGAAGCTCTGCTAGCCCTCCAGGCAGAGGACGGGCCTGTTGGGTCATGGTTTCATACCATCAAAGAGATAGATTTCATCTTTCAGATGTTGTTGTGCTCGCTTGGTAAGAATTCACCTTATTAAAAGGTGTTAAATAAAATACAGGATAAAAATACTACAAGAGAGAAAAAAAAATCAAAGATGTAAGGCTAAAAGACAAAGTAAATATGGAAATAACATTTGGCAAATACATTCTGAGAAAGAAAACTCCAAGTGTATTTATTGGAATAGATGGTGGGGTAACTCTGGCTGGGCGAAGCAGCCTGATGTGCTCTGACCTTGGAAGCAGCCCGTCAGGCAACACCCTGTGCTGCACATGGGGAATGCGCAGCTCTTGGCTTGGGAGCTCAAATATTAAAACTGGCCCATAAACCCGAGTGCAGATTTCAGTGTTTAAGAACCATATTTTATCTGGATTAAAGTTCTTCTCCCCTCTGGCATTTGGAGGTGTTTATGGCTGTAAAAACAAGAATTGCAAAACATTGCTCTGAAATACATACAGGCTTCTCCTGCCAAGCTTACAATGTTTACTTTACAGCTTAAAATTAAAGGAGAAAAAAAATCTGCCAGGGACGGTGTGGCCTTTCCAGACAAAGGGCAGGAGAAGTGTGGGCAAATGGCAAATTAAGGCTATCTCCTCAAAATGTTTTTTACATTCTAAAATTCATTTTGCTTTACTGTGGTGGGAAAAGATAAGGTAAAGTTTTTATTTTAAGTCCTAAGAAATCATTATGCTTTTTTAAGCCATGCTGTTACAAAATTCTCATTGTTCAAGTCTTATGAGGAACAGCTGAGGGATCTGGCGCTGTTCAGCCCGGAGAAGAGGAGGCCGAGGGGAGACCTCATTGCACTCTGCAGCTCCTGGGAAGGAGCTTGTAGTGAGGTGGGTGCTGGGCTCTGCTCCCAAGTAACAAGCGGTAGGACAAGAGGAAATGGCCTCAAGTTGTGCCAGGGCAGGTTTAGACTGAACATAAGGAAAAATGTCTTTATTGAAGGAGAGATGAAGCACTGGCAGAGGCTGCCCAGGGCAGTGGGAGAGTCTCCATCCCTGGAGGTGTTCAAAAAATGTGTGGCTGTGGCACCTGGGGACATGGTTTAGTGGACACAGTAGGATTGAACCGACAGTTGGATCCTGTGAGCCTAGAGGGCTTTTCCAGCCTTAATGGTTCTATGAAAAAAAAAAAAAAAAGATTAATAAAACCTATGGCTTATGTTCTGTGATTGCTCACCGGATTAGAGCCAGGGCTAACGTAGCTCTCTCTTTGTCTTCTATTATTTTCCAAACCTTCACCCTTCAAATATTCACTTTTTTCTTTTCTGGAGTTATTGCTCCTCATTGCAAACTGTGCACTTCCCAAGCTGCAGTTTTAAGTCGATCTGATGGATACCATGGTCCTGCAAGGTGGAGCACAATGAAGAAACTAAAATATAAAAACAACCAAAAACCAATTCCCCCACCCCACCCCGACAGACTGAATTTTAAATGTTATGTTATCATTACGATCTAGAAAAAGGAGCTGATAACTCTCAATTAGAGGTTATTTTGCTTTCATACTGATGACATGGAATTGTACTGGTGGCCTGATCCTGAAGTTGTAAGCAAAAAAAAAAACCTCTGTGAGAGCTGACTGTAACACATCCTTATAATGGTTTGGCTGCTTTGATTGTACTTGGTGTGAGCACTTTCACACACTGTTGGAAGAAAGGAAACCGGAGTCCTTTAGAAGACAAGAACAGACTGTCCATGCTATCAAATCCTTGGCTGGAGTGTTTCTATATTAATAGATAGAAATATACATAGATAGAAATACCACAACCTGAAAAGGTGATAAACTCTAGACAACAGACCAGGAACATCATGCCTTTAGCAGCCAGTGTGCAGATTCTTCATGAGTGAGATGTAATTCTTAATATGCCGTCAAACGTACACCCATCATTCGTACTCAGGTTCTTATAGCCACTGTTAAACTGCCAATTTTTTCTCTCCTCTTTCCTTCAGATCTATTTTTATTTCATCCTTAAAAGTATATGTTATTCTGGCAGTTCCACATTTTGTAACTCTGGATTTCTGAGGCTAGAAATTTGTGTTGCAAACTGATAAGAGAACAAAACTCTAAGCAGGTTTGGGATCTGAATAGGGTGTGTGTCTCTTCCTGCTGTATCCTGAACAAACAAGCAGTTACTGAGCAGTTCTGAGATGAACAGAAACCAGTCTGAAGCAAATGCCATTGTCATGCACTTCATCACGTAAAGAGATTAGGGCTCAGACCCATATCCCTGAAAATCTAAAACTGAACAAGGCAGTCAGTCGCAGGTGTTCTGACAAAACACAAAGCCTGTGCCCGTGCATTTTGCTCTAAGCAGGCACACACATTTCAATATTTGTAATAATTTCTATATTGTTCGCAGTTTATCCTGTTCTCACATCTGTTTTTGCTTCCTCCCACCCCATTCTGAACTGGGAGCCTGAACACCTAGTGAAGACCCATTGGAGGCTCATCAGTAACAGTGAGACTGAATGAGAAATGTTCTGGTTTGCGTTCTGTTACCGCTCACCTCATTGAGGCCCTTTTGCTCTGGAACCTGAGTATCAGGACTTCCCTTAAGCCACAAAGCTGCCAAGCTCACTTACAGCTCAGAAGAAATGTAAATCAAAGCAAATGGTGAGCTGTAGCTAAATTCTGCCTTTAAAACATATATAAACTGTGCTTTTATAGGAAACAAAGAGTACAAAAGGTGACACTTGCTCTGTGAAAGATCCCACCATTAAAATAATTTACTGGATATCTTTGATGTTCATTTTCTTCAGCTGTAATCATCCAGTGATCCATCAGCTGCAGATAAATGTTGTGCTGAAAGCCTTTACTGAAATTATGAGATGGAATAAAAGAATTGGAGACATCGGGCTTCCATAGATGCCCTGTGCTGACAGCCCTATTAAATGAAACAACTCATTTCTCTGAGACTTTAACATTTCACAAGCCCTAATTTAAAAGGGAATTACAGACCAAATCCTGTTTTACTGCTGCTCCTCCTACCAAAAATTTTAAATATTAGCCTTATAAAGAATTATATTCATATATAATAAAATATTTCAACTGCTTATAATTTAATCAGCTGCTTTCTTGGTTACTCAAGAAACTAGCCATGGCTTGAAACATTTGTTTAAAGAGAGCTGCTAGACAAGCTTAGAGATATCTGTTCATCCTTCTGGTTTTTGTAGCCTGGTGGATGTTTCTTTTTTTGGTTTTTCTGACGCTCATTTTAGGAAGAAACTAAAATGATTGTCATTGCCTGGCAAATAATTACATTAATTACATGGTGATGTTTATGGTTTTCCTGTGTGTAGACTGAATCCTTCTGGCCTCTTTAAGACACACAACATAATTAAGCAGAGAAGGCTGAGAGGAGACCTTAGAGCGTCGTATGTGCCAAACTCAGCATTTGGTCACCAGCATTCCTTCAGATCCATTTCTGGGAGCAACGGTCAGTTAGCTGGCAGCACAGAAATAACTCCTGAACTCTGCTATCTAGACCATTTCTGTCTCTTGTTATTACTTCTACTCGGAGATGTCTGCCAAATTCTTCCCAGTGGACATTTGGTCTCAGCAGGTAGGAACAGGCTGAAAGTGCTTTTCTTAGCTGACGTCATTGGGGGAGGTATGACTGAATTCAGCTCCCATGAAAATTAAATATTACCTGGCAACTGTCTTTGTTTTAAAGAGAGCAGTACCTTGCCCTATTATTTCTACACCTTCTTAAGGAATCTTCTTGCTTTTTCTTCCTCATAGAAAGTGTATTTACAGTTAATTAGAAGATAATACCACTCAGATTCTGCTAATTATTTGTATTTTTGCTTAACACTACTTGTTCAGGTGTTATTACAAGCTAATATTTGTCTTGTAAGATGCATTAGTCATTACAATTAGCAAGCAGATATAGATTAGTCATGCAAAAACAATCTCATAAATGAAGTATTTATGCCCCCTTTGGGGATGGAAGGGAAGGTAATTTGAGCCCTTTATGATTATCAAGGGAAACCCGTCTTGTCTCTTCTATTCACTTCGTTGTTTCAGAATTGCTTTTGGGGCAGACTGACTGGATGTGGGCTTCCTTTAATGTCCAGTAGCACCATGAGAAGCTGTGTTAGCGATTTAATGAAAACCATTGGTTGTTACCTTTTCCTAAGAGTCTATATTGCTCAAATAAGTGCCGCTTCTTTCAAAAAGCTTTTCAGTTAATGTTTTTACTTTTCTAGTGGCTGGAATAAACCTTCCTTTTCCATGTATGAATTCAGATGTTTTGTTTGAGCAATGAACAACAACGTCTACACACAGACTTAGGGTTTCTGTGGCCCCTCATCAAGCAAGTGAGACTGAAGATAACAAAACTTGGTTGAAGGCTAAGTTGTCACTGTAATCCCTGTGAATGTGTCACCAGTGGCCTGCAGCAGATCAAGCAGCTCCCTGTAAGATGCATTCTAAGTCAATCTAAGCAATCATCACAAACTCCCAAACGTACCTTCCAAGAAATAAGTTATGCAAAAAGCTCATCAAAATTGTTGCTCCCCAAATTTGCTTAGAGGAATTACAAAAGAGAGGGGTCTTTAAAAGTCCATGATGAGGCAGCCTAGTGCTTTTTCCTCCCCTTTCCAGTGGCTTTTCGTCATGCTAATTCTACATGAAATTTCTTCCTGTTCCTTAGTAATTTGTTGAGCCATTCAAAAAACCCCACTCTGTGCATGCTTGTGTATAAAACCTGCTAAAAAGAGGCTTTAAAAATAATTAAACTAAGCCAATATATAGGGTAATTTAAAAAATAAAGCCCTAAGTCATTTCACATAATTAACTTCAATAACTGTGTTAGTGTAAGGCTTTCTTCACTGCTTTCTCACCTGGACTGCAGGTAGGTGCCCCGTTACTGACCTTAACAAGTCATTCCCTTCCTCTTTGCTATCCTTCATTTGCTTTGCAATGGAGAATCAAACGACTCACAGCTCTTCCTCAAGGAAACATTTTCTCCAACTAAAGAAGTTGTCAGGCTTCCTGAAGAAAGCTGGGAAAAAAAGAAATATTTGTTGCTGTGTTTTGCATGATAACAGAAATAGGTCACGTTTCTGAAAGAGATGGATCACCAGCATACAGCCCCCCCAACTCATTCTAGTCTCCCTCCCACCACCCCCATAGGCAGTGCTTGAAGCATTCCAATATCCTTGCCAAATTCCCTCACAAATACTTTAATTCTTTACGTGCATGTCTCATTCCATCTGTTCCACATGCTCTTTATGCCATTTACATTCACTGGCAGAGTCTGTGAGATGACACCACACATTATAAATTTGCTGTGTTTTAAAGCAGCTTAGGTATTGCACGAGGGAAATGTGGAGCAGCTCAAGGTCTGTGGTTTTTCTCTGAGAGACCTGGGTGAATTCAGCTGCAGCGCAGGCTGTGTGTGAGTGTCACCAGCAGGTTTTCAGATCCGTAAGGCTGCAGCTGTGAAACACGACATGATGCCTCCAAGTTCAGGAGAAAAAAGGCTGTCTCCACAGGATTTATGAACTGACTGCAGGTATAGAGACTCTGTGCCCAAACAAACAAGACAGGAAAGGCAAATAGTGTGTAAAGAAGGAATAAAGGACAGTAGTGCTCAGTGGGGAAGCTGGTGCTGAGGCTTGTGGAGAGGTACCACCTGTGAAGCAAATGCTCTCTGTCTGATACATGGCTACAGCAGCACACCACAAAAACAGGCCCACAGACTGTGGGTCTTCAGGCTTTGCCTTCAGGAAAAATGCAGTTGGTTGTGGGATGTTGCAGTGTGGTCATCCCAGCCCACAACCAGCTGCAAGTCTGTCTCAGAACATGTAGAAGGGTTTCTGCAAGTGTCTGTTGAACACAGATTTAAGAGTAAGTTTCAGGATAAGAATAGAGTGAAAAAGACCTCTTCAGGTTTCAGTACAGGGACATGTATATGACCAAAACACCAATCAGCTGTGTTTGGCCACATACCTTAAACTCCTTGAATAAATTGTATGAAAGTCTCAAGCTGTGAAATCTCAACTGTGTTCTAAGTGCTGGACACCAACCTTTTCTTTCATCTCAGACAGAAAAAACAAGCACTGAAAGGACATGTATGAGTCCCATAGCTAAAAACCACCACAACACCCAGAGCCTGGGCACGGCCTGCCCCAGGGAGGGCAAACTTGTGGCCCTTGCAGTATCCCTGCAAGACAGAGTGTCCGTGTACCCCTCAAAAAGAGAGAGGCATCCTGGAGAGTGCTAGAAATCAGGGCTAGGAGTATCCACTTCCCAGACCATCATGCAGTATAATTAATTTACTACTATGATTAGGCTGTTGTGGAAATAAGTAGCGTGTTTGATCAGCAATCAGTCAACAGTTCTAACCTTCCTTTTCTCCAAGCCAGCCACCACAGCTTGCTGACCTGGCAAGACAGATTTCTCAATCTTTACTGCCGCGTTTTTTTCCACATTCCTTTCCTCATCTAATTTTTCCTGTTTAGCTTGTGTGCTCTACCCTGTATCCTGTTATCTTCTACATCATCTCTCTTGTTCTTCCCTGCCTGCTCTTACCACATTGGCTTTTCATGTTTTCCCACTCCCTTTTGTTGCCAAGCTATAGTTTTCCACCACTGTGAAAACGTTTGATTCATACAGTTCGTTGTTTCTCCTGCAAAGTAATCATTGTCTAAAACAACCTGCCTGTGTTTGAGCAAAAGCAGTAAAGGGAAAACTGCTGTTCCATGCTTGCTCTCACCATTTGAAGCCTTGTAGGCTACTGCAGAGCAAATGAGAAATAAGAACAATAAACCACTGCCACTGTTGAGAACTGGAAGGGAACCTGAGACAGTCTTTGCAGCATGGCACTGGATTTTTGATCCATAAGTTTTCATGCTGAGGGAAAATAAAAGCTAGATTCTCCATTATCCAAACACTCTGTCCTTTATACACATGCCAGGTCAACCCAGAATAATACGTCCTTGATTCCTGAGACCACTTCATACCTTTCTGTTAAAAAGCAGAGAACAATCAAGAGCTTGAGGTGGTGGTAGAAATTCATCATCATATTTAGTTGTTTTGGTCTATACCAGAGAGCTATCAGAGACATTAATCTGTCAGGAAAAGAATCGATGGATGGATTTACAATGGGTTTAGGCTGGTCCATCATCCAATCTAAAGGAAGGCACTGTTCTCCCAGAACGATGTTCAGCACATACGTTCATGAAGAAAGTCTGTTTCCTCAGCAAGGCAGCCACAGAAGCCAATGTGCTGCTCCAAGCCCAGCCACTAGGAAACACTGAAGTGAGGCATGTGTATGAAGTCTCTCCCTGCAGCAAGGCTGTGTGCTTCTTGGTTCTCAGATACAAACTGCTGACCTTCATGGCCACCTTTGCTCACCTCCAACAGAACTGAATCCCTAGCTAAGAGCATTCTCCTCAAATTTAGCTACCTTCATCCTTCTGGGAGATGCTTTCTTGTTATGCTGGGGTCATGCTCCCTTTAAATACAGTAACAAGAAAGTGAGAGACAGCTGCCTAAGGAGGTTCAAACCCCCATCTCCCATGAAAATGACTTATATTGCTAAATTACAGGGTGTTCATTTAAAGAGTTATGTCTCCTCAAAATCATTCTAATGAAGATATAAATATAATATAAAAACTCTATCCAAAGAGCTTATAAGTACATCAGTGTTTTCCTTCACAAGTGAAGTGCCTTGAGCAAGGACATGGAAACAGCAAGGGCTGTTGTCTTCCCCATTTAGGGTAGAGTTCATCATCTCCTGTGTTTTAGGTATAAAAATGTCTTTCAAAAACAGGGGACCTGGTGATGTGCAGAGTGTGTAGAGGAGAACTCAACACAAGAATGTTCAGTGAGGACAGGAAGAGAAGCTCCAACATGGGGAAAACACAGTGTGTACGCACAATAAGCACCAGTTACACCATGATCTAAATAAAATAATTCTGAGTTGTAATCCCAGTGGGACTTGGGCCAAAAGAGTGAAAGGAAGGGAACACATTTCAGCTGTGATTCAAGAAGTCCTGGAATCCTTCCTGACCCGCTGGGTCGGAATTTCTGACTCGACACCAAGCTTTGACTCAGAATAGGAAACTGTATCCAAACTGCAGGTTTCTTTTTATAGAGTAAACTTATTGCCAACATCCTTTGGAGCACAAGTTTGCTCCTTATAGTCTCTAAGCAATACACCCATCACAAGTGTGAGAAAATATGATCTCTGATCCCCAAACATAACACAGTCTATATCCAAAAAGCAAACAAGAGGACCAAAGGCGGTCTTTATTGCCCGTCTCAGTAAATACAGTACGCACTGATGGGCTTTCAAAGCAGCTGGTTAATCTTTCTCCTCCTCCCTCTCCCCCTTTAAACTTGGCCAACATGAAAGGATAACGATATGGTCCAAGAAATACTTGCCAGGATTAGAGGCTAAATTGGAGATTTCTTGTGTAATGCAGTAACAGGCAGGGGATGGGAAAACACGTGCTAGAGACAATGATCACAGGGGTTTCACTGAATCCATTACACAGGAGATGGGCTGTCCCAGAGCATCAGACATCAGCAGGCTGGTTTGGGGCACTGGAACTGATAACATTGCAAACCACTCACGCACGGACTGAGAGGTGTTCTAGCTTTGGTATTGATTACACCTTTAAAAAGGGGAAGGTTTGTAGTAATTGTGTTCCCTATTGTGTTATTTTATAATGGAAAGGGTAATTTTATTCTTTCAGCCTTTCCACTGTGGTAAAGGTTGATAATGCATTCTAAAGTGTATATATAAATTATGTAAGCAAAGCAATACCTCCCAGAACCTTTTCTGAAGGTGAGACATCATGTCCTCTTTTAAAAATATTCACTTCACATGTTTCAATCCACAGCAACCATTTTATCCCATTGTATCTTACACATAATTTTTTTGAGTGAATGATTAATGCCAGGACAAGTGATACAAATTAATCAATTTCCTTCTTACTGAGGCTCCTCTCTGAAGAGGCCAAAGTAGGCAGGCAGGTTCCAGATCTTAGCATCCAGTTTGGGTTGGAATGAAATGTGGGTATTAAGAGACTTGCCCAAGGTTATGAAAATCTTATAGAGAAACAACCAAACAGAGAACCATAGGACCAAGTCAAACACTTGGACTGAAAGGCCTTTTGTCCCATCCAAGGAATTTAAAACTATCATCCCTAAAAAGATCAAAATTCCAGGCAAAGCTGTATGCAATACCATATTTTAAGGATGCTTTTCTATAAAGGGCATGGACACACATACATAAATGTATTTGTATGACTCTCTACAAACAAAAGACAACAAAAAATTCAAAATACATCTAGGTGAGATTCAGGGGTTAATTTAAATTAATATTCACTGCTGCTATTTCGTTAGATTTATTCATTCTAATTAGCAGTGATTTAAAGAGAAAATCCTGCTTGCATTGCCTGAAGGCACACAGAAACAGCAATTGGTATTGGCTTTAACACATTCTTCCTACACAGGGGAAGGAATCTTCCCCTGTACAAATATCGAACAGATTCGTATCCACTTCATCTGGAGGGTCTCCTCCCTGTAGAGCTGCTACATGCTAAGCACGTGACAGAAAGGATGGGTGGGGGGATAGTGGTGGCTGGATTCATCAGCCAACCTCTCCAGAGCAGCACCTAAAGGAAGGTCACACAGCTATCTTTAAGGAAACCTTAGAGCAGCCTTGGAGACCTTAGGGGGGTATCTACAGGAAAGCTGGAAGGGTCTCTTGATCAGGGAGTGCAGTGAGGGGATGAGGGGGAATGTTTTTCAGCTGAAAGAGGGGAGACTTAGATGAGATCTTAAGAAGAAATGTTTTCCTGTAAGGTTGGTGAGGCCCTGGCCTACGTTGCCTGGAGCAGTGGTGGCCGCCCCATCCCTGGAGGGGTTCAAGGCCAGGTTGGATGGGGCTTGGAGCCCCTGATCCAGTGGGAGGTGTCCCTGCCCATGGTGGGGACATGGAAATGGATGGGCTTTAGGATGGCTTCCAAACGAAACCATTCTATGATTCTGTGATTCTAAGGCGATGCTGTAGGGGAATTCTTCCTGCATGCTGACAGCAGCCCTGCACACAACCTAGGCTGCAGTGATTTGGTTTCAATAACATATTTTAGCTAGTAGATTCGCAGAGTTATCACCTCTTGTTTGACTCAGAGAAGAGAAAACAGACAGGACTGTGCTAACTCTCACCAATATCTCAGCATCTCCAACACACCACAGCCTGTTCCAGTTATTGCAAGAATATTTCTGATTGTGGGAGAACCATCTTAAAATGGATGCTATCAGCACAGCTTCAGTCTATCTTGAGATTTTGGACGTTCAAGGTGAATCAGGGGAATATTCTTCCCTCTGGCCTGTTCTATGTTGTCTGAACAGAGTCCATGGATGGAGCTCCCATAGACGTCAGTGGAAGTTTTCTGCATGAAATGAATGCAGAAAAGCAGCTGAAATCCGCTCTGCGGCAAAGGCATCTGCATTGCAGATTGGAGAGGGAAATTTTGCCCTAAGTGCCAAATCTCATCTTTTAAGAGCAAAACTATTTTTGTTTTATACAAGTCCAGAAAATGATAATTTGAGTAACAGAGAACTGAGAAGCTAAAAGGTACAAAAAAATAAAGTAACCTTCCTGACTTTTTGTAAAGTATTTTTAAAATATTTAATTTTTAAAACTATTTTTTCGGAAATATTTTTGTTCCGATATGTCTGTAAGACTGAGACTAGCAACACAGCATAAGTATTTATTTACTTGGTAATTTTCAAAACAACTTGGAAAACTGAAGTTCCTGTGCAGGGATAACTACTCCCTGTTGATGTGGTGAAAGCCAGCACCATCCAGGAGCAAATGGGAATCGATAAAGTTAACAGGAATTTTGCATTGATAGGAATGGTGCAACACCTCCTGGCATTTCAGAACAAGAAAAGAATGGCAGATAAAACTTACCTGTTGAAATTACAGGTTGGAATTTAGATGTGGGCAAGTACATTCTCCTTCACTCAGATTTGGGGATAAATAGGATTTAACACATTTTGCCAAAGTCATAGACTAGATTGTGTGGTTGGAAAAGAACTTTGAGACCATTGAGTCCAACTGTACCTGTCCAAGACTATCACAGGGGCCATGGGACATTTCATTCCACCTTTACTGCAACTACAGGTCTTTGAAAAATGAGCAATGGGAAAAGAAAAAGCTTCCTTGTTATGTTATTCATACACTAGATAAGGCTTTTTCCTGTTGTTCCCCTGCACCGATAAATCCAACATGCAATTTTCTGCTATTTCAAAGCCCAGTTTAAGTACAGGTTTAACAAACACTTACAAAGAGTAGGTACATTTACTGATACACCCCATGATCTGAAAAATAGGTACTTACAAAGTCAATATAATGGAAGCTTTGTGTTGTATTTCATCTGGAAATGGGTTGCTTCAGTAGAAATATGTTTTGTGGCAATGGTTTGGAATGAAGAGTGTAGCGGTGGAGCTGTAAAACACACAGATCTGGCAGTATCAAGGACTGCAGGACTCAAAAAGAACCTGCTTTGGCAGATAAACTGCTTCCTTTAATTGACTATAGTGAGTCCATACAGGGAGCTTTAGGCTCAATTGTAATATCAAAGAAGCTTTGAGGAGAGTGATAAAAGACAGCCTGCATTTGTGTACACAAGACAACACTATAAGCAGTCCTATTACACTGTTTGCATTGGTTTGAATACAGTGATGCCTGTAACCTACATCAACGGTAAATGATATATTTACATATTTGTGAGTTCCTGTGTGTGAGCACCTGTCAATGAACACTGCCCCACAACCAACCTCAAGGAATCTCAACAGCTTTTTATATGAGCAGTCAAGTCTGTGAATTGCAACTTATTGTGGGATCTGTTCAGCAAACCAGAATATCCAGCAAAGAAGAGAGCAAAACCACAGACCCAAATAATTTTACTGTATATTATGTGCTCAATGATCTTGCTTTTCTCCACTTGGCTTTCCATTCCCTCTCGCTGTACGTGTTCTTTAAGTAGATATTCATCCCAATGCCGCTGTATCAATCAGACTCTGTTGGCTTGGAGGAAGTAGATAATGACTTAATCTGAGATTTGAAGTAAGGGTAAATGAAATTTGGCCTTGACATCAAAAGCGCTTTAAGGAAAGGACATGGTCTTGATTATTGCCTGTAAACAATCCATCTGTTCCCCTGAAAAACAGCTTTTAAAAGCATTCCATGCACAATTTCACGAGATGGGATCTTGCAATGTTTTCTGTTCAAGACAGCCCTTCATCATTCTTACCAGGATTGTCCGTGTCTCCTGTACCATGAACTGTCAATTAATGAGCAAGCAAATGACCCACCCACCAACCAGGCACTGGCTGTGCTTTCCAATGTAGAGAAACAATCACCTCACTATCTGCTGCAGAAAGTGAAAACAAGAAAAAAATGAACTCTTCTTGACATGCTTGTTTTGAGCACCATGAGTATTTACTTCCTTCTATATCAATACAGTTGGATCCTAGTCTTTTTTTCATCAGGTTACAGTACATTTCACTCTGTCAACATGATATAATTTGAACCAGAGACGATATATCTCCCCCGCTGAAATAAAGGATCTTCTCATACCACTTACACGGCTCTGATTCTAATCATATTCATCACTATTCAGTTCTGCAATTAGCTGGAATATTTACATTAAGCAAAACAAAGTGATTTGAACTGACAACCTGAGAGGGAAAAACAAGCTTGAAAGGTTAAGAAATGAGCTATAAGCAAACTCCTCAGAAGAGAACTTGGTAGAACTGTAAAAGTTGCCATTTAAACTCCTTATTTACAGTCATCTCTCTTTCAAAGATTGAACAAGGAAAAGAAGCTTTGGAGGAGACAAATCTAAGTTTAACAGTGTAAAAATACTTAGGAAATACTTACACAGGATTTTGCATCACCCTTTCATTTAGTCCAGAATAGACAGATGCATTATATAAATTGTGATTCGTGAGTGAGGCAGTGAATAAGGAGGTGCTGGGGACTTCTTTTTCAGTTCATACCAGTTAATATTTTGAACGGACTCACTCTATCCCTTTTCTCTATAGCAATATTCTTATTATAGATTGAAGAAAATTTAGGGAGTGTTTCTCTGCTGGTAACAGTCCCACATGCAAAAACTGACGCCTATAATCGATACCGATTTTGTAAGGAAAGTGGTTTGTGAATGAGAATGACCAAATTTGTACTCATGACCTGTACGTGTCCTTGTGTATTAGTTTATACACAGTATTTTGAATGCTACAGTGAAACCTTTTCTTTATTGGAGTTCCTAAGCTCTTTACAAGTACCAGTTATCTCATGATGTAGGGAGCCCTGTCCTTGTTTCACATGCACAGAAATTGCAGAGCAGTCACGCAAGGACTCTGCAGCAGTGACAGAAGTAGTGTTAACCAGTTACCTTGAGCTCAGAGCAGAGAAAATGGAGAGAGAGTGGTGTAAATCCTGAGTGTTATGGATGAAATATTTACAAGGCTCAAGAAGCCACGATGAAGAAATCAGATAAGTTAGCTTAAAATCAGACAAGACAAAGATTTTTCTTCATTATTGAAACTGTGTAATTCATCGGTGCAGGATGTTGTGGAGGCAATAGGGTCTTAAAGGGCTTACACTATTTTACAGAGGACTGATGCACTGATAATTACTAACTATGGTGGCTTACATGCATCCCTTTTATAAGGATACACCGTAAGCTACTAATTGTTCTCTGTTCCTCAGACTCATCAGCCGTGAAGTCAGAAAAGAGAGAACAAAGCCAAACAGAATTTTTCCTTATGGCTTTATTAATTAAGCAGCTTTTCCTATGGGATTAGTGTGCATATGCCTTCCTCCAGAAGCAAATGTATATTCTGCCCTTGACAAATGGCAAAGTATTGTCTGTACCACATGCAACTTCCAGAACAATGACTACCTACATGGCAAGGTGTCTGCTGTCCTACCTGATTCAGAGATGAGTTCTCATCCTTCTCATTGTCTATGGATACATCTTTAAAAATGGACACTGTCCTCAAATTGCCCTGGCCTCTTAAGTTCATCATTTCAGATACCTCCGACACTCTAGTGCTCTGGTAAATGCTGCCATTCACTGTGGTCCAGCCTTGGCAAGGCACAGGTATGACACTGGTGCATTTGCTCTCCGTGAGACTGAAGTAACACTGTAAGAAAGGTAGTGGTTTCACCCTTCTGGATTGCTTTACTTCTGCTGGCCTCAGCTCTTGAATTCCTTTCACAAACTGGACTGTAAGGATTAGATGGTGTCAAAATCTCCAGCAAAAGGTTAGAGAAGCCTCTTCTGATTCAAAAACTACAGACACTTTACAACAGAATCTGTTGGCACGTACAGTGTGGGTTAGAAGACAGAGTGCATACATCTGTGTCACTGAACAAGCATGATGCTTGAGTCCATAGTATCTCTACTGCAATTAGTGGAATTGCATTGACAGAATGAAAAGAAGATCAGCCAGCACTGCTTTATATGGGAGCTTGCTTTGGTTACATTATGAAATGTGTGGATTCTTCTTGACATAGCCGTATCTTCAGTATCTATTTTAATAAGTCTGTCTAGATCTTTAAGTCAGGCAGGTAGGAGCTGACCCAGCAGAGCTTAGCATTGCCATTTGACTGGCAGGGTTGAACTGACATCTCTTCCATTTTAAGTTTCTTTTTGACACCAGAACAGTTGAGTTTTTCCTTGTAATTCTCAACATAGCTTTAATTAGGGCCTGAACAGCCTCCATCTAGCAGCTTATCTACATTGCTGCTGCTTGACAGGACTGAAAAAGTAGAGATAAACCAAATGACAGGAGTTCCACTGCCTTAAGGGCCATTGGCCTCAACAGTTAACAAGCAGGGAAAAGAAAAACAAAACTTGAGCTCCAGATCAGGCTGAAGATTCCCTGAGCAGGGATGTTTTCTCACTGGATGCAGAGTCCAGTCACAGTTTTTATCTTATGTGATGCCTCCCTCTTGCCCACAAGTTTCTTCATTCTCTAATATGCCATAATCCGTGCATCTCCTGCTGGGCTCCTGAATGCCCTTGCACTCCCTCTCATCCCAGCCTGACCCCGCTGCCACCACCCTTGAGCCTATGCTCTTTCCCCAGAGGAGTTGTTTAAGCCAGTTTGCATCCAGACAAACACTGATACAGGATGGGATAAAACAACACCCAGAAAGTGAAACCAATCTAAACAGTATTAGGCAATTCTGTGAAGTTCAGAGCACTCCAGTAAAGCACAAGGAAACACAGTGGCAGGATCTGTTTGTTCTTCCCTGGTAATTAGCTCTACTGTGGCAATCCATCACAAACACTCTTGAAAGAGCTATAGCCCTGAGTGATCCAGGTGGCACCCAGCCAGGATCACTTATTCTGTAGGAGGCCTTGTTGGAGATGTACTTGGAACTAGTCTTGACTGACTGACACTCATCCTTCTCCCTCCTGCTATAAAAAGTAGAGACACATTTGCCTGCATGCTGTTTTAAGCGAGTTGCTCTTGATAGTGCTATGGAGGAAACCCAAATGTAGATGTTATTAATAAGCCATGGAAAATAAGGTAGCGTAATTGGAGCATCTACGTTTCAGGTTTTTCATAACCCCAAGCAAAATACGGAAGACTGGAGAAGCTGCCTCAGCATGGAGAACTGCCTAGTGGAGTCTGTGGCTTTGATGGGTTGTCTTTCCTGAAAGTCTTATCTAACTCTGCCTTTGAAGACCCTTCATCACCCAATATCCACACAGGTACAAGGCTGTTCCCCTCTTTGTAAAGCAGAGGATAAACCAAAGCTCTCCACCACAACAGTAGTATTCTCAGAATTCAGAAACTGGATGATGTCTAGAAATGAAGATGTCTAGTCTCAAATTATTTTAAAGAACTGACTCACTATTGTAGCATTTCAGTTTACAGTATACACAATTAACTTGTATGATAAGTTGATTGGATGCTTCAATAAAGACATGACTGTGCTGGGTTTGTTTCTTCTACCCAGCTGCAGCTTAACTCAGAGTAGCCATTTCTGCCCAAAGAGGGATTAAATGTTTGCAGTCTGCAGGGGTGCAGGTGCATCTGAACATCCAAGAACCCTGTAGAAATCACAGCGCAGTTAGATTGCTGTTTTGTGCAGAAATCTGTCATGAGTCCAAAACCAAGGCTCAGGGAAAGAATTGCCAAGCAGGAGTGGGCAGAGGGAAACGGCGAAGTAGGAACTCTGAGCTGGATCACAAAATTCTGGAGTGACATAACAAGCTAGTGCATGTAAATCCTTATAGTTTCAGTAAAACAGCCATAGAATATCTCCTTGAACCTCACTTTCCTTTGCTGGGCTGTAAATAAACCCTTCCTTCCATGACAAGGTTTTGCTTTCTGACTATAAATGGACACGATATTCCCTCTGCTCTCCATGAGATGGGTGTTTGCTTTCTCAGCATCATCTCTGTGTGTCGGAGAGCTGTTCCCAGGTGAGGAACACAAGAGAGGGAGATCCAAGACAAGGTTGGCAGAGGATAGAGAGCCACATGAATCTCGTTGCCTGGAGCAGCTATTAGAGGAGAACTCATTAATAAGCCAACAGTCCCAAGTGGATTTGCTTTTCTATCTAAGTTGCCGCTTTTAGGCTTGAAAATATTACTTTATAAGGAGTCTGCCCTACGAAGAGGAAGAGACTGGAATACCTGGATAAATTCTTATCCAGGACTCAAACAACACAATCTGGGGAAAAAAGTTACAAAACCCAAACAAACATGGTTTTCCTTATTTTCCTCCGTTCTCTTGAGAAGAGGAAATCCATCCTGAAGTTACAGGTTCTAAGCTGCTGAAGCAAGGCTCTTTCTCCTCTTGATTCTCCTGACATTTTCATCATTCAAGAAAAGTTAATTTATCCCCCATGAACCAACTTGCTGTCAGACACCATCGTTTTGGCAGGCACGGCTGAGACCTGGGCGCTACCACTAGTGCTGCCATTGGTCTGTCGTGACCTTCAGCAAGTTATTTAACCTCGGACTGTCTCCATTTGCCAGCCTGACGAATGGCGATGAAAGCTACTGTGTGATAATATAACTTTTTAAAAAAGTTATTAAATACTTCACAATTACTGGATAAAGATTATTCTTAGCCCTTCAACAGGATCCCATCTCTTACCAGGTATTCAAAGTAACCATTGTCCAAGCCTGGTGCCCAGTCACTTTTGAAGTGACAAGTTAATTTTCTCAGCAGAACAACACCCTATGCACGTGTTTCAGATGTGTGTCCTCCTTTCCCAGACACAGGGACTCTTCTGCATTAATTTAAGCACAGTGAAATACACATTTCTGGCTGCTCAGCCAGACAGTGCTTGTTTCTAGGTCAACCATCCGCAATAGCTTATTGGAAATGGGAGTAAAATAAAGGACTGGTGTATTTAATTTTTTAATGTAACAATGTTCCATTCATTCCGTCTTTCCAATAATCCATCTTCAAGAATCATCTTTGATTCCACTTGCTCTTGTGTAATGCTCAAATTACCAACAGCTGATCAAATGGCAGTTTCTAAGCAGTGACCCCAAATTCCTGGAGAACCACAGAAGACAGAAATGTGACCTGACCTGCTTAACCCTGTCTGGCCTTCCTCGAAACGCAGTCTGACCTGACCTCGCTGCTTTTATTCCTCCCAACACACTTTAATAGAACCCACCAGAGGAAAGCAGTGGGGGGAAAAGGAGTCTGTCTGCCTTAACGTCTTATTTCAGAGAAGTGTTTCCTTAACCAAACATTATAACTTTCAACAGTGATTTCTAAATTGCTGGAACATTACCTCCCACCTCGCCACTGTAATCAGCTCTTTGCTTGGTACATACTCACAAGTATTCTCGAGCCACCCTGCCTTTGCCAGCAGCACCTTAGAGCAAACAGAACACATTCCTAAGTAAGAATATCTTGATATCGTAGGAAACTTCCTTATTCTGTAGATAAGAGTGTTTGGAAATTTTATCCATCAGTCTGACAGACACCGCCGCTCTGCTTAGATGTGTTGGGAGAGGGCAGGGAGGTTTCAGTTGTCCTCACACTTCGCTGCTATATAATCTCCATCCTAACATTACAATAAATAATGATAAAGAGTTGTGAGAGTGAAACATCCCTTCTAAGAGCGAGCCAGGATTAGCAGTAACCACACCACTGGGTTTTAGCCAGTGACTCCTCATCAGTTACTCCCCTCACTGCTACAAAAGCACAGAGACACTTCTGCCTTTCCAGGAGACCTGGATTTGCAGGCAGGCTTGAAAACTCAGAGACATAACAGATGTCTCCCTCCCTTGAAATTTTTGCTTTTCTCTCCGCTTACATAATGCTAATTAATTTGGGCAGAGGATTGCTGAAATCTTTCTTGTTCCTTGCTTCCACAGCACGCATTCCAGACTTACTGCTCTCATGAACAGTCTGAGCAGCGCTACGCTGGATGTGCCTGCCAAATTCAGTGCGCTATTTTAGTTAAACTCGATGCCTCCCCTTGCCCCCATAATATGAGGTATCACTGCTTTTGAACAGATACGGTGCTGGATAATCATTTACGCTGAGAGGTACATGCTGTTTTCCAGAATATATATATCTACAAAAGCACTTCTCAACTACTATAAAGAAAGTCTTCTGTCTTCTCAAGGAGAAAGATCTTTAAAAAAAAGGCTTGCACAGAAGGGAAATAAAACCACTGAAATGGAAGAAACCTTCTCCAAGGAGATCCTGAGTATGGAAATTCAGTCACATGATGCAGTTCTGCCAAAGGGTGGGGAGGAACTTATGGGAATATCAAATATATAATCTAAAAAAAATGGGTTATCTCATGTCCCTGTGGCGATCTGGAAGTGGGGATGATTCTGTAATTTGGGCATCATGTGGTATGTGGGATGAGTTGGCAACATGAAGCTCTGGCACCCTTCAAGCTCAGCTGGCATGAGGAAGGCCACGTCTGACTGACAAATGAATGCAAGAAAAAAACAGTACAGCCTGAAGAACAAAGGTGGCCTGAAGGAGCCCAGCAGCCAAAGCTAGAGGTGGCACTGACAAAAGTCATGCCAATCTTTACCTGCCCTCCTGAAGGGAAGCTGGGAGTGCAATGTCACTGTCCAGCAGACTTAGGAGTAGACACTTCTTAAGAAAATGAGAAAGCAAACTAGCTATCCAAGAGCTCTGTGGTGTGATGAGTTCCAGCTCCCAAGGCTTTCATAAAACTGGTCCGAATAGTTTTTTCATTATTAAAAAGTGCAAGGTCATGGCATGCAGCTGGATACCTCATTGTGAAATTCCTGACACACACAGCATTGTGTTTGCCTTGCAACATTTCTAAGCCCAAGGTAATCTACATATCCCTGTTACTAGCAGGATTCTGGACATCTGTTTGACTACTGAACTTGTGCACTGGGCTTCTTCCTCTTTATTCTGGCTGCCTGCTCATTTCATATTATCAGTCCTTCTTTAGCTTTTCACCACTAGAAAAAAAACCCAAAACCAAACAGATTGAATGATGTATTTTTTATATTCAGATTAGAAGTGGGATTCGGCAGTCTCACCCTAGCTGTCTCTTGTGCACATCATGAAAAAAAGTCCAGTCTGGTGAAGGATAGACTCTTGGTCAAGAGAATCCCTGAACTGGAAACTTGAGTTGGAAACCAGAATCTGGGGAAGAAGCTGTAACAAGGCACGTGGCATGCACAGTCAAAGCTACTCAGGGAAACCGGCACAGTAAACTCTTCCTCAGCTCCTGCCAAAAGCCAGTGCTATCCATCTCTCACACTACCATAGGAACCCACAAAGTAATTACTATTACTATTATTTATTTGTATTGAGGACTTTCCTGAATCAGCCATCAGGTGATGAAAGCATTCCTGAATTTTTGCCATACTGTCCATGTCTTCAGTACCTCTGTTGGGAGATCCTTCAATGAGTCTGAGAATGTACAAGTCTGATCGATTATTAGCTCAAGAAGAGTGCTTACGCAATGTATTACCTGAAGTCCTGGCTCCGCTGCCTTTAGTGTGTTGCTGCTAATCCAGTGTGCGAGACAAGCAGCTTTGGAGATGGGAGCACAGGTACTTTGTTAGCAAAGAGCTCCTGTTGGACCAGGTGAGAGAATCGAGAGGGTTTATTATTTCTGGTGGTTAAAGAACACTACCTGATGAACAGCACACACCTTACTGCCAACACAGAAGGAAGATACTAGCTGTGTGGAGAAACCACTGAGGGGAACCTGTGGGAAAGTGGCAGGAGAAGTACACACAGTGCTGAACTGACACGGAGAGTGTTCCCCAAAGCCTGGCAGACATTTCTTCATGCTGTGTTACTTGGTCACTTTTCACACCCAGATTTTCACTATTTAGACCCCAGGCTCATTTCACACTTGTCCCTGCCTTCCTTCCCTAGTAATTGCCTTTTCCCACCTCTGATTCAGTTCCAGAGATCTTCTACCTAAAGGAAATCATACACAAGCATGTATTTTTCTGACATTGTCTTCCTTGATCCCTTTATTTTTAAACCTTTGACTTCTCATCCACTATGTCTTCCTTTAGACTGACCCTATCTACTATTTTGATTTCACCCAAGGGGCCCAATTTTGGACTGCTCAGGCCCCTTCATTATAATAACAATTATATTTGATTAATTAAATACATTCTCAGCGCTTGAAAAGTTAACAACACAGGAAAATCCTGTTTGAATATCAGGAAAACCACTTGACTACCCTGGACCACAGATCTGCCCAGGCTGATTGCTCTTAGTCCTGCTTCCTTACTTTTATACTCTGTCTTCTAAGCACATTTTCTAAAAACAGAAGCTACAGCAGGTATTTCCTGAAGGTGTTTGCTTTCTCCACTTCAGTGCCTTCCTTGGAACTTTATTATCTCCTGAGTAAAATATTTTTCCTAATTACTCTTGGTTTCCAAAACCATAAAAACCTTTTCCTCCATTTCAATTTATCATGCCAAAAAACAGCCTAAATCCCTACATCTCAGCTTTCCAGAGCAGGATTAATGTGTCCAAACCAAAGCATCTAAATCAGGATGATGCAAGGAAGCCATCTATGCTAGACCGGTTGACTCCGCCTATGGAATTGCTCTCTGGTCTTCCCAGACGGCAGCTGGAGCCCAGGGATATTGCTCAGGATGGATGCCAAAAACCTGAGTTGCGCAAGCATGAACCCCACCAGCAATCCAAGAACAAAATGCTGCCTAATGCCAATCAGCACTGCACAGTGAGGACATGGACTCTGCCGTCTATTTAATGCTCATGTCCCAGATTCAGCCTCCGAGGTATAGAGAGGCACCGCCAGGACCTGTAACCTGGCAGCCCCTCTTCTGTTTCTTCTTAATGGAGCAGAGATTATTTTTAGTTAATAACAGTGCTCAGGAGTTCTGACAGGCAGCGCTCACTTCTCAGAGCGTGGCCTGTCTCTGCTGTACCTCTGTGTGGAAATAATGCAGGATTTGTGGGCTAGAAAGGGGCAGCCTGTTTGTGCATTCCAGTCATTATGATACACACCTGGAAGAAGGAGTTCTGGGCTCTGATCCCTGCTTCCAGGACTGTTCTCCAAATTCATATTAATCAGTTAGTGAATAAAACCTATTATCATAACTAGGCCTAAGGAATGAATTCACACTGAATGAATGAATTTTGCTGAAGGGCCTTCTTGGGCTGTCATTAGACAGTTGTTCACTCAGAGCCTCCTGACCTCTGGAATCTCCTCACGAGTGCTTCACTCTTCACACTAAATAAACACGGGGTCTGAAATGAAAGTTACACTGTCAGAATCATTAAATGATTTGCCCTCAAAGCCCTGGAGACAACCTCCCTCTGCAGCAGTGGTATCTAAAGCTGGCAGCAGGGCACAATTACACCTTCTTAATAATGCTGGGAGAAAATCGTTCCTTGTTCGGGACCTCAAAAGGGCAAGGGTTCCTTCAGATTCCAGGCAAAGCTACTGTAGGAAGAGAGAATGATAAAAACTCCCTCTCCCTCAACTCCAATATTTCATCCACTCTTTTCACATATGTACACACTTAGAGAAAGGAGCCTCCGCCACTGCAGGATGGTCCTTTCTGGAGTAGAAAGTGCTAGTTATCAAAGTTGCCATGCACTGCTAACAGAGATAAAACTGTTCAAGGTGATGAGAGTAGGACACTCAGTGCTCCTGGATCTGCAGAGGGAACCTCGACAGGCACAGTATAACAATTTACTGCGGGCTGGAATCTGGCCAGTTCCAAATATCTCACCTCTTGCTGAAAGAGCTAATACGCACTGGGAGGTCAGAGCTACGGCCTGAAGCCTCATTAGAAGAAAACGGCACGTTGAGCAGCACAAGGCCCTCTCGCACAGCAGAGAGGAGCACTGCCCATCTGGCCCCGTTATCCTCTTCCTAGCGCTCCTGCTTTGCCACTGTAACTCCCACACCGAGACAGCACGCAGCACTGGCACCAGCTGAGTTTAGATCTACGTGTCCCAGGCTCCTGTGATGTTCCCAGCACTGAGGGAAAGGCTGAAAGTGCATTGCTGTAATGCTCAGAGCCACTTTGTCACTTTGCACCGAATCCAGCCTGGACAGATCTGATGAATAATTACAGAGAAGGGCTTGAGGCTGTTCCCAAAGAATCTGGTGCATAAGGCTTTGTTCAAAGATGAAATTTCCTCCTTACCAAAGCTCATAAAACTTAAGCAAATAGATTTGCCATTTTTCTCAGTGTACAGAACCAGTTTTTCTCAGTGCAAAGCTACAATGGGTCAGTTCATACAAAAATCTGGGATTTGTACTGTTCTGATTCATCAGTTATCAATAGGGAAAGGAGAGAATACACAATTCCTACCAGCCTTTATGGTTCACTTGTTCCATGCCTGTAGTCATTGTGGCACATTTGAGGTGTTAAGAGGCATGGTTTAGTGTTTGATAGGAGTGGTTGGACTCGATGATCCGGTGGGTCTCTTCCAACCTGGTTATTCTATGATTCTATGATTCTAGGACAACTCCTTGGAAGGCTGATGGGCAGAGTTCTTCTTAGTCCTTTAAGAGGAGGTAGTAAATCTTGTCAGTACTAACCTGACCGCTGTTTTACAAGAGCAATGAGGCAGGTGTACTTGATATACCAAGGTATGGGCTTGTATCAGAGCTGGGAACCACTCCTGGGTCACACAGCAGCCTCAGCAGCTGCCAGACCATCCTTCTCCCAGTTTCCCACAAAGCACTTACTGTATACTCACAAAATAAATTTTAAAAAATGAATTATTAAAAAGCAAAACATGTCTTAGAGTTTAACAGCGATGAAGATGTTCAGCCACAAAAGGTATGTTTTTAATAATTAATTGCTGCTTTATTTAGCATAGAAGCAACTGTCTTAGATCACAGCTAAATCATTGCAAGTGAGTTCCTTGAAAATGGCCACTCAAAAAAGTGAGATAAAAACTTAGTCACAAAAAGAAGATACATAGGATCGTGGAATCACAGAATCACAGAATAACCAGGTTGGAAGAGACCCACTGGATCGTCGAGTCCAACCATTCCCAGCAATCCCTAAATCATGCTCCTAAGCACCTCATCCACCCTCACCTTAAACACCTCCAGGGAAGGCGAGTCAACTACCTCCCTGGGCAGACTGTTCCAATGCCTAACCACCCTCTCCGTGAAGAATTTTTTCCTAATCTCAAGCCTAAATCTCCCCTGGCTGAGCTTGAGGCCATTCCCTCTCGTCCTGTCCCCTGTCACTTGGGAGAAGAGGCCAGCTCCCTCCTCTCCACAACCTCCCTTCAGGTAGTTGTAGAGAGTAATAAGGTCTCCCCTCAGCCTCCTCTTCTCCAGGCTAAACAACCCCAGAATGGTTTGGGTTGGAAGGGACCTTAAAAGCCCATCCAGTTCCATCCCTCCTGCCATGAGCAGGGACACCTCCCACTGAATCAGGGTGATGCAAGCACCATCCAAGCTGGCCTGGAACAACTCCAGGGATGGAGCAGCCACTACTTCTCTGGGCAGCCCATGACAGTACCTCCCCACAATCACAGAAAAGCTTTTCTTTCCTAATATCAAACGAAAAAAAAGAGCCTTATAGAAGATGAACCCAAATAGAATTGGAAAAAAAACTTCTAAAAAAGACACATAAAAATGTCATTCAAGTTCCACAGATTGGATGTGACCCTCACAGGTTTGTTCCACTTGCCATGCCCTCATTCTCACTACCTTGCTCACATTCACCTGAAGGGCAGGCAGCGCTGTGGGAAGCCAAGGGCTTCGCCTGCATCACTATCTCTTGTGACCACAGAGCCCACAACGTCTCCACCTTCTTCTCTGCACCGTTCCTCTTACTGAGGAAATTAACATCCCAAATGTGGTTTGCAATCCAGTTACCGTGATACCATATCAACGCATGGAACTAAGAAAGCGAAGAGGTGTTAAAAAAAAGAGTTATCCTGATTTTTAGTTCTCTTAAGTAGTTCTCAGGCTAAACTGCACGATTACAAAGAAAAATAAACAGAGTTAGCTATAAATTTGTAGCAATAAATTAAATTTTATAACAAAACATAGCATGGCTACAAATTTGCACTGTCTATTTCTGGGTCCTGTTCCTGTTTAGTTTCTAAGGACTGCACACAATTTGTTGCAAAATCAATTCTAAAGTCAATATAGATGGCAATAAAGGGGCAAGAGGATTGAAAAAAACAAAGATACCCCCCAACACAGCAAAATTGAAGGCCTATAACCATATGGCTGCCTTATTGTTAAATAAACCCCCAAACTGGGTACTTCCTCCCTCTGTTTCTCTTTTTCAAGAGCAGCTCAGTAGCTGATGTAAAAGGCATGTTGCAAATCAAGCTCAAGCTGCACATGACAGACATGGGACTGGAATAACGAGGATAACATCATCTAAAGTTCAGCCATGAAAGTAGAAGTTGTAAGAGAACCATCATCTGGGATGATGAGGAATGAAATATGCTGCAGAACTGCAGGCAGCATTACATGCAGAATTAGTACTTGAAAAAAGGAGCACTCCGGAGCTCTGGATGAACAACTGGACTGACATGAGGGGTCTAAGTGTGCTGCAGCTGTTCTGTTTCAGTAGTTAGCAGTAAGTATGATAAGCATAATCTTTTCTTTAGACTGTCTACCTCATCAGTAAAAGAGGAGGTGGGATTGGTTGCAAGGAGGAGGAGTTTTCCTCGTAAGATAATTCTGCTCATGAGAAATAAATTAGAAACACTTGTAAAATAGGGTGTGTAAGTTATTATAGCCAGAGGGCAGCAGGAAATTATGAGAATAATAGTGCATGCATGTCTTTTGCTTTTATTTACCTTGGCATTCAGTAAGTCATGGGCAGTTGCCAGAGCGACTCCCACATCATAAGGTACAAGGCTACATGAACATTGTCTCTCCCTCACAGGCAGAGACATCCCCACACGCTCCTCCAAAATCAAGGCAGTTTTTATAAGGAGCCCTGGAAGCAGCCGGCCTCAGGAGGAGTATGCCTTGTTTTGAGTAAATATATACCTCCGAGAAATCCCATTGCCTGAAAAAATGTTCTCTTCAGACCCAATCCTGAATACTCTGAAGGCCCTTTAGCTGGAGCCTGAGCACGGCCACGGTGCCACAGGGAATCTGCATCATCACGTACTCTGTTAGCAAACATAGTCCAAGCAGAACTTGTCTTAAGCGGCTCCTATCCTGGGTACTGAATCCTCAGGAAATCAGATTTCAGATGCACAGCATCTCATGTCCTCTGCTTGCAGACACTGATGACCTAACATTTTCAAAGTCCAAACCAGAAAAGATACTGAAAATCATAAAGAGATGGAAACAGCAGTCAAAGGCAGGGGTGGAACTGAATTGAGCAGTCCTGGATTTACACTCTATTCCAGGCACCAAAGGACCTGGCACCCTCATGTTAAACATCAGGAGATAGTTATTAACTAGACAGACAAACCAAAGAGCTGGAGGTGGACTCAGAACTTGATAAATTTCTAATTAACTTATTTTAAAATGCTACAGACAGAGAGAACATTGTGATGCAGAGAGGAGACCTTTCCCAAACTTAGAAGATGCACATATGACATCACGAGTTTTCTTTGCACAGTAGTTGGGACCATGAGAGTGCACCAACAAGCTGGTCTGGCAGGACAAACACCGTGCTGCAGAGGAACTTTGGGCAAAAAAAGCAAAACCAAAGGAAGATATTAAAAATGAAGTGAGATGCAAATCGAGAAGGCAAAAAGGAAAGAAAAGAGCCAATACAGTGAGTTGCTAGAAATGCAGCAGTGTTAAACATGTACTAACTGCATGGGGCTTTGAGGTGGTCTTAGGGAAAGAAAATGCCTTAAGCTGTGAATGAGTTTTATATTTGTGGATTTAATATATAACAATACCCAGTGGGTGTGTCCTGCAGTGCAAAAGGAGAGCAACAACTGCAGTCCTGCAGCTGTTTTCTCAAACATTTACAGAACTGTGGGTCAAAGCAAATGGCAAGTATGCAGAGCAGATGTTTACAAAAGAGCAGCACAAGCCTAGATCTCCATAACCTGCAATGACAATGCGATGGATTATGAGCCTCACTGCAGTGTGCTGCATGTGGAGTGCATGGCGAGAAGAAACACCAAGGCAGCCGAGCGGAGTCTGCTGTGGGATGGAGAAAAGCAGTTCCCAAACCTAAGGGCTTCAGAGATGATGCGGTGCCAACATTGCTGCAGAGCAAGGGTTGTGCACATGGCCTCCAGGGAAACCTGCATCAGCTTGATAAAGCTGGGATGAAACTGAAACATTGTGAATTTATATCCAACTGGCAAAAATCTCTTCCTTTTGGCTTACAAATAATACCACAGAGCAAGGTTATCCTCAAAGTCACATAATTTATTCTAATATAAACATTCTGATTCTGAAAAGAAAAAGAGACATGATATTAAGATGAGCAACAGCCCAAGAAAAGAGATAAATCAGCTATGGCCAATTTTTTTCATTAATCAGTCTCAGATCCAGTAAAGTTCCCCTCCCCTAGACTCTCAGGACTTTATTCCCCATTTGGTGTTTTACCCTAGGATCTCAAAGTAGTTTAGAAAATCTAGAAAGTCAGAAAGCAGATGGGGAACATTAATACAAATAAATGACTTTGGGTTTTTTGTGTTGGGTTTGGGTTTTGTTTGTTATGCTGTGGGGTTTTTTGTGAAAAACATGGTGAATTTTCTCCGAAGCATTCATGATGTGTGGCATTTGGATTTTTATTTTTATTGTTGACCACCACAAGAGCTGCTGTATGTGGGGGAGAGCTGGTGCTTTGTCCACTCACAAGATTTTGTAATGAATCTCCCAGTTTATAGTGTTTTCTGAAAGCCTTGGTTTCTGTGGCCCCATGGCTGTCTGGAACCTTTGTTTTAGGAAAATAAAAAGTAAGCATCTTAGATTTTTCCTGTTGTGAAGAACAGTCAGAAAGGCAAAAACAAAACAATCACCATTTCATTAATCCCATGGGGGTTTTTAATTCATTTTTTTGAATGTCCTTGCCATAATCCAGTTTAAAAACTATCACTCAGGAAGCAGACATAATATTGTGCAACTTAGGTGGCAAAAAGTGTGATATAAAACCAAATTAATATTTTACAAAATGTCCCAATGAATGAAGAGATATAGAATAGCAGGAGTTAGTTCTTAAAGGAGCAGCAAACCTGCTTGCAATTGCAAGCACACTTACAGGCTGGGCAGAGAATGGATTGAGAGCAGCCCTGAAGAGAAAGACTTGGGATGCTGGCGGATGGGAAGCTCAACATAAGCTGGAGCATTTCCCATATGAGGACAGGCTGGGAGAGTTGGGGTTGTTCAGCCTGGAGAAGAAAAGGCTGCAGGGAGACCTTAGAGCAGCTTCCAGCACTGAAAGGGGCTCCAAGAAAGCTGAGGAGGGGCTCTTCATCAGGGAGGACAGGGATAGGAGGATGGGGAATGGTTTTCATCCAAAAGAGAGAAGATTGACATGAGATTTTAGAGAGAAATCTGTGGGGTGGGGAGGCACTGGCCCAGGTTACCCCAAGAAGTGGTGGCTGCCCCATCCCCACACTGAGACAGACTGGTCTTTTTCCTTTCCTTATCTTACAATAGTATTTAGTGATCACAAATACTACAGAATAGCAGACTGAAGTGACGAGCAGGCAGGCGCTGGCAAGCTTCCCACAGTTTTCCTCTGACATGTGCTCCTGTACTCTGACCTGGAAATCCTAGTGTTCATTCCCTTTTCATGGGAGAAGAGAAGCAATAAGATAGGGAGAAAACACCAGAACTAATCTTACCCAAACTGAATCTAAGGGAAGATTTCCACTGCATCGCCCCTGTGCTTTCTTCCCAAGACCCATGCCCTATGGATTACTCATATGGAGGAAAATTTATTAGGTTGAATGTATAAAATCCAGGTCGTGCTGAAGAATTGAAGGTAGATCAAACAGAATAAATTCCTATTTCAACCAGTACAGAATATCAGATTAAAACAACCAAGATGGTCATAACTCAGGTATTAGCAAATATCACTTTTTTTTTTTTCCTGGCCTAGCAGTAAAGGGGCTCCCGGAAAGCTGGGGAGAGGCTCTTGATGAGGGAGGGCAGGGATAGGATGAGGAGGAATGATTTTTGGCTGCAAGTGGGGAGACTGAGGTGAGATCTTAGCAAGAAATATTTTCCTGTGAGGGTGGGGAGGCCCTGGCCCGGGTTGCCCCAGGAAGTCGTAGCTGCTCCACCCCTGGAGGTGTTCAAGGCCAGGTTGGATGGGACTTGGAGCAACCGGATCCAGTGGGAGGTGTCCCTGCCCATGGCAGCAGGGCTGGAACTGGATGGGTTTTAAGGTCCCTTTTAACACAAACCATTCCATGATTCTACAATTCTATTTTGTATTTTTCACATAGGCCCAGCTCTTAGAATCAAGAAATTTCCTAGCAGTTTTTCTTGTTAATTAGTTTCTGAAATGTGTAGAAAAGTCTGGAAAACTTTCAAATCCTAAACCCCATTCGGCAATTAAAAATAATCTAGAACAATCTCATTGTTTCTGGGATCTGGTTTATGACTTTGTACCCTTTGAACAGTCCATAGTCATGAAAACAAATCAAATCGGAGTTCCTATTATCCTTTAAAAATTTGTTTTATAAATCAGTATGAAAAAGTGAAACTGCAGTGTTCTAGGCTTTTCCAGTAGAAGTTTTCAGCTAAAATATTCAGCACTTTCCAGAAATCATTCCTGACACACGGAGGGTACATCTAACTCCTCTTTTTTCTATTTCCTTACACATTGAGTTCAAGCTCTAAGCTAAGAATCTACAAACACCGAAGCTTAGACAATATTAATGTATTTTAATTACATTGTGAGCTCTAAAACAAAGATAACGTAACTCTAACAGCTACACCAAGAAGAGTGGAAATCCATGCATTACGGGGAATGTAGGAAAAATTAAGATTTATAAGATTCTCATGAAAACAAGGCAAGAAACAATAGCATTAGGAGGCAATATTTTATACTGGTTTACCATGAAATTTCATAGGAATAATGAGAATAAAAAGCTTCACATGAATACAATGTCTGCGCTGTTTTTCTGTAAGGATTCCTTTGTTTCCTCACCCCGTATGAACTACCGCATGTGGTTATGGCAGGACCCCCCTGTCCTCTAAGGGGATTCCTGCCTTCATTACTGCTTCAGCCCAGGAATCCATTGTGTCCCATCTCTCTCCAAGTCTCAGGGCAGCCTGAGGCCTTAGTCTTTTATTTTTGTACCCGCTTTCAAAGTGGTTCTCTACTCTCTAACCAAAAATCCAATGTAGGGTCGAAGGGATGCATACCAATGATTAAAAGGAACAAATACAACCTTCCCTTCTCAACAGAACCAAACAATTCTGCTTGTGCAAGTTGGGAAGAAAGAGGAAACTACAGACAGCCACAGGGCACGGAGAGCTTGAATTGCCCCAGCTGTTCTCTAATTCGAAGATGAAAGTTATAAAATCTTTCCCCTTTTAGAACAGTGGCAAGAACGATGGCACGCAGCCACGGGCTGTGAATTGCTGCCCCACCCCACAGATGAAAAGCAGGAACATTTACCTCCAGTTTCTTTCTTCACAAGACTAACCTGTGCGGTGCAGGGAGGGAATTCAAAATCAGAGTTCCCTGAGGTCCTCTTGAGTATCTTGGTCCTTGGAACACCAGGGAGATCAATCCCCAGTGCAATGCACAGCCATGTAGGACGTGCTAATGACTTCCCACACTACACCATTTATTCTTCTTGCTTCTTCGGGATAAGTTTCAGCTTCAGGCCTTCTCTGATCCATGAATCTTCACGAATCCTCAGCTGAAGTTCATTTTCCTGTATGAGGGAAGAGGTTGACTTCACTGCAGAGATTTGGTAGGCAAAGAAGGCCAGAACTTGCTTTATCTGTTAATGCTAATGCAGGGCTGACGGGCAGGTACAGGGCTGCTCACAATGTGAACTATCAGGATGAACTGATAACATTGGCATGGGAGTCATTCTTGTTGCTCCTGTTTCTCATCTTTACATTTAAACTGCAGCTACTTCTGGCTACTTCCTGCAAGTAATTTCATACAATAGGAGCACATTAATTGATCAAAGAGTACACTAAATGCAGTCCTGGAGTTTTACTTCGGTCTAGATTTAGCCTAGTTTCAAAAACAGAGTATCCCTGCTGTCTATTTGGTTAAGGAGTAGCCACGAGACCAATCATTATTTTGGATTTTTATATTCCAACTGGAGGTTGTGAGGGTGTTTAAGTGTTCCAAAAAAACCCTCATTAATGAATTCTAAACCCATTCCTGTGCATAGAAAGCAGAGATGATGCACTTCACAACTGCACCATTGCTCCGAACCAAAACACTAATTCAGGTAAAGTCTCTTTAGCAATTGATGAGGGGGTCTCAGATAAGGCTTTGTTATAATACGTAGAGTCATCACAATGAATACCAGCAGCTCTGTACCTTCTAACATGTAAATATCTGTTACTTACTCAAATCCCCTGCAAATCTTTCCTCAAACACAGAGAAGCCTAATATTACATAAAAGGAAAAGCTGAATGGCTTGTGGTAAGACTGTATCTGCACAAATCACATCTCTTTCCTGAACGTACTATATCCCTTCCCTGAACAATGGGAAGAAACAGGACCATTTTAAAATACATGTGGTTATGTTCTCCTGCTGCACATAGGATGTGAGGACTCCAAAACATTGCAGTCTGGGCTGTGGTGAATAACTCTCAGGCTTAGGAATCTGTATCACATCGAGTGTAGATGTGACACACTAAGCTGGCATGGGAGCAGCAATTACCCATTGTAAGAGGAAGATACAGAGGTAGAATAGGCTAGTAATTCTTATTCCATTAATACTTGTGGATCAAGGAGCATTCTCTGTTTCTACAACATAATTGATCTGATCAGAGCCTTCCTTGGACTTCCAGTGCAGCAATGCCCATGTGAATCCTACCAGTCAGTACCTTCAGTCCCTGACCAGGGTGGAGAACTGCCCCATAGCAATATGGAGAGCTGACCTATACAGTTTCTGAGAACAGTAACAAAGATCAAACCCCAATTTGTGACCCTCTCAGCAAAGATGTCAGGTTCATGATAAAGCTTGTACAGCTCTGGCTTTGCTTCCTCAGCATCTTGTTTTCTTGGTTTTGCACAAATGGTCATTACACAGGACATTACTGGGGGACCACAATATGAAATCCTTCCTTGATAAAATCTCTATTTGGAATTTGTAATAGGTTGTACACATGAAGAGAAGATTTAGACCCATTAGCATTTTTCACCATAAGAATACAAAGACATACAATCTAGAGCAAAAAACTATGTTTTAATACACTATCTGCCCCTACAAGCGTCCCCTACCAGAGAGATAGCATAACCTACATAGCTCAGGCTATCTCAGTGTTCCTTCAGGGGTCTGTAATGCTTCACATTCTCCCTCCAGCAGCAGCTTTCGAAACCACTGAAGGCAGCATTCTAGTTGAACCCTGGCCTCGCTTAACTGTCTGTACTTGTCAGACATCCCCCACTTGGATGAAATGAGATGAGATCCCAGATAAGAGCCTTTCAGGACAACTCCTTTCCATTCACCCTTGTTCACTGCCTACAGATCTGCCCTCAGCAACGTTCTTTTCGGTATTTCTCCTGTCCAACCAAATCAGACACTCTGAATTCTATGTTCTATCTCTTTATCCTTTCCCACCACGCAGGGAAATGGGGAAGAGCTGAGGGGGCAAAAGAATGGGAATGCTTTCTTCTGTTGTGTACATTTCAAACGAGAGGAAAGCAGGGATATTCTCCTACTCCACATAATTATTTTAAAATATCTTCATAAACCTCAGTTGTTTCCCACAACTAATTTAAGATCCACTTTTTCACCTATAAGAAACTCCCACCTACCATAACATCTTATTTATGGTGCGCCCTAGTATTCTGCCCTAAATGCTCCTCGAGTTTGAACTCCATTTCTTCGCTGACACTCCCTGCTGGTACACCAAAAAAAGCCTCCCTTTTCTCCAGGGCAGACATCCACTGTGACACCTTTTCTTCCTAAGAAAATCCCAAACATGTTTCATTCATGTATCCTTTAATTGCTGATTAACAGCTACGTACTCCCACTCTTGTATATCAGGCTGTACATTCCTTGCATGTTGTACTGAAGGATGAGACTGCAAAGCCCTCCAGGCAGGCATCTGCTTCACATACGTGTTCTCAAAAAATGTAGATTGGGTCAGACTGATTTTTTTTTCGGCTGGGAAGGAGTCAGGAAGAAAGAAAGAAAACAACCGTAAGATAAGGGGGGAAAAGGAAAACAAAGAGCAATGGGATGAAGGGAAGAAAGGAAAAATTAAACAAAAAGGATTGCTGAAGAGTAGGAATAGAAAGTGAGCTAATATATTTGATGAGAAAGCAACATTAGCAAGCACAGTGTGATTTGACAAGTGTGAACAAGCCCACACCAATGTTAAAAAGCACTACATCTGGCAATGTGTCAATGTTTAAGCAGCACTTTCCTTTTCCTTCCCATGCTGGGATTCTGCATCCTTGATATTCCCTCAGATCCACTTCTAAGCTGCTTAGGTCTACAGGAATACATTTGTAGAGGTGAATTGGACAGAGAACAGATACAAATCGGTAGTAATTACAGTTACTATCATTCTCTCCCTCCCCAGTTACCTCGTTACAAAAGAAAAGATCAGCAAAACATTGTAAAATGCTGATATACACTCAAACGCGGGGAATCATTTAAGACAGAAATGTTGGGGTTAACCATATGGCGTTTAACCTAGCTATTCCCTGGAGTATATTACTTTTACTCTAGCAAATATACGGCAATGAGATCACTTGTCCTTTGGAACACAGCAACAGTTCTGGGGCATTAAATTCAGCAGCTGCAGAGCCGTAACTGGTGCAGTGTGCAGATGTGAAAGGAATCTTTAAAATTTCCTCTGACAACTTTCAGGAGCCCAGGTTGATATTTTCCTTAAGGAAAACAAAGCTGTTCCCTTGTTACAGTGAGATAAACTCTGTATGTTGATATGCATGCAGATTTGATGGTTACACTTATCAGTACGGTATCAGTATGCACGTATACACATCATATACTTGCTATTTTATGGACTTAAACGTAGATTTGCTATTGGCTACAGTTAGTTTTTAGCAGGTTTACCCCTTGTTATTTTCAGATGGTGTTTGAACATTGAACCTTTAATCATGCACAATTGCAACATTTCATTCTTTTTTTACTACAAGTCCATCTGTAGGTACCCACCATTCCAGCTGAGGAAAGTGGGTCTCACCCTCATATCTAGGAAGGGGAGGGATGGAACAAGGGGAAACAATTTTCAGCTGAAAGAGGGGAGAATTAGGTAAGAGATTAGGAGGAGATGTTTTCCTGTGAGGGCGATGAGGCCCTGGCCCAGGCTGCCCAGAGAAGTGGTGGCTGCCCCATCCCTAGAGGGGTTCAAGGCCAGGTTGGATGGGGTTGGAGCAACCAGATCCAGTGGGAGGTGTCCTTGCCCATGGCAGGGGAGGGACAGGATGGGCTTTGAGGTCTTTTCCATCCCAAACCATCCTATGATTCTATGGTCTCCATACAAACAGGAGAGTTCTGTGTTTAATTAAGTAAAGTATCAAATCTTTCATGCCCAATCATTCATGCCCAGAGCTATTATGGAAACAAAATATGAATCGTCAATATTCCATTCTGCATTAACTGCATTCAGGATTGTAAGTTGTATATTTAAAACAACCAAACCTGCAGCAATACAGGCTTCCTGTTACTGATCAAACTTTTTGCTCCTGCAACGCTTGTCTGAGCAGATTGTTGTTTATTCTCATATAGTAAAGCATTTGGAAACTATCAGTCATTTGGAGGGGGAGACAAGAAAGGAAATTCCCAAGATTTTGCGTGTAGGGACGAATCCAGCCCTCGATTAACAGGTGCAACAGTTGTTGTTTTTGCCAGATCCATTCTTGCTTCTATTAGGACAGAGCAGAAAAATCATAAGCCTAATAAAACAGATTTATCATCTGGATAAAAGTAATTTCCTTATACTCTGCACTCTGTGTCCTGAGCTGCTGGGGAACACTTCAAAATTCTTTTGGTTTTGACAATAAAATGGTTCCCATGGCAACACCATCTGATGTCACAGAACTAAGGCATGTGAGGTCATAAATCCTTCAGAGGGAAAAATAAAATCACAAAGGATGCCCAAAACTTTACAGAGCTGTGATTTGAGGTTAACATTGACTTTTTTGTTCTGTAAAACTTAGTTTCACTCTTTCCTTTTTTTTTCCCGAAATATTTTATTAAAAAAAAAAAATATCCTAGGAATTTCCTGTTGGCTGTTGTCCAGAAAACAGAGAATACCAGCAATAATGTGAACATAAGTTCCTCTTTGGCTTGCTTCACACAAGCTTCCAAGTCCTTCTGTAACGTGGCTGAAGTAAGGCAGTGCTCTGGAGGGGTTCCAGGGCTCTGGGGTCAGAGGTCTGGACAGAAACATTTCATTTCTCTCCTCCTTCTCCTATGGGCTCCAAGCTACAGGAATCCAACAGTTCATGTTATGGAAATAAACATCTTACTACCACACAGTGAGGACTTCTTTAAACAACTTGATTTGCAAGGAAAAAATACAAGCTTGTGCGTGATAAAGCACAGGACGCTGATGGTGTGGATGAGCAGAGAGCAGGAGTTGAGTGTCAGCCAAGTATTGGGTCAGTGCTCAGTTCCAGGAGTTTAAAAGGGAAGACTCACAGTTGGACTTATCTTAAAGGTCTTTTCCAACCTAAATGATTCTGTGAAGAGCCAAGAAAACCTGCAGAAAGCAGGTAGCTGTGAAATAACCTGTTCACCCTTTTTCTTTCCTGACCAGCGGTCAATATCCTTTCAAATGCAGGGTGCTGGCGACCATACACGCACTCACACACACACACACGTGCATGCACACACACACTGGTGTCTTCTTTTTCTATACCTTGGCAGAACCTCACTATTTTCCTCTTTTAACTATCGTCTTTTACTCACTGTTCCCTAAGAACCCTAAGAATCAGGCTTCTGCTAAGTGGTTCGTAGAGTTTAAATAAGGAATTAGCCAGCTCACTGGGACATCACCACTCTGAGAGGGACCAGAGCAGACACTAAGGTCATGTGAATGGGATTTTAAGAACTGAATTTTTAATACGTTTTATATCTTAATGCATATTTAAAAGCACAGATGTGGTTTTCGTAGCTTCTATCCATGGATCTCAAAACATTTTTGAATGGGTTTCTAGTGTAGACTGTACTCTTTTATGAGGTAATGCAAAGGATGTTCTACCAGTGAAAGACAAATTCAGTCTCCCAAGTAGAGCATGGCAGCAAAAATATACAAACAATACCTTATTTTCAAGCTCAAACATCCACAATTTATGAATCAGGAACTTGAAAAGATACTTGCTTGAATCAGAGACTATATTAAAAAGAATACATTTTATATTAGGGTATTTTTCCAGCCTTACCAGTGCGCTGAGTTGCTGGTTCCAGCTTTTCCCCAAGCTGAGAAACTAAGAAGTGTGAGCTTTAAGTAATGAAATAGATTTCACATATTTGCATTACTTCAGGAGCTGGAACTTTTTGAAAATAAAACAGCTACCCTGAGACTCAATAAAATCATGCGAATTGGCAGCACCGTGTTTAGGACAGGAAGTAATGAATGGTGATGTTTTCACTCAGAACTCCAGGGACAGGTAGAACACAATTACTAAAAGAGGAATTTACACTGGGCTGTGCTTAAATACACACCTCAAAGTCTCTTATGACCCAAAGAGGCAGAATTTACCGGGTGTGTGTTACATCCTTATCAACAGGTAGCCTGTATGGCAGTGTCTCCTGATGCTACAGGTCGGAGCTGGCTCTAGGAATACTTTCTACTCTGCATTTGCCTCCTGCAACGTGTGGCCTTCAGCTGTGAAAAGAGTGGCTCAGAGCAGCCAGGCTAGGAGATAGCAGGATCACAGCAAAAACACCATGGGTTTTATACTGGAGAGCTATGAATTGTGGCCAGTCCAGCCACAAACCTTCCCTACCCACCTGCCTAGTGAGTGGAAGTTAAATTCACTATGATATAGCGTTTTGCCTGCAGGTATAGATTACCTCTCCACAACAACAAGGTGGCAATGGATGGTGGTGAAGCACTTGGATGTGCATTTCAGAACACTTTCTCTGCGCAGCAGAATTGCAGATAGGGCTGTTAGCATCCTGGATATTGGCAGAAGAGGATAATTACCAGTGCTGACCTAAGAGGGCTCTCTATATACTTATACCACATATGTGGTCATGGAAACCACCACAAAACTGCTGTACTTTCAAAACCATGGTATAAATTTCCAACTATTATATAAATTAGCTTTATATTTCACTGCTACAGTGCACCAGCCTCTTTCCATACCATTCACAGCAAAGTTACTATAGTAACTAATGCATTGTGAAAGAAGGGAAGAAGCTAAAAAGTAGCTAAAAAATAAACCTTAAAAAATTATAAAGGCTAAAGAAAGGAAGTGTCTTTACAAAACCAAAAAACACACAACCAGAAGCACATAGGCATAGTTTTGTGGCCATTTTTTTGAACTATCAGCACCACTTCACTCAGGATGCTACCACTTAAATTTATGTGAATTGTTTAGCCAAACAGTTCTATGGCACCTACCATTGCAGCAGCTTGACATACCTGGACTTCATGAAACAAAGACTTTATTCCATTTATCATCACACAGAACTGCACAAAGAATTTCCTCCCTCATGCCATTAATGTTGCAAAGCTTTAAAATCCATGAAAATGTCTATAGCTTGTGTCAAATGGAATGATCATTTTCTGGAGAGGAATTTCTGAAATTCGTGAAGAGTTTAAAATGTCACCTTTTCAAGTTTCTTCTGCAAAACAACCATCTTTGGCTTGATCAGAGAAGTGTGGGAGTGACAAATCAACACACAAAAGCTCTTACGTACTTATTGCATACTGAAGAGAAGAAACCTCAAAGAACAGAAGGCACTCTGAAGTCAGGGATTAAAAAAGCTTTATGCACTTCTATACCTGTGTGGATGTGTATATTCATGCACTGCAGAGTCTGATTTTCTACTATCTACCGCACACAAATCTTCATGTACAACGCTTATATCAGCAGTGTTCAATCCCATTGTCATTCGACAGCTACACAGTGCAAACGAGGTGCAGGACAGTAAAACCAGATATAAAAACAGAAATTCAAGAGCATCAAGTAGTTCAGCACTCCATTGCTTAAGGATATCCCTGATAAAGCCTATAGCACCCTCTCTGTGTCAGTAGTTCTCTTTCCTCAATCTTCTTTGGCATTCTCTTCTTTAAAGGAAATCTATCATAGAATCACACAATGGTTTGGGTTGGAAAAGACCTCAGAGCCCATCCAGTTTCAACCCTCTGCCATGGGCAGGGACAGCTCCCACCAGAGGTGTCTTCTGGGCTTCTTTGGATCCAGCCCAGGATATGGTTGGTCTTCTGAGTTGCAAGTGCACATCACCAGCTCATGTTGAGCTTATTGTCCACCAGGATTCCAAGTTCTTCACCTCAGGACTGCTCCCAATCTATTCTCTGCCCAGCCTGTATTTTGGTTGACATATTATTCTGTGTCTACAAGATGCTGTCAGGAAAAGCCGCTTTCCCCAGATGCTTTCTACAACTGACATTTCCCAAACATTTTTTGGAGAACGTGAAAAGCAGTAAAAATTGTTTCTGCTATATCTCTTGGGACGGGGTAGGTTTAGCCCTCAGACATTCAAAAGCTCTGGCAGCCAGTCAGAAGTCACACATCAACCACAACAAGCTAATCTACTCGGCTCCAAGGTAGACAAAGGACACATGGAAAACTGCCATCACAATCAGTTAAATAATAAAAACACAGCAAACCTTTTGGAAGTTTTCTATGACCTTCTTTCATACTGCAAATATTTTCCAAACCTCAAAAAAAACTCCAAACAAAGTTCTAAAATAAAGGTTTTGCCACCAGGTATTTTGCTTGGCTGCAACGAATGGGGCAACACTAATGCTCAGCTTCAGCTTACTTCAGGTATCAAACCCTCGCATCTCACAAACTGTTGAACTAATGGCTCTGTAAATAAACCTCGGACATCTGGTGAGGGAAGAATTACACAGAAACTGAACTCATATCCCCTCGTTCCCTCCAGTGCCTTATCTAAATCTCAGTGGTGGACTTCACAATTTTAGAAAGAAAGACAGAAAGAAATTGAATTTCCTAATCACAGCAACTAAACCCTATCAAAAGCATCTAACAAAAAGTTCTGAGCTTCTCCCAGTGAACCTGAATTGACAAGTTCACCTGTATTTCTCATTCCTTTTGATTCCCCTCTCTCCCTCAACACGCAGAAAAGATAGCACATACTCTTCAGACAGTCTAATATTTTTTTAATCAAAAGGAAATTAAAGAAGAGGCAATGATGTACATTCCTTCTGGGGAAAGTAGAAGCCTCATTCCTATCCTGTCTTAAAATAGCCTGATTGAACTACAATATTTGCATTACAATTCTGGGTCAGCTGCACCATGGGATTATGCGTGCGGATCAGAGGGTTGTTTAGTTTTTATTTCCAGCTTTGTAGGTTTTTCACATTGTATCCGTTCTGCTGCACATTCCTCCTGATAGAATATATCGATGGAGTGTGCAACAATTGGGGAGATTTACTCCCTGGATTTCTGGAGCAAGAAGAAACAAGGCCTAGGGCAGTTTTATCCATTTGAAGTGGAAATCTTTGCTGCAGAGTATCAAGTGTCAAAGTAGACAAAAGATCCTTTGATTCCTTTCAAACATTGATTCCGATTCTGATACTCTCTACCCCTGTTTCAATCCATAGCGCTCTGCACTGCACCATACTGGATCCTACCTGGTGTACAGAAAGTGAGGGTCAAGTGATGCTCACAAGCTGTCATCTGGTAAAAAGTCTTGATGTCAACTACAGCTGAACAAACATCCACTGAATCTCAGCAGAAGTTTCCAATACATCTCACCTTCTTCGCATGTTGTATGTCAAACTCTTGAACATACACTTATTAGAATAATTTACAACCTTGTTCACTGGATAATTCTTGATCTGCTGGCAGCTCTCAGTGAACAGTTCATATACACAACCCAGGCTGAGCTACTTACTTACAGAGATGAGGTGGTTTTATATTCTCTTCTGGCAGCAGAGACTCCAGGTCACACATAGCCCTTGCAAGGCCCATTTACATGGAGCTGCTTTTCAGACCCATCTCACTCTACCAGTTTGTGTGAAAGAAGCAGAGCACTTGATGGCAAAAGGGAATTGTGAGTATTAATTAAAGCTATTTAAAAACATTTGCTGAAAGGGGCTACCAGAATATGAAACATTATTAGCTGTCATGTACTGAATTAGAGAACAATTCCATACAATTACAAAAATCAGAGAGTGAAGAGACCATCAAGACCCTAATCCTGATTAGTGCAGCAATTAGTGTATTCTAAGAACGTTACTCAGTCTTAGTCAGCGACTGCACTTCTATCATATTTCTTAGAACTGCACTCCTCTCTAGGCTGACTCATCGTCAGGAACAAACATCATCTCATTTTACCTCCAGAAACTACACTGCTTTGTATCATCTTTAATGGGTTTTCACGAGTTTTTCCTTGGGGTATTATGCTGTATGTTCTGGATATTTTTTTTTGCAACTTCACAGCATCTGTGACTTTCTAAAACACTCCAGTATCAGAACATTTCTCTCTTACATTTCTCTTCTGAGCTGAACATAAAAAAAAACCTTTTGATTTGCCTTCATGATCAAACCTCCTAACAGTTCACCCTTTGAGCTGATGCTGGTATGATTTTCCCCTTCTTGGCACAAATCTTTCTTAAGCTAGAACTGGTATAGAGCATGCGCTTCAAGGAGGAAACCACTGCACAAGATCTGACTAGAGCAAATAAAAGAGAACACAATCTTTTCCAGAAGAAGTCCATGTTCCCAACTCTGCACCACTGAAAAAGATGTTTTATTTTCATCAGATAGTTTATCCTTATCACATCACTACAATTTGAAAGTGAACTCGCTGCAGGACTCATCTTCTTGTTTTGAGAAGTGAAAACACTAGGATTTATTTGGATAGCTGAAATCTTTCCATTTATTAACATAGAGGATTATCTAGAGAAGGCCAAGCAGTTGATGAACTGTAATTACTTTCACAATTGATTAATAATACATGTACACATCCTATTATTTCTTTCATTATTTTACTACAATTCCTAATATGATACATAGGAACCTCACTGATTTCGACATTAATGTGACCAATGTTGTGCAAACAGAGAGGGGGGAAAAAAGGGCCACTCCTGCAGTTTCATGTCTGTAAAAGACATTTTATTTTCTATAATATGAAATTCTGATGAAGAAGCCATAATGTGACATACATTCCAACACCAAACTGCTTAAAAGCTGGCTGATAGGCCTTAAAATTTAATAATTTGGAAAAGGCTCCCCTTCCCAGTCGGCCTGACAGGAATCTTTGCTCTGAGTGTTTTCTGCATATGGGGTGTCTTCGTCAAGAACAAAAAAAACTTTTATTTTTAAATCTGCACACGTGCATACATAAAAATACTCTTTTTCCCCTTCCCCTTTCTCTCTGTCTCTCTCCCTCTCATATCCACAGCTGAGACCTGAGATGGAACAGCCACAGTTACCTCCTAAGCAGAAAATAGTAACAGCATTTCATGTATATTAATGAAGATGCATTAAACATCCTCCACTGTGGCTGAGCAAAACAGTGTTTGAAACTCATAAGTTATTGAGAGTAGGAGAGAGAGGGTAATATTATAGACATAAACACAACCAACAGCTGAACAAGCCAAGGGCAACACAGAGATTTTTCACTTCCTTCACGCTCTCATGTGTAACAGAGAGAACACATCTGAAGTCCCATCAGGTTCTGTGTGCTGACTATGAATATGATACTCCTGAGCATTTTTTTATGGTTTAATTTTGTTTAATGTTATTGTTGCTAATAACCACTTAGAAGCATGGAATTAAAATGTTTTCTGTTATCACTATCATATTTTTCTGCTTGCCAGACCGATTATTTAGTCTTCTTTCCTAATGGGACTTGAAAGGAATATGAAGTGCAATTTATTTTCTGCACAAGCTTTTCCTGGGTGTCTCAGTCCAGCATTGTCCAGGGTGGTTTAGTGGCTACCTTTCACTCCCTCTGCTGGCTCTCAGGCATCAGAGCAGAAGATAATGTTTTGTTTAAGTCCTACAAAAGCAAAATGTGTTTACTATTACTTTATATAAAATTAATGGCAGCATTTAAAGAAATTTTTGATCCATTAAAACATTGTGTTCATGCAGGTTGCAGGTTTGAATGTTTTAGCCTACGTGGGCCTTCCAAGTCCCTCTTCAGGGGCTCTGACCAGTGAGGTAGGCAGCCAGCGTCAGCAGCCCAACACAGTCAACATTTGAATGTGTCCCTTGCCAATCTCAAATTTGATGTCACAGTGAGAATCTGAAACCGTCAGACAGGAAGACAAGAGTGCAGTTTACACAGCTGTCAGCCAAGGCTATGGAGATCCTTTAAAGAAAATCAGCAGCAATTATATTTTAAAGACGTAAGTATGAAAGATGGATGATTAGCAAACCAGCAGTGTGTAGAAGGAGGAGACTAGTTAATCCCTTGAGCAGCAAAGGGAGCTCAGATTGAAAGATTCAGTCATGCGGGCCAACAAAAAATGTTGCCAAGAGCAAATATGATGCCTGGTGACAAGACAACTCTCTTTTCTGTAATAATTGCAGAATTAGTGTGTATAAAACTAAGGATACTCTCAGCCATTATGCAAGAGCAACCTCACTATCTGCATCTGAAATACAAAGATCTTTTTCAGCCACACAAGTGACCCTTCTACTCTTCCATCATCACAGTTGACACAGATGACAAGTTTATCTGTCTTAACTGTACTCCCCCTGGCTCAGCAATAATTGCTGACAAGTATCTCTGCTTTCAAAACAAGTCGAAGACTGGGTTTTCTGCAAAATCATGTCTGGAGTGATCAAAGGATCCTGTACTCTCCCTAGATCTGTTTTAGAAGAGTCTGGATTTATTTCTGCTGTTCTTCATGATCCTCGATAGGATTGCCAGTTCCAACAGTGCAACCAATTCCTCCAGGGATGCCTGCATTGGAGGCTGGGAATTTGCTGACATGACTGTGCAGGAAGAACTGACCTTCCAGCTCACAGCAGGTCACCTTCTGTTGAAACCTTCCTCATACTGTGAAGACAACGACAGTCCTCCTTGGAATTTGTCAGGTCAGGGTCAGCAATACTCAAGTAAACAACTCTGGATCAAGAGATCTGAACACAAATCTGTTTCAATGTTCTGTCGGTGACTATGGCAAAATATACAGACAACCTGGTGGACAGGAGAGAAAATTCAGAAAGAGTCAATTAATGCTTTCTCATCTTGTAACATTCACATCTGTTCCTCCTAGGTGGTCTGTTTCCAAATGTTAGTATGCAGAGAAGATAAAAGTAAAAACGATTATGTCACATTGAAGGAGTGGTCACTGTCAGCTACAATAACCAATAATAACAGAAAAGTTTCCAGTAGCTACAAAATCTGACCGCTATAAAGAGATATCTAGAGATAAATGTTATGATCGTGACATATAGAACTGATGTGTTCTGTTCAGAACAAAACAAAATCCCGGCCTGATACAAACACGTTTTTAAGCACAGCATGAAGCAGCACTGGAAGACTGTAGAGAGACTTAAAATGAAAAATAAATTATTTTAAAGAGTCTTTTAAAGTTAAAATTGTTTTTTTTTAAGCTCCTTAACAGACACCACAAGAAGTTAGCTTCCCTCAAGATTTCTGATGCTTTTCTGGGAAGGCCTAGAAAATATTTTAGGCTTGAAGAACACACAGTTTGCCTACAGGTCTGTCAGTAATAACCTGAAGACATCCATGTTCAGTCAACTTGTACATACATTCAGCAATGTTTTTGACCCCTGGGTTGAGTGGCTTTGTGAGAAAGACATGCATGCAGTAAGAGTCTGGGTTGGGAATGTTCCTGTCTTCCCTAATATTGATGTCTCTTGCAGGGCAGTGTCCACTGACTGCAGCAGGTCGTGTGAAGGGGGAGTAACGCCATCTCTGCCAAAATGCACAGCACAGCTGAGAAAGTCATTAGAGACAGAGCTGCAACAATGAAAAACTGAGGAGCTTTTCCTTTTGTATATTAAGTGAAGCCCCTTTTGGGCAAAAAAATATATTATCCCACCTCCCAGATGAACCAGTGTCACGTGGGACCTAAAAGGGATGCAAATAGCCCATTTTTATGGGCTAAACATAAACCCATAGGTCATCTATTCTTCAGACCATATAATCTATGACAATCACAACCATGCATTAAGAAATTAATTGTACCTAAAAGAGAGTACAGTTAAGTCTGCTACAATTTTAGGTATTAATTTCCCTTGATAAGTGCTGCATAGAGGGCAACTAGAACTATCTGGCATATACTGGCAATCAAACATGTTTGAATGGATGGTTCTTTCCTGAAGGCTGCTGCCAGGCTCTCATATATTGGCATGAAGGCTGAGAAAGACTTGCTCAGCATTTACATTGGCTTCAAAAGATCCATACAGAAGCATGTGACAATATGGGAACCAGCCAAATGTGTAATCTGAGTAGTTTAGAAACAGCCCTCTCTAAATTTCAGTCCTCTTAATCTCCCTGAGTTGTGCTTTGGATTCCAGGTTGGAGCAAGAAATCCCTGTTTGTGTCTAAAAGGACAGGTGCACAAGAATAAGACAGACATACAAGAATAAATTTTCCTGGCTTCTCCCACTCTATGGTAGATGCATAGAAATGGGGCAGAGTAAATTACGCACCACAAGTCCAGGATTTTGCCCAAAGGTACGGACGAGTATAAAATGTGGAATCATAGCCTGGAAAAACCTTGCTATTTACTCCTTCTCCCTGCTCTGCAGCAAGAACAATTTGTGTTTATACAGCTTCTTCCAAACTCCTTCAACTTACCCAAGAAATCTGTTTCAGAGTTTTACTACCATTATCATAAGCAAAAGTTTGCTAAAAGCTTGTCTGAGGCTTCCTTGCCCGTTTGCAGACTGCTTTTTCTTGTCTGTCCATCACAAATTGAAGGAAAGTTGATTCCCTCCCTCTTTACATCTGCCTCTCATGTACTCAAAGACAATATATATTGAATATCGTGTCTCTTTTATAATTGGATAATAAATTCTATTTCTCCTATTTCTTCAGAAAAAGGACTAACACTTTTTGCAGTCTCCCTCAAGTTACTGAGCTACAAATCTCCAGTAATAATTTGGACATTCAGGTACCATCTCCTTTGTCTCTCCCTAGCGCACACTCTGTCAGTTCAAGACCAGGAAGATCTCTATAAATCTTACTTGTCATATTGAACCCCATGCAAGAGACAGGAGGTCTTACTGGGAAAGAAAATGGAATTGGCAACTCTCAGGCCCCAAAAGTGAATTCATCATTATACTTTCCTGAATTTGATTTCAGAGGAGCCAAAGCTGCTTATGGTACTGCTCCTTTGATCCCTGCTGCTTCAGATGTTCCTTCAGATGCCTGCCAAAGTGTAAGATACTTGGAAACTTCATGGTATCTGGGATGTGGGCTTTTTATTCTCCAGGATTCTGTAGTTTGCTGCAAATAAACTGGACATGTATGAACTGACTGATCCTCCCTTTTCTCTGTGATGGAAAAGGTCACACACCACAGTCGCTGTGAAGACCCAGGAGGCTGGTGTCAAATCTGTGTTGCTGTATAGCATGAAGTCCACAGAGAAGATAAAAAATGGACGGCTGAGAAATACCTTCTCAGTTCCAAGCATCATTTATTCAATCATTCCAATCACTGCATGGTGCAGCTTCCTTCTAGCAGAACTGGCTCTAACGAGGAAGAGATTTCAGTTAAGAATTCTGCTAAAGAAACACTCAATGTAAGGACTTTTTCTGATGCAAGTACAAAACGTAACTGGAACATTCAATAATGCCATAGATCCCATAAACCAGAAATGGGAATCAGGACTGCAGTGATGGACAGTAGGTCTGGCCCATAAATTCAGCACAAAAGACAGACAAATATGCGAAGACCAAGGCATGGTGTCTCAAGCACAGTCCAAAATCACATTTGCAGGCTAACCTCTCTGTTCTAGTGTTTCAATGGTTTGAATCAAATCTCTTAATGTGAATTTTTCTAAAGCTCAGAATTATTGAAACAGACACCTCATTTTTTAGACCCATACCAGTGTAATGAAGGTTTAACATTTAAAGAGCTAAGGGTTTAACTAAGTCATCAGAAGGATGTCAGTATTCCAAACCTCAGAGAAAACTTAAGGCAGGGATTACCTCCTGCAACCTGCTCAAAATAAAATAAAAGCAACAGCAGTCTTGATGAAATAAAAAAGCCGTGTTTCTCCGCAGTGATCCTTGAACAGCAGAGCATCGGAGCGCAGTGGAAGGGAGGCCAGCACGTGGCTTGGTGTGCATTAGTGCTCTATCACCTCTGCTGCCAAAGCCAACCATTACTTACTCAAAGTGCTCTCCAGACGGGCCCCTTCTGGGACAACGTACCCATCACTTGCTGAAGCACAGTTTGGAAGGTTCTTCCCTTTTTGCTGGACATTCCCCTGGGTTTCCAAACCTCATGTATTATGGATAGGATCTTAATGGAGGCTGGCTGTGTAAGCTCTGCTTGCTAAGCCTCTCAGCTCAAGACAGTCACTGCTGCACTGTGCCCTCCGCTTCTCTTTCCACCTTGCATATGCCAATTAGACTCACATTTGATTTCTGTTCTGTCTGTATGAACCCCATCAAAACCCAATTCTGCTTATTACCAACAGCTTTCTTTAAACAAAACTATTTTCTCTCTAAGGGTTTGCCCACATTCAGAGGCAAATTAATCTACAATTACCCGGCATGTACTGGCATTAGCTCCAATAGTGTCCTCTGCAAATACACCAGTGATTTAACTTCAGGCAGCAAAGAAGCTTGCTTATAAAATATTTGTTAGGCAATTAATAACCGATAATCTCTTAATGAAGAGCCTCTCAGATTACAATGAAGTTTTGTAGTCATGTCCTAATCTTATTTAGGTAAGAAACTTGGGGGGTTTGCGAAGGTTATGGAACCTCACTGTTGTCACACATATAGAGGAATGGGAATGGGTTCATGTCTCCTCTTACAGAAAAGAGAGGGGCAAAAGAGAAATATTTTTCTTCCATAATGCAAATGATCTCAATTTTCTATAACTGCTTGGAAAAGAAAAGAAATAGCTTCAAGAGAGTGCAGTGGGCCTCTCTTCTTCATGTCTTTTCCTGGTGATGATTATAGCTGTTAAAAACAGAAAGCTGTTGCTTGGAAGATTATGTCAATGCAGCTTGGTAATAAACAACAAAATTGTTTGCCCTCCATGAATAGAGGGTCCACTTCTTTCTCCTTGGTGGTTAGCCATCCCCATTCTTCACTACAAGTGTACATGAGAACTCCTTCTATTAGGAGGTGGTACACTTCTACAAATGATTGGAAACAGAAGGTACTTCAGGTTTGGAGGAGACTCTTCAATGACTGAACTGCCTTTAAAATCAGGCGGTTTGAGTAATACTTGAACTCAAGTACATCGATGCTGAGCTTGTTTCAAAAGACAATGAGGACTGATGCAGACAGGAATGTTTCTCTCCCCAGAGAAGATCTGTTGGGGAAAGATATATTCCCTATTGAAGCTGGAGGAACCAGGGGCTCAGTATGATGATCTCAGATGGAAGTGGTTTTGCTGATGCATTACCTGCCGAGCAGTGTATTTTATTTGTAAGATTAGAATATATTTGTAAGATTCTTCACACAGTAAAGTACATGCAAAAAAACAAAGCACAACGTGATGTTTCTTCGCTTTACCAGTTCTCACCTGAAGGTGAGAGGGATGGAGGGATTTCCCTTTTAACCCCCTATACAAGTCCAGCAGTAAAACATTACAGGTTGCAATGCAGAAGTTATACCCAGTCTTTCTTAAACTGCCCTGGTTTTACTGTCTGGAACCTTTCCACATAGAAGGAACAGAGACAGTCTAAAATTACTAAGAAGCCACAATAGAGACATAGGAAGTAATTAAAACTTATTTTGTAGTTAGAAATAGTGAAATCTCTGGAGCAAGACTATGTCTGGCTATTTTAAGAACTGCAGCAGTCTCTTGCTGAGCCTTATAAATGGGTAGCGCTTACATACAACAGCTAACAATAAATAGAGTGGCATTTTATAAAGCACACAAATAAAATGGTAGCATCGTAAACTGGAAAAACAGAAGATAAATCTTACTTCACATTCAACCCTGGCCACCTCACCTGTGTTCTGTACACTCACCCAGCTCTCCAAAAGCTTATTCCAAACTCCAGGAACTGTTTGAAAAACTGTTGCTACTTAAGACATAGAATGGAGAGAAGTGCCAGAAGACTGTTTTCATTTCTTTTCTCTCCCTTTAGTTACACAGGTCCAAAGTGCAAGCAACAACTCCTGCATTAGTGTTAAGTTTAAAGGCCTATTGCTTAAGACCTTAAGGGCTGGATACAGATGCCGTAAACAAGCTGGCCCACTGGTGACAAGTCCAGGGAAAGGCACAATTCTCATGAACAGAGAAACAAAGCAGTAACAAAACCCTTCTTTTTCACCACAAAACTTCCTGCTCACATAATGATTGAGAAACTCAAGACTGCTGCTTTTTCTACCTATGAACACCACCACTTGGTTTTAGCTGTGGCTGCAGTCTCTGGGCATTAGCAAAGTTCATTTGAGTCCCAGGGAGGATAGGAAGCTGTATTTACTTTAGGGAAATCCTGAGTAAAAATAACATGCTTGTGTGCTCTGTAACATGTACACAGTAAGTTGAACAGATCTGTGATATGTCAGATCTCCTCTGTAGCTTGCTTGCAGCAGTACCCACTGTTCTCATGAGGCTTCTGGACTGCTCAAAATCCAGGCAAATGGATAAATCCTCAAATATCATACAAATAATATATTTGGGGTGGGGAGCAGACACAACATTGCCAAGATGACACACATATTCCATTTACTTTATATGGGGAGGTAAAACTGTAGGTACTCTTTAGCTTAGGCAAGGTCTAACTTAGAGAAACAGAATTTTCCTTTCTTATTTACCTTCATTGGCTACCGCTGCTTCTTTCTTGAAGATCTCAGCACATAAAGACCTTGTATTCTCTAGGATATCTATGACATAGACTTACTGCTGTAATAACATAACTCCCTGGGTGAATATTTTTATGTTGGAGTAAGTATATCCACATGGTAAGATACGCTGGGATAGCAAGGGCGTTGGAATGGCACCTCAGTGGGTAGGTACTCCAGCAGAAGTTTCCATGGGGACAAGGCTAGGAAGATTGGTTCCATCACCCAGAATTGTTGCTTGAGCAACAGACACACACATTTACAAGGCCTCATTGGCAAACCAAGACAATGAGTCTTTTGCATGAGGGAAATAAATTATACAACGTGGAGCCACATCACTCTGCACACAAAGCTGCATTAAATGAATTGACTGATTACTAAATCATTCATCAAGAGCTACTAAAAATTGGCCAGAAACTCTTATTGTTGCACCCTTCATATGCACACACAATGGCACACTACTGTTTTAAGTGGATGGAATTTTGTCTTATCACATGTGAACATCATAAGCCCTTTAGAGCAAAGAGCCACTGCAGATCCTTTTTTTAGCTTAAATGTTAAGAGCCTTTGCTTTTGGAACGGGACGGTTCAAATTCTATCTCCAGTTAACCACAAAGCCCAAAGTGGCTTTAAAATGCAGTGACATCTGTACAGTTTCAGAGGACACAGATTGTTTTCATATTCTAATTACTCCATCTCATTACAATGAAGAAAAATCACTTCTTTTTCTTGAGTCACAGATGTAAAAGGAAGGTCTTGTGATTAAAGTAAAAGATTCATAGAATCCAGAAGCCTAGCTTTTTTAATCCTTCTGACTATACTGCAGACTTCCAGTGCAATAACACTCATTTTCTTCCATGGAGCCTTAGAAGACTTAACAAATCTGCATTCATAAAGCACTTTGAGGTCTTAATTTAAAAGCCTCGTACTCTCACAAAATACATAAAATACCTTATAAACAGAATTTTTATTATCACAGATTACAAATTTGAAAAGAGGAGATACAAAATTTATTGTGTGGCTGATTCTTTATGTTAACTTCATTTCTATATCACTGGACAATTAGTGGTGACTATATATTTTAATTTTCCAAAACATAACCCTTGATTAAATCATAGTTATGTGAAAAATGTCTGAGCAAGACAAAGTTCAATTCATATAGTTAAGCTGACCTTCCAGTCTTTCTAAGGCACTCAATAAGCAAATAAATTGCAAACAGTGGTTCAGCCGGAAAATACATGTCACTGGTATGATCAACCACACTCTGATGTGGTTTTCAACCCATTGCCACATACTACTGAAGTAATTGTATGTAAATTCAATTTAGCAATATACTGGGTGCCTGATATTGTGATTCTTTGCCAACATTTATAAACTGAAGCATCTTCTTTGGAAACGCTGAGTTTCATGTGAATTCTTAAGCAACGAGTGGCATGATAAGGCATGCACGCTCGTGTCCAAGAATACACACTCTGGGCGTGGTACAAGGAACCAGGGCAAGGGACGTGTGCCTTCAAGCCTGGGTATCAGCAGGAAAGTGCCCTCATGGTGCAGAAACATTTGCGCAGAGGAACCCAGTGGGGCAGCACTCTTTGAAAGGGGTTTTTCATATTACATGACTTGAGAACTCACTGAGAGACTGCCGAAGGAGTTAGTGAGGTTTTATGTAGGTACAGGTTTTTAAAACACAAAAATGCCTAGGTATGAATCTTCCACTGAACCTTTAGAGCCAGACCACCCACAATGCTATGAGAAAAATCCTCTGTGATTTTTTGTGAGACATAAGCAAATTAATCTGGAGGCCACTCCATGTACAATCCTCCTAAACCTGTCCCATGTAACAAAGAGGTTGTGCAGATCCACAACAGCTCTGTGACCACCAGTTGGGAGCATTGGTATTTCCCTTTTCTACAAATTCAGGTTCACTGAGCCCAGGTGGGGGATCTACAAAGCATGACTCACCATAACAGATCTGCCACTTCTGGCCTACGGAACTTGCCTGACTTTGCCTGACTGATTTTAGAATCATAGAATTGTGGAATAATTTGGGTTTGAAGGGACCTTAAAAACCACCTAGTTCCAACACCGTGGCATGGGCAGGGACATGTCACTAGATCCGGTTATCCAAGGCCCATCCAACCTGGCCTTGAACACCTCCAGGGATGGGGCAGCTACGACTTACCTTGGCAACCTATTCCAGTTTCTCACCACTCTCGTGGTGAAGAAATCCTTCCTAAATGTGCCCCCCTCCAGTTTATACCCATTCCCCCTCATCCTATCACCACAAGCCTTTACAAATAGTCTCTCTCCTGCTTTCTTGTAGGCCCATTTTCATGTGTTTGTCAGCAACAGACACAAAATCATAGCTCTGGGTCTTCATTCCCTGTTCATCTACAGTTATCTCATTCTCTCTCTCAAATCGAGCCCGCATTGACATTTTGCAGGACAGACGTAACTACAAAGTGAGTGACTTTGTGGTGGTGACACCAGATCTCTGCAATCTGAACTCTCCAGTACAAACAAAAAGCAGGAATGAATCCCCTGTCTCCTGAGCATTAGTAGTTCCTGAAAAGAGCAAATGCGGAATTGCTTTCCTTATGGTCAAAAATGACTAAGGTGAGGAAGTGACTGGGGGGCATTTTAGACTTCATGTTAAAGAAACAAAGCACAAATTGACTTTTTATAAAGGTCAAATGAAAAATTGGATATCTTAGAGCTGCAGAGAATTTCCACTCTGTGTTCAGTTCTGTTTACATTAAAAAAAAAAAAAAGGAGAAAAATATTGTCATGTCCAGCTTAACAGATGATTGGGCATGGAACAAAAGAAAACAAAAAGAGGAAACGACCATATTTGCAAGAAAGTCTGGAATTGCAAATAGTACTGAATATATATCAGTGTTCTTTGATGGCAGCTGTTATGTTGCCCTTTCACAAACCATTACACCAGTAACAAAGTCTATCCAAGTTGGTTTGTACATAACCTACAGGCTCTAGCCCTTGCCACAGGTTTGTAAATTAGTTGGCAGTGTGCTGAAACAGGTATTTAAGAGACATAATTCATCCTCCTGGCTAAAAATACATAATGTAACAAATACCACTCACAATGAAAATCGTATTGTACATTCCTTTCATATGGACTAAGCTGTGACCCGTGTGAACTGGCAGAAGAGCTTTGCAGTCATTTAGAAAAAGAGAAAAAACCCTGGATGTGATATTTTCACTTAAACTAGTTTTCATCATTATGCACTGGTTATTTCCACCCTAATTGTGCTTTGTTCACCCCGTTGCTGGATTCACTGCTATCTCAGTATGCTGTGGTTCACCTCTCACATGTCAGATGAACATTAAGACCATGAACACCACAGGCTCTGGAAAGGGAAGCAAGAGGGCAGCCCAGGGGAAAGAGCAGCAGCACTAAAGGAAACAACAACAATCTGCGTGACCAGAAACAAACGGACCAAAAAAGCTTTGGCTGCTTCCTTCCCCACAGCCTCCCAGGCCTTTCCTCTCCCTGCCACAGACAGCACAAATTCTGTGTGCTCGCTTGGGAAGCAGGTTCCTCCCTTTCCAGAGATTACAAGCACATTTTTCACCTAAAGCTGAACTAACTCTTCAGAATAGAAGCCACTGTCCCCAGTTGTGCATCTCCCTCCAACTGAACAAGAGCCTTCCCTTCCAGCCCCCTTTAAATTTCCTACTCAAGGAGATCAGAGTTCTTGGGTCTTTAATCTTCCCTTCACAGTTTCACATACAACTCTTGGCTTCAGTATTTGGATCTATTTCCTGCCTTTCTTTCTTTCTTTCTTTTTTTTTTTTTAAGTACTCTTTTGAAGCCAAGTTGCTGAGTGAATCGTAAAAGGAGAGAATTCCAAGAGCGTTAGCTTCTCTGCTGTTCCCAGGGCAGGTCTGGGCCAAAACAAACCCCCGCTGTGCCAGCAACGGTTACTTACAGTCCAACACTCGGCATTGCAGCGCTCAGCTTCCCAGCCTGACCATCTCCCATTTCCCTTAATAGATAAACCCTCCTCAGAGATTTCCCACTTTGTCTCCGACTGCGCCCCTTCCCATGTTTTCCTTGAGTCATAAAATAACCATCAGAAAAGAAAACGGTGAGAAGGTAAATATTCTGTCCTGGATCCAGAAAGTCTCTGCCCAGAATGCATCTGGCTTTGCTACAAGACTTTTCCATTCCCACCCTCATTTCTTGTTCCCAGTTTCAGAAACCAGTGTTTTACAGTGGGCCTGCCCTCCGCCACATCTGTTCACACAGACAACTTGGATTCCTAAATCAGATTTCTGCTAAAGAATTCAAGGAACAAAAAGCTGCTGCTTCCCTGATCTCAGGATTTTGGTGAGACAGGAACGAAATTTGACATCTGGGCAGAGAAGCCTCAGCAAGAGCTGTGTCACTGAAGCCAGTCATTACACAAAAAGGATGGAATTACTTTTACCTTTTGGAAAGAAGCTGAATCTTAAAGCTCAAGCCACAGTAAGAAACATGTTTCAATGGCTATTTGATCAATTAAAAGTTCTTCCAACTTCAAAGATTCTTATCATAGAATCATGGAATGGCTGTATTGGAAGGGACTTCCAAGCCCATCCAGTTCCATCTCCTGCCATGGGCAGGGACACCTCCTACTGGATCAGGTTGCTTTAAGCCCCTTCCAACCTGGCCTTGAACACCTCAAGGGCTGTGGCAGCCACCATTTCTCTGGGCAGCCTGGGCCAGGTTCTCCCAACTCTCATTGTAAGAATTTCTTCCTAATGTCTAATCTAAATCTTCCCCTTTCCAATTTAAAGCCATTCCCCCTCGTCTTATCGCTATATGCCCTTGTAAGAAGCCCCTCCCCAGCTTTCCTGCAGCCCCTTTCAGTACTGGAAGATCCTCTAAGTTCTCTCTGGGACCTTCTCTTCTCCAGGCTGAGCAACCCCATTATTTTCTCATGAATTTCACATTAATTTTAAGAATTTTCACCATTACATTTCATCCTTCTACATGATTTGGGTGAGTCTGCACCAGTTGTGTTACATCCATTATACATCAGCATTATACCAGAAATTCTGGTGACTGTCATGTTTGCAGAGTGTGAATTTCAAATGTATGGCCAAAAGCCTGCCGAACATTTGATCAAACAGCAGATTTCACAAATTTGGAAAAAAACCCAAGTCTGATAACTTGTACTGCCTAGAGAGCAAGGAAAGTAGAGGAACCTGGGTAGATTAAAGGGGTAGATCATTTCCAGAGTTGCCTGACCATCCCAGCACAGAGGGTGAGGAAGACCCAAGCTCCAGTATGCATGAGGTATGCTTGTAAATATTCAGGAAACTACTACTGTCCAATCCATCCAGGGACAATATTTCCCCACATTTTTTTTCGACAAGTCTTCACACTAGACTCATAATTTCCTTCTCGGACAGGCTGCTCTGAGAAACAAGTCTTGAGCTGCTCTAGACTTCTGTCCTCCTTCCTTAGGGAAGGACCATCATCCAGATCACTTGAATTCTGAAACAACATCTCTCCAAACCACAGGCTTTTACAGTACTAAGGCACCTGGGAAATCATTCTCTTTAGTGTGATCATAAAAACCTGACACTATTCTTGACCATCCACTCAAGGGCTGAAGTGTCTAAGACTGAAGAAGGCAGCTGGGCTGGGAGTCCTCATTCTCTCTCTCTCTCACACACATGCATTTCTTTGTAATTGCCTCTGCTCTGATGACAGCTCCTTTACTCTCTCTTGTTCACTGTATTTATCTCTTAGCAAGCCTTGCTCCAAATACCAGCAACTGCAGCAAATCCTCCTGCTCTCTGCAGCAGTTACAGCAGAAGGGACTTTTTCATTCAATAACATCTCTAACAAATCACAGAAATTAATTAGTCTTTTCCATTCGTGTTTTTTTCCTCACGGCTGCAGTCTCCTCTCTCTTCCACCACGATCCTTTTTTCTATTCCCCCCTCTTCTCTGTTTCTGTACAAATCTGACTTTCCATTTCCCTCATTTGTGTTCCAGCTCTCTCTCCCTCCCTCTCTCACAATGGTGCTGGAACACGCCGCAGGAAGATGATGGATGATCACCTGTCACAGCCTGTTTATTATAATTCAGACAATCAATTACACATCCCTAATGCTGGCTGTCCCACTGGAATTTATATGCTCGGCACAGACCAATGTGAAAATGGAATCTCATTTGCCAAATGTCTTAGCCTGGGTACAGCCTGATGATTACAGTCCGGTTCTTTCAACAGTTGTGTATGGCTGACAATGTCATCACTTACTGCTTGCCACAGGTCACATTGCTCTGAGCCATTATTTATTGCGCAGCGCAGGGCAAGGCTGTCAGAGGACAAAGATGTTGTGGGAGCCACTGCACTCAAGGCAGGCGAGCAAGGTGGCTCACACAGCAGGCACACAGCTTCAGCACCCATCACCTGCCTTTGTTTCCACCGGTGTCAATCCTTGTATCCTGCCTACCGTCTTTTCTTTTATGGATTACTGCCTTTCATTAAAAGGCTGGGGAGCTCTTGTATTGAAAGGCAGGGGGAAATGCTGTCCCTGCCGTTAAATAATCCCAGGATAGAAAGTAATGTAATAAGAAAAGGATTGCAGAAATATGAGACAAGGGGGAAAGGAAAAAGGGCTTGTAAGTGTGTAGCTGAAATGCTACACAGTAGTATGCACTGAACCTGCTGGGAAAGGATTACGTGCATTTTACTGACTAATTGAGTGGCAGTGTTCATTACTTCATCTAGGTAGAAAGGAGACAGGAGATCCTAGATACATCAGGATGTAGAATATGGACTGAGAAGTCCATCCTGAGAACAGTTTGATCTGAAGTAGCCAGACCTTCAGGGAAAGAAGGGAGGATTTGAATTTCACATTGACTGTGTTTATGAGAAGATTTAGGAACACACAGGTTTCAGAAACCTTATATGCCTAGCAGTGCACAGAGACACATACAGATTCAAACATATATAAGATGTAAAGAAAGTCTCCTCTCCCTTAGCAGGGGAAGGAAGATACCTTTCTTGACTACAAGCCAAGTTTCTGACCTATTCCTGTTAATGGGAAAGAAGAACACAGGAGCTGCCCCATTAAACCACCTCGCTGACTTAGAACTACCATTCTCTCACACAGAACTCAATTCCTTCCTTCCACCTCTTTCTGCTCAATCCAGACAAACTGGTTTGGGCTCTGCACCTTAATTGCCTATGCTCTAATGCACCCACACACCAGTCATTCCTGGAAGACTCAAGTGAAGGATGGATAGTAAACTTACCAGTTACCAGTAAACTCTTTCAGTACAGCAGTTCATCTGCTAGATTCACTGCTTTACTTAGTTAAAATTATTTTTAAGCATTCAACGTCTAAATGGTTAATCCAGAGATCCCTGACCCCCAAAATACCAGCCTTTCAGCAGAAAAGCTGCGACATTCATGACATACAAAATCAAATCCTAGATCAAACAAGTTACTACCCCTTCAGTAAACAGGACTAGCCTTAAAGAGGGATGGCCTGCTATTCAGAATAGTTATCTTATCAAGGTGGAAGACAAGCAGTGAAATGAGGTAGCACTGATGATGCTTTTTAAGATCTTACAAACCACCTACCAGTGTTTTCTTGGTTCTGTGTGCACATGAGGTCAGAGAAGAGGCCCTTTATTCTTTCTTACAAAATAAAGGCAAAAGAAAGTATTTAGATTTCAGATGAGAGCTATGTTCCCTATACAAACACACGTATAGGATGCAGTTGCCTGTGACAGCAGAGAACTGGAGCAGATGTGTTGGGAAGACCTTTGTTCTTAATGATACTATTTGTATATCCATGGGATAGGGTTCAGGAGCTGTATGCGCACCAGATCACATCGCTTATTTATTCATATGTTAAAATCTCTGTCTCAGCAGCACTATGAGAACTCAAATCATGACAAAGCGTTCTCACTTTCTGCATATATATAAATATATATATATACACAAGCATATGCGCGCTTATGGATTGACTATGGGGATTTTGGTTTTAAAGAACTTGTTTTTAAACAGAGGATCAGCACACACTGTAGTGATACTACATATGCATCTAATTTCACACATGACACAAGAGCATGTGAAAGAGCTCAAGTCCTTCTTACACAGCAAAAGGCTTCCTGTGCTCCTATGAGTTCTGTATGAGTTGGCATTAAAAAAAGTTTGCTGAGGGGACAGGAAGGAAATGGAGCAATCAAGTGTGTAAGGAGTCACTGCTGCCCACGGAGGGAAATGTTATTCTGAAGCTGGCTGAAATGAATCACACTGAACGCTCAACCTCTTTTTTGTTTTTCCTTTCTGCTCCTGTCTTAGAAAGATGCATTAGTTACAATCAGGCAGCAAAGTAAACAAATATTAGCTCTTCTTGCTATGAAATCCTAACTGGATCAGTCAGACAGCCTAGAATTAAGGAAAGACACCTCTGTTGTGTTATACGTGGAATAGGAAGCTGTGCTGAAGCTTTCTGAGGGCGTGCTATGTCATCACCACTGCCTGACTTGGTATAACAGCAGGGCTGTGAGGATCAAAGTAGCATGAGCCGTCTCCAGGGGCCCAGGGAAGTGAGATACCAAGATGGACACTGTAAAGCAAGGCACGTTCTGGGGCACTTCTGGTGAGGATGCAGCATTTCCCAAGCCCAGTGTTAACCACAGGCTGGCTTGAACACCTGCAAGACTCTTCACAAACTGGGCAGCCAGCCCTTATGGCTCCTCTACCTAGTTCTGAGGCAAGACAAGGGAAGGCATCATACCAGCATCAGTGCTTGCATTAGAAATGCAATGGTCCTTCTCTGCCAGGTTCATAATTTGGTCTGTTCTGCCTGGAATGGGAAGTACACCTTGCCTCTATGATAGGCAGGATACCTAAAGGCAAACGCAGTCACATAGATCAGGAAGGCTTGTGTTCTGCCAGGAGAGAAGAGTTTTCTCACTCTTCTCCATCAGTTACAAACTACAGACCTGCCATGAAACTCAATTGCAAATGAAACTGCTGCCAGAAAAATCCAGTCAATTAAAGAACCTTTTCCTCCTAAACAGGCAAATGATAAAACTATTACCCTACGATACAGTTAAATTCTCATGCTTACAAGGGAAGTCCCTTCCCTGCTGCCACCACCACCCTTGCTGCAACTTGAATTTTAGTTTGTTTAGTACAGTGTGCTCAGATTATACCAGACATTTAATTCCTCCCCACTCTAACCAGTATTTTGCTGTTCATGCAAGTCCCACTGTGTTTTACAAAACAGGTTAATTTCTACATTGTTTTTGTTACCTACTTGCAGCCTGGTAGTACTGCAAAGCTCTCCATCAACTCAGTTTTTGGTGGTTAGGTACTAGGCAATCCCATGAAGAGGGATGACATATATAGCAAAGGCTTATAGTCAAAACAGACAATGCAGACAAGGGCAGAAAACTGAGGAGGCAGAGAAAGTTTACTTATCCAAGGTCAAAAGCAGATCTGGTAATACAACCTTCCTATTCTTATTCCATTACTGAAACCATTAAACAAAAGTGTCTTCCTAGTATCCTCTCACCAATTCTCACCCACCCTCTAAAGGTCCCCCAGCTCTGCAGCATGTAAACATCCTACAAACCAGTAACACACGTGGAGAGGTCAAATGCTACCCCGTGCAAAGGATGTGATGAACCTGTCTGGAAAATGTGACTCAAGATACTAATGAGACATTACATATTGTCATGGGATTGGAGTGTAAAAATGGCTCAGTTTGCTCTGTGGGGCTGGTCTGGCAAACCTTGAATGTTCTCTGCTTCTACGGAAAGAGGCGCTCACTCCCAACTACACCCCAGCCTTGTATCACATGCTTTCTTCATGAGTGAGCCCTTTTACAGACATTTACAACTTAGGCACACAATATATTTCTGAAATAAAGACCACGTGTCTGTTCCTCCTTTGTGGGCGCACTCCCCAGCACTAATGATCCATGTCACTTGAATCTAAACACCCCATCCATGTGAACGAGCATCTCCCTCTTCACTGGTTGCAAGAGGTAGTGGAGGGGATTGACTGTTTTGCCCACAGCATTCCCTGTCTTGCTTGAGTGCAGGTTTTGACATTTAAGGCAGGAGATGTGCTGAGTCAGGCAGCTCCCCCAGCTGCTCGACGGAAACACAGCTGTTACACAAAAATAACCATGAACACAAGGACTAGAGCTTTTTTAGAGAAAACAAAGAGAAAAGCACATTGACCTGCAAACTCAAAAGCAGATTCCTTAAACTATTTGATTTGATACAATCCTACTTCAGGCACTTCTCTTATTGTGGGCCAGAGTCTGCGCTGAGTGCTGTTTGGCTCCTTTTAGGCTGTGTCTGGAGGACAGGGAGGGAGCCAGAGTTATCTCTCCTCCTGATTTTGTTGATCCAGACTGGGAAACCTGAGCTCACTGTTTAATTAGGAAAGGACGGAGGAGGCTGTCAGCAGGTGGACAGCTAATAAGCACAGCCCCATGCTGCAACCCATTGCCGGGATCAGGTTATGGAACAACACCAAACCAGTGCTGCACACGCTGCTGCTCCCCTGCGCCTGCTTCCATGGCGTCCCCAGTTGTGCAGTGGCACCTGTTCCTCTGAACGTGAGCACAAGCTGTTCCCTCGGCACTCTAGCACATGCGAGTCACGGCTCTCAGATTCAGCAGCTACTTGGATAATACCCCAACTCCTTAAAGGGCTCCAGCTCCATTGCTGCTGCGTAATATCACCCTGCAGAGAAACAGCTCCAGCAAAAGCTGAAGGCTGGGGAAAGACAACAAGTGCAACACAACAATAGAAAAGGGGGGAAGCAGAAAGCCCATGAGTGAAAAAGGAATTGTCTTACTTAGGCAACCTGTGTAAGAACCACGAAGGTTTACTGATCTTGAATATAACTTGCACTGAGACATCCGCTACATGGCAGCATTTACCAAGGTGCCCTCAATCCCACAAAGCGTAGCAGTTTATAAGGAAGAGCACGGCCCCCAGTCGTTCGGCTTGGAGCAGAGGGGAAGGACAGCGGCTCCCTGTGTCTCCAAAAGCCATTTCAGGCAGTAACCTCAGTTTGGTTTCTACACAGCAAAGGCACCACTCGAGCCCCAAGCACGGTGCTTGCTTTGCCTCCAAACTGGCTGAGTAAAGGTCAGTCCTCAACAACCTTCATGCCATTCCACCTCTTCCCAGACACCAACAGGAGAAGGGAGTTGGCCTTTCCTTCACCATACAGCTGAGCCATTACCCAGGGAATTACACTTTGCAGTCTCTGTACCTTAATTAATTAACGGATTAATTCAGAGAGGCCCAAACCGACAGACAAACAACAAATGTCCTGTGACAAGCCCAGCAGAGCATCATGGTAATGACCCCAGAAATCAAAAGGAAAAGGATAATTAAACATAGGCTGAGGAGGAGGGAGTAGACAGGGGGCAAAAGGAAAAAAAGTTAAAGTTTCATAGTTCCATGAACAACAAAGGTGCCCAGAAATCCCATTTGAAGGCTGTAATATTAATTTAATGGGAAAAAAATCCAATACAATTCCCACAGAATTTTTCAATTACATTAATACGATGGGCTTTAATGGATATCTTAAGCAGAGTCATGATTAACAGAAATGCTGCATAAATTACGCTTACGTATTTTACAAAAACTGGCACAGAGCCTTGCCTTGCAGGAGACCTTGTTCTAAACTCTGGCATCCCCTTGTAATTGTATTTGAAAGAATTTCCCTGCTCAGAGATGAACCATTTGCTCTTGGGATTTTAATCCTTCCCACACTCTGGACCAGTAGCAATGTGAATGCAAAGAACCGGAAAGAACTGAAGATAAGAATTATCTTGAGGAGTTTTTTTTCACCTGTTTGTACAGTGTCCAGGGAAACTTGGTCTGGTCTGTGCAATACACCTAATATAACATTGACAGCAGCCACCCACAGGAGTTGTACAGCTTTCCACAGCCAAGCACCAGGGAGCCCTGTAGTAACACAGGGCCTGGGGATAAAGCAAGGAAGAATTTTAAATGATACACTACCCAACCCAACGATAGTCCCAGTGCCATGAACACAAAACTAGAGGCTCTAAGGATGGTAGATGTATAATCCCAGCATCTGATTCATTCCTCTACAGAACAGACTTAACTGAACTTTCAGACAAGCCGTCCAGGTTGCATAGTCCCAGGTAAACCATAAACTGTAAGGAAATAAGCTGGTGAGTCAATGTTCCATCTATACTCATATTGCAAGGTTCTCCTTTCAACTTCTGCTACTGCTGTGACCAGCCGTAGCTGGTACAGTTGCACCTGAACAGCAGCTACACGGCCTGGGTACCCACCAGTCTGGTTGGCTGTACACGTAGACCTGTTAAGCTGATGTTGATAAGACCTTCCTAAAACTCACACCGCATTTCTTCCCCCTGTATTTTCCAGTAGCACACAACAGCGAACAACATAGTCGTGCCTGGTTGAAAGCGTGGCTGTGCATTATATTTAGTGACTTAGAATTCCAACAAGAATTGCAGTCATAGACATGCACTATGTGTGTGCAAGCGTGATGGGGACACTGCGTGCAATCAGCGCTGATTGCTCAGAAGGAGCTCTGCGGTGTGCCAGAAGGAACTGCTGCTTTTGCGCCTTCAGGTGGCTTAGTACCGTATTAATTAGAGAGTGTTGGCACGTAACTACATCACAGATCTTAAAATTCAGAATGCAGAGGTAGGGAGTATTGTGGTGGAAACTCACAGCATTAGCTGTTCCGGTACAATCCCTTTAGAAGCTGAGTACATCATATATCAGATGAGCTCAACAGAGCTGTACCCTTGATCTTATTTTTTTTAGAGTATACCCACACAGCAAGCTAAATTTTATCATAGATACCACACATACATTGCATACTTCTTCCCACATAATCCACACAGAGATGTACTCAACAAGCTTTATAAATATTTGAATGAGAAGAGGATCCTGCAGATAAAATAGATCCGAATTTTATTCTCAGCTTCATGCTATACAAATCTGTTGTCCCTTTGAACAAGTACTAGACATAAATTTTCTGGAGAGGTGTCTTCTCACTTAATTTTGGAAACCTGTGGGCTCAAGACTCCAATTTCTGATCATTTAAGCCTATTGGAAGAAAGTGGGAACTGAACTCTCAACATCAGGACCCAGTTCCTCCAGACTAAGCCTTCAAAAATGCTGTTACTTGGAATCAGTGGTACTTTTGAGGATTAGAGACACAACACTCAGCTTTCTAATTTGTACATCCAGTTCAGAAAAAAATTTCCATTCCTAATGGATATTTCTCAAAAGCACTTTCAGATTGCTGGGCAGCAGGTGCCAGGGAATGCTTGGTGCTGTTATTTTTCCTGTGAACATCCTATCAGCAACTCCATGCTGTGATATCTAGAAGAAGAGCTTCCAATGAAGAAAAATTGCTTGTCGCTTGCAGCCTCAAGATGCTAGATGGTTAAAGTTAAGCAGAAGGCGTGTTGCTGTGTTCTTTATTTCTTTCATAAAACACAAATAAAATACCCTGTCAAGTTACATGAGCTGAAGTGACAGGCATCTCTTGAATGCTTTTAATTGCTGCCAGAAATAGTCTGAAGCTTCGACCAAAGCTGACACAGGCAAAATTTCCCTGGAAAGCATCTTCCATGTGCAAAAAAGTGAACTATTTCAACGGTTAAAATAAAATCAACAATTACACACTTTGCCCTTTCCAAAAATTCCATTTTACCTTACAACAGAGAGATATTTTTTAAATATATACTCGCACCAGCAGAGAATGCAAGAAGATCAGAATGCCATCTTACTTATATCACTACAGAGTAACATCAGCTCCCATTAGGCAGGTTTTAATCAACTTGTCGTTAATGTTACAATAGCGCCTAATAATGCCAGTCAAGAACTCAACATAAAGACAAGATGCTGCCAGCATGTTCAAAAACAAATCACATTTTAACAGCTTCTAAAACCTTGTCCTGTTGATAAAAATTCAAGCTGAATTAGTGGAAGATTCACTCCCTTAGTACAACAAATTAATTTTCCCTCATTATAAATGTAATCAGAAGACACTCCCCAGACCAGAGAAGAGGATCTCTCGCTGTTTGAGGTCCTGTGCAGGACAGTGTCAGCCACACACAGCAGCCCAAAGCCACTAGTGTGTTTTAGTGGCTCATCTCTGCACTGTCCGTGTCAGCATATCTCCTGCTATAGCCAGGCAGAAAACAGCTTTCTTATCTCACAAAACTTGCAATTACCTTTCTCTTTCTCTCTTCATTTATCATCAGCTCTCAAAGGATGTATTTTGTGAGTGTCTCCATGAAACGGGAGACTGAAATATCCAGGTATTCGAGGCACTCACATGGAAAATGGTCACTACCTACTCTAGGCTGGTGACCTGACCTAGATCTGTAACAGCGCAGGTGAATTCTCCCAATGCGAGACTGTTATCACTGTGAGATAATATTCCAGGACAGGTCTCCCTTGTTTTATCTGGAAGGGTTTGGACCTGAAGGACCACCCTGACAGTGCTCCCCAACCACATTCTTGACAAAGTTGACCCAGTAATGGACGTTTTCTGGAAAAAAAAACAAAACAGTTTTAAAAAAGAACAATCCTCACTTTAGCCTGAAATCTGTTTTTCCTGAACACTGACAATTCCCAATGAAGTCAGTGAATTCACAAGACATACAAGACATGGGATCAGGCTCCTTGTGCTTAAAATTACAATTTTTCCCATTTTCTTCATTTAAGTTTTACTTCCCCAGTATCCAGAACAAACACACATCAGCATGAAAAGAACCCATTAATATGTCTAATGCTTTCCTCTATAAACTACCATGATCTCACAGCTTCCAAAGCCCAAAGGAAATTAAAACACAGCTCAAGAGGATGGCACTGAAGGATACAACTTAAAACCCAAGAAAGCTGGGAAATTTCTGTGCAAAGGCTGCAAATCTGGGCTTGGAAAGGAAAGCAGCTTACAATGAGCTGTAATAAAATCATTCCAGTCTGTAACCTGAACAGAAAAAGCTTGCCATTCAGCAAACAGGAAATCCCAGAATTTATAGATGACCCTGTTGCAAACAAATGTTTTGGAACAAATCGTTCTTTCCCTAGCGCCTGTTTTCCACTGTTTCTCTCCTGCTCTTTCCCCTATAAGACAAGGGCCAGAGCAGCACCGTCTGGCTGCCGCTGGTAGCAGCGCTGCTCTGATGTACCATAACTGGCACACCATGACTGGCACGAGACAGAGTGAGCAACCGGCAAGGGACTCTGCCTGAAAACGTGTCTGGCGTTTTCCAGCTGTATCAGTTGCCGTAATAAAATAAATGTCCCTATTACACTTGCCTTTTTTTATTCCCATTGATCAGTGTAACTCAAGTACAATCTACTAAAAAAAATGAAGTTTAGAAAAGCTGTGTTGGTGTGTGATGTGCAGAACTTTGGACCTCAGACAACATTAAATTCCATGTCCTCCTTGCACCTATGTAAAGAGGACTGCACAAGGATAAAAACAAAAAAGCGATAACATAAAACTAACCCTACCAGTTTCCCTGTTTTTCTCTTGCTCATTGTGTTGCAAGGACTCCAAGGCACTGGTGAGACTGTAGATATAAAAGAAAAAGAAGGAGCTCTCACCACAGTAGCCAAGGCAGTCAGGAAAGAGAAACACAGCTGGATGCCAGTTTAACCAAGCAAATAAGGAGGCACTCATCTGCCCTCATATTTCCACCACCTCCCTTCTCACTCCATTGGGAGAAAGACACACAAAGCCAGAAAATGCTGGTGAGAGCCATGAAATGCATCTCACTCCACCTTTGGTGCCCCTGTCCCGTCTCTGCTGAGAGCAGCAGCATCCAGAGGTTTGCAGGACACCTGGAGTAACACTCCTGTATTGCCAAGTGCCATGTCCCAAAAATCCTGGCTCAGGAACTCCTCCTTCCCCACTGGTCTTAACTCAGCAGCGAGCAGGGCAGCCAGATCATCCCTGCTGACACAGCAAGCATGTGTCCACACTTGTTTCAAGCAGCAGGGTCATACAGTGGAGACTCTGTGGTATCTGTGGTTTTACAAAAGAATAGGTGTGCCAAGGAGCTCAGCTAAACCTGAAAGAGCACGTACTCCCCAAGGACGGCAGGACAGCGTTCAACATGACCTAAGGGTTTAACTGCTGACGATATGGAAACCATGTATCAGAGAGAATCTCTCTGCTGTTCCTTTTCTTTCTCTCGTCCTATCCCAGCATTGTTTAAATGAATAATTAGAAATAATAACAATTTTTCCTCAGCAGCTATCAAACTGTCCAGATTCCTACCAGTGTTAAAAACCAGATATTGAATATATCTCTCCTCAGCAGATTTAGTCCATAGCATTAAACATTCCCCACAGGAAGTCTGTGAGGCTCAGCCACTGTGACACAGTCAAGGGAAATTTATATAGTCAAGGGAAATTCAGACTGATGTTTGCAAAGCCAGGACAAAAAGGATCAGCCCTTCTCAGGACTAAGGAAAGGTGCTTCAGCTAAGTGGGGCTGGCAGACCAGTGCAGGAATCCTCTTCAGATATGCAATTACAGTCACCCCCAGGGGCTTGTCTTTTGTGGTGTTGTTTTTTAAAACCCTTCTCCAGAGTCAACAATTTGCCTGAATCGCTTCTTATTCATTTCATCTTCATGACTCCTGAAGGCATCTAATGAGGTGCTTTGAAGTTTGGCTGAAAACAAAACAGAACAAAAAAAAAAAAAAAAAAAAAAAGCAACCCTCCCCCCCTAACTTTAGCTGACATTAAACGTTTGTCCTGAAATGATAATCTGCAGGATTACAGCTCGGCTTTGTTTTGGTTTAACACTGTGCTGTCTTTGGATTAATGGGCTTTGTCCTTACTATGGTGAAGTATCTTGGGGACCAAAACACAAGGTGTGGCACCTGTGATACGGTTATGCAGGCTGGGCTGGCTGGGTATAGAGTCAGGGCTGAGTCTGGGACTTAAAATGTGCAGTAAGCATTTTGTTGTTTTAGGTTTTTACTTTGTCTTAGCCTAGTTAATTCTTGAAACTCTGCAGGGGGTGTGTGCATAACTTACAGTGAGGCAAATGTGGAGTCACTTGTGGGTTCAGCAGAAAGATTTTCATTGAAAGTAGTTTGAGTGCAGAACCTGCCTTCACATCTCTCAGCCAAGCCGACATATACACATTCATAAAGCCACAGAAGCAAACACTATTAAAACATTATTTAACTTTATTGCATTACTCCCTCCACAAAGACACAGATATTTGAGTATATTTTTTCAACAAAAAAATCAAAGTGGAAGATCCACAGAGATATGGCCAGTCTCTGCTGAGGCTGCACCTGCAAGGTCCATCAGCTTTGTGATTATTGCCACCAGCTGAAGAATTCCTTTCCTCATTTTAACAAAGCCTTTTTTACTTTTGAAGAAAGCTATTGACATTTTGCAATACAAAAGGGCCCAATCGCACTGCAAGCTAGTTATTCTTGAAGGAATTCTGCAGGCTTCAGCCAGCTTATTCACTCATCTAGGCAAAAACCAGTAATGTAGATACGAGGCTGTGAGAGAAGAGGCTGGAATCATCAGCATGTCTGAATCCTGACAGCTACGGACGGTTTTTAAAGCAGCTTAGCTCCCACGTATAAACGGCCTTGCACGTAAGAGCCCCTCAGCATGTTGTTTGTTGAGCTGGTTTTGAACTCCAGCCGCACAGTTTGTATGCAGACGCAGCCAGTCTGCGCGGAGGGAACCTGACTGCCGTGTGGGTTTGTGCCACCAGCCCACGTGTTACAAGAGGAGTTTGTTTGTTCGCTCCGTGTTTTGCTAAAGCCCAGTCCTGGGAAGGAAGCGAATCTCGGCACTAATCAGAGTGTCCACATTGTTTCAAAATATGAACAGGAATGGGAACAACTTATCTCACTGTTTGCATTTGTGCAACAGCTCACAGAAGATTAATTTTGTAAATTTTTCTGAGTGCCACGTGTTGTCCTGTTTTAACTGACCGAAGTTTGATGAAAGCAAGAAGAGGTGATCATGAGACAACGCCATGCAGCGTCCCAAAGTGTGTTCCCTCTGACACATAGATAGGGTTAAATCTGATTTAGGCTCCTATACCTAACACTTCAAGCCTTGCTTCTACAAAGCAAGAGTTTGAAAGGATCTCTCTTCAGCAGCACGGTCTCTTCTGGATGAAGTTTAAGATCGAATTTCTAGATTTTCATATAGAACTACCTCACTAAAATAAAGATCCCTTCAGAACAGGTCTCTCATGCAAGCCAACAGTGAGTTTGCCAGGAACTGGGAGTTTTAGTCAGTGCCGTGTGGTTTCTGTAAGCAGTTTTGATGTGAACAGCAATGCACATAACTAGTGACTCACATAATGAAGCCTCAGTGCTTGAAGGCAAGGAGGGTGCAGCCAGCCACACCTTTGACATTTTGCCTGCATCTCTCTGCTCCTCACTCCATCACTGGCTGTAGTAACACAGCTAGAAAGATATCCATAACTTCCCAATGCATCAACATGGTACGTGCGACAGCCTGTACCCAAACAATATATCCCCTCCATTCCCTGATGGCAAATCCCTGTCTGTAACCACCCTTCACCTTCAAGTGTCTTCCCAAAATTGCCAGTTCTGAGGAAGCTGTGCAGCATTAGGCACAAATCTTATTGTAATTAAAATATCTTTCAAGATATATAGGCCATATTCCTGAAAGATGGAATAAGGACAAACAAAAAAAATCACATAAAGTCATTGTTTGCAAATGTGCCAAAAATATAAGTTGCTGTATGACAGCTCTCTTAGCTGAAGGTAGTGGTTTTGGGAGAGAAAAGTACTTTCTTCTTCAAGGCCTCGCTTTTCAAACACATTAATGTAAGCTACTAATTCATTATTCTGATGTTGATGAGTAAGAAAACAACCTACCACCTTACTTCTGTGCCTTAGGGCTAATTTTGCTCTAACAGTCTGCTAAGAGAAGTAGCTATTTCATTTTCACAGCTGTTAAAGCCTCTTCTAAGACACACTGGACCATCCCTTGGGAGCTTTGCTACTATTTAACCTTAGATTAGAAGGAAGCTTTTTAACAATTATTTCTGAATTAAAACCATGTGTCTGTCCTTTGGATATTTAAAATAGAGCAACTGATAAACAACACTCACCACACTGCAAAGCAAATTCAGTGACAAAAACAATTGCTCCAGTGCTGCTGGGAAACTTGCCCCAATACTATGTTTAAGTTAAGAAACCCCATAATAATATTCTCTTTACTGGGCAAAGATGTACTCTGAGCTCAGCTGAAGTGGATGATGAAATTTAGTGACCAACTACCATGAGACTGTTAGGAGGTTTAATTTTAAGGGGGAGAAACATAGAAGAGAGGTAATAGTGAAATAGTGGACTTGCTTCCTAAATTTGTGAAGCAGCAATTGTTTAATGATCTATCCTAGTTAAGAGCAGCTGAATAGCAGGTTTTAGAGCCAAGAAACTAAAGTGTTCATAGAGGAAAATCATATTTCCTCTATGAAGTTATTGCAATAAATAATAAATGCTAAGTTAAGAAGCTGACTGTACTGTAGAAGCCCAAGTCAGAGATGAGACAGAACCTTCTGTGAGTGAATAAGGGTGAAAAAACTCCTTTGTATGTTCATTTAAGCTCTAGAAACAGCAGGTATATGGGCTTTGAAGCTTAAAAACAGAAGTCTGATTGATCTCTGTTATGAATATAAACTATTCTTCTCTTCTTTGCAGTGTTACCAGTGATGCCCATTCAACTCAGCACCTCTACAGCTACTCAGTAGATTTAATAAAGTGACAGACGAGTCCCAGCTATCAGCCTAAAAAAGATTTGGGTAACGAATCGTTTCTTCTGTTAATGCAAATAAATCCTGGGTCGGCATAAATCATGGCCTTCAAACATTTTCCCTGGTGAAAGGCAAAATTAAGACAGTCATACTTTCCTCAAGCCCATTTTGATTAAGCAAGAATTCTCAAGGATAAATTGACAAACTTAGTTCAGTTCGGAGGAGCTTTTTAACTATATAACAAACTCCATCGACAGGTGAGACATCTCCTTATCCCTAGCGAGACAGTTGCAGAGAGGTTCTTGGTGGCATCTCAGCACTGGTCAGAAGAGATTCTTGAGCTCTCCCAAAAGATTCATATGGACCTGAAGCATGTCTTCAAGTCGGGGCCCATACGCAAAGCACCACAAAGCACCACCTGTCAGCAGAACCTGAATTCCTAGATGTGCTCTTCCTCGTATTTTCTTTTTGTGTAGCTGAGAGAAGACTCCCAAAGATCTCAATGTACAGCTGCATGGCAACTACAGCATCCTGTTTACATTGAACATAGGCAAGATGTGACCTAACACTGTCCACACGAAGTGGTGTGTACTTCAGAGAGACTATTAAAATAAACACAAATGCACACAACAATGACATCCTTAACTGCATGGCATTTGAAGCTCAGCTTGTGCTCCTGTGCATGCAGCTGAGATATTAACCACATAAAATGTGCATGATGCCTTCCTTCATGCATTTTCTTGGCACTGTCTTCGAGATATCTGAATGCATTTGGCCTTACTTTCACCCACAGCTGCACTGATTTAAGTAAAGAGCGACTTCAAACCCACTTAATCAAATGCTGGCAAAGGTCAGTAAGATATGTTTATCTTGGTTCAACTAACACAGACTGGGAATACACACTGTACCAAAGCTAAACACGAGTAAGACCCTCTTAAACTGAAATAAAGTTGTCTGCGTTGCGAATGCTTAAATAAAGCCGGTTTAAAATTCTGCTCCAAGGGAATTAGACTCATTTTCCTGTCTTGGTGAGGCCCCACTCTTTTTGTCTGTCATGTGCAAGGTTGTTTTGTGGCTTGGTAAAAATCTGTTATTGAGCAGTTCTGAGACAACTGCAGGCCATGAGATACTTTGAGGGAAAGATCTGTTAAGTATCCTAAAAAAGAAACTAAATTTTGTGTTCTGTTTTAAAGAAAATCAGAGTCTACAAAGTGTAGACTAACATTTTATCTGGTAAATCTCAAAATCCATGAATTGGCTTGGGAAACAGCAGCACAGGGGAGGAAGGTGTTATAAATCATCTAGAAGAAATATAGGCTAGAGTCCATCTCATTCTTGCTGGGCAGAGCACATACAAGTTATTTTCTGGCTATTGAGTAATGCCAGGGTTTTTTTTACTTTTATATAGGCAATCACCACTGTATGCACTACATCAATACAGTATCACCGGAGCAGAGTTGCAAGGGATGAAAGGGTGAGGGACAACAGAGAGAAAGAAAGAAGCTGCCAGCATTGAGCTGCAACTCAGCCAATGCTTGATTGCAGGTATAAACATTACACGCTGTATCAGCAAAGCTGTAGAGAGTGAGCCATAAACCTCCCAGGAGGGGCTTTACAGGGAAGGCTGACAATGCAAGTTCAGAGTCAGTGTGTTATTTGGAGACATCCTGAGCAGCTAAAAATACATAGCAGCCTTTAGGAACAAAGCAAAAGGGAAATATCTTCCTCTTTCCAGTATAAAGGGGCAATGGAGAAAGGAAGGAAGGAAGGCATTATCAAAAACACACACAACACCTAGCTTGGGGAAATCCTCCATGTGCATAGGTAAAGAGGTGAAGCCACCTGGGCTGCCAGTTATAGCAGGCAGATCCCGATGCTTGAAATGCCTGTAAATGAGGAAAAGACTGTAGCCAGGGGCTTCCTCTAATCATCATTGTTCTATCACTTTTAATAACTTGTCTCTGCTTGAGCAGATCCAGCACTCACATAGCAACTATTAAAACTAAATTGCTTTCATTAATAGAATTTCCACATTCCTTCTGTGCATGTATCCCAATGTCCTCTATAAACAAACACTGAGCTTTACCGTAAGAAATGACAGCAGAAAAATATGGCCATTTTATAAGGTGTGACAGATGCAAGAGTCTTACAGTGTTGGGGTTAGAATATGTAACCAGGACGTCTAGCTTGTGTTTTGTCATACTGTGGTCCTCCCATGAGCTGCCAGCGTTTTGCTGAAACTCACAGTCTGAATACGTTACTGAGGAAAAAAAAGAAAAATCAATTTATGAAGGCAAGCACTTCAAAACGGCTCTTAAAATGGTGGCCACATTTTCAAATGGGTCTAGGACAACTCTCCATGCCCAACTCTACATGGGAACAACTGTGTGTGGGGATGCCCTTTAGAAAACATTTCTAGTTCCATTTGATTAAATAGGATCTACATTTTCTAACCTTCTTGCTTTAGTGTTGACATAGTATGAATCTGCCCCAAGGAATCTTTCTTCTAGAACTGCCCAGTGTAAGATCTCGAGATGGGACTAAGAAAAGCCTTTTTTTCCTGTTGCCCGTATGAGACGTGTCACAGGCATCTCATAGTCAATATGTGTGACTATCTCAGAATGATACTGTGAGAATAGGCATTGATTATACCTAACGATCAAATGAGACTATATAAATTCAGACTAAATTATCTGCATAATTTTAAAAGGTCCCTGATGTAGGATGACAACACTGAATTACTAGGCTACAAACATAACCAAGCAAATGGGAGTTAGAATCATAGAATAGTTAGGGTTGGAAGGGACCTTAAAGACCATCTTGTTTCAATCCCCCTGCTATGGGTAGGGACATCCCACTAGATCAGGTTACCTAAGGCCCCATAATTAATTCCACTGAGCAGAGATTAATTCCACTGAGCAGAGATTCCGCAATGCCATAACTAGTACAGAGAGACAAACTGTTGTAACACTGTCCTGGAAATAAGTTTCGAGCAGTTCCGTATGCCACAAGGAGTTGCTGCCTCTGCTGCAGGTGTTATATGACCCAGAATAAATTACACAGACTTCCAGTTTATCAGCCTATAACATAAGGATGACATGCACCTCAAAGGTGTTTAAAGAATTAACTCCTCAATGTTTGAAAATGATTTGAGACCCCCACTTTTGATGGTGATGTAGAAGGGCAGACTGATTACTGCAGTGATTATGGCTTTCAATAGATTTCAGCTGTGATAAGGAAAGCTGCAGGAATGCACTGCTAGGAAACTTAACACAGCTGTTAATCCTAGAAGGCTCTGTTTTGCAGAACTAAATCAAGAATGTGCAGAGAGTTGGGCTGTGAATAAAAATGACCTTTAACACACATTCTCAAGCTCTTACTACTACAACACTATGGAGCGTCACACATATTTCGAGTGTAAGAGGAATATTCAAGCAGGCCACCCCATCAATTCGCCAGGCTCGGAAATGAGGGAAAAGATGTTCTAATAAAGTAAAGAGCAGGGTAACTGGCAAGCAGGGCTAAGGAAAGACCCAGAATTTTGAGCATAGAGGTCTGCAGAACAAGACTGGGATGCCTTTGCAGGGGAATTGTGTGTAAGACCTAGCAAAAGGTGAGAAGCCTCCCTTTTCAGAGGCAATAAATGTACTGAAGATCCAAACCAATGATCTAAATATGCATCTGCCTTCATCTTTTCTCCTTTCCGCCTGTATCATTTCCTTGGGGAAAATTTCTGTTCTTGTTCACCTCTGTTGTGATTCCCTTGAAGTCTCAGCTGTTCTAGGGAAAGTAAATAGGGTTTAAAATTAATTATCAATTAAAATGAGGTTAATCAGCACCAGGCTTGTCATCTATTATCCTTGTAAGTGAGACAATCTTGTCCTCCTGCAAAACCCCTACAAGGAACAAGGCCAATAAGACTCAGCAACAAAGCCTGTTCCCTGGTGACCTTTGCTATGTTTAGGAAGAACAGCTAAAATAAGCTCTAATCCTGAGCCAGGCCAAACACTGTTGAGAACAACTCTATTTAACCCTTTTGATGCACTGTGTACATAAGCATCTGGACAGCAGAACATGTTTATTACCCCATACTGCTTGTTACTGTGTTAGTTATAATATATTCCTTGGATACAGCCTTCCACCTTCCTTGCATGGAAGCAGTTAACTTCTCTGAAGCCCTTAGCCACTACATCAGAACATGTCAGACTCTGGATTTCTTGGTCCTAGTGGGATATGCTGGTTTATAAAATCATTTACACAAGGTCTTTGTTTCAAATGCCTTTCACATTTACTGTGCTGATCTCCCCACTCACATTAACAGGACTGTGCAGGCAGCTTGCTAGAAAGCCAGAGAGTCTGAGTACACTTACCTGCACTTTTAAATCATTAAAGAAGCAAGAAATCTTACTGCTGACACACGCAATCTATGAAACAGAACGCTTTCTCAGACATATAGCAAATATCTAGCATGCCTGAACTCTGGCCTGTGCCAATGACTTATCTGCCTTTATATCCAAGGAATCTTTAAAGGAACCACTTCATTTTTACATATCCGTTTCAACACCCATAAAGTGGGAGAGTATTTAGCAAGGTAAATAAAATAGTCATGTAATTAAAGAGAAAATATGTCTGAGTGCAGGATACACCTGCATCTCAGGACTCAGGTTCGCATGTATTTCTGTTAACCAGGGGAGAGGGACAGACATGTGACAGGATGCCTTGTGGGGTACCAGCGCTGCTTCAGAAACATCCTTGTCTAATAATCCCTGTAGCTCCCAAAATTTTTCTTAGAATATTATTACTTACTACAAACATGAAGAAGACTTTCAGAGACATAAGTGAGAGCTGAAAGAACCCAAATCCTGCTGAGATGAAAAGACATGAGTGCTTTCCTCCTCTCTGCATGTTTAAAATCTCCCAGAATCAGTTTTGAACCATGGAGCTTCAACACTGGATTAGAAAAAACACTGATTTTTCTGAATGTAGGCATTGCCTGCTCACCCTTGCACTTAGAACCATCGGACAGAACAGTCGCTTCTTTAGTGTTTGTTTGGCCCCTATTTCAGTAAGTTTTTTTCTGTTCCTGTTTTAAAGTAATTCAGTAGTGAGTGTGTGTGCGCCCTAAAGTTTACTCTCAAAATATGTATTTTTTAAAAAAAACCAAACCACAAGAACAATTTGTTCCAATCTGCTTCTGCAAGTTGTTAAGGAGGAAGCTCAGCTGTAGCTGCCCTAATGGGACTTCTGCAAAGAGCTTCCTTCCAAGAGCTGCCACAGAGCTCCAGCCTCTGGCTTCACCAAGGCTTCCTCTGGCTCTTGCAATAAATGGAGATGATCTGCAGAACAGTATAACAGAGGAGGCAAAAGGAGTAGATTCCAAGATAGATCCTTTGATGCTCAGCTATGCAGAGGTAGCTCTGGCCCCTGTTTGTGAATTGGAGATACCACAGAGAAGCCCTGAGGAGCACAATATGAATGGAAAGGTTACATAGTGGAGAGGGTACACAAAGGATGTGGAGTCAATTAACAGGATGTCCCTTCAGGACAGTCCTTTGACCCTGATGCGAGGATGGTGAAGACAGAAAAGGAAAAAAGCAAACATGGTTGTGGTGAGGCTTCATGTGAAAGTCAAACCTGTGTAAAAGCTCACATGAAAACACTTCTGTGACCATATAAGACTACTAGAAACCAGCCTTGCTGTTCGGCTAAATCCTGTGAAAAGTAACTTCTACCTAAAAGAAGCCTTGGGGCATAGCATGGGGTTACATGGTAGGAAATAAAAGAATTAGACTTCACAGGGATTTACAGCAAAAAAAAATCTGGAGAGACCGAGGCATCAGTGCCAGTGGTTTCCCACAACCAGGTTGGTTACTCAACTGATAGATTCCAGTCTAGGATCAGTTCACAGAGACGTTTTGCCTGGGCCTCAGTGAGACACATAAGGTATGTTGCTTCATGAATATCTGCTTAAGATCCTCTGTTTTTACAATACTTTTTGTACTTGCTGTCACAGCCATTGCTCCCCCTCTACCCCTCTATCTGTCCCAATGGAGCCAGAGCTGTACGCTCACTGCTACTTTGTAAAGCAGGCCTTAGTCAAATTAAGTTGTACAAATTAATTTCCCATCTCTTTTGTAGGAGAACAATGAGATATAGAACCACGTCCATAGTGGAGGGCAGTCTGCTCAATATCATGAACCAACTTTACATTCGTTATCTTTGGGGCACCCAAAACTGGACCTTAAAATCTGCCCTCAAAGACAGACACATAACCACCTTCTAAAGATCTCAGCTACCCAGCACTGCTCTGGGAAATACGAGGGCTGTGAGGCAGATGCGCACTCTTGGAATCCCACTGTGGCTTGGATTTCTGTATCCAGTTACTGTCTCAACAAAGCCATTTGTAAAATGAAGCTGTCTTCACCCTCCCCCCTCTCTCGCTGCATTACTGGTATCTATTTTTGGTTGGGTTTTTTTTAAGCGTTCTACTTAGAACATTTCACTGTGTTCTTTGCCACAGTATTTAAGAGCTCTGTGCTCAGGATGCAGGCAGTGAGAACCTGACTTCTTTCAGGGAAAGCTGGAATCAGAAAGCAGTTCTCCTTGACTTATAAATTTCAGTCTTTTAAGTCTTAGCAAACTGAGTTAAATGCAGGGGAGAAAACCCCTGCTGATCTGAATGCTTTTATTTTATGTAATCTTCTATACACAGCAAATATTATATTGCTTCATTTATTCTAGTCTCGTTAAAATGGTAACATTCCTACCCACCAATTCATGAGTACTTGTACACAGAGCACCGAAGGTTTATATTAGCAACTGTTCCTGAACAGCAACGGTCTGTTATAACTCAGTACCAGTACAGCAGCATTTACAGTACACGCTGGATACATGTACTGCTGTTTCACAAGGAAAATCACACCCTTTGTCCAATCAATTTTACACACAGGGAACCTCCAAGCAGACAAAAGCCCAGGGAGCAGAAAGGGGCTGAGGAACCCTGCTTGCCTGCCTCTCTGACACCCTGGGATTTGCTGCTGGCTGTGATGAGGCGTGGGATGCCCTCTAGTGATGCAATGTTCCTATCTTCGGAAATATATTTCTGCTTCCCGTGTGGCTTTTGAGGTCTCAGGACAAAACAGCAGCTTGTGGCCTAAGCAAGACAGTTAAAAGCATTAACGACAATACCACCACGTCCTCAGCTGCAGGGGAAAAGAGGCACAACGTGAGTGTCATTTGGCTGTTGCAAGTGCTGCTGCTCTGACAGGACTGAGTGGACTGGGGCTGGCAGGTTGCAGATGGTGCTTTACAGAGCACCTCTGCCAGAATGAATGGTTCTGTAGTGGCTACCCAGCAGGAAGAAAGGAAACTGAGGGAAGGGTGACTTTCTCTGGCAGAAAGTCTTTTCTGGGAGGGTGGATTTTAAAGATGGGCCTCTAATGGGCACAAATATAAGAGCAGAAGAATTAGGAACAGGTAAGAAGGCTGCAGACAATATTACAAGAGAAAGGAAGCAGTGACCCGGTGCTTGAGTGATCAGTGGGCACAGGCTCCAACTTCAAATTAGTCTTTAGTTGCTGGGGAATATATGTACACGAGGTAGTAATCTCTATTTGCTTATGTTGCCTCTAACTTTTATCAGGCAGGGGATATTTACACGCGTTGACAACTGCCAGTCTAAGGACTTGTCTCACGTTGAAATCCCTGATCAGACCCTCCACCTGAGCCTGGAAAAGCAGTGGCAATTAGGACAAGGCTTTCATCATTCTGCACACACAGAATGCAAGCGACATTGACATATAACTGAAGGCGAGTATGAAGCATACTCCAGAGGCTTCTTGCAGCCTACCGGCATCTGTGAGGATGCTGTCATTTCCCAGCAGCTAAGCAGGTATTCTTCAACAGACACCCTAAGGATACTAAAGCTCTCCCAAAGGAACTGTTGCTGTCAGTACCAACTTCAGTAAATCCTAATTCCTTCCAGTTGTTAAGGATCACAGGTACTTACCATACTGGAGGTGTTTACTCAGGCAAACCTGGCCAAATCAGAGTTAACGTACCTATCTTCTTGTTCAGCTGAATACTTCCTTTTCGAGGGGTTTTAGAGCAGCTTAGAAGAGCCAAGGCCAAGAGGAATGGAGTGTGTCTTTGTATGGCTGGATCAGCTCCACCACAATTATTCGATTCCACAAGCGGTCACTAACAAACTGTGCCCTGCACCTCTGCCAGGACACAGCAGGGAGCAGCCACTGCCTCCTCTTTGGCATCAGGAGAAGCCTCACATTGCCAGACATAAACCAGAATATCACTTCCTGAAAAGTGAGCAATAGCCAAGTGTCCAGCTGCATTGCCTTCAAAAGGCATGAAAAGCACGTAGCATCAGAAAGGCCCTGTGGAAGATGGCAACAAAAGCTCGTCTACATCCTAACTAGGATTAAGTCAGTTTTAACAAACTACAGCCAAAGTAGATAGGTAAACATGGACCTGGATTGGAATAATTGTCAGAACAAATCAAAATAGATTCTTGTTAATTTAGTTCCAGGTGTAAGGAAACAAGCCCTTGTATTTGGAACCACAGTAGAAGATACAAATTAAGTTTGACTCCAAGAAAGGTAAGTGGTAAATATTTCGATGTGCTCAGGATCCCACTAAACAAGGAGACCTGAAATCCATAAAGCAAACTCTTACATCATACAAATAATGGCAAAAACACTTGATGACATTCATCATTTTCTTTTAAAATGTCAAACAGGAGTGCAAGACTGATAGCCCAGAAGCGCTGCTGCTGCTGCTGTCAGCAGCTCATTTAATCAAGAGCGAAGGTAATTCTAATAATGTCCTGGACTCCACTTAATTTTGATTACATCATTGTTTTGTCTCGGTTGAATTCTGCACAGTTTTGATTTACAAATAACTGCTTTCTATTTGATATTGACTTTCTCCATCTTGTATCTTCTTCACCATTTACACTTTTCCTTAGCTTATTGTTTGGCTGAGATTTGAAAAGCTAAAGCTAAAGCCTCGTCTGCTTTGGAACTGAAGATCTGACAGTAGCCATTTGCCCCAGATTCTTGCTTAAGATTCAGCCCACGGATAATATTCACAGCATGCCAGTTCCATCGGCACCTTCTTTCCCCTAGACATCACTGCACTTCAGCGACACTATCAAATATGAAATATTGCTGTTCTTGACACACCTTCCATTCTTGTTCTTTCAGCTCTTTGTTTTCAGCTTTCACCTCTACCATTTACATGCTTCCTTACTTTAGCACAAATAATCCCAGTTAACTAGAGTGCAAGCCAGTAGAGAAAATAACTTCAGAGCCTGTATGAGAAGAAAAAATAAATGATTTGATGTCTTGGCTGTTCAGCAGCTTGTATGAAAGCAAATAAAACAATTTCCTCATTATATGAAGCATAGCAGGCAATCCCTTTCAAGAGACAAGTTGCAGGTTATTGCTAGGGAAGTGATAACTTCTCTTCAAGGGTCAGCAGCTCTTTTAGGGCCCTTTCCATCCCTCTCCACTCTCAGTGAAATGGATTTTAAACCAGAAGATATAAAAATCCAATAATTTGCCTTCCTTGTATGAGCAAAATGATCTTCCAATATAAGCACACAGATACACTAAAACCAAGTTGAATGTGGACAGAAGGGATGAAAAACAAAGAAAGAACTAAAAAAAAGAAAGCAAATGGAAAAATGGGAAACTAGTAAATAGAACTTTTAAAATAGATCCTGTGGTGACTTCAGGGCTTGAAAACACTCGAATACAGCCAGAATATTTATCACCTCTGAAGAAGCAATCTTGTGAAACCCAGCTCTGGTAGTATTTTAATACCAGATTGCTGAGGTTTTTAAATATCGGTTCAGTAATTAAAAGTCCATTTGTTTTATTTAGGAGCGGATCAAGGGCATTTCCATGCTGCTTTACTTCTAAAGCCAGAAGAATGACAACACTGTCAAAAATATGTACTGCTGCAACAAACTTCCTAGATTTCAGCTGGATTTAAAAAATTATATCTGTTTATGTTAATAGTATGTTAATAATCTCTCAGTTTTGCTAAAGACATAAAATTTATATGTGATTTCCCAACACACATGAACATGTAGAAGTGGTCCCAAGGCTGAAGTTCTGCATAATTGCCTTTGCCACAGAGTTCATCCTTCTTACTCAGGTACTATAACTAATTTATTACATGTGTCTTACGTCTGAGCTTGTCAGCACTTAATTATATCCTAGAGAACTCCCTCATTTGTCCTGACAAACTACTGCACTCCATGTTCCTGTTCTTATTAGGATATGGAACACTTGTACCTTAATGTTAGATAATCAGGAGTGCAAGAGCAAATGAACTCAGGATGGACTGCAGCCTCCTACAAGTCAGAGCTGTCCCATAGAAATGGAGTGTGAGGTTTGATCTCTGCAGCTGGCTTTGGTGTTCTGGAATAGCAGCAGCAGTGGAGACCTGAACTTGGGTTTAAGCAGTCACTCAGCTAGCCAGGCAAACTCACCCACTGACAGTCAGGCTGGGACCTGTATTCATGCAGGTTCTGGTATCTGTAGGCTCTCATGCTTAAAACAATCACTCTCACCAAAACTCTTGTAGTTTAAGGCCAGTACATATCTTTAAGTAGCTTTATCCGATATTTTAAAATCTGACAGTTATGTTTCAGCCACTTACCTTACATATTTGATCCCAGTAACTTGTGTTTAGCTAAAAGTTTGTAGATCAGATTCATAACAAAGTGCCAGCTTTGGGACCTTGAGAATCAGTACAAGGCAACTTCATTTGAACAATGTTCAATTTTCAGTCACTGCAACAATGCAGTTTAAAAGTTATGTGCCATTTTGCAGAATTATTCTCATTTGGTTTGTTTTAATTTTTCAACAGTAAATATTTTACTTCACTTTCGGCAGAGTTTTGTATTATACAAAGAGATATTGTCACTCTGTCTATCATAAATTGTTCAGTTTAAATTAGACAAAGTGAAGCACTCAGTCCAAGGCAGAGCTACTTTGATTATTAATTGCTAAATATATTTTCTCCTACCCACTCTTTTGTTTAAATATGCAGTAAATTCCATTTTAACAATGTCATGTCACTGCCACTATGGAAACCCCACTTTTCCATTTTCATCAGGAGCAGACCCACCCTTTGCTTGAAGCGATGCTGCCTGTAAAGCCACATTTTCTGTGCCCCTCTCTTCCAAGGAAGCATCGAGTAAGCAAAGGGAGGATCTGTATGTTTGTGGTTGGATGCTGTGACTTACTGGAAAAAAAAATGAAGTGGACACTACTCCTTTGCACGAAAAGCCCTTGACAGGCTACGTACATGTAGGAACAGACACAAGAATATACTTTATCACATGCATTTGTATACATATGTCAGCACTGAGACCTTGAATTGTTCACACAGCCCGAAAGTGTCACAGAGAAAGCATTTTGAGGTAGTTTAATGTGTCTGTCAATGGAGCCATTGGTGGAGCTGGTCTCCTTTTAATGCTTTGTGTGCCTTGGAACACGCTTTTACTACATACAGCAGTGTGTCTTTGAAGGCAGCAAAGCTTTTGGATTGGCACAGTGCTAGTGCCGGGTGAATTGTAACATCCTGGAAAATCCCTTTTAAATGCCAGACTAGGACTTGGAACATATCCAAGCATTTGCAGCAGGCACAGCAAAACAGCTTTTGGAATTTAGCCTCCATACTATGCAGACACTTAAAATGTTATAGACACGTTCAGTAAAGCTGAGAGCACTTGAAGTCAAGCAGCATAAAAAAACACAGGACATTGGATTAGGTGGTGTAACATTCTATACGGAGAAATTATGTGCTTCCCTGTGGAGCGAAGAGGGGAGGAGGAGATTGCTTAGGAAGCTAAGCCTCGGGTTTGTAATAAACTTAGAGAAATACCAGTTCTTACACAGTGGCTGTATAGGGATTTCTAGAGGAAGGGTTTTTAACCAGAAGTTCCAGTTGTTTGCAGGGACTAATGGTCTGAGCATCCTAAGTGCTAATTGATAATGAGAGCAGAGCTCATTCCACAACGTGCTACTTCTCATGCTAGCGAGAAAGCCCTCCTTTCCGGCTGCTGTCAGCTGGCTGCTCAATAGAGGAGCTGTTTCATCTTCAGGCTGCCAGCTGGTAGTAAACTTTTGGATGATCCCCTGCCATAAGCCACAGCCTGAGCTGGAACCCCTACAGCTATGAACTCACTGGGGATCTACCCCAGAATCAATAAGCCTATAGCTAAACTTATAGCTACAAACCTCCAGATGCCTAAACCGCACCTGGCTGGCTCTAAGTAGCTCGCTTCCTTTAGGTGAAGGGCAGCCATAAAACTTCAAACTAAGCCACTCAAACACTTTCCAAAGTTAGCTTGTTTACAGAAATTAAAATTAATTCTATTTTATATTACATTTCTGGGTCCTGAAAATGAGCAGTCAAGCTGTGGGCATTGCAGAACAAGCTCAGTTTTTGTTAAGAACAGCTATATACCTTTAAAGCAGTCTCTGCACTCAGAATGCCTCACCCTTGCTGTTACACGCTGCGTTATGCCATCATTAGTCAGCTCAGTGCTTTTAAGAGGTATCGTCTGGTAAACTTGGCAGCACTGGTAGGTCTTATTAGTGAATTGCATGCTAGTTTTTATAAGTATTTCTGAATCTCACCATTTGAAGGTTTTCTTTCTAAGTGTTAAAGTGTGGGCTTACAATAAATAGTGAGGATGAATTTACAGAACTACCATTACTGTTCTTATTGCGAAGCAAGTTTAGCGATAAGAATGTGTGGTCCAGTTTGAAACTCTTTCTTGATCTTCTGCTGTCAAATTTGTTTCATATCATCTTTGCAAGATGAAACAGTATTGAAGTGCAGCCATGTCCTTTACTTTTCTTCCACCATCCACTCCTAAATGGGTACAGCAATATCTTTATACACGTGCAAATCCATTCTCATGGGTTCCTTTCTGTGACCTAAGCTTGTTATTACAGATGGTTTTCAAAACGGTCATAGAATGACTTGCATTTCTTCTCTTCTTTGATTAGACTAAGGAATTTGAGAGGGCCTGGAGATATTCTGGAGTTTGCTTCTCTAGATGGCATCAATCATAGCTGTCTGGTGATTTGAGCCCTTCCCATGCTTACAGCTTCAGTGTAGCTCACCACCTGTTACACTGGGGCTTCTGTTACCACTGCTCAGCTGAGATACTCCGAAAAAAGACAGCCTGCTTTAAAATGCTTTAAGCCAGCGTGGCACAAAGTGATGGGAATGAGGAAGCCACAAGCTCTTTTATGGTGTTTTGAGAGCTTTGCTTAATATGTACTCACAGGACTTAGATCACTGATTATAAAGCCTTAGTAGTCTGTGATATTGGCACACAAATACATTTTTTGAAAAATCTGTTTCATCACCCATGACAAAGTAACCTCAGAATATCACTGCAGGAAAAAGAAAGTTGTCATTCAATAGGAAAGGACACTTCTGTGCTCACTAGAAGTTTTATACTGTCTGTCCATAGAACACCCACTGGGATGCAAGCTTGTATTGAATGCAGCGTTAACTGACTTAGAGGTGCACCTTTCACAATTCTCATGACCCTAAAAGGGTAAAATGCAGGGTTTCAGAAGTATATCAGGGAAAAGAGAAAAGTAAATGTAGATGTGACAATCTGGATGAGTAACTGAGGACAAATTGAGCAATGTAGATCATTTTTTTATTCTAAAAAAATGGAAAGTTCAGAGTCACTGTCTCACTGGAACCAATCTGGTTTTCAGCTCCTGGAAAAGCTTGCTTTCCTGTATAATTCTAGAATAGCTGTGCGCCACTGGGACAGAGAGATTCTGTGATCTTATAAAGATGATGCCCAGTGGATAAGGTATAACATCAGCCATGTTGTATATAAGGAAGGGACCTTGAGCTCTGCTAGTGGACCTGGGAAATCGATGTAGCAAGGCAGTGAGATGCTGTGTTAGCAGATAAATGGATGCTTTTTATATGCAAGACAGGAACTGAAGGTCACAAATGCACATGTCAAAGCTCCATTTGCTGTGATGCATCCTTTGCTCACTTGCAACTAAAATTTTTGTGGCATTTATAGCTATTCAAAAGCATTGGTAATGTAAAAGATGAGATACTAGGCAGAGCAATAATACTCTAATACACAGGCTGAGTAAGGTAAAGACCAACTCCAGACTCCTGGGAAAATGCAGGTCACAGAGGATGAAAATGAACACCTGATATGGCGATTCAGCATCCTCCTGATCTCTTTCACCCTGTCAGATGTATAACACTCTGAGGTGTGCTAACTGTTTTGCTACAATATCTGCTCACTGGGTAGACAGATTTTTGTACTGAATAGTTACAAGGCAGCTGAGTATTTCCTTAGAGGATATGGGAAGTTTGAAGTGCATCAGGATACTACAGAGAAAATGCCATTATTTTTACCTCCACATGGTACTTGTCACATAGCCAAATGAAAGTATATCTACTGTAACAATGATTGTCCCAGCGATTTTCTTATCTTTGCATGGACATTAGAAGCTCCATAGATTTTATCCACAAATTTTGAAAGTTTATGGTCCAGTTTTTCAAGACCATTAATAAATTTAAGATGTTAATTTCAACAGCAAACTCTAGAATTCTCCGTTATCATTTTTGTTGCACTGTAAGATGTAATCATTTCCAACAACTCTTTTCCTTAAGACTGCATTTTGTGTTGAAACCACACATCTAACCTTGTGTTCTACATGTTTTCATGTGGGTGTTATATTTGTGTCAGACAGTGAAGATTCCACACATCATGTAAATTCATATTACACAGTCCTCCTCAGTATTTGTTGAGGTTCTGGTTCCAAGAGGTCATCTAAAGATGCATCACAAAAAAAAAAACTTCTGGTTGGACTTGAAAATCATTCAAGGAAAAGAAAACCCTGGAATACTGGGGTTTTATCTAATAAGTCAGAAGTGGCAGGAAATCTTCTATGGAAAATAATATATTGAGTGGTCTGCTGTAGCATTCTTATATTAGAGTGCCTTCATTGAATATGATTAGAAAGAGGATGTTTGTGATGGCTTATGTGACGTGAAAACTCTAAATGGATCTCGGTGGCTGCTTAGTGTTCCCTCTGGAACTTGTAAGGGAGCCCTGAACTGGATGTCTGCTGGGGTCAGCCTGTGCTGCCATGTCAGAGCTACGGGCCGAGTCAGCTGCGGAAGAGACAAAGTTCCAGACCAGCAGACTTTCTTGGGTTTATGCTACCATGCAGCCAGTTGACAAAGTGACTTTGTGGGTTTTGGGGCTTTAACTGGAAGTAGTTACTTTTGTAGTAACATAAAGGAAAGCCTCCAGAGTTTTTCCCTCTTCTGTCCAAGAGGATTTTTATTTCTTGAGTAGCATATACAAACAAAAGATGATGGATGGGGGTATTTATTCTCTGCTGCTTGTTTCATTTACTAAGCGCTTGGGGAAGGAGAGGAAAAATGTAAGCCAAAATCAATTCCTAATATTTCACGAGCAAGAGAGGAATTTTTTTTTCTGTAGAATGCTCTGATATTCCTAGAAAAATGCTATATCTGGAAAATAACAGCAGCTCTTTAGGAAAGGGATTTGTTGTTGAGATGATTGACTTCCCAAATCCTTCCTCAGAGTTCATGATTCATATCTGTGAGCATTCAGTCAGAAACCGGAGTCATTTGGACAACTCGTTGCATTACTGGTACACTACTAACAGGTTATTACCAAGGTGTTTCACAGAGCACTCTTGGTCTGTTGATGGCAGAAGTCAGCAGATCCTGGCAGACAGTATCTCACTTCTCTTTCTTCACATCATGAAGAGATTCCACTAGGAAACTCTTGATACCTGATGCCATGAAGACACAAGTAAATGATCAACTTTTATAACCAAAAAATCCATTTATTTCTCTTACACTCCATCATCCTAAGATGCCAGTGCTGCCCCATACACAGGTACTCTATAACCACCTACTCATACAGAAGAGCAGGATCTAAGGTACAGTTCTTGCTGATGAACAGTTAACTACATCAGCAATGGGACAAAATGAAAACTTATTTGTGCCAAATACCATGTCATTCTGAAAGACACAATCCTGTTCACTCATACTTCATTGGCAGCCAAGCTCCAACTGCCCCAGATGGAGCAGATTAGTTTTGATACATTCCTCCTCTCTGAACGTCATTCACTGATCATGGCTTTGCAGCCCAAAACCTTCATTTGTAACTCTATCAAATTACAGAAATGATGGTATTTATCCTCATTTTATGTTTAAGATGGGTGATAGCTTCAAGAGTAGGGTTATATCTTTTACAAGGTCAAAGAGAGTCATAAAACAGTACATAAAATAAACGAGGCTGGCTGTGCTCATCTTGAATCAAGTGCCACTGGGGAAAAAGCATCCCACAAAAGGGAAGAACAAACCAAATGTGTGGAAGGCAGAACTAAAGAGACCACTGTAAATCAAGCATATTCCATTTTCCCTTTAGAGGCCTCCCATCTGGAACTGTACAGGGAAGAGGAACAGTTCATATTGTTTGTGGCCCATTGCTAGCAGTAGTCCGCCATCTGCTGATCTGCGCAGCTGTGTTTATAGCCTTCAAGGTAAAGCAGTCATCCATCTTTTCTCACAGTCTGCTCTGATTTCTGTGTATGCTGGTACAGGAGAATATGAAATACAGCGTCAAACAGCTACAGTCAAGCAGAAGCCAAAGCCAAAGCCAAAACCGCAGGATACCAAAGTGCAGCTGACCATTGCATTAAGATGCTTGGATCTCTGTCAGAAAGCCATTCTCTAGACTTACAGCTTTGAACCATGAAAAAATAAAAGAAAAATAGTTTACCCTAAAGTAGCTTCCTGCAGCCAACACAGAGTGGTTCTTGATACAGGCCAGCAAACTGCTGCCTTGCCAAGTACTGCTCAAGATGCCAAGGAGTTCCATAATCCACAGTTAACTCTTCCTACACAGGCAGTCCCTACATTGCAATGTGCCATATAGAATCATAGAAACATAGAATAACCAGGTTGGAAGAGACATACCGGATCATCGAGTCCAACCATAGTTTACTTCCCCGTGCCCAGAGCTCACATTTTTCCACCAGTCCTTCCCGTGTACTGACATGTGGTAACTCCGTTCACTGTATGTGACCAGCTGTACAATTCCATTATGCAAATGACAATGCTGGTAATTTAAAGTGTTTCTCAAGTAACCACAGAGGAACAGGGCTCTTCTCCATGACCAACCGCACTCCTCATCACTATGGGACCATATAATGAGCCTATCCATTATCTTTGCTACAATTGTCTTTCTAGTTATACAAGACACTGGCTTACATCATTATTTTTCCAGGAGATGACTGATTTTCATAGGATGCTGACAAAATCTGGCACTTGTGATTTGGCATTTAACATCTGGAAATCAGCTTTGAAAATCCACCCTATTTCTGCCTCCTTTTCTAAAGAAATCACTTTTGAAAGATGAGAACTTCAGACATAAATTAAAGGTTGTATGCAGAGAAGTTGTTTCTATGGGACATGGTGTAACACTGCTGTTTTCTCAGATCTCTTTCAAGAAAAAGAACAAAACCTCACAGAAAATCATAAATCAAGATGGCTTTTGAGTATCCACCAGCAATGTTAAGTTTAAAAGGAAGGGAGAAAAGAACAAAGTATTAAATAAACTCTGAACTTGTTTGACTTTCACATAGGAATAATGCCATCATGGATTTTTCACTCACAACCACCTTCCATTAATGGAACAGAATGGCAAAATGATGTAGAATTCATCTAAAATGAAAAATTCAACAGAAACAAAAAATAGGAGCGAGTTCAGCAATTTTAGAGCAAAGAAACCAAAGCACGTTGACAAACAGAGGAGTCCTGAAAGAGGTAGACCTGCTGTAGAGACTGGAAAATGTATATCCCATTTGTCCATATTCCCTGTACAGCCTGGGTGGTAACACCATTCATTCCACCAATGCAGCGATTTAATCTTCTACTTGAGTAACCAGCCACCTTTGGCAGACAATGATGTTTTACTTTACATATCTATGAAGAACTAATTCCTGTTTCTTTGCTTAGCCTTAAGGTTCCAGCTGAGATTCAACCAGGTGTTTCCTGAGGAATAAAACTCTACCTTACCAAGTGACTGCCAAGCATACCAAAAATCTACCAGAGTGCAAAACCTTGTGGCTTGGAGTGCGTTTAAGCTGGCACCTCTGAAGTTCATCAAAACCATTTTCTCAGAAATGTCAAAACCAATTAACGATTTGCCAAAACCAAAACAAATTCAGTAATGCTTTTGATGACCCTAATAAAGATTTTTCCAAGAAATCATTTCAGTCAACATTTTCCACATATACCATCTCCAGGCGGCCAGCACTTTGAAAACAGCAAAAGTCTAGAATTTATTTTTATTGCAGTGAAGTTCTTTTACTCTTTTCTTGCTACAAATATTGCATGTTATTTCCTACATAAATTTTTAATTTTTTTCGAGCCTAAGAACAGTGACAACATCAGCAAGACAACAACTAAGTGGGAACTAATCAGGAACAGAAGAGAGAAATTAGGAAGAGGTTCCCAGCCCCATCAAGTCAGATGAGGTTCTTTGATACCTTTCCAGTTCAGCACTGATGGCACAATGGCACAACTGCTTTTTCAAAGAAGTAGATAAATTTGCTGAAGACACTGCATGAACTTGACATCATGTGCCTGGACTTGATGTGGGTTCACTAGACTAGAGCAAATGCTTGATGATCTTTCTTTACAGCCACACCATGGGTCTGATACTTGACCCTGGGCAACTCAGTTAACTTCTGAAGGGTCCCCTGTTTCCTAGGGAACTTAAAGAGCTTCATCAGATACTACTATAAGCAGGCTAATACTCCTCAAATATAAGCAAGTTGGAAGAAAAACAGATTTACTTCCATGAATAAAGATCCCTGATTAGTGCTGACAGCTGTGAGTTGCCACCTCTGTTATTTTTCCCCTCCCATTAGAAAACAGGGTCCTTAACAGAATTTAGACAGGATTTATTGAATAATATTTTGAGATGGAAGGTGGGGGAGGAACAGAAAGAAAGGTGCCTGAAAATGCTGTAGTCACTCGTAACTGTTAAAATGTGTCTTGCTGGCAGCTTCATTTGGAGGAAAAATATAATCTCCAGTCAAAGTGATTTATCACAACGACACATCTCGACACAGAGCTCAGCAAGAGCCACTTAATACACACACAAAACTGAGCATGAGAGGCAGAACACAGAAAAGAATAAAAAATCTGCATTTCTGATACCTTCAGGAACGACAGTCTCCTTCCACTCCATTCCCCACAGAAGAGATGAATTTCTCACCAGGCCCCCAGTCCAACCCTCTATCAGTTGCAGTTACCCATTCAACTCAATTTTATTAATTGAAAATTATTTATTCTTTTATGTATGTTTTTTATACAGAGTAAGTTAAAAAAAATTTGTCATGTAAAAGTTATAAGAAAAAGATACCAGATATTATAAAGGTTTAGGTTTCTAATTAAGTTGAAATGGAAACACCTGGCTATCATTCTTGCTCTCAGAAATTAACATTATTAAACCAAAACTGACTTTTTCTTTTAGAATTTTCATTTAATCAAAACAAGAAAACCCAATTTATCTTGGATAAAAAGGCTAGAAAGACTTTGATGAGACTTTTTTATATAAAACAAATTAATTAGCAAGTCCTTACGAATCTCCTGGCTAACACTGCACATGTAACAATTGCAATAACAGCGCTTTGGTCTATCTGTTGTACATAGACAAGCTTTGCTTTCCTGTGTCACAGCATTTTCAAGAGGTGTTGGCAGAGGAGGAGCAGACACGGCTGCAGAGGTCTGACAGCACGCTGAGGGCTGAGCTCCTTCGCTGCCTTGGTCACACAGGTCCAGTCATGCTGTTCCCCTCCAAAGGCAGTAAGGGTAACGGCGTACAAGAAATTATTAACTTTTCCTCTTCTCAGCACCTCGCATTTGGACAGAAAGTACAACCTTTGCTTATGACATTGTACATGCTCACGGAAGATGACATAGCTAGTGAGGAGGGCAGCACAGTTCATGTAGTACCTATCTCCGGATGGTGTGACCTGCTCAGTGCACAGACAGTGGTTGGTGATGAACTGAAGTAGCAGTGTAAGGTAAAAACATACCCACAGCTCCTTTCCCCTCTGTGAAAGCAGTTAGTGATAAAGTGAAGTAGTAGTGTGAGGTGAAAACATACCCACAGCTCCTTTCCCCTCCGTGAAGATACTCATTACAATATTTTTCAATAAAAGATGAGAACTGGCCAGATGACAATTCAGATTTAAGTCATCAGATACTTCCAAGGCTTCTTAAGAGCACAAAAGCATAGGTGTGGCAATTACAGGCTCTGCATCTGGTATCTAACTATCTGCTATAGAATGATTCGGTTCACTTGCCTGCAGCACAATCCATACAAAGAGGCCAGCCGTTCAGTCCTGTGCCCTAAGCAAAACACTACAAAGGCACACAATTTTATTTGGAATCGGTTGCTATGGGTATCAGTGCATCTTGCTTTTAAATTAGCTCAGGTGTAGTTTAAACAGTAGAAATAAGGGATGTTGTGAAATTTTAGAAAGCCTGAGGACACAGTTCCCTTCAGAGATCAAATTTACAGACATTATATTCAAAGCATTTCCTGAAAAAAAAAATTTCAATAGGCACAAACTCTGTTACCAGTTACATTGGGAGAAAATTGCAGTAATTCCACTACCTTAAAAGTTCTTCTGAATTTAAATCACCAAAAAGATAGAAATTTATGCAGCTTGGTTCCAGATTTTCAGTTCAGTCAAAAAAAAAAAAATGGAGAAAGAACAAAAATATCCGCAAAGCTGTGCAGTGAGGACTGTCTTTGTCTACTACTCCACAGAGTATGAAACAACAGAACCAGTAATGAGCCACTGCAGAGCAGCAGAGTTTGTGGGAGTTAAGAAAAATGAAGCACACAGACTGCACAAGAAGATCAGTGAAGTGTCAGAAAAAGCTGTTATTTAAATACTGTATTTGTTTACAAAGTAAACACTTTTAGTATAGTAATATATATTTGTTCCTGCAAATAAATCATAAATGCCCAATAGTGAAATGAAGATCAATGAAGACCCTAGTGGTAAGCAACTGAAAAGGATTGCAGCGTGTCTTTTGCTTCCTTGTATACAAATACCAAAATAATTGCCCAACAGATGCAAAAATATACAAACTAACAAATGATGAAACAGCCCCCTGGCTGGGCTTTGCCTGCCAAATCTCTGCCTGGAGAGGATTTTTATGTCCATGTAATAAACCCTCAAAATTATGGACTTACAAAGGAAACAGCTGCTTCACCATAACGGTAATTACCCTGGTCAGACTGCAGAGCACCCAGCCTTGAGGCTGTGGCTCAGGGCATCCGTCTCCTGCAACACCCAACGCCACAGCCATGGAACCAAACCAGTGCCACTGCACAGAGCATTTAGCTGACTCACCTGTGCTGTTTGTCACAGAACAGGAGGAGCAGGACGGAGCAGCATGTTTGCCCGACTGTGGCGGGTCCTCCCAGGAAGGATTAAAGGCTGAGAGTCTGCCTGACAGCACCATCATAAGGTGGTATGAGATACTGGGAAGTGACACGTTGAGACTCAGGTTACACGTCCTACAGTTTGTGTCAATATTTTACCTACACTATGAGTTAGTAGGGGGCAAGCTGAGACACCATCTTGGACTGCAGAAGCAGAGATGTACTCCCTAATACCTGCAATATGAAAGCCAAAATTATCATTATGGCATTCCTGTCATCCCGACAGACTTGTGGACCTCAGGGCAACTCTGGTGTACTACTGTTCATCTCACTGATGGGTCTCACTGATCTCCACTGAGAATGGTGCACACTCATCTGCTTCAGCAGAACTGATTAGATGAAGAGAGAGCAGCATGTACTATCATAAGCACAATGCTGTCCTTCTCTAGCAGGTTATAGTTGCAACAAGAATAGATAAAAACTAGTTGAATGTCTTTCTCATGGTCATCTAGCAACGCGGAGTGGTCAAACCCAGAAAGCAGGAATAATTACTCTCAGTTTTCTATTCTATCAGGAAAAACATTGCTTCCCACAAGGGCTATGCTCGTATTGATCTTAATTGCCTATCACTATGAACAGTCACAAATACAACACTCCCAAAGTTCTTCTTATGATCATGTTATCCAATAGATGGAGGCTGAGATTCCATTACCACAGATCCTGCTCTAAGAAGTGGAAGTCACCAAACTGAAATGGAAAAGTGCTCTGGCTTGCACAGACATACGCACATTCACACATACATACCTGAGAGAAAATCACCTATTCATTCAGCAGCTGACAAAAGGGTACCACTTGATAACAACATCTGCCTGGTAATTCCATACTGGCATGATCATTTTTGGCTCAGTGATCTGCAGCGTTAACTGCACAGCACCACCACTGAGGTGCATCCACAGCACGCAGAAAGCGTGTATGTCTAAAGTCCTCCTTCCAGCTAAAAGAATACTCACATGCACAATAAGATGCCTTTAAATATGTCATCTGCCAAAAACATTTTCTGACAGAAAGTGATTGCTGATATGATAGTAGATAATTTCTGTATGAACGGAGTTAAGCATGGCTTGTAAGAGACCAGGACAGCAGTGTTTCAAGCAGCAGAAAATAGATTAGAAACAAGTGACAAGGCTGATCTCTGCTGCTGCAGTTAACTGTCTTTCCTTCCATCTCTCCTGCATGACTCCAAGGAGGGCTGAGTTTTCCTCCTGCTGCTGCAGGTTGATTAGCAGTCAGGTGGGGAGAGGCTCTGGGGATGGTACGATGCATTAATTAAATCACTTCAACCAGCTAAGTGATGACACTTTGATTTATAGCAGAGCTCATTCAACTAGACACTGGCATTTCCTGGGCACCAAGAGGAGGAAAAGCCAAGCTGTGAAGCAGGTGGGAGAAGAGGGGAATGTGCACATAAAGGAAAAAGAACAGACTATGAAGTAAATACCCTCAGCCAAGGGAGATTATTTTCAAAACAGAAAGCTTGCAGGAGCAGTAGGAATGACCATGAAACATGAGCTGAAAATTATTTCATTCACACTGCTTATAGAAAGAATATTTCATTTTGTCTGTACCTATAAGAAAAGCTGCTTTAGGCCAGAGTCTTGTAAAACTCTCTCAAATTAAACATAATACGAACTACTCCATAAGGCATATTTCAACCTGACATGCTCAGCTTGTGACTATAGACATGAGTCAGAACTGTCCTCAGGCACAAAAGCAGCAGGCTCAGAACGAGAAGGCTGCTCTCTCCAGAAGGCAGGGCAGGACAGCGATCCAGGGCCAGTTTTAGATGCGGTGCCCCAGCCCACCCCTGTTGTACCATCTGACATGACTGATATCTCCTAAACATGGTGTTTCAGTTTCTCCCTCTGCCAAAGGGCGATAATGTTATTTCACCAACCTTTGTAAAGGGTTATCTTTATTGAGCTTTATCTATTCTGTTTAGGGGGTTGACATTTGAAAAGGCTAACTCAAGGAGCCTTCCCATCAGAAAGCTGCTCTTTCAGTGACAAGTCCACATATTCTTCCTTGTGAACTCTGTGGCCAAAATCACAAACCTGCACAAGGGAGAAAATACTTCTACACTTTGGAATCCAAACTAGGTCAATGCATGATTATCATTACAGTAATATTTCACTCCCTCTTGTGAGTCAACCATGCTTTCATAATTCTTGGATTACTTTTTTTTCTCTCAAAGCCTCGAGCAAGCGTTTTAGAACACTTAGGGTCTAAAACACACCTCTTACTAAAAAATACCACCAGCTTATAAAGTAAGATATATCTTTATAATTTTGAACACAGAGGATGTTTGTTTGCCCACAACATTGGAGGAGGAGGTTAACATTTTTATGTATAAAAAAGCTCTTTTAAATATATGTACATTTTTAGGAAGAATCATTTGGACCTCTTAAACTACACCAGACTCAGTCTAGTTTCATACACAAAGGGGTAAACTTTAAGGAAAACATCAAACAACAAGGTGGATTGAGAGGATGCATTCCTTTTAGTCAGTATTATTGTTTTTTTAGCTAACCTGTGTGGCTACAGCAGACAGTTACCACAGACAGGATGGAGGCCCCATCACGGTAGCTACTTCTGAAAAGACTTAATAAAAAGAGAATTTTTGTTCTCTAACCTTTCACTAAAAACCAAGCAAACAAACCACCAGTGCAGTGGCCAGCAGCTAACTGAACACTCATACTGTAATTCCAAACTTTGATCAGCGCAAGATCTCCTGAGCCTCTTTGCTTGGCACATGCACCTTGTACATTTGTCTTATCTCATTAGCTTCTGCTTATCTAAATTATATGTCTTCTTTTGGCTCAAAGCCTTGCTGTGTCTTCTATAAACAATTTCCACCTTTCTCTCAATGCTTCACTTCATTTATAGGTGTGATTACGATTATACTTGATAATATCTTGAATTTTCCTAGCATACCCCCTAGGACCTCCAAACACTTTACATGGAATTTACTGTGGGAGTCAGATGCAGGAAACCCTCTCCAGAAGCAGGAGCAACATGGAAATTTGGGTGGTAAAGCAACTCTGTAGCAGACCGATGCATAGATCAGTGTTTAATCAATATAATTTGTCCTTGTTAATATTGTATGATGTATTCAGATTTTTTTGCATCATCAGCTCTTAAAAACAAAAGGCTTTGCTTAACACTAAATTCAGGAGATAGCTAGGTGGAGGTCGGGAAAAAAAATGCCAGCTTGCTTTTAAATTGATCCACATGCGTCTCCTTTTCATCATTAGAATAAATTTCCAGAGAGGTGAGTAGAGGTTTAGCTGCATGACTCTCATTAATGTTAACTTTATTTCAGTAATGAGGTGGAAGTACAATCACTGGAGCTAATATAATCAGAGCAACGAGACAAAAGTCTGCTGCTGTAAATGCTGCTGGAGAAGATGACATTGACAATACTCGTAGGTAAGGAAAAATAGATGTCAGTAGCAAAGTGATGCAGTCAGGGTGAAAACTTTGCCTTTGGGTATAGTGGCAAAAGTCAAAACTGGCAGGAACTGCTGCACTGATGTGAGTATGCTGACACTGGTCAGAGGACTCACTGTCAAGATCCTCAGCATGCCAAGATGCAGCTTTCCTAGGTCCTAGCAAAAACTGAGGAAGCAGGGGGCAAACAGTCCTGTAGCCTCAAAAGTCATTTAGGAAAGACAAGGAGAATCAACATAGTAGCAAAAAAAAAAAGGAATGGTGAGATAAAAGAAACCAGCAGGAGTAGAAAATCAAAAGTGACTGGTGACAGCCCCAGAAGAGAATCCCAGCAATATATTGCACCAGGAAGATCTTATATAATGGAAAGTGCGAGAGCCATCAAGCCACTGCACTCCATTACTTTAGCTAATAGAACGATCTGAATAGAACAAGGCTGGGAAGAATTTTACAGTAATTAGCAAATCTGTTAGTGCCCATTTTTCTTCTGCACAACAGATGAACAAAAGAAGAGCATGCACAGCTATTAAGAGAAACTGACAGGAAGGAAAAGTAGGAAGACAGACAATGAGATGGGTACCTCTGAAAAAATAAAAATAATAATGGAATTGTTTATTACAAAACCAGTACATGAGGATTTTTAGCTTTGCACTAAAAAAAAATACACTGCAGTCTGAACACTGCTATATATATAGCACGTAATCATCCACATCCAACCACTACCAGCAGAGAAGGAACACAGGGAACATAGTGTGTACATCCACTCGATATAATTCTTGCAACATTCAGTACCTTTGTAAGCCACACAGTATAACTTTATCCAGATACCACAAACTTAGGGATTTTTTTAAATCATGTGGAACTGATCCACTGCAAGCTGTTTGTACTGAATCCATGATTTTAACCTTTCAGCTGCAAATGCAGCAAATTTATAATGACATGAACAAGATGTGCCCTTTTCACTTGGTTTCAGTACCAAGTTACTTAGAAGACTGGAGCAGAATTACTCTAAAATCACTGGTGGCCCACAGTGAAGCTAGGTGGGAAGCCTTCTCACTTTTTACGTTAAGGCAAAGCATATTTGGGTTTGCCATCCTGGCTTGCTGCATTGTCCTAGCCACTGTTATTGCAGATATCCAGCCATAGCAAGGACTGCCTTGATCAATACATCTTTGTGTGTAGACCTGAATTAACTACATCTCACTTTCCTTTGACAGCGACACAGATCACATGCAGCTGCCGCTTCTGCTATGAGAAACATGAATTCTGGAAAGCATATTCATTATCTGGCTGTTAAAAGCAACGGAGCATGCAAGCCTCACCCTGCCTGGGTTACCTGAGAAATCAACATCTCCATTTGATTAAGTGACTGCCAGCTAAGTCACCTTCCCCCTCTAACCTTGACGTGGCACAACTGTGACAAGTGCATAGACTGTAACATCACAAAATGTTTCACTGGTGGTCACAAATGGATAGCTTAATTTGTTTTAATAGCCTGGCCCTTTCAGTATTTCCCCCACAAACTCTGGTTTTGAGGACAGAATATATCAGCTCTTCACATAGAACCTACCTGAAAGCCAGCTGGCAGGAAGCCAGGGAGAATCCTGAGGAGGTCAAAGCCCTTAATAAATTCTAAAGGAATTCAACGTCTCTTCCCATCTTTTTTTTTTAGCTGCAGCACTCAGGAACAGAAAAATTGACTTTATAAAAACAGGACCTTAACAGCCATTCTACAGCTGAGTATTACTTGTGCACCAGAAAACCTTGAATTAATTTCCAGTTTATATACAGAAGCAATTACGCCCTTATAGGATGAAGTTTGATTTTTTTTCATTCATGTTGCAGGAAAAACAGGGCTGTTATTCCACAACTTTCACAGTGTTTTCAGGCATCACTTAATATTTGTTAGGTTTTTTCCCCCAGTTGCAGCTCCTGGAATGTGGTGGCCACATAGAAACCTCTAGTTTTTACACAGGAAAGAAAAATTAAAAGTCTACAGCTGTAGAACAGAACTCGGAACCTTGAAAAGTCATTAGTCCATCCTCAGGCGATAAACAGACACAGTTCTTTTTAACTTTCTTCTGGTGTTAGGAGAGGACCTGGCTGCTGATTTCTGAACATTTAGAAATCTCAGCTTTCAACACCACCGTTTGGGTTCACTTATTACCAGTAAATTTTCTCACTTCCAGCTGCAAAGCTTTTATAAGTAGGAACATGCACGATACAGATAGAACCCAGCTTGGATTTACAAACTGGCAGGACAGGGAAAAAAGCATGTTGTACACTAAGAACCAGGCTTTTTGCGTGTCTCTAAGCAAAGGAGGAGATCTTTACTTATGTGGGTATTTTGGAATCACTTTTCAGCATGGGGTTAGGTTTGCATACATTGAGGTGAAGGTTCATGAGTGCAACTCATCTGGCATTATTTTGAAATAATACCATAGTATTATAATATCATAATGTTAATGAGGTAATATTATCTTGGCTTTGATAATTTAATGAGATAATATTATCACATTTTGAGATAATAACAAAATTTTAAGTAACTACTCAAAAAAAAAATGCCATCAGTTACATTACCTGTATCAGAAATGGCGTGACCAGCAGGTCCAGGGAGGTCCTTCTCCCTCTGTACTCGGCACTGGTGAGACCGCACCTCGAGTCCTGTGTTCAGTTCTGGGCCCCTCACCACAAGAAGGATGTTGAGGCTCTGGAGCGAGTCCAGAGAAGAGCAATGAAGCTGATAAAGGGGCTGGAGAACAGGCCTTATGAGGAGCGGCTGAGAGAGCTGGGGGTGTTTAGCCTGGAGAAGAGGAGGCTGAGGGGAGACCTTATTACTCTCTACAACTACCTGAAGGGAGAGGTGCTGGCCTCTTCTCCCAAGTGACAGGGGACAGGACAAGAGGGAATGGCCTCAAGCTCAGCCAGGGGAGGTTCAGGCTTGAGATAAGGAAAAAATTATTCAAGGAAAGGGTCATTAGGCATTGGAACAGTCTGCCCAGGGAGGTGGTTGACTCGCCTTCCCTGGAGGTGTTTAAGGTGAGGGTGGATGAGGTGCTTAGGGGCATAGTTTAAGGATTGGTGGGAATGGTTGGACTCAACAATCCGGTGGGTCTCTTCCAACCTGGTTATTCTATGATTACTGGTGCTATCTTGCCATTACAACAAATCCTAAATTTAAAGCTTTCACCATGGAACATTGAGACCAGCCAGGCAGTTATTTGCTAAAATGAAGCCTTGTGGATATCTGGGTTAACCAAAGGTCTTGCCTGTCCCTGTCGGAGCCACACGGAGTCTTCCCCGAGGAGCCACCAGGCAGTGGAGAGGATGCTCTCTGGACGGGGTTATGGAGCTCCATCGATGGCAGGAGAGCAGTCTGAGAGCCATAATGCTCTGCCTTGCCTCCTTAGGACTCATTCCACATCCAAAAGCCTCCATCGGATTCACTATCACACCGGCCGCCTCAGGGCTCCCTGAGCAGCACGAGGAGAAAAAGGCGGGAAACGGGGCTGGGTGGGGAGGCAGCGGACGCCTCAGCCTGCGCCCCAGTGCCAGCCTCTCAAGGGACACACAGCCCTGCAGGAGCCCTGCCTTTGGCCCCGGAGCCATCAGCAGCCTCTCTCACACCCCCAGAGCCTTTCCCGCTGCCCTGTGAGGGAGAGCAGCCATGGCAGATCAGGCCAGCAGCTGGGCACAGCTCTCCCTTTTCTCCCCTAATGTGAGGCTCAGGTGTTTATTACTACTTTTCCTTGAGTACAACAGTTGTCAATCACATTCATAGAATCACTAGGCCAGAAAAGGGCTTTGAGATCATCAAGCCCAACCGTACCTGTCTTCTACTAACCCAGACCCCTGAGCACCTTGTTTGCTTGTCTTTTAAACACCTCCAGGGACGGCGACTCCCTCACCTCCCTGGGCAGCCTCTGCCAGGGCCCAAGTACCCCTTGGGAGAAGAATTTTTTCAATACAAACCTCCTCTGGCACAACCTGAGGCCAGAAGAAGTTGCCCCAGCACCGTGGCTATTCCCCCAACTAAGCACCCACAACCTAACAACAGGTTAAAAACCCAGGCAGCCCTCAAAGCTGGTTTATTCTGCGGGTTTGGGCAGCCAGGCCAAAGGTGCAGAGCAATTTCAGATACTCCACACGCACATTCTTGGAGCAATGCACTGACTTGTATTCTGTACGTGTAAGGTTGCCTGCCTCTTGCCAAGTGAAATTGAGCTGAGGGCCACCTGCCAGCCATTCTAGCTTCTATCCAAGTGCTGTGGTAACCTCTGCTGGCTGAGCCCGGCTGCTACACCAGCTGAGACACGCTGCTAGGAGCTGAGCAGACAAAAAGGCCCAGAAAAAGTAGATTACATTTCCCTACGTGTACTTTTGTCTGCTTTTGCTGCTACAAAGGATTGCGTTTTTTTAATAAGACCCTGTTCGTCTATGTATGAACGTGTTTATTTCCTCCAATAGCACAGCTTTTATTACAAAGCAGTTCTGTAATTGTAGTTTGCAAATAATCTGCGTTCTTCATAGAATCATTAAGGTTGGAAAAGCCCTCTATGCTCATCCAGTCCAACCATCGGCCAAACCCTGCCGTGCCTGCTAAACCATGTCCCAAAGCACCACGGCCACATGCTTTTTGAACCCCTCCAGGGATGGAGACTCCACCATGGCCCTGGGCAGCCTCTGCCAGGGCTTCACCACTCTGTCAGTAAAGAAATTATTCCTGATATTCAATCTCAACCTTGCCGGTGCAGCTTGAGGCCAGTTCCTCTTGTCTTATCACTTGCTACTTGGGAGATTATTTTCAGTTGAAAGATGTGGATACAGCACAGCCAGTGTCACCTTACACAGCTGATGAATGCATTTTTATAAAATACAATTATGTAAATTAGGACACTATTTTGTGTGTATATGTTCTAAAACAAAGGTGTCACATCTGTGAGATATCCAACTTTATCCTGCTTCTTCAAATAGTGATATTTCATATCTGTGTAAGATATGTATTATTCATATCAATAGGTACATTAAGAGCTCCAGGTGAGGCCACGGTCAGAAGTCATAAGAACTACAAATGTAGAGATGTCTTTTTGCTCTGAGCAATTTAAAATCTAGACAGATTTTGTGCAGGACAGGAAAAGAATGCAGACAATGGACAAAAGGCTTCCATTCACCTTGATTCCTGTTAGCGTGCCTTAGTTTGTAGGTGCATGCAGAGAGGCTGAAAACATACAGGATAAATGACAGCTGGATTTTATTGGAAGACACCATTAAAACAGCAAGTAATCAGGTGCTAGTCCTCATTTCAGCTGCTTACAATTTATTTGTTTGTACTCTTATCTCATCTCTAGAAAATCTGAGACTTGCCTCCCATTCCATTTGCAGCTATAGCTTGTGGCCTTCTATCCCCTTAATTGAAACGCATACTGGAAAAGCTTCTACGAGGCAAGCTTTTCAGCCAGAATTAATTTCTTAATTTTCTCTACTCTGCAACTTTGTGCTATTTTACCACAGGCGAAACAGCAGACCACAGCAACAAACATGCTTCAATCTGAAGGCGTCCTGAGAATTCTTGCTTAAGACCTATACGACTACTCTACTAAGGACCATGATTTCTAAGAAAAATTTGTGGCCATGAGACTGCCTTGAAAATGGAAAACGACACATAGACAATATGCATGTTGTTACCAGTTAGCCTTATTTGACCAAAAATATTGGATAGAACTGCCTGTTTAATTAGACACGGATCAGAAATTAAGAACTAAGTACTTACCCATCATTCCCTGCAGGTTTTGAAGTTGGCATTTTTCCCTCTCTGCATATAGTTAGTTGTTTTGCCTTGGGTCATAAAGAAATGCAGAGGGCTCTTATTAAAGCAACAATAATTCGCTGAACTCCATCTTTTGTGGAACTTGCTGAGTTAGAAAATTCTTTTTCACCTCCCCTCCAGCTCTCCTTGACTAGAATAACAGAAGAACAAATACCACTTTATGGTGCTAGGTTAAAGGATCTAGCGTCTTTGCAGCTTAAGTGACTAGCACAAGACAGAACAAATCCTAGAGCTTAAGCCTGTCCAGCTAAATGACAAGGGTAGTAAAAAAGGCATTTGCTTTTTAAAAGCACATCGGAATGAAGACTCATGTTCAGGATTTGCTGTGCTTAGAGCTTTATATTGCAAAATAGAGTCCTAACAGTTTGTTTAAAAGTTTGCCATGCAATTACAGCCTGAACATAAACAGGAGACGGAGTAAAGAATTGCCACAGCAATGAATGAGACTACAGAAACCATGATCCCAACTCATCAACTGTTTAGTGCTACCCTCATAGAATCACCAGGTTGGAAGAGACCCACCGGATCATCGAGTCCAACCATTCCTATCAAACACTAACCCATGGCCCTCAGCACCTTGTCCACCTGTGCCTTAAACACCTCCAGGGAAGGTGAATCAACCCCCTCCCTGGGCAGCCTGTTCCAGTGCCCAATGACCCCTTCTGTGGATACACAGTTACAGAGCAGAAGCAAAACACTTCAAGATTGTGTGTGGTAAGATTTTAAATTAATCTGTCAGTGTCAGGACTACTCACTTCATTCAGTTAGTCCAGATTAAAAATAAAGAGTAGCAGATAAAGAACAGGTCTCAATATGGATAAGGGAGCAATGTACTTTTTGAATTTATAGAAGTGTTATTTCTATACCATTTCCAATGTTCAACAAACATAATGGGAAAACGCTCTGCTGAAGCAATGTTCAAAACAGGCTTCCTCACCAGCTACTCCACCCTGTGAACATGTCCTCGCGTATCTGGCTGAAAGTGGCCACCAACCAGAGATGCCTCATGGCCACAGTTTCTTGTGAACTGCGGACCTTGTATCTGCAGGATGCCAGTGAAGCTGACAGTGTGAAGTTCCCCTGGTTCAAAAGTAGAGAAAATTATGGAGGAGTGATCCTGCAGGGACTATGAGGTGCCACATCCTGGATGCCTCTACAAAAAGATGCACTTTCATCCTGAGAGAGCTAAAAAAGAGCACTGCAGGCTTAAAGTTTTCCTTAACCAGCCAGAAGCTTTTTGCCTTTTCAGAACTCCAGCCCATCACAATAAAAGTTTTTATCCACTTCTCCAGTTCATCCCAGTAGAGCAGTACAGCAGGTTCTTTCAAGGCCAAAGGCTCAAGTTTAAATTCATTGAAGATGGCAGTTACTCCTTTGCCCTTCTGCCATAAAGTACTGTTTCCAAGTTGGTACAGCCAAATCTTATACCTGTTCCTCATTAGATATCAGCTGCTACCATTTCTTACTAGCATTAATATTCTGGCAAACCACAGAAAACAAGGAGTATAGAACATTCAATTATCCCCAGCATTGACCTGAGTGCAGATAAGCAGAGCTAGTTGCTCCATCAAGCACTGTTATTAAATCTGTTGCCAAACAGAAGTCAACAATCTGAGTCTCTTAGCTGACAAACAGAAAGATTGCAGACAGACACTGATAACCACAGAATTACCAGGTATTTTTGCAATCACTTAAACCACACAGACGTATTACCAGAAAGCACAGATCTGACATTTCTCACCGTGTCTTCACAACCTGAAGCAATCATTGCCTTCCTTTCCCTGCTCAATCTACTTGTGCAAAGCGCCAGACTTTTCTGTGCACCACCAAGAGAAGCACACTCTTTTCTTAGGCTGAAATGAGATAGGTTTCCTTTTTGCCTCTACTTGCTTGACTTTATTATATATATTCAAATTACTGTCCCTCTTCACTGCATTCTTCGAACTTAAATTTCGGTACAGTTACCTTGTAGTTCAAGGAAAGACACAAGAACAAGTAGTATTTTGGAACATAGACACATTTTTAATGATTTAACATATAGAATAGACACTCATTGAACAGCTCAACAACCAGGGAGGAAGGGTGCAGTTTCTGTCCCATTGAATGGACAATGGTCACAATGCACTTCTGATCACAACCTGTTTTTTTCTAGGAGAGAAAGGGGACAGGAATTCCCACTAATGCCCAAATTCAGTTAGACAATTTTTTACAATTACCGTTTCAAGTGGTGGTAAGACCTGCTAAGGAATTAATACCACACTGGACAAGAAATCAGGAGCAAGCCATCAGTCTCTTGACCTCACCAGTCATGGTGCAAAAACATGAAGTGCTCGAAGACATCTCAGCAGGAACGATATAATAGACCAATCTGATGGCCTTCCCTGAGGAAAAGTCAGGAAGAACTGAACACGGGTGAAGAATTTATTTAACACTGAGAAGTAACCTCTGCTACCCTCTGGAGACAGCATTTCACACTGAATTTCCACACCATATCCTGTCTGCTGCAGCAAGTTGCCATAGGATGGCAGCAAAGGGGAGAAATTTTCAGCTGGGTAAACTGCTAGCACTAAAGCTTTTAAGCTTTTGGAAAAACAAGACTTACAAGAGAATCTGCTGACGGAACCATTATTTCACTTGACTTCTGGGAAAGAAGAATGAAAACAATGCAAGTGGATTTTATCAGATGGCTGGCAACGCTACTTCTTGTTTACATCACATGTAATTGCAACATCATTCTGCAGATCTTTTACACGAGAATATTCTACCACTGCACTTTTTTTTTTTAAAGCCTCTGTAGATTGCTTTATTGCTGAGAGGGAATAGGAAGTGCCAGTTTAAACAAGCACACATAAACTCAAAGTCATGGAGGAGATGGATGGGGTGAAACCAAAAGAAATTAGGTTTTGCATATAAAAAACAGCCCAATTTTTCTAGCACCTGGATTCACTCAGTGACTTGCAGCAGGAGAACAAGTTTATTCAGCATTTTACACATTCTCTACTCATCTTTTCTGTGTTGAGTGGCCTTAAGAGGGAGGCAGTTTAAATAGCAACTTTCTAGAGCTAGGAGAAATAAATTCTGGGAAAACCAACCCTGTTCTAGCGCCATTCTGATCAGACCAAAGTTCCAGAGTAGCAAGTGTATCAAACAGAAAATAAAAAAACATCATGGCAGTTTAACTGAGCTCATGCAACACAGCTGTCCTCAGAGGAGAGCTTGTGCCATGTTCTGACATTCTAATTACTTCATGCACAAGGACATCATTAAACTGAAATCCTAGAACAACCCCAACCTTTCACCTCCTGCACAACCAGGAGTGAAGTCCTTTTGAACTACCAAGGCCTGAACAAGTTCAGGCAGACAAACCTTCAGTGTTCCCTGCCAGAAAGTGGACTAGCAGGGAGCTCTTCCTACGACTAAGACTCCTCTTTGAGGAAACTGTTGCAGAGTAAAAATGGAAGTGTTTATAGACAATAAACATCCCATCCTTGGCAGATCCCTGCTTTTCTCTTGCACAACACAACTTGGACAGAGTAACAACTCCATTGGAGTTCTGAATGCTTTAAACTCACCATGAAGAACATAAACACTGTAGCAATTGATACCAATACAATTCCTTTAGACTAAAGAGGAGAAAAAAACCTATCAATTTTAGTGAGGATCTAAAATACCCTTTCTATTTGACATGATAAAACAAGGACTGAAAAGCATCAACAACAAGCTATGTGAAGCATCAATATTTTCAGCTAGTAATCCATACAAAATGAATAAATAATTCATAATTACATACGTAGTGTACACCATGCATCTCGAGAAGTGTTCCAGAGAGAACAGCACAAGAGACATGCTTTACACTCTAAGAGCTAAAATCCTCCAATTACCATCACTCTAGAAAGCCTCTGGACTGCAGAGACACAATTGAACCTCCATGTACAGCTGCAAAGCCTCATTAGGTATTTTTCCTATGATGTTTTATAGCCTAGATCGACTCCATGATTCCTGAAACGTAAAGGAAGTATTCCAAGAAAGCACTAGTACTCTAGTACTTGAAAGCAGATGTGTAACTAACTGAAGAACACGAGATAGAGTCCCAGAGAACTTAAGTCTCTTGCTTACACTTCACACCTCTGGGTTTGTTTCCAGAAACACCACACAAGTCTTTTACACTGAAGCTCGTCTAAAGAAACAGCTCTTGTCTTCCTCTTTTGAATTCTTGTCTCCAGTTCCTTCCCTTTGTTGTTTAGAACATGCAGCTTTCAAACAGGCAGAAGCTCTGGGGGATATTCGCCATAGCAGTATTTTGCAATTGGGTCTCTATAGGTGTTTTCATGCTGCACGCTCTGTCAGAAAGAGAAGAAGCTTTAACAACACACACATATTGAAGCAATATATCTCTTCACCGAGGGCCAAACCTCAGAGAACTCACATGTATGCAAAATATTTCCCAAATTCTTCTATACATTAGTGTATGATCCAGAGCCAATCAACCCTGCACTCCCAATACATAAAAGACAATTGCTTTGTTACAGCACTTTAATGTTGAACCATACCCAGAACCTCCTTTTCAGACTACCCAGGTAGCTGGGAACAGATTCAATATTCAAAAGAAGTTATACATGCTTAGGCAGCATCATCAAGCATCCTAAGCAAGACAGGCATAATTAAGTTGCTACTGGAGATGCGTGCATTTTTCTTGATAAAACTAGAGTTCAGACAACATGGGTGAAAAAAAAACCCAACATTTTTGAAGACATTTGGAATTATGTCCTTTGTTTTGCTATATTAAATACTCAATCCGCAGGACATCTCCAACAGCACTTTGCAAGATAGTTAATGCTTGCTTAGACGAAAACTTCCAGTAAAGTCACATGGGTAAGAGCAGTTCACCTCTAATCTTAAAAAGCAAAAGAGTGACAACATCCTTCCAGTCACTATACACATGATCACCTGCATACGACATCTCTAAACATGAACCCTAAAGTAAACAGTATTCTGAAGCTGCTGAAACAACTCTCATTGTTCTTATCCTTGCAAGATCTTCCCCAGAACTCATCAGAGATCTTTACTGGCCACTGAGCTTGGCCAGTATGTTTCTAGTTAAGTTCCTCTTTTCTAAAGAGCTTGTACAACTCACCTTGCCCCAAACACGCACTTTACCCTTCATTTACTGCTGATTTTACTATTTCACCTTGCAAATCAGAGGACTGATAGCTTCTGTGTCTATGAAAACACCGGTGTGCACGCAAGCACAACAGATCAACCACTCATACAACCAAGCCCCATTTTCAAAGGGCAGTTTTCAGATTTTTTTTCTGGTTTTGAGACGTGGACATGTATCTGCACCATACCTGTGATGAAGTCCTACATTTTGCCAGACACAACTCAAAGCGATCTTCCACTGCCATGAAGAGGTTTTGGAAAGCTATAGCTGCCCGGTTCAAGAAACGTTCCAGAAGATGTTGCTGAAGTGGTTCGCCAAAAAGAAGACAAAACAAAAACCCACAAACATCATACTTCAATAAGGAGAAATCAAAGCCCACCTTAACCTACATAGCTTAAGGATCAGAGGAACAGTAAGCATGTCAATGTAGAAATTCTAGCGAGGGCTTATAGGGAAATAAACATCACAAAACCCCCAGCAGCAGGAGGAGAATCTAGAGAAGCTAACAGAACACAGGGAAGTGCTAATTGCAAAACTGATGCTGGCTGGAATAGCTTTTCTGCAATCACTTCCCTTCAGCAAATGCAATTCTCCAGAACCGAAAACACTTTGCAAGGCTCAGGGTATTTCCTCTGAAAGGTGGGAAGAATTAATTTTTTAAAGCTTTATTTTTTTCTTGCTATACAGTCCTTGCAGGCTTTCCTCATCCTTCCAAGGAAAGGAACTGTCCCCTCTAAGGAAAAAGCTCCTCACAAACAAGCACTTTTAGCCACAGCAGCTGAGAACATCTGAAAAGCAGGAGAGTGAACACACCTTACTGGGCTGCAGGCAGCAGGAAACACAGTACTCGTAGATGCTGCAGCAGCCATTGGGAAGGCAGCTCTCGCAGCTGTACAGCTTCGTACTGGGCACATTGACATTACAACAGCCATTGACCAGCAGGTCCTTTCTCTCACAGATGTAGCCTGGAAAACAAAAACAGTGAGAACAACTGGTAAGATGTACACCTTTTCATGTTCTATAGAAGTATAAAGTAAGAATCACGTGACTTAAGAACAGGTTTACTTATCACTTAGTAGATGATGATCCCCCTCCATCTGACTTAAGTCCTCACTAGAAATTCTTTAAATTAACACTTGGACGTAGAGTTGAGTTAGGTACTGAGTCAAGCCTAGCTGGACCGCAGCCTGCCATGCACAGAATCACATCAGCAGCTTCTGCAGCCACAGCATCATTAACCTAATCTGAGGCCGAAATGCCAAGAGCTCTGCAGTAAAAAAGCCTTAATGAGGAGGAGCTGTTCCTGAGAAGCATCATCCACAACAGACACACGAAGCATTATCCAACACTGCGATACACAGAATAAGTTCTTAGTATCAAATATACCCAATTCATCTGTAATGAGGAGCTTCCCCTGCACAGAGTTCCTGCACTGGTTACTCAGCTGACTGCTGTTACCCGAACTGAACTTCACCTTCCACAGGATTGGCTGCTCATGTTCCTGCACTTGGAGGAGATTCCGATCTCTCACTGTCCGTTCTTCCTGCAAAGAAAGACAGCAATGCACCCATTCCTTCTTATCATTGCAATCACAGAATCACTATAGAATCATAGAATGGTTTGGGTTAAAAGGGACCTTAAAGACCATCCAATTCCAACCCCCTGCCAGAGGCAGAGACACCTCCCACTGGATCAGGTTGCTCAAAGCCCCATCCAACCTGGCCTTGAACACCTCCAAGGATGGGGCAGCCACGACTTCTCTTGGCAACTTTGGCCAGGGCCTCCCCACCCACAAAAAACCTCCCTTCTTCCTAATATCTAATTCAAACTCCTCTTTTAGTTTAAAATCATTACCCCTTGTCCTATTGATACAGGCCCTGCTAAAAAGTATTTCCCCATCTTTCTTATCAGCCCCCTTTAAGTATTTAAAGTCTGTAACAAGGTGTCCTCAGAGTCTTCCCCAGGCTGAACAACCCAATTCTTTCAGCCTCTGTTCATAGAAGTATTCCGGGCCTTTGCGCATTTTTGTGGCCTCCTCTGGACTCGCTCCAGCAGCTCCGTGTCCTTCCCATGCTGAGGACTCCAGGTGGGGTCTCACGAGAGCAGAGCAGAGGGGACAATCCCCCCATCGCCCTGCTGGTCCCATTGCTTTTTATACACATAGTTTTCACACACATTTAAAAATGCCTGGTAGTTGCAACCCAGAATGTGGATGGAGTAGGCCATGTGGGACCTAGAATCATAGTCATAGAATCACCAGGTTGGAAAGGACCCACTGGATCATCGAGTCCAACCATTCCCATCAATCACTAAACCATGTCCCTCAGCACCTAATCCACCCGTCTAAATTTTAAACCCCTCCAGGGAAGGTGACTCAACCCCCTCCCTGGGCAGCCTCTGCCAGTGTCCAATGACCCTTTCCGTGAAATATTTTTTCCTGATGTCAAGCCTGAACCTCCCCTGGCAGAGCTTGAGACCTGTCGGGCACCTTCTTTTTGCTGCGCACGGCTGGAAAGCAACATAATCCAATAAAACAGGGGTGTGCGAGCTCCCCACCAGCTGCGTGCAGCTGGTGGGGAGCTCGCACACCCCTGTTTTATTGCATTAGTGCAGCTGGACTCGGTCACTACAACCACACAAGGAGCACAGAGTATGTTAAATGCATCCACGTTCCAGCGGGATGTGTCCCTTCCAACCCAAACTATCCCAGAGAATCACCAGGTTGGAAAAGACCCACTGGATCATCGAGTCCAACCACGATTCTAAACGAGACCGCGGGCACGGGCGTTTCTCCTTTCCGAGCCCTTCGCCGGGGTGAACTACGGTCCGCAAGAAGGATTAGAGCAGAAAGACCGAGTCCCTCGGAGGCTTTTGCTGCGCGGGCTCCAAGCGTTCTCGCTGTCAAAGGCAGCGGCAGCCCCGGCGGCTCCAGCTCGCTCTCAGCTCCGGCGCCCTGCCCGGGGGAGCCCGGCGGAGGCACTGACCCGCCCGAGGGTGCTGCTGAGGAAGTAGACGAGGGACAGCCCGAAGACGACGCCGAGGACCCAGCGCTTCCTGAGCAGCCGCCGCCACAGCACGGCCCCGCACGGCACCATGGCCGCGGCGGCGGGCCCGCGCTTCCTGGGGCGGGGCGAGCGGCGGAAGCGGCGCCGAGGGGCGGGAGGTGCCGGTAGGAGCGAGGTGTGAGAGGGAGAGGGGCGGGAGGGGCGGGTAGGAGCGGGGCGTGAGAGGGAGAGGGGCGGGAGGTGCCGGTAGGAGCGGGGCGTGAGAGGGAGAGGGGCGGGAGGTGCCGGTAGGAGCGGGGCGTGAGAGGGAGAGGGACGGGTAGGAGCGGGGCGTGAGAGGGAGAGGGGCGGGAGGTGCCGGTAGGAGCGGGGCGTGAGAGGGAGAGGGACGGGTAGGAGCGGGGCGTGAGAGGGAGAGGGGCGGGAGGGGCGGGTAGGAGCAGGGCGTGAGAGGGAGAGGGGCGGGAGGTGCCGGTAGGAGCGGGGCGTGAGAGGGAGAGGGGCGGGAGGTGCGGGTAGGAGCGGGGCGTGAGAGGGAGAGGGGCGGGAGGTGCCGGTAGGAGCGGGGCGTGAGAGGGAGAGGGACGGGTAGGAGCGGGGCGTGAGAGGGAGAGGGGCGGGAGGTGCCGGTAGGAGCGGGGCGTGAGAGGGAGAGGGACGGGTAGGAGCGGGGCGTGAGAGGGAGAGGGGCGGGAGGTGCCGGTAGGAGCGGGGCGTGAGAGGGAGAGGGGCGGGAGGTGCCGGTAGGAGCGGGGCGTGAGAGGGAGAGGGACGGGAGGGGCGGGTAGGAGCAGGGCGTGAGAGGGAGAGGGACGGGTAGGAGCGGGGCGTGAGAGGGGGAGGGGCGGGTAGGAGCGGGGCGTGAAAGGGAGAGGGGCGGGAGGTGCGGGTAGGAGCGGGGCGTGAGAGGGAGAGGGGCGGGTAGGAGCAGGGCGTGAGAGGGAGAGGGGCGGGAGGGGCGGGTAGGAGCGGGGCACGAAGGGAAGAGGAGCGGGTAGGAGCAAGGTGTAAGGGGAGGGGGCGGGTAGGAGCAGGGCGTGAAGGGGAGAGGGGCGGGGGCTGCTAGGAGCGGTGTGAGGGAGGAACGAGGTGTGAGGGGAGAGGCGGAGGGGAGCAGGGTGTGACAGGGAGAGGGGGACTGGGATGTGAGAGGGGAGAGAGGCGGGATGTGAAGGGGAAGGGAGTGGGAGGTGCGGATAGGAGGGGTAGGGAGATGGAGGGGCAGGTAGGAGGGGGATGTGAGGGGGGGAGAGGGGTGGGAGGTGCAGGATGTGAGGGGGGAGAGGGATGTGAGGGGGAGAGGAGCGGGTAGGAGGGGGATGGAGGTGCAAGTAGGGGCAAATCCTCCAATCCCACTCCTAACCTGTCAAGGGGCTGTCCAGAGTTGGCACTGCATATTAAAACCTGTGTTCTCTGTCAACAATGACAACACTGGGTTTGAGTCACAATTCTGCCCATGAGATGGGATGCTACAAACCAAGAGTCTTTCTCCTTTTTGGCTACTTCTCAGTTTCCATACCTCTGCTTACGGACAGTGAGGCAATGTTCTCAGACTCATTGTGCCTTTACAGAATACAGATACAGAGTTACACATTTATTTACAGACATTCGTTCTATTGGAAATGTTATAAATAATGGTGTAACTTTTGATATTCAGTAGTATTTAGAGCCTTTTACATTTTACTCAGCAGCTACTGTTCTAGGGCTAAGTAAGATCAGGCTTCAATATTTAAAGGAAATAACTCTAAATTTTCTATTAAATGCCTGTGGGAACCTGGACAAACCACTTGCAAAAATCATTCATTCGTCAGGTTTTATGTAACTAATGTAACATTAAGCAGTGTAGAACTGTTTGCCAGGTGCTGTGTGCTGTTGCCTTCATGATGATGATTCTGTGTGCTGCTTTGCTTTTTAATTAGCTTTGTTTTTAAAAGGTGTAATGTATTTCAGGCTTTTCTCTTGTAATTCAGCACTTGGAAGCAGATAATAACTAAATAAAGAACTTGCCTCCTTGTTCTAGAAGGAGTTCCCAAAGTTAACACAATTTCAGTGACTTTTCATTTCTTGTTCGGTACTTTATTTATATTGGCAATTCCTGAGTGGAGCAGGAACACATGATCTTTTGCATATGTGTGTGTTATGATTATTGTGCAGAGTTTGCTAATGGCATTCGTGTGGTTTAAAAGGAATGGGTTGCTTATTTAAAAGAATGGTGGCATGAGCTGATGGTATTTTTGCATAAAAAAAATTGTATACGTTTTCTTTTTTCCCCTCAGTTTTGCTTTACAAAGCAAGTTTCTTCAGAAGAGGAAGAAGGGATTTCATTTCCAGAAAGCATTTGTCAATTCTCCTATCACATCAAGAGCTACCCCATTAGTTGTCCTCAAGTCCTTCATCAGGAGATGTCATCTCAGAGGTGTATGCTCTTAGTGACTGCCACACACTGCAGAGGGGGATCTGAATAGTTCCTGCCCTGCACAGAAACCAGTCTTTGAAAGTTGTTCACAAGTGTGCCAAGAAACAAACGCAAGTTTGAGCTATTTCAGAGAAGCAAATGGTTCATGCCAGCTATGTTGCCACCTGAGCAGGTCTCACAGCCCTTGGACTCCACAGGTTGTTGTTAGCAGTCACGCTGGGAATCGCTGGCCTACAACGTTAATGTTTAGCGTCTTGTGTTTTAAGGTTTTGAGGAAAATGCAAAGACGGCATAGCAGCAACACTGACAGTGTTCCTCCTGAAAGGTAAATCTTTCTCCTTTTTTTCTTCTGTTTTCCTCATGTTCTGATTTAAGTGTATGGTATATTTTGGAAGACGAAAGCTCAAAACTGAGAACGGCATATACTTCCTGTGCATGACCTATGGCCAGGCTTTCTGCTTCAGTTTAGAGAGTTTGGAGACAGATCAACTATTCACTTTCAAGTCAGTTGCTGACTGCTGCCAACTATAGTGTTTCAGGTTTGGTGATCCAGGATGGCACACATGGAGACAGTTGGCTTTGCATAGGCAGGATGTTTTGGAACTCTGGAAGAGTGATTCTTGGTACAGTCATGTGGGGATCCTGAATGCTGTCAATCTGAACAGATCAGGCTGTATGAACAGAGGCTATTTTTGCTAGTATCGAGGTGTTTAAAAATTCTACCAGACTGAAATTCCACCTACTAGAACTTAATATTTTGTAAGGATTGTGGATGATCCTTTACAGCATCCCAGAGTCTGTGTCTGGCTTTGTGTACATGAATATTTAGAAGTAGAATACCTCTGATTCATTTCTGTAATTACAGCAGCAGCAAGGGAGGCTTGCCACTGTTGTTGTTCTGGCACTAAATATTCCCTTGTGCTTTCCCAGGGTTAGAGCTTGGCTTTTTTTTTTCTAAAGAAGAAACTAATCTAATTATTGTAAGACAAAGATGGAACTAACAAATCTCATTTCTCTGAGTAAGTGAAAGATTGTGATCATGAGAGGTCACTAAATATTTTGTAGTGGCTTTGTAAGCAGGTGAAGGTTGATGTCATGACGATGACTAGCATGGTACCATTCTTTAATTTCAAGGGAAAAAGAGAGCCATCTTCATTTTTTTCTGCATGATCCAAGCTGTTTTCACCTGTGTCAGTCACAAGCCTCAGTGCATTCTCTGGGTTTTGTATCAGCAGACAAGCCTGGGGCTTGAGGGGTCTGTAATATGTTGTATGGACCCTCTCATCTTCAGTGTAGAGCTCTGAATCTGTACAAATGTGTAAAGGATTTCAGATCTTTTTGAATGATTAAAGTATATTCAGGATAGGTATTCATTATTGAACGTAAAAGATAAGTGCAGTAATGCTAACTGTTTTTTATAAATGCTTCTGTTTTTACCAGGGTAAATACATGTTGTCAGTAACGTAGGCTGAAGGTTTCCTAACTGTAACATGAAATGCTGTTGCCACTGGTCTTCACTTCTGTTAACTTCAGCAGACTCAGAATTCCATTCTTGTTTATTTGTTTTTAAATATGTCCCTGATTAATTCCTTCCTGCTGAAAGCATAGTCATGTATCCCCATGGTATTGTTCCAAACAATGCTTTTATCTTTATCTGTAACACTGAGTTCCACCCAGTTGGGTTTTTGTGTTCTCAGATGTAAATACTGTCACATTATGTCCCTGTCTTGTGTGTATATCCCTGAATTGTAATGTTAGGTGTAAAATTCAAGATCTAGTTTATGAGTATTTTGCACCAGAAAAGAGGTGTGCGATGTCTTGTTGACTTGATTCCTTGCTGGAGCCTGTGGAGAGACATTGGGATCGAGGCATAGCTATAAAAAGCCTTATTAGGAGTTTACTTAGTGGGGAGGTGTGCCCAGTGAGGTTTGAAGCTGTCTCTAGAGTGATGTGAAAGGCAGTGCTCTGTGCCTTGTAAGACACCTGGGAAGGCTTTTGAACCCATGGGAGAGAGAGGGTTAAGGGCCCTGTAAGTCCCTGCACGCACTGTCTCAGCTACCTCTAAAGTTGGAGATCTCCAAGGATTAAAATCAAGAGAGACTGAAGCTCTGCAACTTGCCTTATTTGTGGGCTCTGCCTCTTGCTGGCTGTATTTATTCTTTACTCTCCTTTTGCAAGTTACAGAGTATTTGCTGTCTGCCAGGCATTTACTGTCTGGTGATTGTTCTGTTTGTTACCTCTGTTGTTTCCTGTCACCTGAACTTCCCATGTATTCATTTCAGTGCCACAGTATAGAGTTTGGGTGAAAAAATACCATTTTCTTTTGGTATTAGGTCTGTTGTCTTTTTCTTTTGGTATTAGGATAAAGATATTTAAGACTTTCTTTTTGGAACCTGGCTATAATCCAGCAAGCTCAGGAAAGAATGACTGCCAGATCCTGTTCTTCCCAGTAATCCAAGTACATCCATGCCCAGTTTACCAAGAATATAAATGTAAAACAATTTCTCTTGATCCTTGAGCACATCCTTCACTTACAATATTTGTTGTGTCAGGGACACACAAGCAGCTCTCAACACTTCTTTTATCCAGTTGGCTCTGTCTTTCATTTGTGTTATGCATCTGTAGGCAAGTAGCAGTCATCCCTAAATAAAGATGGAAGGTTTTGAGGGCAGGTAATTTCTTTAAGTTAGCTTGATTAATTTGTTTGTATGTAATGTAACCTGCCTTGGCTGTGCTGTCTAAAGTTACGTGCAGGTTGGTATGTTTCTCTTTAAAAATTAAAAATCATTCTAGAAGATGATGAATTTGGTATCAGCTGTGTTATTTCTTTGGTTCCTCTGGAAGAGAAGGGAGTGTTTGGGAACTCGGTTTCTTAGATGAAGGAACTGGTGTGTTTTGATCAGTTCTTTAGAAATGCTCTGATCTTATCTTAGGAGTCTGGTTACTGCAGTTAGTTCTGCAGCTGTGACTTTCCAACAGCAAATAGAGGAAAAAACATCTGTCATTTGAAGATCAGTGTATTCTGATAGTGCATGAGGAACCCTTGAATGACTACAGTCAGGGCTGGGCTTAAAGACTGTGAAGTTTTGAGGCACTCATTTTTGATTAATCACTTTTCTCTGATCTCCGTCCACCACAGAAACCGGAGCCAAACAGTCAGTTCTGAAACCAGTGTGGATGAAAGTGGAGTTTTTGAAAGTCTGAAGGCCGAAGCTTCCTCACCACAGCAGCTGTTCTCAGGCCTGGCAGGTATCCCGTCAGGCACCATCACAGCTGCGCCCTTCCAAGCAGGTTTGGTTCTGGGCTCCTCAGCAGGAGGTGGGGAAGTGTTCATTCAGATGCCAGCCCCAAGGGAGGAAGGGACTGGTCGTACAGAAGGAGCCCCATTTCACCACCGGCAGTCGTCCCATCATTTCCACCATGGCCATCACCGGGGTTCATCTCTACTGCACATGGCAGGAGGAGACCGCCATGGGCATGCTGAGGAAGGCAGCGATGAACAGGCTGGGACTCCAGCCCCAGCTCTTTCGGAGTTAAAAGCTGTGATTGGGTGGCTGCAGAAGGGACTTCCCTTCATATTGATCCTCCTGGCTAAAGTTTGTTTCCAGCATAAGCTTGGTAAGTCTTTGTCCTTTCTGGATTGTAAGTGTATTAGGGGGTGGTTAGGAAGCTTTATCATGCTGTGGTGCCCGATGTATTTATCCAGGTGACAGTGTCTAGAGGTAGTCTAGCATGGAGGAGACATAATCAAATGCATGGGATAATGCATTTGATAAATTCACCATACTTTCAGTCCAAGTTGTTTTCATCTATATCGGTGCCATCTCTTCCCTGCCCTGACCTGTGGGAGATCAGTCCTGTACCTTTTCCTTATGTCTTCTTGACATCGCTGCAGGGGCTGAGGATGTTACCAAGGCTTCTGACTCAGAGTTCTCTCTAGGAGAGATGGGGAGGCCTTAAATTAGTGATCAACTTCTTGTAGCACTGAAGGGTTCAGAGGGAGGAGACACTGTACAGATGGAAGGCTGATAGTTGTCAAATCAAGCCAAACAGCATCAGTAGTTACATCTTACAGTTGAGATCTTCAGAGTTCCCTAAGGAATATATCTGTCCAGGTTTTTTAATGGTACCTGAGTATTTCATCCCCTCAGTGGTCATGTAAAATCTGATCCTCTAACACCCCTCTTGGAAGCTGTATGTGTGACAAGTCTGAGGATCCTCATTCATTCTGGGAGCCACTTACCGTTCTGCCAGTATCCCCCAATACAGCTATTGATTCGTGTCTGCAACATATTGTTCTTTGTGTCTGTTGTGCTGTATGGGTTTGATAGTGTGCCCTGTCTTCTATGAGCCACTGAACTTCTGTTCTAATACTGTCATCTAGCTGTGTTCTGTTTGCAGCTACAACTTGCAGCACTTCTGGTCTACTTCAGCACAGAACCTGATATTAGGATAGTGTCTCTATTCAGCTGGATGGCAAATGCTCACTGCAGTAGCTTTATTTGCCCTTAGCTTGAATTTTAACTTATTACATGAGTCCAGACTGCCCTGGTTCAGTTGCCGATATATTTTAACTGCAAATGCATTCAGAAAATGACCCAGTAAATTGTTTTCTAAGCTTGAAATGCTGACATCAAGTGGTTTAGGACTGAAGGTCCTCCTGTCAAGCCTTACATCTTGTGACGGTGTCTTTCCCTGCAGGAATTGCCGTGTGCATTGGTATGGCCAGCACATTCGCCTACGCCAACTCAACACTCAGAGAGCAGGTTGCTCTGAAGGTGAGGACAGCATCTTACTCTCCTACGTTCCCAGTCAGCATTGCTCTTTGTACACAAAACAATGTCTACATTGAACCTTCTTTTGCAGCGTAGGAATGAATGCCATTATATGGATACAGATCTGTCAGAATAAGAGCACGGCGCTGTAATCCTCGCTTCCTCTTCCTAATTCTCCCCATTGATGTTCTCCCACAGTTTCCATCATGCTCTTTTGTGGAAGTGTGGCATAGTAGAACAAAGAGATGAGAAGTCAGGGATATTGCAATCTTCCTCTGGTTCTGCCACTGATTGGCAATACATTTGTGAGTGCTTCTTTGTGCCTTAGTTTCCCATTTACAGCAGAAATGCTGAAACCTGTTTCATAGAGATGCTGACACGTATTTCACTAGTTAACGATGAGATTTAATTTGTTAGCATTTGGATTATGTTTTGGGATGTTCAGCCGAAGGGTTTTGTAGAGGTATTGCTCTTTAGTATCTTAATGCACTGTTGATAATATGCTTAGAATATAAAGAAACCAGCAGATCTTTTCAGGCTTTACGATTGCCAGTGTCAGCAGAATGCTTCAAAACCACTAAAAGCACAAGACTAGAACTGCTTTTTCGTAAAACTGACAGCGGTGGCACAAGTGTATACTTGTATCTACCAAGAGCAGTGGAATAAATGTGATACAAGGTTGAATGAACAGATAAATTGCACAATCATGTAATAGATGGATGTTGCCTTGCACTTTGCATCTCTGTCTCTCCAGCAGCGTGCCCCTTAATCTGCCCGCTTTAAATCTCAACCTAACCTCCCTGGCTGTTGAAGAGCTATTTCCTTAATAAATCAGCTCACAAGAAAATTGCTGGGTGTTTTTTCCCTCCCAGGAGTAAAATTTACTCTCCAAAACTGCACTGAGTCAAGACCGAAGACAAGGTCTCCTGCCATGCAGCTTCTGTTTATAATGTTCCTGTCTTTTCAGATGCAAAATTTGCACTTCTTTTGGCCTTTAATTATTTCTTAAATAAAAAAAATGTGTGTTCTAGAACTGACATATGTGGGGATGAGTTATGTTATATTTGATTTAGCTAAGCCTGCGTGTAATTGACTTTGTGTCTATTTGTAAAACATCTCTTTCATGAAGTGTTGTCCCAGGCAGGTGGCAGCTCGGAGTTGTAGTACAATATATGGAACTGATTGGGTTTTTGATCTGCTTGTCCAACTGCATTTTAAATATCGGGAGATTTCAGATGACCCAAGAAAGATCCCAACTTTGAAAACTTTGTTCTGCCTGTAAGGCTATTATTTCCACCGGTGTATTTTGATTTATTTCTTTGAAGTAACTTTGTTTGTAAAGATAATGAGAGCCGTTTCTGCTTGTGTTTATACATGTCTTTGTCTAACAGCCTATTTCTGAGTCTTAGTCCAATGTAAATAAACTAATTACTGCACACTTAGTTGTAAATTTGTGTCCCCTGGGCTGGCCTTGCATTTTTTTTCAGCAGTTGAAGGCTCAGTGCAGCATGAGGCTTTGAATTTATCCTTGCTTCTTGTTCTTGCTCAGGAGAAGAGATCAGTGTTGGTTGTCTTCTGGATCCTAGCCTTTCTCACTGGAAACACCCTGTACTTGCTTTACACATTCAGCTCTCAGCAGCTGTACAACAGGTAAGCAAACTCTGTCTTGTCTGTGGTGGAAGCAGGTGGCAAAGGCCAGGGAGGAAAAGAGGGAAGCCTGCTTCTCCCCACACTTTGGGAGGAAGTGTACATACTTAAAGCATCTTGGTTACATCTTTATGATACCTGTCATTGGAGGAAAAGAATGTGTGCATCGCTTCTACTATGGACTATTTTCCTGTCAATAAATGATATAACAGGGGTCTATGTGGGCCAGGGTGTGATTATCTGCTACAGCATCGCCGCTTGAAACATGTACACTTGCAGTTTTCTTATGCATGGAAACAAGGTGAACACTTTTTATGGTGGGAGTTCTGAATTTCCAATTTGACCACCGTGACTGAACATAAAGAGCAGGTGTGGGAAGCAGTGACTATTCATGAGGCTAGCCTGTCAGCTTAAAAATAGCTGCTCTGGTTTTGTTTCTTTCTGTCTTGTTTTTCATTTCCTGATTTATTTACTTTTGCTTGTTTTTAGTGCATGAATAGTAGTAAAGTCTCTGATTCTGTTTCTGTTTTTAGGATGTAATTTTACCTGTTGTGCTGTGCCACTGTTGTGAGTATTTTAAATTCATGTTCAGGCTTTTGATTCTGGGTTGGTCATTTTACTTTTGCAATTTTTTTTTTTTTTATGTTTTTTGCTTTCTACCATGAGGCTTTAGGTAAATATGCTGAAGAAGAATCCTGGTTTTTTAGTCTGAGTAGGGTTCAGTTCTCATTGTTGCTCAGATCAATAGCTCCTGCCCAGTGCTGTATGAAGTTCTACTGTCCAGGACTCCCGTTCTTTAACAAGCAAATGTTCAGCCCAGTCCATAATATTATGTAAAGGGCACAACCTTCTTGAATCTTTGGTTCAGGTATGAGTTGCTAATTATCACAGCCCAGGTCTTGGACTGCAGAGAATGGAAAGCTGCTGTCAGAGCATGACACACCTGAAGTTCTGACCTTTCTGCCATGTCCAATACAGCGCTTCTGTAGTCACCAGTTTGTTTACATGTGCACAGGTAGCTTTAGAGGCTGCTGCCCCTGACGTAGTTCTGCCGTGTGACAAGCCAGCCTCACAGGAGCAAGACATAGTGTGGCTGACTGGGATGTGACTTCCCCAAGGAGTCCTGACTACTGATGACTCCAAGGATAAGCTTTTACAGCCAGATCTGATAGAGCAGGCCTGTTGGCTAAAGGCATTGCCATTAGACCGAAGGCTGTTTCACAGTGTGGCTTGCAAGTTAAGGAGACTGTAGTCTTTAGAAACAGATTTTGTAATGTTTGAGTCCTGTCTTCTTCAGCAAACCTACTGACCTTGGTAGAAATGGGCAAGAATAGGCAAAATCAAGAGGCCCGGAAGAACCATGGGTCTAATTTGTGTGTCTTATTTCTGTTGACCTTGAGAATTTCACCAAAGTTCAGGGGAATTTCTAGGCTTTCTGTAGGCAGTAGTGGATACAACTGGTATCAAGAAGCTTAAGTGAGGTTCTTATTGGTGCTTGAGCCTGGTTCTCATGCCTTTCAGCCTTATATTTCTGAAACCCAACCTTGAGAGGCTGGACTTCTTTGACCTGATGTGGATTGTGGGAATTGCAGACTTCATACTGAAGTACCTCACCATTGCTTTGAAATGCCTAATTGTGGCCCTGCCCAAGATCATTCTGGCTGTCAAGTCAAAGGTAAGAGTCTTTTCTTCTTGATATGCAGATGTTTGTCTTTGATAATCTGACACGTTTACAACACGTTTGCCGCAGAAAATGTGAGTGGAAGAATAAAAATAATAAAATCTCTGATAAAGCGTCAGCAGGAAGTCATCTGGGTAGTGAGCTTTGGCTTTTGAGCCATCACAGACCTCAGCAAGGGTTTGGTAGTGACCACAAGTCCAAAGACAGAGAGACAGAGAGTTAAGCATTGCTTGGGAAGGAATGGGTACAAGCAGTAAAATAACTGCTTTTCTGGTTAGTTTTGTTGCAGGTCTTGTTTTCTGATTAACTTCTGTAAAAGGATCTATCTAAAGCACAAATGTCTTCATTTAATGCAAAGCAACTGCAAGTACTTGTCTCTTCAGCTCTGCATTGGGGTCAAAGTTGTAACAGTATTAAATTGAAGCTACTGATGCCACAAAAGGCAGAAAAAGTTCTGACCATGGGTGAAGAAACATTTTAACAAAATGGTTAAATGTATATAAAATCACATGTAGACTAACTTTAGAAACTTGCTATTTTCTCTCTCTTCAAATACCACCTTATATTTTTTTACTCTTACAGATTGCTCATGCTGCCCCTTCTTCCACTTAGTAGTGTCTACGTTTCAGTGGCAAATGGGGCAATGTGTGTTATTTTCATTGGGTGAAGGAACTTTCTGGCAGCGGTTGGGATGAAAGACACTGTATAGATGCAAGATTTAATCACTGAAAGTCTCAGGCAGGGCACTTAAGGGGCTGTCTAAACTGGGAATAGTTTTGCTTACAAATGACATGGGTGGCAGGGGAGTTGAGCAGTTTGTTCCTGCACAGCAGGGCTATTTGAGATGGTTATTAATTTATTTCTGGCAATTGTCCAGCTGGGTTTTCCCCCTTCTTCTTCTATTATTATTATTTTATTTTGGGAGATTAATGTGCTAGGTCAGAGCATAATCCAGCCTGGGGAGGGAGGGAAAACTGATGTGAATAGTCTTCCCAAGACAAATTGCAGTGTTGGAAAAGGTTCACAGCCTTTGCTTGCTTGTCTGAGAGCTATCCCAAGTTCTCATTAATCCTTGTCGGGAGAGAAGAAAGAGAAGGGGTCTTTATTTGCAGCTACAGTGGGAGGCTGGTAAGATCACATCTGTCAAGGGTCTATAATGACTCAGAGCACAGATGCTTCATTTTTAATACCTTTTCCTGGATAGCAATATTCCTCACTTTTTTTAAGTCTCTTTTTGTCTTAGGTTGTTGCTGATGGCCTCACTGTCCCTTGACATCTGAGGCTGCTGTTACCTACCACTATAGACCTGGATTTATTTTTTATCCCACTCTCTACACTGCATCCACTAAGCCAAACAGGGATGAGATCTCGTGTAACAAATTAAGCAAGAACAAACTGGGATGGGAGAGCTCTAAGAGAACCCCAGGATGCCAGAGAACTTGTAACTGGTAACCTCATAACTGAGCTCTTTCCCTGAGCCTAATGGCCCAGCTTACATCTGCAGGCCAGCTCAAAGCTACAGATGTTATTCTTCAGGTGAGTTTTTTAAATGTTAACTTTTTCCGAGTTAAAACAGTTCTGTTACACTTTAGTCACATCAACTTTGACCAAATTCTCATCAAGAAGTTAGTTGCTATCTTAATACTTGCCAGATACAAAATTATTCTCTTCCTCCCCATCTGCTTGTAAGTGGTGTTACTTGAAGCTTCTAGCACCCCATAACATAGGGCCTGAAGTAGAGACTGCTGCAGTATCTGGGATGGAGTTCAGCACAGCCGTCAGTGGCATAAAAGTATTTAATCTTGAGCTTTCTTGCAGTACCTCTTGCTGGTAGTCAGTGATAGATGATAAAACTTGCCCATGGACAGGATATCAGGGACTTTGATCATTCTGGTATCAACCCCTGAGCAGTTCTTCATATTTTCCTCATTTTGGAGGTTCAAAGGCGCTTTGAAAGCTGGTGTGGCTTTTCACACTGCTCCTTGAGAGTCTACTCTTCTCTGAATAGTATGTGGTTTTCACTGATGATGGCATAGCCTTTCTAGTATGAGGCATCTCCTTCAAATATCTTTTTCGAGTCTCTTACCTCTCCGTATCCATTGTGATTGGAGCAAGATCATGTTCTTTGTTTCTCCCGTCAGTTTTCTCTGTAGACTGAACACCACTAATTTTTTGAGTCTTTTCTCGGAGATCATTAATTCTATATCTTATTGTTCTCTTCTGGACTCTTCTCAGTTCCCTTTGCTTTCCAGACCATTTCTCCAGTCTGTCAAGATGAGTTTGGATTATAATCTTTCTTCTTGGTGTATTTATAGCCTTTCCCAGTTTAGCATCAACTGGACATGTAATAAAACCTGCTTTGTTCCGTCAGTGGCAGGTGAATTGGAACTTGATGATCTTTAAGGACTCTTGCAACCCAAACCATTCTATGATTCTAAGATCGCTAATGAAAACAGTGAATAGTACTAAACTCTTCTAACCTCGGTTGCATCTTTTCATTTTGACAGTGAACACATGAAAAATTTGGGCTACAGCACTAAGTTCTCCCAGTTTAGGGTACCTGGGTCATGTCTTCCCAGTACGGCCCCAGCACAGAGAGGGCTGCGTTTGGTTTAAGATGACATCAGGAACCATCTTGAGTTCGTAGCATCAGTTCATGCTTTAATAACAGAGGAAATGCAAACTGGAATTGAAAGACAGGAGAGGTTTATCTTTGTAGTCTGAATACAGAGAACAGTAAACATGATGAGAGCGTGAAGACTGATGTATTTTGGGGATACGACAAGCCAGAGTTCTGCAAGCTTGAATACCTCAGACAAGGAATATCTCTGCAAACTGTCCCTCCAAAGGATGAAGGAAGATTGGAAATTTGACAAAATAATCCCAGGCTTTCCCAGCTTCCAAAACAGCCCAGAAAACAGAGGTGCCAAGAGAGGCTGAGAGACTACAATTGGACTGGAAGGCAGGGAAAGAAGAGTTTGTGAACAGGGGAGAAAAGCAGAAAATGGAAGGTAACCCCAACATCAGACTCCAGTCTTACACCTCTGCAATCAGTGGGAATTAGTGGGAGAGGAAGCATACCTGGCTGAAGATCCCCTTCCTCCCCCATCAACTGTGATGCCACATTAGGCTGAGCACAAGTTTTAATAGCAGCTGGGCTCATCATTTCTTTGGAAGGGGGGCCTGGCTCCCACCCTGCATGCTGAAGGCTCTCCATTAAAAAAGGCAAATAAGATCATTTGGTTCAATATAAAATGAATTAAAATAAATTAAACTGCAGGAGCCATGTGGCCTGCAGAAGCCTCCATTGTTGTACACTCATAAATGGCAGCTTTTCATTTTCACTGCTAAGGAATGACAGCTTGAGGGGGGTGGAATTAAAAATAAGGAAATAAATAATAAAAAACCACAGTTGCCAAAGATTTTGTTTAGGAAATCCCAGGTGCCTGCAAGTCTCCCATCCCCTCCTCATGCTCTTGTCAGCAGTCTAAGCTGATATCCCAGAGAATGGAGTGAAGCATGGGGGAGAGGCAAGAGAAAGAAAAACCAAACCAAAGGAACTGTTAGAAACCAATATCCCATGTTCTTTTCTGTTTATGTATATGCCTGTCTCTACAGGAAGAAAAATTCCAAGGACACATTTTTCCAACAGTCTCAATGGCTGGTACGTAAGTGAGGCCCCTAAGTAAGACTTTTCTTTGCATGCTCAATACAGATGTGCAGCCAAGCTACAAGGGGTGCGTTCATAGAAGACTGAAAATTCAAAAGGAAAACACTAACAGTCGTTTGTTGAAAACGTAGTTTAAAATCGCTGTTGAATAAATACTCATCAGTTTTGTTGGAAAGCTGGATCTAGACATCACAAATGAGATTTTTGAGACAAGACTGGCATTACTCATGGGAACATTTTTGTTTCAGCTATTCAAATAGTGTCAGGGACCAATGTGCAAGTACTAGTGCATGCTGGCACTGTGAACTTCTCACTGTGTCTTTGAAAATACATGCTTGAGGTTTGTTTGGTGGTTGTTTCTGTTTTTTCTTGAAGGGAGGAAAGATGCCAAAGAGAAGTTATATTAATTGTGATTAATTCTAATGTCCCTGCAGCTTCTCATTCATCGGGGGACAGATATTTATCAATCATTTAACATAAAGTTCATGTACAATTTCTTTCATCCTGAGAAAAACAAGGTCTCTTAGAGCATTTGATTCCTCTAGAAACAGATCAAAAAGTACAGAAGCATTAAAACAAGCACTGGGCGTAGGCACATAGATGATGTGTTGTAAAAAATACATGGGTACAGATCCTCCAGTTCTGCGTCTGAGCTGTCTTGTACTGTGTGATATGCAAGTTAATCCTAGTCTGCTCTAGCAGTGTGGCTAAAGTGCTTTTTCCAGATAGGTGACAGCCTATGCTCCTGTAACCCTCTTCCCTGATGATCTTGGATGCTCTTTTGGGGAACTCAGTCAGAAATAGATCCATTCTTCTGGACAACAATCTGAGCTTTCATCCTCTAGAGATCCAGGAACGATGTCTTGGTTCTGCAAAGTCTTTTCTGTGTTGCAGCCTGGAACAGAAGTGGTGTCCTAGTGTCAGAAATGTGGGATTTATTAGTGATAGAAGAAAAAGACTTAATGAAGCATAAGATAAGGTACAGAGGAACTGGGACTTTTCTGTCCCTCTCCCTAACACACTTCGAAAGTCACTGCTACTAAACTTCTTAAAGGAATCATTGCTCTTAGGTGTCTTCCAAGCTTAACTTTCCAGTGCAAGAGAACACTATGTGGCTTTCAGAAGTGCTGTGCACTAACTAAAAATCTCATTGTCCCTTCTAGTCCCACCTTGGAATTACTCCTCATTAGTCATGGATGGATTTTCACCAGCATCCTCTGTGCCACAATCCTGTTTACTGCTTCTACCCAACACTTCCTTATATTGGCAATATACCCCGAAGTCTCAGCAGAGCCTGCTCTCCTCTGATCCAAATTGTCAGCAGGATTCAAAAGCTTTTTCTAGCATCTTTCTGGTTCAGAATATGTCTTAATGCTGCTGGCAACAGAATAAGTGAGACTTGGAACTTCCCTTGAGTGCTAATCACAACTTACAGTTGCCTCATTGCAACTTCTCTCACTTCTCTTGCATCCCATTTTAATTCCGCTGTGTAAAACCTTAGCATGCTTCTCCATTTCCTTCTGTGGAGGAACACATGCACACTTATGCAAAGCCTTATGTCAAAAGAGACTGCAAATTCAGTTATTGGTTAGGCTATGTGGGAATTGGCATTGCTTCTGCAGCTGTAATATTCCCCCTTTTGCTGTATATATATTGTGATTCAATTTTTAATTATGTGATTCTGTGTTATTTTTCTGGAAGACTTCTTCCATCCATCAGCAGCATATACTGTGCCACACAGATAAAGCAAGGCGAGTTATTAAAAGAAGCTGTTGTAGAAGCTGGAAAACGCATACAGAACAAAGAGCATTGGAAGAAGAACATTCTACAAGTTGAACAATACACTGGAGAATTGAATTCCATCCTTTTCTTTGCCAGATAATTCCTATGTGATTCTAGAAAAGCCACGTACAGCTGCAGACTGAAGTCAGTGGTTTAGCTTTTAATGGTAATGTGATCTATAAAATTAAGTGCTTTATAAAAAGTCTAATCCCAGACATCTTAGCTTGGACACCAAAATAATCTTAGCTTAACCCTCAGTCTTCTCATGTCTCAGGTTTTCATTTAGAAAATGCAGAAAATAGCTGTCCTTCATGTCAGCTGACAACAGGAAGATAAGTTGGTGGGTTTTAATCTTTTACTGTAGTGGTGATGTCATAAAAAGACTGAAGAATTTTTATTAATTCTCTATTCTCAATACAGCCTGAATAACATGAAGTGATAGGATGCAGTTCTGCCATCAAGTAATGAGGGTGTCACAAAATACTGTGAGTGCACAGGTGTATTATGTGTGCATATCATTACAGACAGTACAATACTGCCTGTACCAAAGGAAAAGTGCAATTATATCAAAATTGTATCCTGAATTCTGCTCTTCCATAATAACTGCTTAATTTCAAGTATTGAAGCGGTCTTTTTATGTGGTGAAGGAAAATGGAGGGCTATACACAAGTTGTTGACTTAGTTTTTAACAAAGCAGTCTGAAAAAAAAAAACAAATAGGAATCAAGATTTCACTGTGTGGTATCAACCAGACTCATCGGCAGAGTTGCTATAATTAGATTGGCAGCACAGTCCTTTGCTACTTGTGCTAATGATGTGTTTGATAACAGGAGTAGCAGACTGTCAGCTTTGGCAGCAACTGGTTCCACAGAGGAAGCAAAATAAGCACTGTACTTACTTTTTAGTCAGGCCTAACTCCAACCTGTTGCAAGGGTTTGATGAGAACAGAGCAGAGACTCTTTTCTCCTGACTATCCTAACCAGGAGCTCTAATTTTGGGTAATATCCTTTTTAGTCTCTGTGGTCCAACAAGGCCATGTGCTTGCTCTGGAGGGCTGGCCCCTGTGTAGTCCAGTCACGCACTGAGGCTGGGCCACAGGCTCAACAAACCCAGCTTTCCCTGATCTTAGAGAGTTATTCAGTCTCTAGAAGTATATGCCAGAGAAGAAACCCAGATTTACATGAAACGGGAAGGCCTCGTCTTATTTCAAGCTGTTGTTCCAAGTAAGATGCACAGGAGAAATAATTGTATTTGTGCTTGATAAAATAAACAGTTGTTCCTCATATTGATGAGAAATAGCTGAAAGTCTTCAGATAAAATACAGCTTGAGACAAAGAGAGCACCTCAAACCTTGTGTTCAGTTTGAGGCCTCTCAGTACAAGACAGATGTCAGGGGTTAGAGCATGTCCAGAGGAGAGGGATGAAGTTGGGGAAGGATCTGGAGCACAGTGGTCTGCAAGCAGCTGAGGGACCTGGGGCTGTTTAGCCTGGAGAAGAGGGGGTAAAGGGGAGACCTCATCGCTCTCTACAGCTCCCTGGAAGGAGGTTGTATCAAGGTGGGTGCTGGGCTCTTCTTCCAAGTGAGAAGGGATGATATGAGAGGGAACAGCCTCAAGTGGCACCAAGGGAGGTTTAGATTGGGTATTGGGAAAAAATTATTTACCAAAAGAGTGGTGAAGCCCTGGCAGAGGCTGCCCAGGGCGGTGGGGGGGGGTCTCCATCCCTGGAGAAGCTCAGAGAGAGTGTGGCTATGGCACTTCAGGATGTGGTTTAACAGGCACGGTAGGGTTGGGCTGACAGTTGGACAGGATGAGCGTAGAGGACTTTCGCGACTATAATGATTCTATGATTTGGCATTGAAAATTCAACCTAGATAGCAAGTGATAAGAGCTGAAAAGCAGAAAAGAAAGGTATACTGTATGCACATACATGTGATTGGTGCTGTCTGCAATAAGTTGTTGCTATCAAAAGGCTAAATTTTGCTGCTAAAATTACAGGAAACAACCGTTGTGTTCTAAGCTGCTGGCTTGGAAGAAAGACACCAGTTCTGCTGCAAGTCACTAAAATGCCTTCTGATTTTCTAGTTTAAAACAAGTCTGGTGCACTGCAGAGATGCCTGATAAGCTTTACATTTCTGTAAGCATTTATTTTAGCACTAGGTCTCTTCTAAATGATGCTCAGCTGTCCTTGCATTGCTTCCTTCCTCCTAGCTGTAATCACTCTGAGTTTATCAACAGGCCTCTCTTAAATGGTCAAGTGGGTGGTATTAACGGGCTGGATGGAGACATGCATCCATTTAAAAATTAACTGCACTCTTGTGCAGGGTTAATAAGCACTAAAGTGATAGGAAGTCCTGATACCCTGCATTTATCACTGAAAACTGAAGATTTGCACTAGGTAAAGAAATTATAAAAGCTTTGTGAGGGATGGCAATCTAGTGGTTCAAAAATTGAGATTTGTCACTTGTTCTGTGTTCATTTGAGAGTTGTCCTCTGCGATTCGCAATTCCATAGCCTGTCTACACCTTGAGGGCAGCCTTGGACCTATCTTTCCTTACACCTTGCTGCAGACTCTACTGTTTTAGTGCCTCAAAAACATCTAATGTAGAAGAATCTCAGCTTAGATGGCCAAATGCTGGATCCAGAAGTTCTGTCTGATGCAATGAGAAAGTAAGCAGTGACCTGTCCCAGCTCAGCCTACTGGGGAAGTGCGGCTAAATAAAAGCTGATGAGTGAGAGCCTGGTGGGAGGAACAAGTCAGAGAAAGCAAACAGTTTGCTGCCTTTAGCTTGCGGGTAGCTTTCATCAGAGCTGTCTGAGGAGGGGGAGGCAAAGAGCAGCCTGTGTGAAGTGAAGGAATTGACAGAGCAGTCATTAGCAAACTGTGACCCTCTGTCACAAGGGCTCCTAAAATAAACGATGATTGTATTGAGGCATGAGACTGGATAGAGACCTCTCTGCTAATTTAATAAATTGCTTGCATTTAGGACCCCAGATTTTTGCTGTTAGATTTTTGCTATGTGATGCCACCTGGGATTAACAAGGAGGAGGGAATGGTGGTGAGAGGAGGAAGGCAGCCCAGGTCTGTTAGCAACCGCTGGTGTGACCTCACTCCTTGTCCCAGGGGGAATATGAGATCATGAGAATGCCAGAGCTCTCTGAAGAACTCTGTTTGTTCGGTGCAGCAGGATGGCCTGCCGAGTGATCTCATCTCTGAGACCCTGGGGAAGGGCTCTAGCTGCTGCTACCCTGCGGGCTGCGGCAGACTTAATCCCCACTCCAAATCTCACCAATTAATGACTGACCTGGGATGACATCACTGATGACAAGGCTAACTGGGACAGCACAGCAAAATTCCAAGGGAATTTCCTCCTTCTCCCTGCTCTTATCAAAGAAAAGAATTTTGACATGTCAAAACCAAATCTTTCTGTCAGATAATGTCACTGCAGATTAAGCATAGTCCTGGGCTCACAGCTTGTCCTGACCCAGTGCCCTGCTGCCAGTTGTCCTTGTTAGACAGAACATAAAGAAGTCCTCAGAAGGGAGGGGGGTATTTGGGGTGTGTTTAATTAGGTAGCCTTATTTAGACAGCTTCTCAGCCCTCATCTTAGGTGCTTTAAAATAGAAATTACATGCTAAGAAAAATGCATTTCAGATACTGCACATCACAGCTGCAGTAAGGCAGGAGGGAGTTTGTTACCTTGCAGGTGTCCTTCAAGGAAGGAATGCTTTCTAATTGGAGTAAACGCCACAACAGTAAGGACAGCTTTGGTGAAGGTTTACCAAGAATGCTGCTAATTCTCTGAGTCTCTTGAGACAAGTGTTCTAAGCCGCATGCTTCCCCCACTCCCTTTTCTTTTTTTAAGGTCTTTGGGAAGGTTTGAAAATTTAAACGCCTTGAAGGTTTTTGTCAGAGCCAGTCTTTTTAGTGGTGTATTGTATAAGATCAACACACACCTCATTGGAAGGGTGCTGGCAAAGAGTTAATTAGCTTGGTTCTTTAGGATGACCTAGAAAATTGTCTGCAAAACTGATGTCACCTTATATTTAAATTTCTGTACCGTCAGAAGCGGGTATTGGATCAAAGAGACTTACCTTACATTCCTTTTTTCAGTATTAATATCTCTAATTTACATCATATTCATCCATGCAAGTCTTAACCTCTGCTGATGCCATTCTGTAGCCATGTCCAGATATGCAGAGCGTATATCCATAATCTACTCTAAAAGTTTAAAATTCAGAAGTGCAGAATAGCTGAATAAACGACAGAGCAAGAGAAACACTAAGAAAAAATGAATAATTATCCTTTCTAGGCACTAAGTTAACGGGCTGTAAAGAAACCTGCACGTCATGAATACTGGTCTTTGCATCATGTAACAGTGTGTAGGTGGATGGTGAACACAAGTCTTAGACGCTTCAAGCCCCACATCTGTAAAGTGCAGCTCTTTTGAGTGTCTGCAGTAATCACATATTACTTGTTTGTTTTATAGGGAAAGTTTTATCTGGTTATTGAGGAGCTGAGCCAGCTATTCCGCTCCCTTGTCCCCATCCAGCTGTGGTATAAATACATCATGGGAGATGATCCATCCAGCAGCTACTTCCTAGGTGGGATCCTGATCATCCTGTATAGCCTCTGCAAGGTGAGCACCACCTCATTACTAACTCCATGGGAGCTGTAGCAAGAGCATAGAAAGAAGCACAGCTGAGGGGAACAAATACACCTTTTGTTACTGTCACTACCCAGGAAAGGAAAAGCACCTGGCAACACCATATGCTTTAGCTGCCTAAAGCATTTTGTTTTTCTGGTGTGTGGGCATTGGTGGGCTAGAGAAGGCTCTGTGACTGCTTGTGTGTGGTTGCATCAGACTGATGAGGTCATTGCTGCTTTCTAATCCCTTTGTATAAAGGCTTGAAGAGAATTGGAGGGGAGTCCTGGGGAGCCGGTACTAGAAGAGGTTAGCCGTCTCCAGACTTCTGGATTTGGCACTGAAAAGAAGGTTGCAGACAGTTAAACGCTTATCTCCAAGCCTTCCCCTGTCTTCGCCAGCAGAGCAGGTGCTCCATCACTCACAGTACTGAACGCAGCAGCAACACAGAGGAATAGGAAGCACGTAGGACCAGTGCAGTTCCCTGCACCCCTATCCATTCTCTCAGCTCTGTGTGTCCTGCCTTTTATTCTGTGCTGTGCAGCAGGATTGTTCTCCTTTTCAGAGATGCCATTGTCTAGATCCCTTCTAGACAAGAGCATCCAAACTTTCTGTGCCCTTCTGGCTTGCGAGGTCAGGAATACTGATTGCCATTACAAAGACACAACACAGCTTAGGCAAGCACTGAGGCCTCCAGGGCAGAGCTTAAATAGCGCTTCTGGCCCGTGGGTGGGGTCCCCAGGTGAGTCTCATCACAGCTGTGAAGGCCTATTAATGCAGTCAAGGCCCTGACGCATAGGTGTAAGGAATGCTTTATGGGTTAGCTTGATGTTTCTCTGATATGAAGCCTTTATAGGTTCTGGTGTGATAATTTGATTTGGAAAAGCAACCTCATTTTGAAAAGTTCTGCTGATCTGTTGCTTAGAAGTTCTGTGAGGAGAGAAGGACAGCTGTGTACTCGTCTTGACTGTAACTTAGGACCAAGTCTGTGGGCCACACGTGTGTGAAAGAACCTTGGCTACAGCCTAGGCCTTTAAGTGCATGTTTCTCCCTTTAATTCACCTACTTCATCAGAGGTGAAAATGGCTGATAGGCCAGCTGAAGGGTGGTGTGTCCAGGAACATGTCCCAGGACATTGTGTGGCTCCTACGTAGTACCATAGATGTGTCCAGGTTAAGATTTAACCTCTGCACGCTAAAGGCTTTGCTTGGAAGTGAACGAAAAGTGGGAGCACACTCTTCCAGTACCGATCATGGAATACTAGATACGTGCATCCCATTTACAATCACAAGAGTTGCAGGTCTAATTCCTTGCCTGAGAAACTGAAAATATACCCAAAGGAGTCCACATTAGCAAAGCCACAAACCGCATTAGAAAAACCACAGAAGCCAATTTGGCACTCAGACCTTCTGTGCTCCTGGCAAAAATCCAGGGCTCAGCTAGTGCTGTAGCCCCTTTCCCTGCACAAAGGGCAGGCTCCACTTTCAGCAGGTAGTATATAGTGCAGCTGATGGGAGCGGTCTTGGTGTCTCTCTCTGGACTGTGAAGATATGAACCTCTGATTTTGGGGAAGAAATACTTGATATTCATCAATAAAATTATCAATAATGGCATTGAGGCCTTGTTTTCAGCCTGTCCTGAACAGAAGCACTGGCTGTGACCTCAGTTATTGCAATCCTATTGCTAGAAAGATGACTGATGTAACATAGACCTCAGTGCATGGAGTGATAAATGGATGTTTAAGAAACTACTGAAACATGCGGGTTTGGGGGGTATAGGAAACTTCAGAGGGAAAAAGATGAAGTGGGGAAATGGGCCGGGAGAATAGGAAACATCAGACCAGAGCAAAGACATTAGAAGTGACTCTGTAAGCAAAACAACCAGAAAAAGCTGTGAATTGAACTGTGGCAAAAAGCTGATGCCTCTCCTTGTTAGTAAATAAAAAGTCTGTAGTAGTCAGAGCCTCAAATGCTAGTTGCTGACTGGAAACATTACTGGAAGGACCCTGGGAGCCTTTTTACGTGTTGACTGGAAGCATTATTGGTGCCTTCATTTGATTCTATATCTATTGTGCGATGATCTCATTGGCATTCCCTGCAGTGAGCCCACTTAATCGTACTAACCCAAAAAAAAAAAAAAATAGAAAGCCAATTCCAGGCATTCTGGTGCCTTTGTAGTGCTGGTCCACTACAGCTCTGTGTATTCCCCTGCCCTCTCAGCCACTTCTCACTCAGGCGGGTTAGAAACAGGAAGGTCCTGTTGTGTCATCTGGCACTTCTCCCAACTAGCGTAGGGTTGCTTTTTGCACAATCATTTCTACATATCTTCTCTAGTTCATAGTGTCTTTTTCCCTGTGTTCTGCCAGCAGGTAGGAAAGGTGAACCAGATTAGGTATTCAAACTGTTTTCCCTTTTATTAGTAGCACTGTGTCTTCACTTTAAGAATGCTGAGCATCTCCTCTCTTGCTCAGCCCCCTGATATTTGTAGGCAGTTTATCATCTTTTCCCTCTGCTTTTGTACTGCTCAGCCAAGCTGTAAATATTTATGTCTTTAAGTCTCTTTTCAGAAATCATTTTCTGCAGGCTTATATTCTGCCCTTCTCTGAACTGCTTTTAGTCTTTAATGAGGAGCCCAGAACAAGTGCTCTCCAGATGCAGTTACATCATGTTTGCTGGGCAAAGCAGGGAGGGGGGGAAGAGAAGGACCTGGTGTTGCCCCTGCTGTTGACCATCTTTGGGAATCTGTAAAGTACCAAGGTGCTGGAAAACCACTCCCTTCCTGGCATTTGAAGTATCTCACTCTTTAAGTGGTTGGGAGCAGCTCAGCTTCAGTCCTGCTTCTCATTCCTCAGACTGTACTTCTCTTGGTAGCATTTAGTTGCTGCACTCCACCAAATCACTCTCTGCAGCCAGACAGACAATTCCCACTTCTTTTTTCACCTAGGCTCTGAAGTGTCAGGCTGTGGGCAGAGCTGTTTGGTTCTGGAAATCTCCCTTTTCCCCAGAGACTGAAGAAGGCTGTTTTCTGCCTCCTTCATGGGAAAAGACTGCTCTTTGTTCCCTCTTTCTCAAGCTAACTGTAGTGTTTTCTAACCATACTTCTGGGCTTCTCAGGTTCTCAGTTCTCAGGGTGGGAATAGGTTCATTTTAGCCCTTTCCTACCTCCTGGGGCTGAGAAATCGACCCTCCCACAGACTCCTGATGCTGCTTCTCTTTCTGTCCTGTGAAGTCCCTGATTTGCAGCCCATTGTTACCAAAGCTTTTTTGGCCACTCTTCTGCACTATTAATTCACATTTATTACATAATTCATGATCACCATGAAATTTTTTTTTGGCACCATTGTTACTTAGGATCTTTATTCCTTCTGAGTATCCATTTGGAGACAATGTTTTCTGAGTTCCTGGACATAAAAATACACATGTTTTGTAACAAGTATCTAAAATGGAACGTCTTTATTGCAGTCTTTTGACATCTGTGGTCGTCTGGGAAGTGTTCGGAAGGCGCTGAAGGTCCTTTGCACTCCACAGGTGAGTAGTCATACACATTACAGCAGGTTCATAGGTGGAGCCTTATTACTATTCAATGATGGAGTTGAAAACTGCTCAGTGTATCAGGATCATAGAATAAAAAGATATGTTGTTCCATGGCTGGATAAGCTGGTATCTCTTGCCACGGATTTTAGGGACCTTTTACAATATCTCTCCTGCCCAGCTATGTTAAGAGATTCTTGCTAATCTGGCCTCTTTTGTCTTGATTGGAAGCCCTCTGTAATATGGATTAATCCATTGAGGCCAAAGCTGCGAGACGCTTACAAAACTTCATAGTGCAGAGTGTGAGAAAGACTTTAAATAGAAGAATATGGTGCCTAACGCACAGTGACATTATAAGAGATCCTACGGTGCGCAGAAATTATGCCAGACATCACATTATACACTGACATTCAGATTTGTTGCGGTGAAATACTGTGACTGATATTTTAAAACAGTAAAATCAAAGGTTGTAGAGAAAAGGTACAGAACATCATAGAAGTTTGTTAGAACTTGCCTTGCTTATTCTATGGGGTTGGACTGGTCATTTTTCCTCTGCATGTTTCCATTTCCCCTATTACTGTTATGATGGGAGAAGCAACATTTACCTTCCACATATTTAAAAAGAAAAGTAGGAAGCCTGTGGGTGCTGCTGCTGTTATTCTTTCTTGTATTGTCTAACTTGCTAATAATAATACCTCCTACTATCTAAACACCTCTGCAAATGATGCTGAATTAATCCTTTTAGCTCCCTGTTGAGCTCATTAAATTTCATTATCATTGCTCCACAAGTGGAGGCACTGAAAGATGGAACCAGCTCAGGGGGAAAACAAAACAGAGGACACAGAGCTCCAGACTCCCTGTGTTCTGTGTCCTGGTGCCTAAGTCCCCCTTCCCCACACATAGCAACAGAACTATGTCTATTGATGTCCTTGCCAGGTCATGCAGGGAATCTGAGTGTGAAAAACAGTGTCTATGTGTATGCTTAGCCACACACCAGGTTCCCTTCAAACCCTTTGACACTGAGATTTTTTTCCACTTCTCCCTAACAGAACTATGGAGTTCATGCTACCAGCCAGCAGTGCAGTGAGGCAGGTGACATCTGTGCAATTTGCCAAGCAGAATTCAGGGAACCTTTGATCCTCATGTGCCAGGTAAGACCCCAAGCTTCCCCTGTCAGGTTCCCCCGCTGGAGTTCATTTGGTTAACTTCTGCAGTTGAGGAGGGGCACAGTTAGCCTAGTTACTTCTAAAATTATTTTCTGGGTCTTGCAACATCTAGGTCTATCTAGGTGGATATTGGTTGCCGTCTTTCGACTAGCCAGTGATTCATAGTAGCTGAGTCACTCTTTAGGGGCTGATCACTGAGATGGAAAAGATGAGAGTTATAGTCCAGACCTTGGATCTAGAATGCAAGACATTTTTGTCTGACCCTTGGGGAGACTGGCTAGTCAATAAGGCAGCTGAGTTATGAGCAGGTGCTATGAGAGGGGCATAAGTCCAGAAGGAGCCTGGTAGGATGCGTTACACTGGTGAAGCACCATGTAATCATTCATGGTCTGGCCTCTGAGCACCTGGCCAGGAATAAAAGTAGTTCTGCATGAAGAAGTTGGTCACCACTGCCAGCACTTGGAAATTGTTTTCTCATTTGGTGAACACTGACAAAACCTAGAGCGTGAGAACGGCATGCTCTGAGCAATGCAGCAGTCCTAGTCTGGCACTGGTAAACCCCTCTGAACACACCATGCTGCCATAGTTTCTGTTAATATATTAGAGGCTAGCTGAAGACATTGCTTTGTGGCAAAACTAATGATGCTTATGCAAGGTTTTCTCTTCAGTTGCTTATAATTGGTCAAACTTTGTTGGAGTTGAAATTCTGCATCCCAGAGGCTAGCTCTGACTGATGTGTGGGTACATACAGGAAGACCTTAGGAAGAATGGTTCAGCCCTTTCTGGGAACAGAATTGGCGGGATATGTGCTCTCTTGTGATATCAAACTAAAGCTCAAGAGCCTGTTCCTGAAGAGTTTTAACATTCCCATGCTTTGTAACAGGGTTATCAAATTAAAGCAAGCAGATCTCCTGTGCATTAAAGGTGCCTCTTGCTATTCCTGCGAACATCCGGGCAAGCCCCAGAGAAGCTGTCTTTGGATGTGCTTATCAGAATCGAGGTTTTGATAAATGGCATTTTTGCTGACTCCACATGTGTTGAGGAGCTCTCAGCCTCTTAACAGCTTCTAATACTCCCTTCTTCACAGAATCACAGAATCACAGAATAACCAGGTTGGAAGAGACCCACCGGATCGCCGAGTCCAACCATTCCCACCAATCCCTAAATCATGCCCCTAAGTACCTCATCCACCCTCACCTTAAACACCTCCAGGGACAATGACTCAACCACCTCCCTGGGCAGACTGTTCCAATGCCTAACCACCCTCTCCGTGAAGAATTTTTTCCTTACCTCAAGCCTAAATCTCCCCTGGCGGAGCTTGAGGCCATTCCCTCTCATCCTGTCCCCTGTCACTTGGGAGAAGAGGCCAGCACCCTCCTCTCCACAACCTCCCTTCAGGTAGTTGTAGAGAGTAATAAGGTCTCCTCTCAGCCTCCTCTTCTCCAGGCTAAACACCCCCAGCTCTCTCAGCCGCTCCTCATAAGGCCTGTTCTCCAGCCCCTTCACCAGCTTTGTTGCTCTTCTCTGGACTCGCTCCAGAGCCTCAACATCCTTCTTGTGGTGAGGGGCCCAGAACTGAACACAGTGCTCAAGGTGCGGTCTCACCAGTGCCGAGTGCAGAGGGAGAATAACCTCCCTGGACCTGCTGGTCACGCCGTTTCTGATACAAGCCAAGATGCCATTGGCCTTCTTGGCCACCTGGGCCACTGCTGGCTCATGTTCAGTCGCTGTCAACCAACACCCCCAGGTCCTTCTCCTCCTGGCAGCTTTCCAGCCAGGCTTCTCCTAGTCTGTACCTCTGCTTAGGGTTGTTGTGCCCCAAGTGCAGGACTCGGCATTTGGCCTTGTTAAACCTCATGCCGTTGGTCTCAGCCTAGCAGTCCAGCCTGTTCAGGTCCCTTTGCCCTATTCCCACTCTTCCAGTCTCGGGTAGATGGGGTTGTGTCCTGGACAGCCTGTGTCCTGTTAGTACCCAGGGCAGTCCTAGGGAAAACACTGTTGTAGCTCAGTGTGGAAATGAGAGGAGAAGGCAAGGAGTGCCTGACATTTATAGAGAAGGGGAGACAGGGACTGCTAAGCTACTGACTAAGAATGGATGGTGTGAGCAGAACAAACAAATGCAATAAGGAGTACGGGAAAGAAAGGAGGCCGTTTGAGCTAAGTAAAGACTTGTAAAATAACACAGGAGAGAAACAGGGTGGAGAAAACCTTCTCAACTACTGTTAGCCCAAATGTCATAGGACTTTGTAGTGTTTCTTTCTATTGCTGAATTAAGAAACAGTACTATGTCATTAACTTTGGCAAGCTGATGTACTAGTAGAGCTGGGGTTTGGTTTTCGTATGAGCAGAGTACTGCTTCTCAGCTGCACTGTCCACCTGAACTCGAATCGTTGCTTGCTCCCATCGCTGTCCTATTGAGTGTGCACACTGGGTGCTAAGACTGGACCTCCTGCCCTTGTTGTGATGATACCCTTTTGTCTCCACAGCATGTCTTTTGTGAAGAATGCCTCTGCCTCTGGTTTGACAGGGAGAAAACCTGTCCCCTTTGTCGTTCTGTCACAGTAGAAACCCTGCGTTGCTGGAAAGATGGCACCACCTCTGCTCACTTCCAGGTGTATTAAAACCAATGCATACCAACAATGGAATTACATGTGCAGAGAGAAGAAAAATCTGGAAAGCCTGGTGGACCCATGCCCCTCTTTAGTTGCCTGTGGATTTGTTGTCTTAGTCTTCCTTCCATCTCTGTTTCTCCGGAGCCAACAGAACAATTATTACTAGCCAGAACTTTTTCCTCAAAGGCAAGAAAGGTGTGATTTCTGTTATGGCAAACTCCATGGCTAAGCTACAGCCAAGATTTCTTCTGCAACTTACACAATTGTAAACTGCTTAGGATGTTTTCTTCTTTTGTGTCCTATTAGTACAGATAAATATTGCCTGTATAAGGTGAATGTACTGTGAATTGCATGTGTGTAACCTGGTATACTGGAAAAAAAAGCCCTTTTCTTCTGGCTCAAACCACTGGTGAGATTTTGCACATTAAATAGCCTTAGCTTGCCTGAATCTGTAACTTCATAGAATTACACTGTTGCTGTTGTGTTACTTTTAAGATTTCCTCGAAAACAGGGCTTCAGAACAATATGCCGAACATTTATTTGGGGTTGGAGAAACATCATTTCCCAGCATCCGTGTTTTTTCAATTGATTCCACCAAATGCATGTGCTGCGATCCAAATGAGATCTCAAGGAGCTTGGGAAGGCTATACTAGTGAAGTTGGAAATGACACTTGCACTTCTTGGGAATGGTTTTCCTCTTTAGTTTATATGAACAGACTTTCTGATTTCCATATGGAAAGAACAGTGGGAGGCAGGGGGAGATTAAAGTCAGGTTTGATTTTTCTAGGCGAAAAGTTAAGGTCCTAACCAGGAGCATTCACAACTCCAGGTGTATCTTTAATTTGGTCTCTGTGGAGGCCTTAGAGTAGCTTCCAGTACTGAAAGGGGCTCCAGGAAAGTTGGGGAGAGGCTTTTGATCAGAGAGTGCAGGGATAGGGCAAGGGGGAACAGTTTTTAACTGAAAGAGGGGAGACTAAGATGAGATCTTAGAGAGATACATTTTGCTGTGAGGGTGGGGAGGCCCTGGCCCAGGTTGCCCAGAGAAGCGGTGGCTGTCCCATCCCTGGAGGTGTTCAAGGCCGGGTTGGATGGGGCTTGGAGCCCCTGATGCAGTGGGAGGTGGCCCTGCCCATGGCAGTGATTCTATGCTCCACAGCACTGCCACTTAAGGCAAGGCTTTTACTTGCTTTCACATCCAGTGCCGCTCAGCATCCAGAAACAGCCTGGGTCCAAAACCAGCAAAAATGTGCTCACACAGCTCTGTCAATACCAGGCCTGCTGGAGAAACTGGGCTTGGCAAGACAGGCTTGAGGGCAGAATAACAGGGAAGCAGCTGCATTGCTTTAGGAGCCATCCAGGTTTATGTACAAGCTGGATAATCCACCTTTGACGGTGGGGACTTGATTTTAACACTTCAGCTTCAGAACAGGCTCTTGGAGGAGATACCTTGTGTTGTTAGCAGGCAGATTAGCATAATATTTCCATCTCTGCTGAGGGTGCTGCGGTGGTACTTGCATGCAAATGCAGTTGCTGTTTGTTTGCCGGAGCTTTCTTTTTAACTAAATGACCTCTACTTTTTGCTCCATGCCCAGAGGAAATGCCTCATTAGGCAATTGTGGCATCTTCCATGCTCATTACTATGGAAATGGCATAAGGTTACAATCCCACTTGAGTGGATAATCAGGAAGAACTGTACCTGGGGGAAATGAGCCTGTGTGTATGTACTGACTGTCGCCTTCCCTTCCTGTTGCGAAACTCCACAGGGAGAAGAACTAAAGCAAACAGGAGCTAATAGTAACAGGATTAAGGCTCAACATTTCGTTGGAAGTAATAGTTCAGTGTGGCTAGAGGGAAAATGGTGAGAGGCAAAGCCTGAGCAGGGAAGATAGTCCGGATCTGGCTTGAGAGATACAGGGAAATAGAGGAGGAAAACATTTACTTTCCAACACAGAGTGATTTGATCCTTGTCAAACGGATCCTATGAAAATGGAGAACTAAGCCAAGGAATCCAGTGGCTATCTCCAATGGGAATAGCCTTTTGGGGGTTGAGGGAGAGAGTTCAGGAAGAAAGGGAGCAAGGTTTTCAGTGGGCACAAAATGCTGTTATGTACGGTCGCCTGGTATATTCCCCAGGAAAGAGGAAAATGACTCATTCTGTGGGCAGGCAACTTATGAAAGATTTCAGCATCAGCTTTCAGTGCAGTGCCAATTAATTAATGGGTTAGTGGTATTTGCTTTCAAAATGTTTGAAAAGCCACTTCTAATTCTGGTTTTATTCCTGGAAAATGTATTTGGAGAAATGTATGGAAAGGTCAGTATGAGCTTCACACAGCAAGCAACATTTGATGTGCTGTTTCAAAGGTGTATTTTTCATTTGGTGATAAGGAAGGGAGGCAGGCAGAAGGAAAATATGGGAAATACTTTTTGCCATTCTTATGGTCCTTTTTCTTTACATTTCTTTTTCTTTAAGGGGTGATTTTCCTAGTTGGCAGCATAAGAAAGAGAGGGCTGTCATCATTGTATACTTGAAACATTTTGCTGTGCGCTTGTAAAAATCACACAGTTGGACTTCATACCAGCACTTAGTGGAACTGTGACATTACCTTGGGAGGTTTAGGTACCCGTGTTAAACCCTCTGCACCAGCATCCTAATTTTCAAGAACTTCTAATGAATATTTTTTCTTTGCTTCATCTTGGTGATCCCTTCTTGATTTTTGCCTTCCCTCACTATTCCAAGGCAGCATTCTGGTCCCAGTACAGACATCTTGTGCTCTGGTGATGAGCTTCAGTGGCATCTGACACCTGTGTGCAGGTAATTCTCCTTTGTCTTTACAGACATCCAGGGAAGTTCTTTTCTGGGTTACTTTTGAGACAGAGGGATTCTGCTGCTATTCACCTACCTCAGTGACAGAGTGCAGCACTGATCTGTTTGTGAGACGCTCGTTATGGAAAGCCCTGTAGCTGAATGGACCATCCACTGCTCTGTTAAAACCAATTAGTGCTAAACAGAAGGGGAGATTCTATGCTGTGGATATTTATTTTTCTGGAAGCATAATAAAGATCACCTTAATTCATACAAGAATTCCTCTCCCCATGGCAGGGAGGTTTAGAACTAGATGGTCTTTAAGGTCCCTTCCAACCCAAACCGTTCAATGATTCTAAGATAAGGAGTTCACTACTGGCCACTGTTAAATTAAAACCACGTCCTTCAGTCCTTGTTGGCCTGGCCTGGCTGCTGGGGCAGAGACCGCTCACAATGTGTCAAACCCTGCCTCCTCGGGTACTTTACAGTGATGGTTTTGTAAGGCAGGACAATTCTATACTCTCTTAGAAGGTGATATTTGGACCACAGAACACACAGGGGAAACTTCGGTTGACTTCCATGGGAAAACAGTTACATTGTGGAAAGAAATTGTGCTTTCAGAATTCAGAGAGGAAATGAAAACAGGAGCCTTTTTTTGCCATTGAACAATTATTTTTCTTTTTTTTTTAATAAAGTCATTATAAATATGTACAAAGAGTCTCAGCATATGAAAATCCTTTTACAAAAGAGAGAAGCCACATCCAACCATAAACAGGAGCCTTCATGAACTCATATCAGCAGTGAGCATATGCTTTGCTCTTGCTTTGGTCAGGGTGGAAACTTGCACAGTGACTCTGCAAGAGTTTACATCCAAATAGTACTAAATCAGGAATGTGCAAGGAATTGTGTGTTCACTGCATTCACTCTGGTTTATTCTGTTAACCATGCACCTGGGAGCAGACTGGAAAATGTCCTAAGGACCAAAGATGATGGGAAGATTTTTTATTGTGATAAAATATGGTCTTCAAATTGATTGGAAAGGTTATGATATGAATAACCATGAAAATCAAATCCTATTGTAGTTGGTTTTGTTTCTACATAGGTGGCATACGTAACTAATAATGGATGTAATCAATAATGGATGTAACTAATAATGGCAGTTCCAGACCAGATGCTTTCAGTGAATTTTGGTCAAGCTACACAGTCACTTTCTGTAAGTATTAAAAATCCTGTCACATTCAGGTACTCAAGTATTCATGCAGAGTGAATTCTGATCAGAGTTACGTGAAAAGTCACTCTGGTTTTCTAATAAATGTTGTCAGAAAAAAAAATTCACCTGTTTTGTACTTTGTAGTTTTTGATTTCCCTTGCAGATGGGGAATGGAAGTTCATCAGCTTTTTCCCACAGCTGCAGAAGGCAGAGCTGTTGTTTGGAAGACCCGAGTTCGGGAGTGTGTTCGGGGCGTGTGCTGATGGAGATCCTTGCTATGCAGATGGCACGTGATCCAAACCAGTAGGATTGGCAGAGGGAAGAAGCACAGAAGTGCAACAAGTACCTGTACTGTGAGCAAAGACAGCCTTTTGAAGAAAAAGGGCTGGCACATGCAGACCAGGACAGAATTAGGAGACCAAGGTAGGAGCAGCATGTGAGGATTCCTCTCCTCCATTCAGACTAACTGGTACACTGGTGTTTTCCTAAAGAAGGTCAACTCCCAGCTTATTTATTTTTGTATTTTGTATTAAGATGGGTCTCCTAAATTTTTATATGAAGAGAGATGAACAAGTTTAGCTCAGCATACAGCAAGCAGTGCCTTGCATACTGTTATACAAGAATGAGGTTGATTTTGAAGCAGTGATTCAAAATCAAATTTTCTGTAAGCAGATTTGCTCTAAGGAAAGTTGTGAAGATATTGTTCACCTCTTGTGGAGGTAGAATATAGCCAGGAGGTTCTGACATGAACAAATACATAGGTCCAGCATTTAATTTGGAGCCACAGGTAGTTTGTTATATCTAAGTCAGACTTCTGTCAAGATCATGGACAGATGTCTTAAAACCATTTGTAGGAAAATGACTATTCTAAGTTATCTGTCTCATGCTATCCTCACCATGAACCATTTTGTATGTGATAGTGCAGTTTGTCAGCAGGGAAAGATCTCCTTCAGCCACCCCCAAGTGAGATTCTCCTCTGCCTGCTCAACCTACAAGAACTACAACAAGAGCAGTATTTATTTAACCAAATTGTTTCATCGCATGAAAAATGCCTGATTCCAAGGCGCATGTGGACATAGAAAATACACCGATTTAACTGAACTTGTTTGTAATCCACTTCATCAGAAGGTGCTGCTGCTGCTTTTGCAGTGGAGTTTAGATTCTTCCAATTCTAGGGTAATGTAGAAACAAGGCAAATTCACAAATCAGATTAAACTGATTTACAAAGCGTTTCTGATCTAAGTAAATTGCTTCAGTAATGGGCTTAGCTAAATTAGGGTAATTTCTGCATGCCTACGTGCTCTAAACCAGCAGTATGATGGGTTTCACATTCCTCATCACTGACAACTCATTGATTTTGGTGGCTTGCTCTACGTTTTTATTGCATGATGCCTCTCCTGGACACATGAAAATGTACAACAAGAGGCCTGGTCCCATTCTGTAATATTTTACCTGCTGAAAATAATTCTATAAGAGAAGATAAAGGAATCTGGAATTAATGGCCTAAATTCTGTCCTGGGTGTAACCCAGCTGTCTGCAAGCAGGCAACAGTGCAATTGCAGAATTAATTTGACCAAAGAACTTATTTTAACAGGCAAGAGGAGAGGAGCTGATTAGTAGTCCGTGCTAGGCTGCTTTTTTAACTTGAAATATGAAGTTCTAACATGATGGGAGCTATCTTGGTGGAGTGCTGCTTTAAAAATTAATAAAGACTTTCCTCACAGCCGCATTATGCAGCGTTCAATATAGACTATGATCTCATAGCCTCCTCCTCTGGCTTGCACACGCACCGTCTGCTGAAACCTAAGATGAGTTGTTTTTTTTTTTCATTTAGAGAGCACTCCCCAGTCTTCACCGAGGCGCAACTGTGCAGCTAATCAAAATCAGTGACTTCTGGGCTGCTGTAAAAAACACAAAAGAGGAGTGGCAAAGAGGAACTGTGCTGGTTTCCTACCCATCAGTATGGTACAGAACCCCACCACCTCACACAGCTGCTGCAATACAGTAAGAACAGCACTAGGGGAGTACACGGCATGCTTTCTTTTCCAATACAAATCTCAACCAGGGTAAAATCAGATACTTTAAAAAGGATAAAAACACCCCTTGTCAAAAAAAATGGAGGCATTCAATAGCAATTATACCAGAAAATGTAAGGCTTCGACAAATACATATCCTCTAGTAAGTAATTTGGTTTATGTACAGTGAATGCTGGCTATAAAGTCCTGGGAAGCTGTCTCTCTAGCAAAGCTTGCTCAACCCAGCAACTAATAAAGTCTCCAAAACTCATCCTTGGTTCATACTAAACATTCAAATCAGAACTAAAAAAGTGAAGCAAAGCAGGATTTGGGATACTGGCCCTGCTCTCGTTTGGACTTGGGAAGCACCATAGATTTGGTTGTTGTTTCATGGGAATAACAACAGCAGCACGTGTCTGCTAACGTTTGTGCTGAATGTTGGGAACCACCGAGGAGGAGACTGATCCCCTGGCTGTTGTGGGGTTTGGGGTTTTACAGAAAGTGGGTTAGGACTGAGGGAGATGAGCCAGACACTTTGCCACCCAGGTTAATCACTAGATTAAGGGGCTTTCCCAAGGCTGGGACGCCTTGGAAAGAACAAAACTTTACTTTTCCTTTGCTGTGCTGTAATGTTGCAGGGGATTACCTGTTTGGGAAAGATGCCACAAGAAGTCTCAGGAGCTGGGGTGGCAGGAAAACCCATGGCAACAGAGACTATATGCACAGCAGATGCAAGGGAAAATGGAACAATGCATATTCTGGGTGAGAAGTTAATTAATTTTCAGAACTCAGGAGCTAATGATTGTAAAAGGTGAGGAATATGCGAGAGCCCTCTTGCACTGAGAAGTGTAAGGCAGCTCCTATGTTGTCACAAGGCTGTCTCTGCGTATGTGGGGAATGCACACCGGGTGGAGGGAAGACAGTGTCCCACACAGCAAAGTGATGCATCCAGTCTTCCCAATCAATAATTTGCCGTTCAAATTTGTCTTGTGTGATACCATACACAATTTCACTTCCTTGTTTGAGTGATGTGAAGAAAGTTGTATTTTTAAGACAATGCCCAGATTCTGCAGTCACTTAATCCAGCACTTGCAACACTGCTGAAGTCAGCTGAGGCTCCTCCTTTTGCCAGAATTCTTACTTACTTCAGTAGGAGACTGAGCTGGGAAGGAGTACAGAATGCTGGATATTAGTATCAGGCCAAAAATGGTAGGAAAATGGTTTTTTTCAGTCCCTGTGATTCTGAGACCATCCAAACTCTATCAATAGACAAACTACACTTAGCTACATGATCTCTCCCAACACTGCATATGATATACAGCGGGGCAAGGTTAATCATTAGGAACAATTTGCTCTTCCAGCACAGCTCTTTCTGCTGTTTGTGAATTGATTTGGATCAATAACACCCATGAGTATGTGTGCAGGGGCCCAAAACACATGGGTGAATATTTGATAATGTAAGAATTTAGCTTTTAGATCACTTAGAAACATTTCTCCTGCAGCAGTAAAAAACGTAAGGTCTGACTGGGACATAGTGGCCACTTGGCTTGGTCCTTGACTAGGCAAGGGCTAGGAAGTACTTTGAAAAGACAAGGAGTCAAACCTCCTCTGGAAACTGGGTTCTTACCATTCTTTTATGCCTTTGAAACCCTCCCCTACCATGATGGGGAGGGTCAATTCTCTGGAAGGTATCCTGAACCTGACAGGTAGTTTTGGCTGCAAGTGCAAAAGTGCTCAGTAATAGACTGAAAAAAGCCCTTTGACTTCTAAGGACAAGTTCTCCTGTTATTCCTTAGTCCCTTGATTAGCCTAGATATAGTTCTCTTCCCTGGTTCACCAGATTTGAGACTACTTAAATCACCATCTAAGAGAACACCCAGCTCTGGAGCTGGAGGAGGTGCTGTGCTAGCAGACATGTACACTGCAGTGGAAAGAGCTAGTGTACCGTTGCTGCTTCCCAAGTTCCAAACCATCAAAAGGAAAAGAACTGCCCCCAAGAAAGTTAGTTTATTATAAAGTTCTGGGCTAGATTATTTTTTTTGTTTTAATTTATGCAGAGATCAAAAGAAAGAAAAAAAATAGCACCTTCTCAACAAGTAGTAATTTTTGCTATCTTGTGTATAAATATCAATAACCAAAATAGATTTCTCCTTGTCCCATGTTTCAGAACATTCTCTTGGGGAAACTGTAGCACCACAGAGAGGCAATTTAGCCCCAGACAAATATTAAATGTAGCACCAGAGAAACTAAAGTCAGAAGAAAAGCTTATCTCGCCTGGTGCTATAGCGCTTAATATATACACACACAAACTGTCTCTTGTCCAAGCTGCAGAGCACCTCTTCCCCCACCACTGAGGCCTGGATGTGCCCATTTTGCAGCAAGTCTGGTCTCAAGATATTACTTAACTCTGGATGTGCACATTATTTTTCACCCTGCTGCACTGAAAGGGACGTTTATGTTGCCATAAACAAGGTGCAGTGGAGAAAATGCTAGCGTTACAGCAAGGACATCACTAATATTTTGACTCAGACTGCAGGAGCATGAATGCTCAGACCACCATCATCTACAAGGAATGTTGCTTACGTTCTCAACAAGGCATGCACGTTTTAACGTATGCATACAGGAGGGTTTACATTCTTCTATATATAAGCATGTATGTGTCTCTGTTTTGCTGCTGGGCCCTTGAACAGCTCCTTCCATGTAAATCCTTCTTCACGTTGCCCAAAGCACGTCCAACATCTTCCACTTCTTTCTTTATCTCCACTCTTCACAGCTGCTGCTCAGGCTCTGGATTCCCTCTAGGAAAAGGGGAGACGATTTTCTCCAAGGGCACAGGGTTTTCTCCAGCCTAAGAAAGCAAAAGAATTGTGTTTGGGTTTAATTATATTGATGCATTGGTTACAATAAAAACTTCTTTTAAATTTATGCTTGAACCCTCCTGCTCAATTTACCGACGAGAAGCGGGATATAATTTATGGGGATGCTGGTTTCGTGGTTCAGCACAAGAGATTATGCCTTTATCCCAGTGCTACTGCTGGATTTCTGACGAGCTCTCATTCTGCAAGGCTCGTTCTTGTGGGTGCTCCATCTTCATTTACATCATGTTAACAAAAACATTAACTTTTAGGGAAGCCATTAATTCTGTTACAGGTAGGCAACGGGGTGCACTGAGTATCACAGGAGATTGGAAGGACTCGCTCCTTCCCTGTTCTGCCTCTGATTAGATTTGTGGCCTTGAGCAAACCACTTCTTTCAGTCGCTGCTGTAAAATGAGGGCAGTAATAACTTATTTGCCTCATAGGTGGACTGCAAGCCTTAATTAATAAAGTGCTCAGAGAAAGGCACCCATCTAAGTGCAAATTAGCAGGAGAGGTGCCCAAGGGGCATCTCCGATGAAATTCCCATCTCCCGCGTTTTCCCTGGGTGTGTCGACACCAGCGGTTGCGGGGGCAGGCCCCACCTTTCAGGCAGTGTTGTCTGGCTTGCGGAGGCTGTGACAATGAGTGATCTTACAGAAACCTCCGTGGAGACATCTCTGCTGGCCTCCTGGATGAGGTGATTTCATCCGGGTGGGAGAAAGGAGGGGGGAGTAGCTGACTGTGCAACTGCATCAGCTATGAAGTCAGAGTGTAATTAGGGCTGGCAAACAGCTCTGGGGCACATTCTGATGGGTATTACTCTGGTGTAAACCCACAATCGCTTCTCTCCCTTCTGCAGCACTGTCCTGTCTATGCCAGGGTGAAGGTTATCCTGATTCCTTGGCACTGCCTCAGAGACGGAGCGGAACCTCCACAGCTTCCGAGACACACGGAAACCTCCAGTGAGAGGCAAGAGGGAAGATTCTGGTGCTGCGACGGACACTAAGCAAGCTAGAAGACCTCTGGTTCAGCCTCCTGAGATGAATCTGTATCTGCTTTATGCCAGTTACCATCAGGTGCCCCAGTGGCTGCTGCGCACAGGATGTGTCCATCAGAACCTCCCCTTCCCAGTCTACAATTGTCTAGTTTGAAACATTTGAAGCAACAGCTGAAACAGCTTGAAGGACCAAAGCCAGACTGAACCATCTAGAGTGAAGCACAGGGTCACTCCTCTTGCTGTGACCAAGGCTACCACCTACCCACGCAGCTCCTACAGCTTCTGTGCCTGCACCCACACAGACTGCCTCACATCCCCATGCTCTGAAGTATGGACCCATTTTAACAGATTTTTGCAGAGCTACTCAGCTCTTTTGACAGAAGTTAAATAGAAAGTGTTCCTACTTGAGTAAGCACGGACATGATAACGCTGGCTGCACAAAAACAGCCAACACAGCATGGAGCGGCAATGAACAACAGAGCTTGAAATGTCTCCCTGTTCAGCCTCCCGCCTGCACGGGACAGAGAGCCCTTCCTGCAGCCCCGCAGGCTCCTGGGATCTCGCACAGCACCATGCTCAGGCCTAGGCCAATGCTGAGCATGGAGAGACAGCCCCACGGCTTGCTCTAGGCTCATGAAACATCACAAGGAGGATATTCTAGGCACCTGCATTTCTCCCACAAGACCCCTTTGCAGAAAGGTTTTCCCATCTCAGCCTATCACTGTGCTGGGGGAAAACAGGGCACAACTGGAGCTGTGTGCCAGCTGCTGAGAAACAGGGCCGGCAACATGGAGACAGAGCCTGCGGTGCAGTCCCTTGCCCTCCAAGAGGTGAGAGATTTGGTCAAGTTACATTGGAATAAAGACATCAGGAGTTGATTAATGGATTTCCTCCAAAGCAAACACATTTAATCCTTATTTATTGTTTCTTGTGCAGTAGCACTTCCAAATCCCAGTTATGAACCCAGGTTCCACCATGCCACCTACGGCTGTAACAGATGAGCCCTGGTGTCATTATATTTTACAAACTGTCCCTCTGTGTCACTTAATGTATAGAAAATCTTTAAAACCTTGTAAAAGTTGATAAATCCTAGAACATCTTGAACTCCAAGTGATAAATCTGCTCTGGGGCAGGCAAAGAGTTCAGCACAATGTTGATCCATCTCCCAAGCTCTATTCTAAGAGCTTAAATGGCTCTTCAGCTTTGCAGCAGCCTCACACTGGCCTTGCGCGTGAAGGTGAATTTCATGGAAAGAATAAAAGAGAGAACCCCAGAATCCTGGCTTTCAGCCCATCTCTCAATAAAACAATTTTGAATATCCTAGGCTGTGTTAAAGCCATTTCTGGGTGCATATTGGCTTCATTGCCAGTATCTGACTCATTAATGGAATATACTTTGAGCCAAACTCTGATCTCATTTACAGCACTGTAAATCCAGGACAACCCAATTGACTCCAGTGGAGTTACTCCAAATTTCCCACAATAGACACTCGGCAGATAGATCAAAATGTAGTATTTTGGGTCTAAAAAAGGCTGAGGAAAGCCAAACTCCATCCCATTTGGGGTGGCTAGTAAACTGGAAAGAGAGCCAGCCTATCCCAGCTGCTGAAATGTGGTTTATTTCACATGTCATAATGTTGACACTTTAGGGTGGGTTGTCCGCTACTATCAATATTTTTCATTAACTTCCATAAAAAGAAGGCATTATAGCTGAGTTCCTAATTTAAAACATGGATTGCAATGATAAACTAAAAAATTACTTGCTTTGAAGTTGTTCTTGGGAACAAGCACTGCTTTTGGTGATGCGTCCCTCTCTGCCTGGTCATTCAGGGAGGTGCAGGTTCTGCTCAGAAAGTTGCTCTTATTCATCGCACCTAGTAAGCAATAAGGTTGTGAGACGATAAATCGCATTGACTGGTATTTGCAAATGCATCTCAGCCAGCCTCGACACATCCCATTGCTCCTAACAGATAAGGGCACCTCGACCACTCAATTACTTAGACCTCTCCTGCCTTGCTGGCTCACACCGCTTGCTGAGCTGGTTCTTAGCAGAAAGAGAAAGCTGCTTTTCCCCAGCATGCTGAGTAGGACGGGCATGAAATGACTCAGGCAGGGGGTCTCCAGCCTTGTCTCAGCATTTCTTTGACTAATCTTTATTCAGAGAGAGGGCGCAAAGCCATGCTTGGGTACCACCGGCATAAAGCCATAGGCGAATCAGAGCTCATGCCCCCTAAAGCAACTGGCAAAAGGAGTTTTGCTCACAGCTAACGTGTCAGCATGGAGCTTCTTTATTTAAATTGATTACTCAGTCAATTTGGCTGGCACATGTTCCACTCCTAATAAACAAAATAAGTTATTGATATATTTAAAGAAAAAAGAGAATATTCAAGGGCTTGGATCGCTAAGGGAAAGCTTGAGGCAGGGACAAAATGAGGCACTGTCACTTCCTTCCTCACACAGCAGCAGGTTAATGAGAAAACAAGGGCTGGGCAAGAGCCCTGTCAAATTCCCAAGCAGCCTGCATCCATGTACACTCACACTTCATTAGCATCTCTGTAGGAGACCGAAGGGGAACTTGGAAGACCTAAAAGCAATTAGGAGGGGGGTTGAGAGCTAAGAGAACATGGGACTAGAACTAGGAGGGAAGAACTTGGAAGAATGATGTGTCCCAGAGATCTTAGCGCAGGAAGATCAAGGAGCCCAGATACAGTAAAGAAATACATTGGGGCTCCAATCTTTCCACAAAGAAGTGGCCTGCTTGGCTGTAGTCCACCTGCGGAAAGAGGACTGGACTGCTGTTTATTTTATTTGGTGCTTGTTTATCATTAATGTTGAAGTTTTCCTCAAGCAATTCAACTGCAAAGTGAGGGCAGTAGGAACCACTGGCAGTTTTGAGGAGGATGCTTGCCACTAGGAAGAGCAAGCTCGCTCTTCCTTAGTTATCCAGGAGGATAAACAACAGCGCTTGCCTCTTTGTGCCAGGGACGTGTACAGGGTGCAACATGCTGAATGTTTGCCCTCGTGCAAGACCGCAGCTCGCTGCTGAGCTCATCGGCTTAGTCCTGCGCTAGCTCTACTGCCTCTGGTCCTTCATTTTCTTTGCACTTCTGCGCAGCTCAGCGTGACATCTCCAGAAATCTTATCAACCCAGTTTTAATGCAGATAATTAACTGCACTGAGACTTTGGACAGAGTGGCTCTGCATGAACCTCACAGCAAACAGTGGGGGGAATTACTGGCAACACGGTGGGCACAGAACCAGACTGGTGAGGCTGGCAGGGACAAGTAGGGTTTGATTTTAATACACTGCCACTTCTGAACTAATAGAGCGAAATACAAGGGGTATTGTATGCCAAACTGGCACATGACAACTACACTTCATGCCCTGGCTGGGGGTTTCAAGGTGATGTCAGATTTTATATTATAAAACTGCCATTTGCAAAGCATTCATCCCCAAATCTCGAGCACGGTCCACAGGCACAAGAAGCTGGCCGCATGCAGCGGCCCTAATCCTGCTTTCACCAGCATCACCTGGGGGCTGTGAGAGCAGGAGATGTTCCCTGCTGCACAGGATTATTCCCTGAGCTGCACTGTTGTGTAGCCACAAGGACCTGAGGGAACAACTACCAACCTTCTCCCTCAGAGACAGCAGCTACACTCTCAGCAGCCAACACAAAACACAGTTACCACTTGAAAAAGCAGGAGAGGAACTCCAGTACTAAACCAAGCCGAAACTAGCCTTTTCCTCTAATTTCCCCGTTCCTTCTGCAACCACCAGATCACAAGGCAAATGCTGATTTTGCAGCACATTAAGTGTACAAGCTACTCTCCTCTTACGAGCTGTTCCATGAAATCCCAAGATCACAGGTGCCTGGACTTCCCATCTTGTTGCAGAAGGATGTTATTATCACCACAGAGTGTCTCTGCCTCAGAGGACAGCAGAAAAACACATATTTTGCTCAGAAATACTCTGCTGAGTTAATAAACCACTGCTGCCTTACTGCTTCTCGAACCCAGCTCACTGCACTCACCTGGGCACTGAGATCCTGCAGATAATCAGGTAATGCTATTTGTGTGAGCAAAACATTATCCAGGGAGAACAGAAAAGATTCTTAATGGCAAAAATAACCCTGAAACTGAGGTGTAGATGATATATTTAATAATTCTGGGATTGCACTGTATTTTCACAGCTTGGTGGCTGTGCCTTAGAAGTCTGCTGGGAGCCAGGCAGGTCAGTCGGCTGCGCACAGAGGCAACCAGGAGAGCATTACCAGCTTGTTATTCTCCCACATCTGGCCTCTCTGTCCCTGAAACTGCTTCACAGCACACATAAGGATCTTCTTTTTTTTTTTTTTTTCCACAGGATTACATTTATATTTGTGTCCACAAAGCCCCAGAGCATTTGGAGGCAGCTCAGCACGTCCTGTCTGTGGCAGCCTTTGAAGCTGCGAGGAAGGACTGTGCATGCTGAAGGAGCTCGCCTCAGTTGTGTCAAGGATAATGCTTTGCTTTTCTGTGGTGTCATTATCAAAGCAATTTATAAGCAACTGATCATTGCTAGACCCGAAGTGCAGAAAGCCAGACAGAGTTGAGGGCTCCACAGAGGCGACGGTAGCAAAGACTGGGTGTGGGGGGGAAATACTATCTGCCTAAAGAAAGGTAAGCAACCGCTCCCAAAACCTGAAAATTCAAACAGCTTTGGCCTTGTGGGATTGCCAGGGAGTCTGGGCTGCGTGTGTGCCCACAGCCAGCAAACAAGCTCTCCTTGCTAGTCCTTCTCACCGGCCACCTCCTCTACTCTGGACCAAGTCCCACACTGTGCAGGGAGGGAATCCACCAGCTTGTCAGAGAGAAATGGACACTTGAGACACTTGATAAGGGATAGATAAGGGAGATGACTGCAGCCCTGCTTGGATTTCAACTTGCTGCACAGGCAAGCAAGTCTGACGGGTGGGTTTGCTTCCAAACACCAGAACCAAATGTGCCGCGAACTGCTGGGAAGGGAAAGCAGATGTTCAAGCTCTGCTCCCGACCCCAGTCCCACATCTCTGACCAGTGCCCAGACCACTGACACTGCCGCTCTGAGGGCTCCGCTGGGCACACCTCTGCAGACCCTATCCTAGGCTATTCTGTAGAACCCGAGGCTTTGATTAATGAAAAACCAGTTCTGTTCTGTTTTTTGTTTTCAGTGACAGCTCTCCAAAGGTGCCCAGCCAACAGAGGCAGAGTTTTAACTCTCTCGATAACCATACTTTCCCCCCCCACCAAGTCATTGAATAATATTCTGTGCACCTAAAAAGCGTGCAAGACATTTTTCAATCTAAGGCTTATTCCTGACAGCCAAGGTCTGGCCCAAGAGCCACAAGCAGCCCACTTAAGCTGGAATAGTCAGCGGGCAACCACAGCACTGGTGGCATTTCTCAACTGCTTTTATGCTCTTGTCCAAACCCTATGGAGCTGGTGGGATACGAGTGCACACTGATAGGCAGACGTTCACGTAAGGTCTCTCCTGAACATCAACAGGCACTGGGGGCTCTCATAAAGCACACAAACCAGCAGCCCTTGCTCCTCATGTCTGTGTGCAGAAATCCATGTCTCAAAGAGCACTTCAGAGGACCCCAAACCCCTGAGGTGACCCTCTCCGTATGCTCAGACACTGCCCTAAGCTGATGCCTTACATTTGAAGGTACTTGGGACAATTACCCCCCACCCTTAGCAGGGCTCTGAGCATCTTTCCTCCCTAAGCCTCACTCCCTGACAGATCCCTGGTGCTTCCAGGGCTGAGGATGCAACGTTGTCCCCACCAGCCCAGGAGGCATCACCAGAAAGACAACGAGGATTACAGGACCATGAACGTCCCGCTTCCCTGCTGCTGGTTTGCTCAGTGGAGCACAGGTGGGGCTCTGGGAACCAGCGATAACTATGCTTGGACACTTTTTCCTGGCTGGTAGCTTGGGATCCCTGTGGGGAAAGCCCGAGCCCTGGGCACTGCATTATCCAAACAGAGAGCCAGGCACCGCCAGCCAAAGTCCTGGGCTGAACTGCTGGACAGTCCTTTGGTGACATCCCACCCTGCCAGGACCACAGCGACGAGCACAGCACCCCTGGGTCTGGGAGATGACGGGACACAGGGGAAGTTCCTCTACTGGCAAGAGGGATGGTGGCTTGGCAGGCACCGGGATGCTGCCAGCATCCTGCACCCCAGCAGTCAGGGTGGTGGGGGACCTGCTCCGATCCCCCCGGAGCCGCCCCATGCCACTGGGGCCACTGGCTGACAGAGACGCAGCTCGGAGCTGTAACTGCCCCAGGAGGGCACGGTAACCAAAGATGGGGAGAAGAGGGAGAGGGAGAGGGAGAGGGAGAGGGAGAAGAGGAGAGGGAGAGGGAGGAGAGGGAGAAGAGGAGGGAGAGGGAGAAGAGGAGGGAGAGGGAGAAGAGGAGGGAGAGGGAGAAGAGGAGGGAGAGGGAGAAGAGGAGGGAGAGGGAGAAGAGGAGGGAGAGGGAGAAAGAGAGGGAGGAGAATAAGGAGAGGGAGAAGAAGAAGGAGAGGGAGAAGAAGGAGAGGGAGAAGGAGAGGGAGAGGGAGAAGGAGAGGGAGAAGAGAAGGAGAGGGAGAAGAGAAGGAGAGGGAGAAGAGAAGGAGAGGGAGAAGAGAAGGAGAGGGAGAAGAGAAGGAGAGGGAGAAGAGGACGGGTCGGTGCGCTCTGGCAGTGCCGAGCCCGCAGCGCGGGGCTCCCCGCGGTCGGCGCGGCGAGCGGTACCGCGGACAGCGCCGCCCCCGCCGCCCCGAGACCCCTCGGCCCCCCTCCTCCCGCCGCGGGCCCCCCGCTCCGGGCTCCCCCGCCGCCCCGCTCGCCGCTCCCCGCTCCCCGCGCGGAGCAGACCTGTTGCGCTCGCCGCCCGCTCGCCGCTCCGTGCCGCCGTCCGTCCTAGGGCCCGCCGGCGCGGCTCAGCCAGGCCAGCGCGGCCGCGGGCGCCACGGCGCAGAGCAGGCAGAGCGCGGCCAGGCGGCGGGCGGCGCCGCGGCCCCGGGGCTTGCGGCGAGCGGCTCGCAGCTCCAGCTCGTCGCCCAGGCGGCGCAGGCGGGCGGCCAGCAGGCGGGCGGCGGCCGGGGGCCGCGGGGAGCGGCCGGGGCTGCGCGGGCAGGGCGCGGGGCGGCCGCGCTGCGAGCACGGGCACATGGCGGAGCCGGCCGGGAGCGGAGCGAGTGCGGGCACCGCCGAGCCGGCCCTTACATCATCCCCGCGGGGCGGCGCTGGGCGCGGGGGGACGGGGCGGGGTGGGAGGGGGAGAGGGGGGGACGGGGGGGCGGGATGAGTGGGGGGGCAGAGTGGGACGGGGGGTAGAGCGGGAGGGGGGGATGGAGGGGGCAGAGTGGGAGGGGGAACGAGGGGTGGGAGGGGGCAGAGCGGGGTGGGGGGAAGAGAGTGGGAGGGGGGCAGTAGGGGGGCTGGGGGGGATCGGACGGAGGAGGGGGGCAGAGTGGGATGAGGGGTGTGGGGATGGAGTGGGAGGGGGGAATGGGGAGGATAGGGGGTGCGAGGGGGCAGAGTGGGATGGGGCAGAGCGGTGGGGACAGAGTGGGGGGGCAGAGAGTGGGAGAGACTGAGTGGTAGAGGAGGCAGAGTAGGGGCAGAGTGAGGGGGGGACGAGGAGTGGGGGGGCAGAGCGGGAGGGGAACAGAGCGGGGGACGAGGGGGAGAGAGAGTGGGATGGGGCAGAGGGAGTGGGGAGGGAGGAGGCGGTGGGTGGGAGGGGACAGAGAGCGGGATGGGGCAGTGGGGTGGCGGGGGGTACAGTGGGGATGGAGGGGCAGAGAGAGGGGATGGGGGTGGGAGGTGGGAGGGGGCAGAGCAAGGCGGACAGAGTGGGAGGGGGGCAGTAGGGGGCTGGGGGGATCGGGCAGAGTAGGGATCAGAGTGGGATGAGGGGTGGGGGGATAGAGTGGGAGCGGGGAATGGAGAGGATAGGGGGAGGGAGGGGGCAGAGTGGGAGGGGATGGGGGGCGGGGGTGGGAGGAGTAGGGTGGGATGGGGCAGAGTGGGGACAGTGGGAGGGGGACAGAGTAGGAGGATTAGGGTGTGATGGGGGCAAGGGGATAGAGTGGGAGAGGGCACAGTGGGGAGGGGGGATAGAGTGGGAGGGAGGAATGGAGGGGAGGGGGTGGGAGGGGGCAGAGTGGGAGAGGTAGAGTGGGATGGGGATAAAGTGGGGGGTTACAGGGGACAGAGGGATAGAGTGGGAGAGGGACAGCGGGGAGGGCGCTAGTGGGAGTGGGGAATGAGGGGACAGGGTGGACTGGGGACAGTGCAGGGGATGTTGAGGTCAGAGGAGTGGGATGGGGGATAGAGTGGGGAGAGGGACAGAGTGGGAGGGGGAATGGGAGGCGGGGGGTGGGAGAGGTAGAGTGGGAGGACAGAGAGAGAAGGGGGACAGTGGGGGGGTTAGAGTGAAGGAGCAGAGTGGGGAAGGGGCAGAGTGGGATGAGAGGAGCACGGGGGGAGATGGAGGGGATAGAGGGGGTGTGGGGGGCTAGGAGAGGGGAAGCAGGAGAGAGGGGACGGTGTGAGGATGCAGGTGATAGTGTAGGAGGGGAAGATGGGGGTAATGGATGTGACAGTGGGGGAACATTGTGGGAAGGGGGACAGTGGGATGGAGGGACAGTGCAGGGTGGGGGAGAGTGTGGGGTGGAAGAGACGCGGCAGGGAATGCAGGGGACATTGGGGGGCAGTGTGGGAGGGGGGACATGGGGAAATGGAGAGGACAGTATGGGATGCGGGGAGTGTGTGGGGATGGAGGGCACTGAATGGAGATGGAGGTGATATGGGGGGATGGAGGGGACAGTGTGTGGTGGGACATTTGTTATCTAGGGATGTGCAGGAGTTTGATGGGACAGTGTGGGGCTGCAGGTAACAGAGAGGGATGGAGGGGACATGGTAGGGAATGCAGGTGACAGTGTGGCATGGGGGGCGGTGTGGGGATGGGGGGGCTGTGGGCTGCAGGTGACAATCTGGGATGCAGGGGACAGTGTAGGATGGAGGGGACAGTGTGGGGATAGGGGACACAGTGTGGGATGGAGGGAATGGTGGGGGATGGAGGGGACAGTGAGGTGATTACACGGAGCTGGAGGGGATTTCATCACCCAGAGCATTACCGATTCAGCTCACATTTCAGGTGGCCGAAGGAGGAGCGCACAGCACTCCCACCACCACCCAGTCCAAATGATTGTTTTGTGGGGAAAACAAACCTTTTATGGAGGTTCTACATAATTTCTCTACCGAAGCAGGTGGTTTCGTTTTTTCTTGGACTCCAAAATGTGTGTTTGTGTTCATTAAGTCGGGTTTTGTAAACCACAAAGGAGAAAAGTAGCAAGTGGCCACTGAGGATGGTGAATGGCAGCTGCTGGAGGCCGGCATGAGGGAGGAGGTACATTTGCCACTGCCAAGAGCAAGGGCCACACATTTTAGCGTGTTCATCAGCTCTTTGACTTAAAAGTGAACAAGTATCACTTACCTGGTTTATTTTCCATGAAAGTTATGCTGAAGACTTGAATACTTGCAGCTTTTCCTCTCCTCTGATAGCCAGACTGGCTGAAGGAATACTGGCCTCATGGCCATATTTCAGCATTGGGTTAGTCATCGATTGGGTTTAGCCGTCACCTGGATTAGCCATTGATTGGGTTAGCCATTGCTTACGTTAACTCATGCCCCTCAGCACCTCATCCACCCGCCCTTTTAACACCTCCAGGGAAAGTGACTCAACCACCTCCCTGGGCAGCCTGTTCCAGTGCCCAACAACCCTCTCCATGAAATATTTTTTCCTAATGTCCAGACTAAACCTCCCCTGGTGGAGCTTGAGGCCATTCCCTCTTTTCCTGTCCCCTGTCACTTGGGAGAAGAGCCCAGATCCCTGCTCTCCACAACCTCCCCTCACGTAGTTGTAGAGAGCAATGAGGTCTCCCCTCAGCCTCCTCTTCTCCAGGCTAAACACCCCCAGCTCTCTCAGCAGTTCCTCATAAGGCCTGTTCTCCAGCCCCTTCACCAGCTTCGTTGCTCTTCTCTGCACTCGCTCCAGAGCCTCAACATCCTTCTTGTGGTGAGGGGCCCAGAACTGAACACAGGATTCGAGGAGCGGTCTCACCAGTGCCAAGTACAGAGGGAGAACAACCCCCCTGGACCTGCTGGTCACGCCGTTTCTGATCCAAGCCAAGATGCCATTGGCCTTCTTGGCCACCTGGGCCACTGCTGGCTCATGTTCAGTCGGTTGTCAACCAACACCCCCAGGTCCTTCTCCTCCAGGCAGCTTTCCAGCCAGACCTCTCCTAGTCTCTAGCTGCACAGGGTTGTGCCCCAAGTGCAGGATTCCGAGAGACGAGGCAGCCCCGGCCCCGCGGAACCGTTTGGCCACGGAACCTTTACTTCGCGGAACCTTTTGGCCGCGGACCCTTTTCTCCGCCGGCCCTTTTCTCGGCGGACCGCTTTGGTTTCCGGGGCGCCGCCATGGCCGAGGGCCCGGCCGCTCCGCAGCGGTTGCGGCACCGCCGGCGGGAGGAGACGGCGGGGGGAGCGAAGCGGCGGCGAGGGGAAGCGGCGGGGCTCCGAGGGATGCTGGGCAAGCACGGTACCCCCAGCCCGGCCCCGGGGGATGGCGGGGACGACCTGCTGGGGCTGCTCATCCGAGACCTGGTAGGGATGGGGGAGCGGGGCCTGTGGCGAGGCGGATTGGGGTCCTTCCAAGCTGGTTTGGGACCTCAGCTGCTCAATAAGTTTTATCTCTCCAAATTATTTATTTATTTGTTTCTTTATAGAATGACAGAGTGGTTTGGGTTGGAAGGGATCTCAAAGCCCCATCCAGCCTCTGAGAACAGGCTGAGAGAGTTGTGGTTGTTCAGCCTGGAGAAGAGCCGTCTGCAGGTTCGAGAGCAGCTTCCAGTACTGAAAGGGGCCACAGGAAAGCTGTGGAAGGGCTTTTGATCAGGGAGTGCAGGGATAGGATGAGAGGGAATGGTTTTAAGCTGTAAGAGGGTAAATTGATATGAAATCTTAGGGGGAAATGTTTTGCTGTGTGGGTGGGGTGGCCCTGGCCCAGGTTGCCCAGAGGAGCCATTGCTGCCCCATTCCTGGAGGTGTTCAAGAACAGGTTGGATGGGGCTTGGAGCAACCTGATGCAGTGGGAGGTGTCCTTGCCCATGGCAGGGGCTGGAACTGAAGAATGGGCTTTAAAATCTCTTTCAACCAAAACTATTCTGATTTCTTTTTCTCCTGTAACCTGACATCTCTAGGATGGGATATCTATTACAACATCTCTGGGCAGCCTGGGCCAGTGCCTTCTCACCCTCATAGGGAAACGTTTCTTCCTAAGATCCAGTCTATACTTCTCTTTTAGTTGAAAACAACCACCCCTTATCCTATTGCTACGAGCCCTGCTAAAAAGTATTTCCACATCTTTCTTGTAAGGTCTCTTTAAGTGTTGAAAAGCTGCAATAAATTTGTCTTCATCCAGCACGGCATTGCCAGCTGGGTGAGGAAGAAGACTGTCCCACCTTGAGCACTGAGGGTAGTTCTGGGGTCACAGGATAAAAAGGATCTAAAGGTGCTGGAAAGCGTCCAGAGGAGGGCATGGAGTTGGGAAAGAGTTTAAAGGGGAAGAGTGTGCGGAGCAGCTGAAGTCCCTTGGTCTGTTCAGCCTGGAGGAGACTGAGGCGAGACCTCTGCAGCTTCTTCACACTGGGGGAGGAGGAGGAGCAGGTGCTGAGCTCTTCTCTCTCGACCTGAGGGAATGACAGAAAGGTGCCAAGGGAGGATCAGGAGTGGGGTCTTCCCCCAGAGGCTGGTGGAGCACTGGGACAGCTCCCAGGGAAGCAGTCACAGCACCAAGCCTGACAATATTGCAGAAGCCTTTGGCCAATGCCCTCAGCCTCACGGTGTGAATGTTGGGATTGTCCTGTGCAGGGACAGGAGCTGGACTCTTATGATTTAGTGTTAGTCAGGCTGTTTGATGCAGGTCCAGTAACTGATGATGTCCCACCTCGTGATGCGGCAGCATAGTAAGAAAACAGGTATTGATTCCTTGAGTAAAGGAGTTAATTTGGAAGCAGTTTTAAATACAGTTTTGAACCAGGTAAAAGTTATTTTGGTAAGTCCTTTAAATGCAATAGAGATTTTATTTACAGCGTAGGAAGGCTAAGGGGGAAACCCATTTTCTTGCTTCTCGCTCACATAGCTGTGACTAATTACTCTTTGCTTAAAAAATTAAAAGGAGCAGATTAAATTTCTATCTGCAAGGCACAAATTAATCCATTTACCGAATCAGTGCTCCATTAGCCCACAGGAGCCTGACTCTGTCTCAGAGGGGGTGGTAGGATTGGAGTTTTGGAGTCATTCCAATAGTTTTAGACAGGCTAGTGCTGGCTGAACATTACCGCTCCGTTTGCAGGGGGTGAGCACTCTGCTAAAGACAGGCTGTGTGGATTTTTGGGATATAGGGAGGGAAGAGCTTGGTCTGTATCTAATGTTAAAGTTACATTAGAATGGATTTGGTGTGGGCTGTTGCTTGTGCTTTCATAGAATCATAGAATAACCAGGTTGGAAGAGACCCACCGGATCATCGAGTCCAACCATTCCTATCAAACACTAACCCATGTCCCTCAGCACCTTGTCCACCCGTGCCTTAAACACCTCCAGGGAAGGTGAATCAACCACCTCCCTGGGCAGCCTCTGCCAGTGCCCAATGACCCTTTCCGTGAAAATTTTTTCCCGATGTCCAGCCTAACTCTCCCCTGGCAGACCTTGTGGTCATTCCCTCTTGTCCTGTCACTTGGGAGAAAAGGCCAGCACCCTCCTCTCTACAACCTTCCCTCATGTAGTTATAGAGAGCAATGAGGTCTCCCCTCAGCCTCCTCTTCTCCAGGCTGAACACCCCCAGCTCTCTCAGCCGCTCCTCATAAGGCCTGTTCTCCAGCCCCTTCACGAGCTTCGTTGCTCACATAGCTGTGACTAATTACTCTTTGCTTAAAAAATTAAAAATTGCTTTGTCACAAGCTTGCTAGTTTGACTATAAATACTCTTTATTCAAAGTAAGATCTGTACAACTGTTGTATCTCTTCCCTTTTTTGTGAGGGAGCTGTCGGTCCCGACTGCTGTGTATGTACTGCTCTGCCTGTAGGCAGCTTGTCCTTCTGATGAAATCTCTGGGTGCGTACAGACAGACCAGGTCCTGCTGGTTGGACGTGAGTCAACTCCAATTTGGAAGCAATCTATCCATCGTGGTGCCGTGCCTGAGCTCATAAGCCTGGAGCTAATAAGCCTGGCCCAATGGCTTCTCTTATTTGTTTGGGCAGCGCGTTGCTCTCAGATGGTTGTGTGGCTTCTGGAGCCGAGCTGGTTCACATCTGGCCAGCTTGAGGTCTGCCTGCGTGTGGCCATGGGGATGCGCTCAGAGTTCCTGTTATTTTTGGTGACCGTTTTGGCAGTAGATGCAGTTTAAATCACATGAAAGCCAATAATCTTCTTGCAAATCCACAGCAGGGATTAGAGCCCCTGCTCCTCGTGCAGAGGGAAGAGAAGAGGAGCTGTTTGTGGAGCAAAGGTGTGGACAGGGAGGGAGAGGAGCAGGGAGGTTGTCTGCAGGGCTGGTTTAAGGAACTTTGGAATAAGTGCGTGGTTCCAGTGTTTATAAACTGGTGCTGTTTGCTAAATAGACCTAATGGGAATGTTGCCCATATTTGTGCTGTCTCAACAGCTTCCCTAGAACAGAATATCTTTTGCATTGAAAACTTTCACGTAACCATATCATGTGATCATTTTCCTGTGTAACCATACATTAAATAAACCCAGTATAGCCTGGTTTTACCACTTCTTGACCCTGCAGAGATCCAGGTTTAATCAGCAAGGAGTGGTTGTAGGAGAGACCCTCAAAAAAACGAAGTCATTGGGGCTGGAGAAGAGCTAAGAGGCAGGAGATGATGGTGATTGGGGATCTGCCTGACTTTCTGGTGGCAAACAGTGGGCATAGGTTTTAACTTAGCAGCTGGCTCTGTGCTTGAGGATTGATGGGCAGGGATCAGGTGTTTGGAAGCACCTGTGGAGTGCTGGTGCAGGGACCAGGCCCAACACTGGAGAGCAAAACTTCACAGAATGGTCAGGGTGGGCTGGGTTTGCACTCTTTGTTGTAGAGCATAAAAATTTAGAATATTGAACAAAAATGAGGGTGAGGACAGATCTTGATGCAATAACTGCAGGAATGATTCTGTAGTTAGGCAGAAAAAAACATTAGGAAAAATGTGTGTGCTGCATTTAGCTGTTAAACCCAAGGGATCCTTCATTTTGATCTAAATTTTATTTTGAGATACATAATCAGTTAAAGCAGCAACTCTTGCAGCACATTTTGTATTAAAAAGCCATTTATATGTTACTAATCATAGAATGGTTTGGGTTGGAAGGGATCTTAAATCCCATCCAGTTCCACCGCCTGCCATGGGCAGGGACACCTGGGCCAGGGCCTCCCCACCCTCACAGGAAAACATTTCTGCCTAAGATTTCACCTCAATCTGCCCTCTTTCAGCTTAAAATGGAAAGGGTCATGGGGCACTGGTACAGGCTGCCCAGGGAGGTGGTTGAGTCACCTTCCCTGGAGGGGTTTAAGGGACGGGTGGATGAGGTGCTGAGGGACGTGGTTTAGTGTTTGACAGGAATGGTTGGGCTCGATGATCCGGTGGGTCTCTTCCAACCTGGTTATTCTATGATTCTATGAAAGACAAACTGTAGTGTCACCTCCATTCAGTTTTATATCAAAATATTTGTTCATTTTCTATCAACTGTATTTCAAACCTTGTAAGTGAAATTTGCTTCCCACTCCACTTTGCTGTGTACATCCATCACCTAAAATGACTCGGAGAGAACGAAGAGTGGCTTGGGTACCTTTGCACAAACGTGATCTGTCCAATGTTATACCAGTACGGGGTGGAGAGGCAGAACAACATTGTGTTTTCATGCAATGGTAACTTTGCTGCTGTCTAGCTGTGCCTTACAGAAGCCTAACAAATTATTTCCTCTTCTTTCTTTTCAGAATGAAATAAATGAGGTTCCTTTCTTTGATGTTCAGCTGCCTTATGAGCTGGCACTGAAGATATTTCAGTACCTGGGCAAGACTGAACTGGGCAGGTGTGCTCAGGTAAGCACTGCTGACAGTTTGCTTCTCTGATAGCCCTTCAAATTGGCATAAATATCCAAGAAACAGCACCTTGCAGCAGGAGAGATGTGTGGTAGCCCTGGTAGCTCAGCTGTTTGTGCTCTTACTTATTGGAAGTGCTTTCAAAGCTGACTGTTGAACAAATAGTAGTAAATGAGCTGAATTTATAGCTTGTGGGTGAGTAGTTAAAAAAAGCATTTGTGGCTTGGACAAAAGTGAAGCCTTGAAATTTTAAATAACTGCTTGCAAAGATATTTTGACTCAAGTGAGTGTAGTTATAAAGAAGTGAGTGTAGTAATAAAGTGAATGTCTTGCTGCAATATTTAGAACCGGCTCTTTACAGAGCTATGGACATAGTAACAAATCTGTTCCCCCTCAGTTTTCAGTGTCTGGCTTGAACCATAGAATTAATTTCCTTGTAGTAATTTCATGTGAGGCTAAGTTCTTAAATGTCACTGATTTCCTTGCCGTCTCCTGCAAGGGGTTGATATCTTCCTGTGGTGATACTGTAAGGTCATGCTTTTACCAGTCTGTACTTGGATGTGGTCCATAGTTTGTGTGGCTGTAAACTGCCTGTCTCTTCAAGTAGCTTTACTGGCTGAAGTGCTCTCACACACCTGACTGTGCTTAGAGCGGTTCAGCCCACGCTGTTTAGCCTTTCAGTCTCCTTTCTTCACGCCTTGAATGATGAACCTCCTGTCTGAATGACTCTTCAAAGCAAGCCTAATTGGTGAGTGCTGATTCAGAGAGTGCAGGGGTAGGATGAGGGGTAATGTTTTTAAGCTGAAAGAGGTGAGATCGAGAGGAGATCTTAGGAAGAAGTTGTTTACTGTGAGGGTGGATTTTTGAATCCCTGCTGTAAAACAAACTATTCCAATGGCACTTGAATTGTGGAAGCAATGTGTAGCTTTGTAAGGTAAAGGTGTCATCGGTTCCTGAGCTCTGGTGGGATTGTTGTAGTTGTGCGATATTCAGCAGCATTTAGCGGAGAAGCCCCTCTTGATAATCTGTCTTGATCATTCCAGGAGAAAGGTATCCAGGAGTTAACGTGTCAGTAGAACAGTCTGGAGCAACAGCAGAATGTTCCCTCTGTGTTGTGCCAGCCGTTTGAGCACCTTTTGATTCTGATCTGGCCATTGAAAGAAATACCCATGCAGTGAGTGACTCATGTGGTGAATGGGTCTGAGAACAGTCTCTCCTCCTTCTCAGTCACAGTACAGAGGGAAAACGGTCACTTGGGACACCACAAGTATGACAGATTCACACACATGAGGAGTCCTCTTGTTATTTAGGCTGATATCTACAGGTATCTACAGTTAACCTCACTTGTGGCTTTGGGACTGAGCATTTAAAATCTCAGCTTTGTGATGAGATTGTGTCTCATCTGCGACCTTCTCCATACACTGACAGTCATTACTGCTTTCTAGTAAATATCAGAGAACACGTGGTGTGAAATACTCCTCGACAGTACGTACTGAGTTTTGGTAATGCTAAGGCAGGTTTATTTCTTAAAAGGATGGTGGGAAATTGCCTTGAACTACTGGCATTTTCATCCGAGAGTTGGTTTATAAATGTTTACCAGCACACAATTGTGTATGTATCTAGGACAAGCGAGTCTGCTTCTAGGAATTTAAGAATTAATTGATTTGCTTAGATCAAGAATTTAAGATGCTTTCCTCTGCAGCTTCTGAAATTGTCACTCTGTTAGGCTTTTAGTGTTTATGCATTCTAAAAAGAAAGCCTTGTATATTTTGTGACCGTACTTTTGCACCAGGGTTGTATACAGGGAAAGTCAGCATCCATCCTTGTAGTTTAGAGGCAGAGCAGAGAAGCGGATGGATAAGAATATCCTGGGCTCAGGGTGAGACTTAAAATAACATTATTGAAAAGATGAGCAGCTTCCACCTGGTAAACGTGCATCTAAATGGCTTTGGATTAAATGCTGTTTGGCGCTAGGTATTGTGCTGAATTGGAAGTCCAGATATTTCTAATTGAGGCCCCTGGCTTCAGCGACTGAACCTTGAACGTGTCTTTGTGTGACTAGGAAAGAAAATAAAACCTAATGAAACAAAGACAGTTATCAGATGGAGATGAATGAATAACCCTTCATTAGGATTTGAGCCAGTTCATTTAGACAGGATTAGGAGAAATGTAGGATTTGATGGAAGAGGTGGGTTTTTAGGTTATTTTTTTTTCTGCAGGGGGGAGAAAATCCCCTAAAGGCAAAACCAAATTGCAAAACCTGTGTCAGCAAAAGCCTTTGAAGTCCTTCAGGACATTATTACTTGCTGAACTCTAAGATATAAAACTGTTCTTGTGTGGAGCTCAAGGGAAACCAAAGTTTCTTTGCTGAGAACTGTTGAGAACTGTAGCAAAAAGATACTGGGAACATTTTAGACAAAATTAACCATAGAATCATGAGATGGTTTGGGTAGAAGGGACCTTAAAGCACATCCCGTCCCCCACTCTGTTATGGGTAGGGACGTTTTCAGGTTGCTCAAAGCCTCAACCAGCCTTGCCTTGAACCCTTTCAAAGGTGGCACTTCCACAGCTCTACTAAGATCATGTTTATATCTATTCCCCACAGTGATAACAGAACAGATACCCTCACATCTGCTTTTCACACCCACTGTAGCACAGGCAAGAGGCACTAACACACAGCACATTGCTAAACGAGCTGTGCTGATAATTGCAGGTAAAAATACATGCATAGGAGACAAGGAATAGAAAAAAAACAAAACCAGAAAACAGACCAGCAAGGGAAGGAACCATTGAATGAATCTCTGGTGTCAGAGAGACTCACTGTGAGGATGTCTTAGTTCTTGAAAGTCACCCTAAGAGCCCCTGGAAGTCAGTCATGTCTCAAGCTGCAGCTGTGGCCTGAATGTATTGCTCTGGACTATGTGATGGGGGTGTTCTTTTTAAGTCATCAGCACTCAGCAACGTTCTTCTGCTGTGTGGCCTGCTCATATTCCACAGATAGGAAACCATAAGGGTGAACACTTTGTCATGGGCCTCTTTCTCAAGCCAAGCTTTTCTGAGGAATTAAAATGGATTCTCTTTAGCTTCTGTTTCATTTCTTACATCTAAAATCCAGGTGGTTGACAAAAGTATTTGCTTCAAAACAGCACTTGGTTTCCAAGGGAAAAGCACCATTCAGAAATGGAGAAAATGAACCTTGACCTTCCAGGAAGCTAAGGCGTGTCAGAAAGTGGGATGACGAAGAAACTCAGCATCATGATTTTACAGGTTTATACAGGTGGATAAAGGAGATTTCCCCAAGGAAACCGGGGACTTCAAATCTATAAACAGCTCTGTAAGATGTTATTATTGATCATTGTTGGAGCTTCTGTGTAGTGCAGAGTTGGAATTAATGTTCGTAGTTCAATAAGAGCTTTGTGCATCTCAGCTACTCTCCAATGAGCAGAAAGTCTGGGTGCCTATAAATAAAGCTGGAATGCTCCGGCTTTTGGGGCCTCACCTGAAACTCGAAGTCAAGCAGATCTAATAAAGCTGACTTGAGGCCAATGGCCAGTTTTAATGCGGCAGCTCACAGTGGTGCTGTAAAGTGAAATGCTTGAGACACTTTTATTAGAGCTTTCTTGCAGCTGAGGCTCACTCAGTGGGGTTTTTACAAGGGATTGTCATGCCAGTTTTGGTGCATTAAGAAAAGGCTGCGTTAGGGACCCTTTGGAAATTCATGCCTGTAAAGCAGCAGGATTCAATGTAATTTGCTTAAAAAAAATCATAATAGGATAGGATCTTTATTCCTCTTGAATGTTTGTGCCTGCAAGTTGAAAAGACAGCCTAAATTTTCTGTAGTTCCCCCCTCCTTTCTTTTTCACTGTCTTTATAAAACACTTTATGATCTTGAAACTCGAAAGGGCTGTGCAACATTGTCTACTTTGGCAGACTCCAAAAGCTTGTGTATGTTTTCTTTTTTTAAAGCCAGGCAGAAGTTGGTGTAGTTGGGCTTTGTTTGCTTCTGCTTGTGTGTTAGTCTGTCCTCTAAATGTTAGCAGGCACGTGCCAGCAAAAAGCTGGGTGGGTTTTCTTTCTTGAGCAATAATATATGGATTTGTATTACTTTAAAATCAAATAGAAAGCAAATTCCTCTCTAAACTGTACCATTTTGAAATTTGGTTTGCTTTTGGTTTTTTTTGCTTTTGAAATTCCAGAGTGTGTCCCTACAGGGACAGGAGCATCAAGTGCCTCTTTTTGTTGCAGGGTGGAGAGAGAAGGCTCTGTGGAGACCTTAGAGCAGCTTCCAGTACTGAAAGGGCTCTAGGAAAGCTGAGGAGGGGCTCTTGATCAGAAGGTGCAGGGATAGGACAGAGGGGAACAGTTTTCAGGTGAAAGGGGGGAGATTGAGATGAGATCATGGGAAGAAATGTTTTCCTTGGAGGTTGGGGAGGTCTTGGCCCAGGTTGCCCAGAGAAGCTGGAGATGTTCAAGGCCAGCTTGGATGGGGCTTGAACACCCTGATCCAGTGGGTGGAACTGGATGGGCTTTGAGGTCCTTTCCAACACAAACCATTCCATCATTCTGTATGATTCTGTGATGAAGCTAGAGAAGACAGGTGCTGTTTCTGTCATTTTTAAGACAGGTATGATTGTTGTATCCAGTTGTTTTATTTGATGATGTCAGTCTGAGCAGGTTTTTTGTCTTTTGGAAATAGTGTATGGTTGATGACTGCTTTAACCAGTAGCAATTTTCATTGGTTACGTCTGTTTCTTTAAACTAAGATTTACAGAGAACAAATGCTACTTAAGTTGGCTCTTACCTCTTGAATCTTTAATTCAGAGCCCGCAGTTGATTATGATGAAGCTGTTCTCTCTGGTATGGACAGCAACTTGAGGCTGCTTGAAGAACTTAATAATTCATTCCTATTTATGCATACTGTAGTACAATGGGTTATAAATCACCTATGTCATATACCTAATCAGGCATTGTCAGCAGGGCTTTAGAGAGATGCTTGAGTGACCTGAGAGGTCTCCTTAGCTGCAAATATCAAAATAAATTCATTTTTGCTCTAAACTTACAATGCTGTCTTAATTGGTTTTTTTTCTTTTTCCTTTAAAATTTCCGAAGATACTGACATTTCACGTTGGCAGCATGGGGGCTAAACGCTGGTGTCCATGTTGTGTGAAGTTTTAATGGAGTAGAAACCCAGTTATTTTCAAAAGAATCCAGAGGATTTTGTTAGTAGTTTTTTCCTCATCATGTCAGTAATATATTTGTTTAGATAAGAATTTAGTGTTGCTGCCGGCCTATATTGCTCTATACCAGTATATTTCATTTTTTATTTCAGTAATTTTTATATGAAGCCTAGTTTTTATGTGTAACTTAATGTTACATATATAAATTTGATTTCCAGGTGAGCAGGACGTGGAAAGTACTTGCAGAAGATGAAGTGTTGTGGTACCGGTTGTGCCAACAGGAAGGATATCTCTTAGATACAAGCATCTCTGATCATTCCTGCTGGAAGCTCGCCCTCAAGAACTGCCGTGCCAGAGAGCGCACTTTGAAAACCAACTGGAAGGTAAAAGAGTATTTCTTTAATGGGATCCAGATGCTGTAGAAAAATGGGAGCCTGGTTCAAGCGAGTGGTAGTGGAAAGTTGGTCTTTCCTATTGCAGCTTCTTTTTGCCAGTTAAAAGGGGAAACCTGCTGAAGGATTTATGAGACACAGCCGGAGCTGTAATGCTCTTTTTTTTTTTCCCCAATGACTGATTGCTTTTGGGAGCAAGTCTTTGTTTGCTATGCTACTCTGTCGATTTTGGTGATAGAGAGGTGTTTATACTTCAGCCATCCCTTGGTAATGAGAGTCAGCCTTCAAGATGAAGGCTTGTTACATATCCTGGCTACAAGAAAGCTGTCTCTATTTTTGTTGTCGTGATAGTTGTTTCTCTACCTAAAGATTATGAACGATAATGAAGAGGGATACCTTCTTTCTCCTGTAAAAATTGCAAGAGGGAAGCGTAGGGTCAATGTGTCTTTTCTCTCAGCTGCACTGTGACTCGTCAGTAGCAATAGGAGACCTCAGTTTTCCACGAAGCAGCAACTGAATGTATTGCAATCTCAACATCGTGTCTTTTTCTGTGCAGAACCGCATCGGTGCTGTGAGCCAGCTGGGCTATGAGCTGGGAAAAATTCTGTGTGATGTACATTCTTGCGATGGAGTTGTTATTGCTGGGTGAGTATGAGGTTGTGTAATGCTTGCTTAATCCTCACTGTTTGAAATCTCATGTACTGCTTTTTAACACATGCAAAAGAAGCATCCGTTTGAGGCAAGAAAAAGGAATTTTTCTGGCTGCGGTTCCTTTGCAGATGAGGTAGATTGTCCTTTAAGTGACTTGTAATGATGGTTATCTGTGAGTCATGTCAACAGTGCATATTTTTTTGCACTATTCAAAAAGCCATCTCCCTTGTGTTTAGTCTCTGTAAAGACAATAGTACTTTCTGATGAACTGTGGAACTGTGTTTGCTGTGGAAGCATGCAGAATGTATTAAATACTGCACACAGCTACTGAAAAATGCTCTTTTTCATATTTTTTTCCCTAAAAATCTCTTAATTGCAAGGACATTTTTGTGTGCTGTGGCAAGTAACTTCACAAAGAAGTTCTCTCCATTCTTATTTAAAAGGAAATATGGGGAAAGAACCCATCTAAAAATCAGAGAAACTCATACTTCAACTTTCCTAATGTAAAGCTTTGTCAGGACTTCGATTTAATGGTAGCTCTGGTAGCTTGAGCTCTCTGAAAGCATCTCTTTGGTCACTGCAAGCAGAAAACTGTTTTGTGACTCTTACCCAAAAGAAGATGAATTTGTTTTTCTGCCAGTGGTGATTGAAGCCTGCAAGACAGCAGCACGTTGTCACGCCTTGTTCAAGTTATAGCTGAAACTTCCAAGGAGTAGGTCAGCATCCTGATCCAGTGGGAGGTGTCCCTGCCTGTGGTGGGAGGTTGGAATTGGATGGGCTTTGAGATCCCTTCCAACCCAAAACGTTCCATGATTCTGTGATTAGCAGCTTCTACAGGGAAATACATTGATTGTTATTTGCCTTTGGGAATCTGCACAGATTGAGGAATTTGTTGGGACTTCATTTTGTCGTTTGTAATATATAAATCCAAACATAGCCCTCCTCTTTCTTTCCTAGCTTATGGCGTTGTACTTAATGGCATTGTGCTTTCAAATTTGTCATAAAAGTGTAATGAATCTGGTGATCAATAGCTCACTATTGCATTCTTTCAGTACTGAAGAAGTAATTTAATAGCTGAGGTTAACAGAAGTCAATTTTCTTCTGAGCATAAATATCAATTATCTGTTACGTTTAATGATTATATCTCCAATTTCACCAACACTTATGTGCTTAGCTTTACATGTGAATAATCATAGAATACAGTGATAGTTGCCATGTGCATGAAGCTAAACAGATGTGTGTTTTGGCAACACTTGAGAATCATAGAATGGGTTGAGTTGGAAGGGACCTTAAAGCCCATCCAGTTCCTCACTCCTGCCATGGGCAGGGGCACCTCCCACTGGATCAGGGGCTCCAAGCCCCATCCAACCTGGCCTTGAACCCCTCCAGGGATGGGGCAGCCACCACTGCTCTGGGCAACCTGGCCAGGGCCTCCACACACTCACAGCAGAACATTTCTTCCTAAGATCTCATCTCAACCCCCACTCTTTCAGCTGAAAACTGTTCCCTGTCATCCTATCCCTGCCCTCCCTGATCAAGAGCCCCTCCCCAGCTTTCCTGCAGCCCCTTTCATTACTGGAAGCTCCTCTAAGGTCTCCCCGCAGCCTTTTCTTCTCCAGGCTGGACAACCCCAACTCTCTCAGCCTGTCCTTGTACAGGAGGTCTTCCAGCCCTTGGATCAGTTAGTGATGATTTTAAAGTTCATTTTGTTTGTGACATGTCCCAGGGTTTTCTAAGCACTGACTTGTGGCGTCCTTTACTTGTCTTTCTCCTATTATCGGGTTGCTGTGCTGGAGAAAATAGGGCCACTTGGTTTTTAGCAGGTTTTTTGATGCCTGACTTTGGGGAGCAGCTGCAGTGCTCTGGCTCCACTTGGTCAGCCCAGCCAGGCATTATGCTCTGTCTTTATGGCTGGAAACTGTGACAGTGTAAAGCAGCTGCTCCCTGGTTTCAGGAGGTTCAACTCAGGATCTTGGGAAATCTGGGAATGGTTATAAAAATTTAAAAAGAGATGGAGAGGGAGGTTCTCTAGCAGAAGCGCTGGGGCTGTTGTGTATTCAGGATCTCGGAGCAAACCTGGGAGCTATCTTATTTGATTTAAGCCTGTGCTGTGATAGACCTAATCTAGCATGCTTCTTTATACTCTGCTGGGAAGTGGAATAATTTTTATTTCAGTTGCTGCAGAGCTGCTTTTTAACCTTTCTGAAAAGGAATTTGTACAGGCAGTCGGCAGAATGACTCAAAACAGCAGCTACAAGTGCAATACATTGAGGCATAGTTTGCCTAAACTGGATCAGGAGCAGATCTCTGGTAATCCTGTGTAAAGAAGCAAAGATAAACTATATAACATTAGCTCTCCTGTGGAGAAGTGTACCTATTTCATGCACTCCGCTGTTTTTTCGTGCTGCTGCCAAAGCTCAAGCCAGAAGATGGCAGAATATCAAGGATTGATTAAGTGCAACCTGAGCTGAGAGTGGAAGGTGGCTGCTCGCAGCTCCTCTTTCTCCCAGCGCCTTGCATTTACTGGCTGACATCAGATAATTCAATCTGGCCTGCGTGCAGGGCATCTTGTGTTTATCATTAAAATTTCATCCCAGCGGTTACGATGCTTGTTTTCTGGGTCAGACCTTGAATCCCTTTTCATTTGAGACAGCGGTGTTTGTGGTTACCTCACTCCCAATCAATGTTGTATTCGCCAGCCTTTCTACAGTTACATGTCTCGAAGGATCTTCTTTAAAGGGCTGTTGTCCTCCCCTGGCTCCATATTCAATTCAACTGTAGTTTCTTCTTTATGTCAGGGTTTACTTAAAGCAATTATACGTCTGCTCACTTGGCTTTTATAAATCACTACTGATGATTAGGTTCACTGTACCTATCACTTATTTGGTTTCAATACAGAATTCCTGCATTTCTTCACCTTCTGTCAATAAAATCTTAAACAGAACTCTTTTTTTTTTTAACTACGCGCATGTTCAGACAGTAAAATTGGTACTTTTTCTCTCAGCAATGTTGACACCTACACAGGTTGGCATTTGAGTTCAGAGGTTGGGTCATCCTGGAGATACCGATCTTAGAGCACGTGTCTGGTCCTTATTTGAGCTGTGTTGTCACTACCCAGTGGATCCTGTGGTTTGACATGTCTGTAACATGTTATGTGACTGTTTTGCTGCTTGAGTGGCTCTGTGTGAAATACTTAATGTATGGCTGTTGTTGAAACTGTGCCGTAAACCTGCTTCGTGTTAGTGGTGATCTTCTTGCCTCCCAGCTCATCACATAAAGCCACACCAAGTCTGCTGGGAGTCAGGGCAATGTTTTATTAAGCATTGTGTTACTTTTTTGTGCCTGTGGAAAGGGTGCTATGACTTTACTAGTGCTGTTTGTAGCTCTGAAAGCTTACCAGATGGCAATAAACAGAGGAGATCCAGAACACCACATAAAGATATCTAATACTTTTTTTTTTCCTTGAGCTTTCTTTAATGGAGGGAGGAGTTGGTAGTTCAGAGCATACATAAATGGAGATTTAAGGGCATGCTTCTGCTGTGCCATGGAGCCCAGTCTAGCAGATGCTGCTTGGAGTCCTGTGCCACTTTGAGAGTTGGCTCTTAGTTCTTCTCTTCAAGTTTTGGCTTCAGAGGTCTCCACCTTTCCTCTGTAAGTATTATCTTCTTTCCTAGATGCTTTATTTTCTTGAGTTAGGGTGAGTGAGAGTCATCTGCTTTGAGTGCCTTGGTAAGTCTACAGGTCAACACATCCTCTCCTTTCAGTGTGGAGCACACCTGGCACAGGTGGAATTTCTCCAAGGGATGCCTGAGAATGGCAATGAGAAGCAATAGAAGAACTTTCTAAACATCCTGTTTTAGAGGTAGCAATACTTTTTGATTCTCTCATACTGAGAAACTAAATAAACTGAAGTAATTTTCATACAGTTGTTTTCATTCTGAAGGAGACTTATGGGAAGTTACAGTTTGAACACTGCAGTACTTCTGAACGATATGGGCTTTTCGGTTTAGGTCATGAGCAATATACAGACATACAAGCAACTGCTACAATATGGTAGGTTTCTTTGTTCCTCGAGATCACCTCCCACATTGCCTTTTCTCTTGCTCAAAGGTGACCTGCAAATGACTTTTTTTAAAAAAAAAAAATGGGTTTGCCACTCTTTTTAGCTCCATAATGATGTGTGAAACTAGCCCGAAAGGCTTGAAAGCACTTTGCTACACTCTTTAAAACTTCACTTCAACTCTCATCTAATTTGGTTTCTTTGCTATAGGGCTTGTGGGCTATTCTCAAGGTATTTATTAGCTCTTGCATCTTAATTCAGTGTGCAGACCCGAGGAAACCAAAATATTAATTAGTATTGAAAAATGAATAGAAGTTAACAAACCCAAGTCTTAAACAGCCTGAATAGACTCCTGCTTTATTTAATTGCTTACATTTCGTTCGTGTAGTGGCACAACGTTGATGGGTTTCTCCCTCCCCTCCTGGTTACCGAGTAAAACAAAGTAGTAAGGTAGAAGGCAAAAATACTTGCCTTTTCCCTTCAACCTTCCCCAGACCTTTTGTGTTCTCTTCACTCATTCTCATCATTGTCAAGAAGTAATAAGTGTCAGACCCTCTTTTTCTCAAGTGAGTCACCTTTTAGAGAGTTGAAAACAGGATGACATCATGAGTTCAGAGGGGTCAGATGACAAACAACAGGAGGGTATGTCAGGGTGTGTTTTATGGCAAACGCGTTGCTTCTCTGTCATCTTGTGAAAAAGAGACTTTCAGGTGAAACAGATAGTAGAAGCCTGATACTGACTGTCTGTGAAAGGTGCTTTTCCAGCCTGCGTGTCGTTAAGCTATTGGTTTACTGGTAGGTTTTGCCGTGGATGCAGAGGAGTACGTTGCCGCAGGGAGTTGTGCTGTGTGTGGTAACGAGGTCACAGTGGTTTCTTTTGAGCTTCTAAAGCCTAGGTTTTAGCTGAGGCCAAAACCCCCTCATCCTTCTGTATCAAAAGAAGTGTGAGCCGCAGTTTGAGAGAGGTGAGTCTGCCTCTCTGCTCTGCTGTTGAGACCTCACCTGGAGTCCTGTGTCCAGTTCTGGAATCCTCAGCACAGGAAGGACATGAGGCTATTGGAGCGAGTCCAGAGGAGGCCCCGGAGATGATCATAGCACCTCCTGTATGAGGACAGGCTGAGACAGCTGGGGTTGTTAAGCCTGGAGAAGAGAAGGCTCTGAGAAGACCCTAGAGCAGCTTCCAGGACTGAAAGGGCCTCCAGGAAGGCTTGAGAGGGGCTCTTGACTGGGGAGAGCAGGGATAGGATGAGAGGGAATGGTTTTAAGCTGCAAGAGGGGAGGTTGAGATGAGATCTTGTGGTCTAAACCACACTGTGATTCTATGGTTTTTACTTTTTTCACATCCTGCTGCCAGCCTAGAGTTCAGGTGGTGGTTTTCCTCTCTGCTGTTTGGAGTGTGCTGCAGTTTGTGTTCTTTCCAACAGGTAAACATATCGATTTACATCCTCTTTAAATGTTTAGTTGCCTGTGTCTGAAACTGGAGCCACTGTTTTATTTGTTGTGTTTGTTTGCCTTTTGTGAAATAAAAGGGCTGATAGACCAGATCCTTCCCAAATTGCATCATGATTCCTCTTGAATTCTCTTGAAAAAGCTAATTTCTGTTTCTCCTGCCACGGCCGTAGCCTTAGGCAGTACCCACAGTAATGTGTTTCCTTGGCCAGAGCAGCTGGTGTCATTAATGGACCTGGGCTGATGCAAACCACTGGAACCTTGAAATAAATGATGGGAGATTTTTGGCCTTAAAAATGAAATTAGTAGAGGCAGTTTGGCTTTCTCTAACTTCTGCTTTTGTAAATGTTCATTAAAATGTTTTGCCTACCGTATAACCCTTTGGCTTGTTTCTGTTCCCTTGGTGTGACATTTGCATGCACTTAATAAGAAAGTGAGGCACGCTGAAGTACTTAGGCTGGTGAAATGTTAATTTTGTTACAGATAACAATGATAAGCTGCAGATGAACTGCATGCTGCTTCCAGCAGCTTAACCCACTTCCTAGAGCTACGATTTCCTACGTGAGACCTGAAAAAGGAAGACAGGCTTTCCACAGCTCAGTTTCTCTGACTGGGATCCACAGATAGACATGGGTCAATGAATTGGAAAGTCAAATTCCCAACAGAAGAGTTGGAGAACGGATTATAGGGGTGCTCAGACTGTATTTCCTATGTGTATTTTCTTGAAGTGGTTCTGGATCCATTTTGGTACAAGTTAGTCTCTCCTTTTTTCATAGCTTATATGTGGAGAAGGAACTGGAGAACCAGCCTTCTGAAAGGCAACTGAGGGAACTGGGGTGGTTTAGCTGGGGGAGAAGGAGGCTGAGAGGAGACTTTGTGACTGTCTGTAACTGCCCGAAAGAAGGTTGTGATGAGTTGAAAGATGGTCTCTTCTCCCATGTAACAAGTGACAGGACAAGAGGAAATGGCCTCAGGTTGCACCAGAGGAGATTGAGATTAGATAGACTTGTGGGTCTTAACGCTGAATATGAAGAAGGCAAAAGAATCCATTTAATAATTTCAGTAGTGTGTGCCATGACTGAGATGTCTTCTGCCTTTCAGTGGTTTTGATGAAGAAGTGCTTTGAATTGAACATTATGAATTACTCCTGTCTAATTGGAGCCTTATAGAAAAGGTGAAGCTTTAGGAGCAATTTGAACAAACTTAGAAAAGTGTTTGGGCTTGGGTTTGTATGTTTAATTGGACCTTATCCTAACGCCTACTGAGGACTCACTGACGAGGTACCTTAATTAACTACATGAAGGATGGGTTAGTTGCTTTTGGTGGAATAAGGATGAAAGGTGTGAGATGCTTGTTGCAGCAAGACATTGCAAAATACTCATTATTTTACTTGCTTACCAACAGGCATCCGTTAAACAGAGTGACAGCTAGACATGGTTACTTGAGCGAAATTCCTACTGACTTCAATAAAATGCGTTGACATTGTAAGGACTTCATAATAAGATCTTTTGAGTATTAACAGATGGTCGCTGACTGCCTGAAACAAAGTTGTTGGGGTTTTTTTTGTTTTGTTGATCACCACAGGTATCTGGAAACTGAACTGACTTTGCCTTCTGGAAATCAAACCTGACTGTGAAACAAAAGGTTTTTCTTTCTTCTTCCTTTTTATTTTCTTGCTACAAATTCTTTAGAGAAAATATGGAAAGTATAAACTGTTTTTTTCAAGTGTCTTATCCAGAGTCTTTGGTGTTCAGACCAACTTCGTGTAGCGAGGCTCGCCCTGGAGTGCTGTGCTCGTGGCAGTGTACAGAATGGACTGACACCAGCATCCCGTTACAACAGAAACCCAGCAACAGCTTAGTTGACCTGCTTGTTTGAAGTGGATTTAGGCAGTGCCAGCAGTAAGCAAGCCATGAAGGAGAACAGTTTGTCTTTGCTGCTGCCATGGACTGCCTGAGTAGAGCCTTGACTGTTTTGAAAATGTTCCTGTTAACAGTTTTTCTTTTGTGTGTTTGTCAGCTTATATATTAGTTGCAGTTGTACTTTGCACAAACACTAATTAGACAGCCATCAACACTCAGGGCCAAAGGCTTACTAACAATGCAACTGTGATAGCAGTGTCTTAATTGGTTGAGTATAATTGTCATTAGGCAACGATAAAGACATCTGGGGCTCTGGAGAGAGATCAGCCTCCCCCTCCTCCTTTTCCCCAGATTGTTCTGGCTATTGCTATCCAACACAGTTGAGCTCTTTCAGATGAGATCCTGTGTTTTGACCAGTTTCCTGATGTTTTTCTCCTTATGAAATCGTCTGCCTCTTCAGCACCACTTCATTAGCGCGGTGCCCAGCCTCCATCTTTGCTTCCCTCCCACATGTGCTCTGCACTTCACCACCTGCTTCCCAGCCATCCTGGGACAGCGGCAGCTTTTAACCCTCAGCTCCTTCTCTTGCAGCCTTCTGCTGCACTCATATGCAAGGGCAGAAGGAAACGGTTCATCTCACTATGGCTTTACTGCCAGTAAAAAGTAGATGAAATGCTTTAGTTTAGTGAGTAGATATTTTTATTATAGGATGTTTGTAGATAGCATATGAATTTAATTGTTTTCAGTTTCTCCATTCCATTTACATTCCAAATATTGTAGTTCCATTTCAGCAAGTCTTTCATGTATATTTTTAAAGCTTAAGCTAAATTTGCCAGGAAGTTTTTACAGATGTATACATATCTGTCCAGAATTATAGAACTGGCTTGTAAGGGAGAAGAAATATAGTTGGAAAAATATAGTTCTTGTCTTTCTCCTGCTGCTACTTCTGATGTCCGTGTACCAAGATGTTCAGCAGAATGAAAGCCAAGTAAAATGCAAATCCGTCAAAGCAGCTGAGTTCATACAATCATAGGATGGTTTGGGTTGGAAGAGACCTTAAAGCCCCTTCAGTTCCAACCCCTTGCCATGGGCAGGGACTCGTTCCACTGGACCGCGTTACTCTGAGCCCCATCCAACCTGGCCTTGAACACCTCCAGGGATGGGGCAGTCACGACTTCTCTGGGTGACCTGGGCCAGGGCCTCCCCACCCTCACAGGTGAACGTTTCTGCCTGAGATCTCATCGCCATCTCCCCTCTTTCAGCTGAAACCCATTCCCCTTTGTCCTATCTCTGCCCTCCCTGATCAAGAGCCTGTTTCAGTGCTGGAAGCTGCTCCATGGTCTCCCTGGAGACTTTTCTTCTCCAGGCTGAACAACCCTAACTCTCTCAGCCTGTCCTTGTACGGGAGGTGCTCCAGTCCTAGGATCATCTTTGTGGACTCCTCTAGACTCGCTCCAATAGATCCATGTCCATCCTATGCTGAGGGCTCCAGAACTGAACTCCAGGTGGGATCCCACAGTTCCTTGGGTGGAGGGTCTCTTTTGAGTGTTTGTAGTGTATTCTTTGCTCCAGCAAAGAATTGTGATGTGGGCTTTTCATAGCCATATCAATGGAAAATGCAGTAACTAGATGAGTTTGGAGGACTCTGCCTGTTCTGGGGCAGAAACTTTAAGATTAGATTCTTTCATTTAGAGCTGCTAACCCAAACAAATTTGCATGGCTAAGTATAAGGGCTATTGTGGTTGAAAATGAAGAGAAATAGTGAAATTATCTAGAAATAGATTCTGTACAGTGCTGCGTGTTTTTTCCCCTTCTATATTGATACAGCAGATTTGCCAATTATGTGCAATAAAGCAGCCTTTTTATTTTTTTTACAACAAGGCAGTGCTTTAATAGTTTAAAAGCCTTTTGTTGTGGTTACAAATTGAAAGTGTGTTGCTCTTTACAACGACATTAAAAGCGAGGAATTGAACCATTAAATTTTTTAGTTCTGAATTGGCTTCATCGGTGTTGAAACTCTTCCAGTTCAGTTCTGGTACAGTCCCAGTGTATTCTGGAACTAGGCACGCCATGGTGGTGGCTAGCGGAGTGTGTTGTCAGCTGAGGAGATGGTTTATATCTCCCATTTCCCCATGCTGGTTCCCTGCCCAAACCTGGACCTCCTCTTATGCTTCCAGCAAGGTCTCTCCAAGTCCTTTCGCTTTGCCGCGTGGGACTGAGATGCTGTCACGCTGCATCTGTGAGTGGTGTTGCTGAGTGAGAAACTGGGGTAGGAGAGATCCAGGGAGGGATGGGGACAAAGATAACTTGCAAGCCTACTCCCTCTTCTTCCTGACGAACATAAAACTCTTGTCCTATCTTGCAGCGCAGTGGTGGGATTTCTGCACAGATGCAAATGAAGGTTGGGTTTGGTGGGTGCTTGCAGGGTTCTGCTAGCACACGCAGTGCTCCCAGCTTATGACAGGACTGGAATGAGCGCTGTGGCCAGGATCCTTGTATGCTTTCTTCTGTAGTGACTGTACCATTGATTGTGGACTAATCCAGACTGGTTGTTCAGCCCAAAGTGAAATGTTATGCTTTGCTTTAGGGAAGCTTCTTTTTTGATCTTTCCTTCTTAAATAGTGCTGCTGCAAATTGGGAATGAGAGCAGGATTCATAGAGGATCTGGCCCTCGTTTGCAGGAGAAGAGACAGAAGTGCTGTCCCACCCCATTCTCTCATTTTCTTCTTTCTGACCATGCCAAGTGTTTAAGAGGAAGCTTGGTGACAAGGACACGGTTCTCCTCTTCCAATTCAGTGCAGAGAATTGATGTGCTTCTCTTTCTGCTAAGACAGATTTCACCACCCCCTCAA